>CM019072.1:11171831-11771831 GCA_009667805.1 Leptobrachium leishanense | reverse complement strand
ACAGGAAAATAAAAATAAAAAAGAAATGCTCTTGGCCGCTCAGTGGCCCTTCAAGATTGCAGTTGGACAACGCAGCGGTAACGGACATGGGGTGGTGAAACCTGAACCTCTCTGCCTAATCATTGAACGTCATGTCACATTAAGGAGATTGTTTAGAAGTGAAATTATATTTTAAAACCTATTTTCTTCCAATCACTCACGTCTTCCTGAATCCAAAAGTGTTCGCGGTTTGAGCCAATTGCATTTCTAACAGGCCTCAACCTTAACATATTTGGATAGAAACGCACCGAGTTATTAAGGCATCTCACATTCTTAAATTACAAGCACTTAGAGGCCAATTTTTGCAGGAATGCAAATGGTGGGTGGGTGGAGATCGGACGCGAGACAAGCTTTATGGTGTCTGAGAAGACATGGACGGAGCGGGTTTCTTACAGAATTTCTGTAATAAAAAAAGGAAAATAAACTATTTGTATAAAAGCTTTATGATCAGTCTGTCGCTCAATAAGCAGTATGTGGACACGTTTCAGTGCGAGCGTGAAGAGGTGATCACAGGTCAGTGGCTTGAAATGAAATTGCATTGGGCTATTCATTAAGTGGTGGAAAAGTATACATTTTAAAGCACAGACATTTTGAAATTTAGCCATATTAGCCTAAAAATTTAAAGCTTCACCAATTCCCATCACTTAGTGAATAACCCCTGACATTTCACATTATGTGAAAGTGAATGAAATGTAATGAAAAATATACTTTATTCCCTAACTTTTTCACTTTCATATTTTTGGCGTTTAAAAAAACTAGAAATGTGATGTAAAGGCAAAAAAAATACCTCATATTTGCAACGCCTTGGACAATCGCAATCCAAATGTGATGATTTGGGGAGTATTCAAAATGTCGACAAAGCATGGTCGCTGCCACTAAAAGCATCTGAATTAGGGGATCATTATTAAAATATATAAAATACATATCCATTATAAAATAAAATTTAAAAAAATGTACAGACAGGCAAAACTGGTCATTAGCATTAATCGAGGCGAGGCTAAGATCATAGGCCTGCAGAAAGGTTTTATTTGTCAGATTTTAAAATGAGTATCATGGCACCTGGGTGTCCACCAGAGGCCACTGCCAAGGTAACACTGCCGGAAAATGCAATACATTAAATTTAGCACTTTGTAATAATTACAGGCCTAATCATTGATCGTATCATTTGAAAAGCAGAAGTATTTGTAGGATTCTGACAGTCAGGCCGGCATTGTTCACTTAGCATCTAATAGATTTTGAGTTTTCCCTGGGATGGAGAACCAATTGCTGTGCACCGATTCGCCGGCCCAGAGTCAGGAATTTCACTTCCTCGGAATCCAATGGTAGCAATACTTTCCCTACATGGCCAATTGTGTAGCATTGATTGTAAAGGTCCCGAAGAACAACACTTTCCACCACAACCTATTTCTTTACGCTCTACATACAGAGTCCTGTCACTTTCATGGATGGGTTGGAAGATGGCATTGCATAGGTTATAAACACGAGGGATTCCCTTTATCGTTCTTCCTATCCACAATATCACTTGATGGGCTCAAATTTGATTGTTGTGTCCAATTGCTTACTGGTCCCAGCATGGTGTTCTAATGTTGGCCAGGATGGCATCAGGTGATATTATGGTGAAATTGAGGCTTATTTGGCCAATTTAAGAGGAAGGGGTTTGTTCTGATGGAAAAGTACCATGTACATAGATCCTAGTGTCCTTCATATATGTGATGTGCGGAGTTGGGTTTGCTTGATTTCACATACCATAAACCAATTGCATTGGCTGAAATACTCAAGTCCTTCAATTTGTTGGCCTCATAGTGAAACCCAATCATAAACAAAGTCTCAGAAAAGAGTTAACATCTTTCATATGGAATAGAAAGACCAAAGTGCGACTGTTTAGACGATTCAGGTCATGGGGTAGGTAAAAAAAAAAAAAAAAAAAAAATCTTTTGGGTTGGCTAGACCAGGGCTCAAAATTTCCACTCGCCTACTAGCATTTGGCGAGTGGACACTAAGTGAGGGCGAGTGGAAATACACACGCAGGCAGCACAATAAATTTTGTGCTGCATATTCTGACGGTGCCACTGTGCCAACCCCCTCCTTCCCCAGGCTACACAGTGGCAGGGATCAGCTGCCTAACCTGACCCAGCTCGTCTTTATCACTGGCAAGGGGTGGAGAGGAGTTTCCTTGCCTCCTCGCTCTGATCACACTGGGCTCTGATGACTGGGTATACATGTATCTGTATATTTGTAACTTTATTCTAAATAAACCCTTTAACAGTGTAATTTCATGAGATAATTTAAGGGGGTGTGTTTAGTGCAGAGTTAAGGGCTGGGTAGGGGTTAGGTGGAGCAACTGGTTGCAAGTAACTCTTAAGGCCTGGTTAGTAGCTTCGGGATTGAAATTTTGAGCCCTGGGCTAGACAATACAATACTTAGGGATCCCAACAAACACCCCTGTTGATGTTGCATGTGAATCAACTCAATAATAAGTTCCTGCAAAAACATTACATTAGTTATATATTCATTACGATGGGTCGGGAGAAAAACAACTGATTTTTACATAAAAGATACTTTAACCATAATGTTGCTTGTAACCTCAGAGGACCCTTCCTGGAACCTATACAGCTGTTTGGGTAAGGCATAGTGCCCCGCAATTTAAAAGAAGCCCATGTTTCAATGTCTGCACCAGCTTCAGGTAAGACGGTTTTAGAAATAAGGAGTTAATTAGCCAAAATCTGCCTTCCCCCAGCAATAATTTGAGGCGTGATCTGTCAAACATGGCATATTTGGCAAACCCAGAGTTCGTGACAAGTCTTTTCAATTTACTGCTTTTTTTTTCCAAGCACTGAGTCAGCTCTCTTTCTCCAAAACTCGCTTTTTTTCCCTCCCCACTCCATTTTCCAAGGTTTGCTGAAACCTACAAATTTTAATTTGGGGCAGGATTTCTATTACTCTGCTGTTCCACGGCAGGTGCGGGCAATTTGCAAGCAAGAAGCCTTGTACGCGCTCCTGATATTCAATCCATTTTGTTGTGCCCGACACAAAACCCCCAGTCAGTAAATCCTGATTTATGATATTTTGCAGATTTCCTGTTACTTTACACTGCTAAAATCCTAGAAGAAAAAAAGGAGAGAAAAAGCCCCTTTCCATTCAGCTGAGGCAGCTGGTACGCCCTGGTTTACATACTTTCCAATGATTACTGTAGAGTACACATGATGGTGTGTAGGGGAATCATGAGGGAACTTGTGCTCTGGACACTGACTCAAAACAGAAACCCACAAGCAACAAATCAAGAATGAAGAACAAAATGTACATTGCATTCCACAAGCAGAGATAGTTGTTTTTTCGTTACAAGATCAGCAAAAATGGTCTGACACAATAATGTAGCAGACGATACTAGTGATAAATTAGAATATACTAACGATTATATCATTATTTCATTCATTGTCATTGCCGATGGGTGTGGTCTGCTGGCTGCCAGTGGGAAGGCAATTGGGGTAGGACTGTAACAAGATGTATCTAGTTGAATGGGGGAAGGAGTTTGGGTAAGGACTGTTTAAAAGTAGCGGTTGCATCCATTTCGGTAACGAACTGAGGCAGCTAAGAGGCTCGGCCAATTGCAGAGAACAGAAAAGTCAGGCAGTCAACTTGGTTAACTTCAGTTAAGAGGCTGTGGATGATAGAAGGATAACTGTGTAAACAGTTATAATAAAAGAGGTATATAAAAAGACTCCAAAGACTTGACAAAGACCGATTGGTCGAAAGGTCATCATTTTTGCTGGTGATGGAATAAATCCACTTGATTTAATATTTGGTCTATTGGAATTTTTATTGTGAATGTTGTCATAGGGTTATGGAGCAAGGACCCTCTTCCTATTATTGACCATATATGGCGCCCAAAGCTGGAATTTTTTGTATGACGGCATCAGAAGCCTGGTCATGGCAAGGTGGTGGATTCACCCACTCTATTTAAACTCCATTGCTGTGCTATATGAACGCTCTAGTGTAGTTTTCTTGCGGTGTTCTCATTCCATATTTATACACAGACACATATTGTATATACTGTGCATCATTATTTCTGACCCTTGGGTCTGCCTTTCCAATTATGACCCTGTGCTGCTTGTCTCTGACCCCTGGATGGTTTCTGACTATTCTTTGTCTATTGCCCCTTGTGATTTGCTTGCTCCGGATTCAATCTGTGGTCTATGCATAGAGGTCTGCAGACCTAAAATACAATTTTAAAAAGCATATGTAGCGCTGTGGTAAAATCTTGCTGTGGCAGTACCTATTTTTGGCCACAAGATGGAGACTATCGCGATCAGAGATACTGGATATTGGGACTACAATGCCCGGCATGCTTTGCAAGAAGACAGGAAGTGGGTGGGGACTGGAGACTTATATCCTCTGCCTCGTGGAGAAAGTTCCAGAGCGCGCCAGGGAAGCAGAGAAAGCAGACGCACCGAGGAGATCGCGGGAGAATCTAGGCCCAAAGCCCGAGGGAGACCTGTTGTTCCGGTTTTGGGTCACCTAGCCTGAGGAGAAGGAGACTCGCCCAGCGCCCAGACACTGCTGCAGACCGGCGGAATCGAGCGGAGAGCAGGCGGTGAGCTGGACAAGCGGCGTAAAGCTAGACAACGGATCCGGCCGCTAGTATCCCCAGTCAAAATCCGGAGGAGAGACGTCCTGGGTCAGCGGAGCCTAAAGAAATCGTCGGATGGGTGAGAGGCCTCCAAGGCTGTTTTATGATTAAAGGACGCTCTGCTGTTTTCTCTTTAAAGTCCACAGGGCCCCAACTGACTAGTCGAAGACCTTCCTTTAACAAACTCACTGGCCAGTTGAACAGTACCCGGGTACCACACACACATATACACCTTTCACATTCTGGGACTTAACTTGTGCAGGACTCATTTCCTTTTACGAATCGGAACGGGGGTTAAAGACAAAGATACGTTCCGAATACATTTTTCTCTTTTTCCGCTGCGCGTTTGCCGTAATACGAAGGGATTGTATGTTTGGGGTTTTGCTACGTGTCCCTTTTTTTCTGAACTATCGGGAAATTGCATTGCTTTTATGTTCGGTTGCGAATATTTTATTTTCTGAAATACGAAGCCTCGTGTTTCGTTTCTTTTCCGCTACGCGTTTTACCGGGATACGAAAATACTGTAATAATACTTGTGAATACCGTGTCTCAACATCTGCTCAAATATTTTAGTAAACTATATAAATATAAAAACTCACAACTGTGTTGGAGTATATTTATTCCCTAGTGCGGGGAGACTGACCCGTGGTTCATTTTCAGCGGCTCCTCCGGGAGTGAGCGCTACACATAATATCTCGCAAACACCCTCCATGTACAACGCAAGAGCAGATTTGTCGGATTTGAAAGGGTACCTGCCTCAGTTTAGCCTGACACGTGCATGTTATGACCTTCTTGTACAGTTTTAGTACATCACCGAGAGATAAAAGCGAGCCGAAGCCTCCATAATCCAGGACTGCACACGAAAAGGGCGATTCCCCACTTTGGAGATTTGAGTCTCATAAACACCTCCTGCAAACGTCTCCCTATTAGTTGCTTCAATATGAGCTTTTATTACGTGTGCTTAGCGAGGGCTCTCGTGAAACCCCATTAGGATATATGCTAGAAGAATGTTTGCATCATCTCGTCTGTCATCGCTCCATAAATCAAAGGGGGGGTCAGAACCTAATGCCAGAAGAGATCAGAAAATAAGGCGGCGGGCTGGAAAGAGATATATTTAATATATACGGAATAATAAATGTAGCAACAATAATCTAATAATAAACACAACTCTGATGCTACTTACAACGCTGAAAAATGATGCCCCTATAATAACTATGAAGAGAGAGTGGCTGGTGGGGTCGGGTTTCAGACAAGGATTTAGGTAGAGAGAATTATATTGGTGGATTGATGGCCTCAAGCCTTCAAAGAAGGAGTCAAGGAGTGGATATGTATAGTGTGACGGATACCTCCTCCACCTTGTAACAGACCCACCCCATCACATGTCCTAACAGACTGGCTGGCACAGTCTCTCACAGCCTTGCCCACACTGAAGACAGACTCTGTGCCCCTTGTGGATGTCGGCCTCTTGCCAAGACACTATGGGCCAATGTCGAAAAGAAAACCAATAGGGCCAGTAGGCAATGCTACAATGCAGTTTACAAGTAGGCTTGGAAATCATTTCCTGGCTTAACGTTTCTAGAATTGTTTGTCTGGTCTCTGGGACCTCTCTGCAATACCAGGGTTACCAGTCTGGTAGTCTGGATACCAACCCTGTGAGTGGTTCTGGGCCTGAGAAGTTATGGATAAAGTATTGGGTTGGGTCTGATTCTGGAGCACTGACAGAAGCCCAGTGTGTTCCCGTTACATATAGTACATACAACAGAAACACTATAAAGTGAGGTTGACTTGATTCAGCCTGTCTCAAACTTTGGACCATACCTTTACTTTTTGGATGCTCACTAGCAGTGTCAGGCAGGAGCGTATTGTGCCTTTTCGACGCTTGAGGATCAAAGGCCAGCGCACTGCCTGCAATGTGCTGGCAACCATAATGAAAATGGCCGACAGCATGTGACCATGCATGCAAAGTGCCAGCTGCCATTTTTGTTATGATTGCAAGCAAAACAGGCTGCTGCCCCTTCTGATGTGCTGCTTGGGGTCGCCTCCCTACACCCCCCCATCAGTACACCACTGGGGCCAGCATAAAGCTCACTAATAATGACGGGACTTCTCTGTACACTTGATCGCTGCTAAGCAAAAATAAAGTTTAGATTTTTTTTAAAATTTAGGTTTTTAGCTGTTCTTTTAGAATATATATATATATTTTTTTTACCAACACTTATAAAATGGCTGAAAATGCAAACCATTAAAAGAAAATAGGCCGAGAGCCTTACAGGGAAGGAGCATGGAGGCCGCCATCTTGGAAATTCATAGTTTCAAACAGCGACAGTTATTGGAAAGAGATACAAAGATACAGAGGCTGTGTAACATCTGTAGCCAATCGAATGCTGCCATTTGCCCATGCTGCACTTCCACAGCATAACCATGATTTACCAGTCCTAAAAAAAACAAAAAACAGCAAAGGATAAAAATATATATTTTATAACAAAATAGAGAAAAAGCAAACCAACAGCACAAATATTTAGTTAAGAAATAAAACTTTCGGCACTATAATTTAGTTTTTTTTTAAATAGGGAAAAAAGCGTAAAAATTATTTATTTTGTAAAACGAAATAATGTCTAATTTATAGGAGTTATAAACTGTAACAAATGAGGAGCGAGAGAGGCGAGCGCCACAACTCTTTCACGACAAGTCTGCCATACGCTGGAGTCAATACCCATCAGCCGGCATAATTAATTAAGCCTGATATGAAAGCCAGATGTGAAGGCTACAACCAAAAAAAACCACACGAGATGACTTTTTCCCCCAGATTTTTTTCTCTTCCCCCTGTTGGTCTGAATCGAGTCTCGCTGCCCACCCAGAAAAAGAAAATGGAAGAAAAATGCACGCTGTAAATCATTTTCTGTCAGTGACTCCATGTAACAGTCGTGTTCTCCCAATGGTCAGGCCTGACATGTCTCGCTCATCGGCAGGAAT
Source organism: Leptobrachium leishanense (assembly GCA_009667805.1). Taxonomy (NCBI): domain Eukaryota; kingdom Metazoa; phylum Chordata; class Amphibia; order Anura; family Megophryidae; genus Leptobrachium; species Leptobrachium leishanense. The sequence goes on along the minus strand of CM019072.1, from coordinate 11,764,192 downwards.
TGGGGCCTTCACAGTAAGTGAAAATACAAAAACACCACCAACACCTAACCTGCCTTCTCTGTGCCTACACCAGCAGAGGTCACCCATATACATCAGTGACTTCACATGGAACCAGTGAAGTAACAACCTGTTGGAGTTCCAGGAGGAGAGGAAGCCATGGAGAAGCAGGGTCTGGTGGAATCTGCAGACATAACACCAGTTTGTTAGATGCCTAATTGTTTCCTGAGGGTCTGGCAAATCTCACACCTCTGGGCAACAAGTGCACCTTCTCACTGCACTTTGACGCCCCAGGCCTTCTACATCAAAAGAGGAGAAACAAATCCCCACTAGTTATCCCTGGGTGAGCAAAAACACACCAGGAACATCAGTCAAGCGACCTCCTGCTTCTGTGTGTTCATCTGTGTTAAAGAGGTTATTCATAACGGCCACGTCACCCCTCTCTGCAGTTACATTCTCATTTTAAGGTCCTCCAGGGACCTATATCCGAGTGAAAGTGCCGGCATGATGTTACAAAAGAACAACCGCACTTATGTCTATGTTTAACTTCAAATGAACATATAGAATGATTCATTTTTCCAGAAGAAAATGCGCCTTTAAGCGCCGACAGCCATATTTTTTTGCACCTCCTGCAAAAGTAGATGCCGGTCTGAGGTCACCAGGATGGGGTCTTCACGTTGGATAAACCAAAGACCAGAATAAAAAAAGTGTTTTGCAATTTAGATTAACAAAACAGAAGAATGTTAACGTTGCCGGAATCAATTCTTCACGTTAAAACATGCGTTTCCCTAACTTACATCCATGACTTATTTGCTGCCATTTGCGAGGTATTCCTACTCAGAAGACTTGCGACCTCCGACGACTTTTGAAGTCTGCTGCAGACTAGCGACCAGACCAAAAATTTTGGAAATATCGCACAACACCTCAGACGATCAGGGAAGGCGATTGATTCTGAGAATTTGATAAAGGTGAATTAAAAACCCTATTTTATTCGATTTTTTTTATATTTAAATGTATATATTGTGTATGGATGGGATCAGCCATTTTTGGGTAGGGGACAGGGTGAAGGAATTTTAGGTCCTTTTTCAGTTGCGCAAATTTTAAATTCACACACACCGAACTAGCCACCCGAAGTGTACCGAACGTTGAATTTCCCTGTACGGTGCATTTTCAGGGTGCAGATTGTCTATTCACTAACTAGTGCTGGTGAAATATAATGCATTTTGCCGCAGATCGCCGATCTGCAGCGGCAGAGAACCTGCAGCAAAGTGTTAGCTAAATATGTCCTGTTTATCGGTGGTTTATTAGTTTGACAGGTTTCAATGTACGACAGTAATAAAAAAAAATATAAAAAACTTGTATTTCATTTCCAGCAAAAAGTATTTTCATTCATTGATTATTTCTGTCGTTTTCATTTCAGCCGGCGCACTCTCCGGGATGGATTGTCTGACAGCGCATCCAGCTCCTCCATATCCGTTTTCGCAGACAGACAAAGGACGGCAGTGTTTCTAAAAGCAGAACGCAATATTATATAGTCTCCGAAAAAAAAGAAAACAAGAATAAACTGGTTCTTGGGTCAATAGTCGTCCATAGTCACTGATCGTGCGTCTGATGCAGTGGACGGCCTTCGTCAGACCAAGTCGTGCAACCAGTATCGTTCATAGTCTGACGACCAAGTCGGTCGCACGACTACAGATCCTGTGTACGTCCAGCTTTAGCCTCTACTACTTCTACTGGAAGACTGTTCCATGTATCCACCACCCTCTCAGTAAAATAATGCTTCCTGATCTTACTTTTAAACCTTTGCCCCTCTAATCTAAGACTATGTCCTCTTGTTTTGCTACTTTGTTTCCTTTTAAATATACTCCCTTCCACCACCTTGTTGATTCCTTTTACCGGCCAGTTCGGCGGTCTGATCGGCACACTTAAGGGACCCTGTAGTGAATTGTGAATTCACTGCAGGGTCGTTGAAGTAGACTCGCTGAAGTGCACTAAAGTGCACCGGATGAGAAAGCACTGACATTTCGGTGTCTGAACAACCCTCTTGTAGATATTGGCGCCCAAATATTGTGACTCAAAATCCTAATACAGCAGCAGGGTCAGGACAGGTAAGAGGGAGCTGCTAAGGGATGATTTTTTTCCCTTTATCCCCTTGGTGTTACCTGCAAGGTTGGAATGGGGAAGAGGTGGAACTTTTTGGCTGCTGATCTTTGGGACAGATAATCTGCTTTTCTTAGGATTTCTCGTTATATTGTTGCATATTTTCTAGTTCTTCTGCTCTTTGACACATAGCATTAGACATCATTTGTACGATTAGCTCGGCTTTCTATTGCGTTCCTGCAGCACCCTCCATTTCCGCAGATGTCTTCACGGACCAATATCGAAAGAGACTGGTGCTTTCTAAATAACAAATCCTCGTTAGTATAGTGGTGAGTATCCCCGCCTGTCACGCAGGAGACCGGGGTTCGATTCCCCAACGGGGAGGTAGCTTTATTTAAATACGTAAAGGGAATCCACAAGGTAGAGGAAGGGAGTATATTTAAAAGGAAACAAAATAGCAAAACAAGAGGACATAGTCTTAGATTAGAGGGGCAAAGGTTTAAAAGTAACATCAGGAAGCATTATTTTACTGAGAGGGTGGTGGATACATGGAACAGTCTTCCAGTAGAAGTGGTAGAGGCCAAAACAGTGATTTAATTTAAGCAAGCATGGGATAGGCATAAGGCTATCCTAAACAAAAGATAAATCCAGGTAAAGTATCCATGTAATTGGGCGACTAGATGGGCCAAAAGGTTCTTATCTGCCGACATGTTTCTATGTTTCTAATGCAGACGCGTAAAGTAAAGGGAATAGAGCAAACTATGCCTCGTCTCTTCCCGGCCTGTAGGAATCCCTCGCTGAAGCTAACCTGAAACCTTCCCGCGCCGATACATCCAGGCCCCGGTGCTACTTGTGAGCATTCCTGGGATTTATTTTAATCAGCTCGTTTGGAATCCGGGGATACAGTGTTCCAGCTGTCGACGGTAATTTCCATTGACTTTAAATACACGGACGCCAATTATAATTAGTCACTGGATCCAGCAGCGCGAGATGGAAAACGTAAAGAGAGAAGACACCGACGTCTAAGTAATAGTTTCGCAGAAGGAAAATACAGGGTGAAATGCAGGGGACCGGGGAGTGAGGTGGATTTGGGATTTTTGGGGATTTTGGAAGATTTGTATATAATAATGAGATATCTCAGGGATGGGAACCAAGTTTCAGGCTCGGGTCAGACGAGCGCAGTGATCACGTCCCTGTTGCTGCACATTTTAACGTCCGTGGTAGCATACAATTATGATCAATAGAGACCACACACAAAGTACGTCCGCACAGAAGTGCAGATGCACAACGGACACGGCAAACGGACGCAAGTTAAGAAAGTTAGGCTAGAATGGACGCACAGAGTGTGCCACGTCCGCATAGCTTTGTGTGTGAGTGATGGAACGTAGTCAGATTGCATTTTTGACGTGCAGCATTTTTGACGGACAAAATGTTTTTCATATTAATTTATTTTCCATCTACATCAGTTAAAAAAACGTCAGTCACAAAAACGGACTGTGTGGCCACTATCTTTGTCAGTCAGAAAGTACGTCCGTTGTGCACAGACGCACAGTCCACACAGAATGCGCTCGTCTGACCCCAGCCTTAACGGGAAATTCATTCATGTTTCATGCACACCTTATACACACAGCGTGAAGTGCATTTTATACAATATTTTTAATCATTTTATCCTCTTTCCCACCTCTTTCATGCCTATATCCTTTATTTTTGGGTCCCTTTTCTTCCTCTCCCGCTTTTAGTCTGGTAATTTGTAGTTATGTACCAATTAATCCAGTGAAGATAAAGAGCGTGGAACACAAACGGTGACAGAACATGGCGCCCGCACGCCTTGATGATGCGGAAGGGTACCACGTGTCTGGAAGCAGAAGAAACATACAGTGGAACACATATGCAGCATGTGGAAGGCCGCGATCGTCGCACAGAGGGGTGGTCTGGTACCAGCAGACGAGAAACCTGATCAGAGTTCTCGGACAACTCTGGGGAACACGCTAGTTTGGCCCATTTTATCCCTGTCACATGAGATTAGATGTGGACTTTTCCACTCATGCATCATGTTGGGAGTCCTTCACCACCAGGTGATTTCACCTACGTGCTAAGGATCAAACTGCCGCTGGTCATGCCTAGCTCCTGCTGAAGAAGGTCCAATAAACCCCAAACAGCGCTGTCCAGGAGTGGCTTTGACCAGTTGCATAAACCTGATCTCTGCTAAATAAGCCATCTAGTATGATTGAAGTGTTCTGTGTGAAAACAGACCCAGGATGCAAAAAAAGGGAAATTGCAGATGTCATTTGCATGTGTTACCCAGAGTTCTGTGCTGCATATGGGGAATGTAGGACATGAGCTCTGTAAAGCAGTTCTTTGAATTGCTGGGATGTGTAAATGGCTTCTGTGTTACTTAACTTTATTATTTGCAGTGTGGAGGCTTTTAACCCCATATTTTGCCCTCCACCACAACACAAATATATATATTTATTATTTATAAAGTATTTTACCAGGAAGGATACATTGAGATTATATTCCAGATGCCAAAAATCAGCAGACTATAGCAGTCCATAAGGATAAAAATAATTTTTAGACTGATGTTGCATTTCATAGCGTGTCTTATAAGTGATACGACTCCCTTGGTCATATCTCCAGTACATGTAATAGCACCAGTATACTGTTCGCTATACCTATACACATTTGTGCACTTGTAGAAGATTTTTGTCTTTGATTCCCTATTTCTGTGAGCTTTGGGGGTAGATGGGTCACTAGCTTCTTCTGTAGAGCAGCACACGAAAACAAAATCTTCCGTATAAAACATAAATCGAAATAGGCGCCAGTTATTTACACTCCGCCTCCATATCTCCAGCACAAGCTAAAAAAAATAGTGATGCTTCCCACCCTTTAACTACCAAGATCAATTATACTCCATCTGCAAGGTACCGTCTGGTGCCTCAATATCCAGCATCATCGATATGGGGTTCCACAGGATCAAAAGAAAAGGAATTTTGCAATTGAAATTTGTTTCCACTTGGGCTTCAGAACATGTCCCTTAAGTTTTAGCAGCGTTAACATGACACCGGAGGCGCTGGCACGTTTTAACACCATCTGGGAATATGCCTGAATGACATCACCCCGGCTGATCCTGCACAGAGACCTGAGCTGCAGTAACTCCTTCTGGCCAGCAGATGGTGACGTCTCCCTGCCAAATAGGTTATTACAGTAATGAATACACTGGGAATATTCACAAATATTGATTACTGTACAATTAAATAAAATGACTTTCAAAAAAAAAAAATATATCGCTGGCTCCTGACAGTAGTTTCTGAGAAAAAGAACCCCTTGGTAGTGAAGCGGTTAAAATGGTTTAAATTATTTGATGTATTTCATTTTCGTGTGATGTAGACAGCAAGTCCTACAACAGATGAGGAAATTCAACCGAATTCAAACCGGTGATTAATAACAGGGAAACAAGTTTGCAAAACTCGGTCCATCTTATATCCGGAGGTAAATGACCTTGACGTCCTGCTTTCCATGAGAGGTGCGCAGCCTTAAGTGTATGCAATAAAATAAACAAAATTAACATTGGTTAGAGTGTGGAGAATATGTTCCATGCGTTTGGCCCGCTGAAAGTATGTCTTGGGATAGCGTTGCCAGAAACTAAATTTGGAATGATTTTTACGAACGCACCATGCGTGATAATGTGAAGCTCTGGAGTCCAAGGAAAAGAAGTGAATTGTGCCGTGTGCAGGCAGGAGGACGGCCCACGCTGCTGGCGTTAATCGACATGGCTTAGAGGCTACAGTTACAAGTTTCTATAAAGTGCTAACAAGCTCCGTAGCACTGTACAATGGGAGATCAGTATAAAACACAGCACTAGGAAAAAAGAGGGGAAATAAAATATATATATATATATATATATGTATAAAAATATATACCTCCATGGATACATAGAAGCAGCTTCATCATTAATTAAAAAATAACACTTTACAATTACAGCATTTTGAGTTATGGCAGGATGACTTAATACTGATTGGGGCTTAATGTGAACAGCCAGAAATGGAAGGGGCTCAGCCAATCAGAAGTCATTCATTCTGATCTATGAGAAAAGGGCAGCTATGATTGGTTGGTTCTGTTGACTAGTACCATTGAGAGGATCCTCCTCTCCTTCAGTATTAGATATTGGGCAACAATAGCTGTTCCGTCTGTATAATGTAACTTATTCAGTGCTGGGACAGTGGCAGCAAGCAGTCAATAGCTTGTCATCATTTAGATGATATGCCCCCACTTGTGCCATGACGGGTACGGGTTATTGAGTGTTCTGGGGAGTGGAAATCTAACCACCATAACCATTTATCTATTTCACTTTGTCCACTGGAGCTTGGCTAGCAGGCACAGAACATTTGCCATTATATTAACCCTTGGGCAGCCAGTGGGTATCATCCTGCCATATGTTTGGCCGAAAAGTAAGTCCATGCACAAAATTTGGCCAAAGCGATTTGCAGCAAATCAATTAATGCAAATCAAATTTGTTTTCCATGCACATGTTTAATAAACATAAAAAAAAACAGAAGAACCGAAATTAAACCATCGAGCACCGGCTCAGCCAGGTTATGCTCGCGCTTTCTGGGTACAGAATATTAGCTTAGAGCAATATTACATTCTTAACGCTAACGTTAGTTCTCAGCTGTGTGATCGTTAACGTTAGGTTAAGTGGCCCTAGTGTTGGCCGTCCATATTACAAACCAAACACTAAGTTAAAAAACCCGTTAGCACATCTGAGACTGCGCTCTTCAGCGCGAGGTTACTTTACTTTGCGCTCCCTATGCTTAACATGGGGAGCGCAAAGAGTTAATTAGCGTTAGGATTACAAAGTATTAACGCTAATTACTCACCGATGCGGGTAACTCAAAAGATAACCACAGCTTGGAGCTGGTGCTGACTCCGCTTCTGAAGAATCAGTCAGCACCTGCCTCAAATCGCGAGGAGAGATCCTGCAGGTCATGTGACCCGATTGTCAGAGCCTCAATGCTCAGGGTGGCGCTTATGCTCAGGGTGGCGCTATCCTCTGGCTTAGTGCTGCGTAATGGGGCAGGCTGCTGAATCAGTGACTGCCCTGTAAAATGGTGCTAAAACGGAGACACCCAGGAGAAACCTGCGGTTTAGCAAACCCGTTTTAGCGCCATATATTTATTTTCTGGCTTAATCTGTATATTTGTGTTTTTAACCCCTTCACTGCTGAGCCATTTCACGTCTTAAAAAAAAAAAAAAACATTTTTCTTTTCTGTATTATTATTTTTTTTTCTTTACGTTGAACATGGTCATGTTTGGTATTATTGGAAAGGCCATGCTCTGGCCTTTCTAATGATACCAAATATGACCCTGCTAGCTGACAACAGTCTGGAGATATCTGGGTTCAAAATAACCCTCATCTACACCCCTATCTTTCCTTAGGAGTCAATGAGGACGTTCCCCACACATCCTCAGCAGTGAATGGGTTAATATCTTGCATTTTATTACTTTGTATTTCTGTAACAACTGAAACAATTCAATGTTCTTGAATCCAGGACATACTGAAAACGAGAGAAATCTCAATGTATCCGTCCTGGGAGAATACTTTATAACTAAATATATCTAATACTGCCCCTAATATTTTAATCAGCAAACTATTTTATATATATTATTTACATAATATTTGTATTTATTGCCTAGGCCCTGTGACGTCATTATAGAGGTACTTAGTACTATCATACTACTTTGAATAAATAGTACATTATAATGTAAATTTACTAGTTAGTATTGCATTATGCGTGAGAGAAGGTCCAAAAGTAAGATTAAAATCAAAGGAATATTGATGTTAGTTTTTTCAGCATTAAGGCTGGGGTCAGACGAGCGCAGTGCGAACGCGCGTGCAGGCGCACTTAATCACGGCCGTGCTAGCAGCAAATGACGGGCAATGACGGCCAATATACGAAGTACGGTCGCACAAAAGTCCGGCTGTGCAACGCAAGTGGAAAACGAACGCATTTTGTCGAGAACGTAAAACCTCTAGTACGGTTGTACAGAGTGCGCTGTGTCCGCTAGCGGCGTGTGTGCGTGAATTGGAGATGTCAGACGCTGCTAATGTCCGGCCAACATAACGTCCAGATGCACAAAGTGTTTTATTGATGATCCGTACAAAATCACGGATGCAAATGCGCATCGTATGACCGCTATCGCGTACTCCGTGAAAAAATGTGTCCATTCGTTCGAACGCACTTTTTCACAGACAACGCGAAAATGCGTTCGTCTGACCCTAGCCTTAATCAGCATAATCGCTGTCAATCTCCACCCATTTTTTCAAGCTGCGCACCCGCTTCTCAAAACACCCCTGAAAATCACTTTTTGCCTTAAGTTGGCAGACTTCCATTTACGAACGTGACGAGTAACTTTTTGGCAAGCTCAAATCCAGCAGATTTTTGTCCTGCGTTCAATAAACGAGAAACCCAGGGTGCACATTTCTCGTGAAGTCCAACTCGTCATGCTGAATCCTCAACGTGCTTGTTTTTGGGAAGTCGAACTCTTCTACAAGCTTTCTGAGAATGGTTTGAGGTTCCTGATCCAGAAATTCCCTCACCTTGACCACCATGGTCTCATCCATGAACATGCAGGGGGCGTCCCTCTCTTTTTATTTTGCGCCCCCGATTGAGCATTCATTTCATCTAGATTTCTGTCAGGTCTCACCTCTCCTGCTGCTCGCTCCGGTGCCATGCTGGTGGCCGGCGTTGCATTCGGGCTGTCTGTAATATTCTGGGAGGTCGGCAGGTGGGAAGCGGCCAGCAATCGGTCAAGATGCCCCAACACCATGGGCTCAGGCTGCGGTGCAGATGGGTCCAGCGCTGGTTCCTCCTCCAGCAGCAACCAGCATTTTCGCGGCAGCCGCTCCTGGTCCAGCTCCCTCGGAGGGGAGGCGTGCCAGTTGGGTCCACGGCCTTGGCGCCAGTGAGAGGCAAACCCGGCATGGTGCCGCCGGCTCAGCGGCCGGGCCTTGCCACCTTTTCAGGAGTATCCCTGTGGGATTGGACGAGGAGGCGGTGACAGCGGCCGGGAGGGCTGTGTCAAGGGACTGTGGCATCAAGTCAGGTGGCTGGGGTTAACTGGGACCTGGACTGCACCCTCCTCTAGGGGTGGAGCAAGGAGTATCAGGACAGGGCACTATGTATAAATACCTGGCTCACCCCTACTCAGAGGGGCTTCCCAGCATACCTGTATACCTAACGGGATTTGGCCTATTGCTAGTACCTCCGTATATGAACCTTTGAGCCTGTACCCGCCCTTGACCTGAATACTGACACAGACACTGCCTTCCGATTTATTGGATACTACGCCCTGTTTGATAGCCCTGCATAATGAGGTCCACCTCTGGGAAACACCTTGACAATTTCTCTCGAACGTATCGGGGTTTGTTTGAAATATTCCATGACGTGCGCCCCAGTTATATGCAGATTAATGGATTATATCAGGAAAATAGCAGGCAATGGCTCACAACACCTTCCTTGGATTAATGTATGGTATATGTATTAGATAATGTTTTCAATGATAAAGCAGCACATAGACATAGATACTCCCAGGAGCTGGCTAAAGAGGAGATGCAGCAGTTCCTGCGCTCCAAGTCTGTCCATACCAAATCACAGAACGGATGCCAATAGATGTGATATCGTTACTCAACGAATAAAATCAGTTACAAAAAAGAACTATAACCCAGAACTATCCCTCGCCCCAGGTTTCCTCTCTGCCCTCCCCAACGTCTGGCCTGAAAAATGCTGCCGGGGCTAAAAAAAATAAAATAAAAAAAAAAATCTGCTTTTCCCAAGAGCAGAGTAATAATGTTAATGGAACGGAGGACGGGAAAAAGGAAATGTTTCGCTAACATGGAGACTTTCTGGCCTGCACTCTCTCTGAGGCCTGTTTGTCAGGGGGGGAAGGAAATTCGTGGATTGGTGAAATGTGAGACTCTCGCAGCTGCACTGAAAGAAAAATAATATATAAAAAAATAAAAATTCACAGTATTATCCAATGATACGTTTCTGAGTTGCCGAATTACAGTCTGAAATTTTGTACAAAATCACTTTTTTTAGGGGGGGGGGGTGATGGGTTTTGTAAGGCGCCGGAAAAAAACCGAAAAAAAACCCGAAAGATAATTTGGTAGACAGGTACTTATAAACAGGTTGCAAGGAGACAGACTCTGCATCTTCAGTAAGTGCACTATCCGGGTTATTTAGAGGATGGGCCAGGCCAATGCTGACATTTTCTTATTATTTAATTTTTTTATTATGTAAAAGATCTTCAAACAAAAACCGACGAAGCCAGACCGAGTTAAGACAAAAGGTAATACAACCTTGCATGTTAAAGCTAAAAAAAAACAACAAAACACACAATGCTGTGTGTCTATCACTAACATGTTGCAGCCATGTTTTTTTATTAAATACCAAAAATGTCCATGCATTAGAAAACTAACGGACCACTACAGGCGGAGACAGCGGCGTTGCGTGGGTTGTCAGCGCCCGGGGCAAGGCAAGAATTGCGCCCCCCCCCAACCTTTGGATACGGTAACACACCCCGATTCCCTTCTACCAGTATTGACCCAAATATAGAGTATTGACCCCCTTACCCCACAAACACATGTATTGTATATTAACAAAACACTGATATAATAAAAATAAATATAATTTATTGTTTGGAGAAAGAATTTTTCCAGGAAGGATACATTGAGATTTCTCTTGTTTTCAAGTACATCCTGGGTGGCGAGTATGTACCGTTAGGTGTCTTGCCCAAGGACACTTACTGGAGAGGTGCTCTTGCCGGGATTGAACCTGTGTCTCCACAGTCTCTCTCAACGGTTATAGAGCAGTGATGTTACCTCCACTCCATTTGGTCCATGCATTGTATTTTTAGCTCTTATTAAACCTTTATCACATGGTCAGGTCACCATACCAAATACATAATAACATCAGCCACCTCACCCATGTCATTATCGTTTAGTTCCAATCAGAGGCTGAGAAATCCTCTACTTTTCTGGAAAATCAGTGCCCAGTTACCCATATGAAGAGTGAATGGGTGATGTCAGAAATCAATAAAAGGGACAGACTGAGCATGTGCAAAGTGCCTTCAAACGGGGCATATATGGCAACACATCCATATATTGTTTCTCGACCAAAAAACTTGTTGGGAAATGTCCCAACTGATCCGACGAATGAGCCTCAACTGGTTTGGATGCAAACCTATGGAAGTTTATAAGATTATGGTTTGCAACATATCTCTGTTGAAAAAAGCATCGGGATGCAAATCTAGCTCTCACACAACCATCAAAGTCTCGACTGCTTTTAATCGCTCATTCATATGCAACACAGGTTGTCTTAGGCCTTGACAGTGAGTCCCAAGGAAATGGATTCATTTCATATAATAATTATCAGTACTATGGACGCCTTGAGTGAAGTCGCTTTGAAGACGTCCGTGGAGGTGCTGCGGTGTCGATGTAACTGAGAAAGCTGGCCTTTCTGACGTTGGATCACTTTCAAACCAGCTTTGTGCCCCCTACAGATTTCTGGAGCGCTGCTCATGATTTATTCTTTTGATTCCAGCCTTGGCTGGTCCAAATCCATTACTAATATTCAAAATGTACACATCAGCAGGGACCTGGATCCCACTCCCCCAACACTGCCTTTCACCAGTTCAAGTATAAAGGCCTATTATTTCCTCAAATTTCTGCTCACTTTGTAAGTGTCATTTTTTTCTTGCTACACTGGTAAGTTCAAGACCCGTATAAACCGCGTATGTTAGTAAAAGGGAATTCCAAAGTTACAGCAAAAAGTCCAGAGTCAGTAAACCGCCTCACCCCCCTTTTAAACAGTATACCAGATGCGCACAGGAAAGCTGCTGATAACTCAAACTGTTATACATGTGCCCTGTATTGTGTGTTACGCAGACATCTCAGTAAATCCCAGACTCCCTGTATGGTGTCCTCGGTGTATTATGTGTAACACAGCCATACCAGTAAATCCCAGACTCCCTGTATTGTGTCCTGTGTATTATGGGTAACGCAGACATATCAGTAAATCCAGACTCCCTGTATGGTGTCCTGTGTATTATGGGTAACGCAGACATATCAGTAAATCCCAGACTCCCTGTATGGTGTCCTCGGTGTATTATGTGTAACACAGCCATACCAGTAAATCCCAGACTCCCTGTATTGTGTCCTGTGTATTATGGGTAACGCAGACATATCAGTAAATCCCAGACTCCCTGTATGGTGTCCTGTGTATTATGGGTAACGCAGACATATCAGTAAATCCCAGACTCCCTGTATGGTGTCCTGTGTATTATGGGTAACGCAGACATATCAGTAAATCCCAGACTCCCTGTATGGTGTCCTGTGTATTATGTGTAACACAGCCATACCAGTAAATCCCAGACTCCCTGTATGGTGTCCTGTGTATTATGGGTAACGCAGACATATCAGTAAATCCCAGACTCCCTGTATGGTGTCCTGTGTATTATGGGTAACGCAGACATATCAGTAAATCCCAGACTCCCTGTATTGTGTCCTGTGTATTATGTGTAACACAGCCATACCAGTAAATCCCAGACTCCCTGTATGGTGTCCTGTGTATTATGGGTAACGCAGACATATCAGTAAATCCCAGACTCCCTGTATGGTGTCCTGTGTATTATGTGTAACACAGCCATACCAGTAAATCCCAGACTCCCTGTATGGTGTCCTGTGTATTATGGGTAACGCAGACATATCAGTAAATCCCAGACTCCCTGTATGGTGTCCTGTGTATTATGGGTAACGCAGACATATCAGTAAATCCCAGACTCCCTGTATGGTGTCCTGTGTATTATGTGTAACACAGCCATACCAGTAAATCCCAGACTCCCTGTATGGTGTCCTGTGTATTATGGGTAACGCAGACATATCAGTAAATCCCAGACTCCCTGTATTGTGTTCTGTGTATTATGGGTAACGCAGACATATCAGTAAATCCCAGACTCCCTGTATTGTGTCCTGTGTATTATGGGTAACGCAGACATATCAGTAAATCCCACTGTGACGTAAATCAATTTGGATTTGGGGTGCATGGGCATAGAGACATATTTGTAGGGTGTAAGCCCAACGTAATCACCTACATTTCCTGTGTAGAATGTTTGTGTAATCTGTGATTATGCTATTGTCTGTCTATTGCCTGGTTCATGTGTATCAGTTATCTTGCTGACAGGATTAGCCCATCCAGCCTACCCTTGTCTGAGGAATGTGTTATCTGTTTATATTTGAATAGCTTGTAAATCTTCTGACTGTAATCGGTCATCCCGATTCCCATTGTCCTGCCTCCTTCCGGATGTTACATATTGTTTGATTTAATGGTTTGTCCCTAATCTAATCATGTTTCACATTCCAAGAAGTAAATGGTTGTCCAATTATCTGTTTCGGTCAATTTGTGTCCCCCAGCAGTTTCTAGGGGAGGTTTTGTATATGTAAATGACCCATGTGTGACATGTATAAATGTATGTGTCTGTCCCTGATTAAAACTAGTTCTATTCTGACCCTACATGCAGTCACGACTCATGGTTTGGGTAGCAGCTATATTCTGTTTGCTGTGCCAGCGCAAAGCTTCAGATCTACAGCCATGGCTTATTTCTGGGAGACAGAAATGTAATGTGTAAAAGAGGACCTCTATACATCTGAGTATATGTGACAATGCAACTGCGACACACAGCCATGGTTAACGCTGGCAACAAAGCCATGGCGATCTTCTGGGTGAATAAATTGTTGATACTTATTTTCTTTTAAGCAACATGTAGAGATGTGGCGTAAAAAAAAGGTATATGACTATGGTGTTTGAAGTACACGCTCTCAGGGAAAATATTCTGCATAAACTAAAGGGTTATTCAAACAGCCCTTGAATCGGCTGCCGAATTGCACCAAAAGGGTGGATTTACCCGTACAGTACAAGTTTGTGGCCATTTGGCTATTCAAAAATTGTCAGCGAAATACACTATATTGGCAAAAGTATTGGCTCACCTGCCTTGACTCGCATATGAATTTAAGTGACATCCCATTCCTAATCCATAGGGTTCAATATGACGTTGGTCCACCCTTCGCAGCTATAACAGCTTCAGCTCTTCTGGGAAGGCTGTCCACAAGGTTTAGGAGTGTGTTTATGGGAATTTTTGACCATTCTGTCAGAAGGGCATTTGTGAGGTCACACACTGATGTTGGACGAGAAGGCCTGGCTCTCAGTCTCCGCTCTAATTCATCCCAAAGGTGTTCTATCGGGTTGAGGTCAGGACTCTGTGCAGGCCAGTCAAGTTCATCCACACCAGACTTGGTCATCCTGGTCTTTATGGACCTTGCTTTGTGCACTGGTGCACAGTCATGTTGGAAGAAGGGGCCAGCTCCAAACTGTTCCCACAAAGTTGGGAGCATGGAATTGTCCAAAATGTCTTGGTATGCTGAAGCATTCAGAGTTCCTTTCACTGGAACTAAGGGGCCAAGCCCAGCTCCTAAAAAACAACCCCACACCATAATCCCCCCTCCACCAAACTTTACACTTGGCACAATGCAGTCAGACAAGTACCGTTCTCCTGGCAACTGCCAAACCCAGACTCGTCCATCAGATTGCCAGATCGAGAAGCGCGATTTGTCACTCCAGAGAACGCGTCTCCACTGATCTAGAGTCCAGTGGCGGTGTGCTTTACACCACTGCATCCAACGCTTTGCATTGCACTTGGTGATGTATGGCTTGGATGCAGCTGCTCGGCCATGGAAACCCATTCCATGAAGCTCTCTGCGCACTGTTCTTGAGCTAATCTGAAGGCCACATGAAGTTTGGAGGTCTGTAGCGATTGACTCTGCAGAAAGTTGGCGACCTCTTCGCACTATGCACCTCAGCATCCACTGACCTCGCTCCGTCAGTTTACGTGGCCTACCGCTTCGTGGCTGAGTTGCTGTCTTTCCCAAACACTTCCACGTTCTTATAATACAGCTGACAGGTGACTGTGGAATATTTAGGAGTGAGGAAATTTCACGACTGGATTTGTTGCACAGGTGGCATCCTATCACAGCTCCACGCTGGAATTCACTGAGCTCCTGAGAGCGACCCATTCTTTCACAAATGTTTGTAAAAACAGTCTGCATGCCTAGGTGCTTGATTTTATATACCTGTGGCCATGGAAGGGATTGGAACACCTGATTCTGATTATTTGGATGGGTGAGCGAATACTTTTGGCAATATAGTGTATGTTGCAATTCGGCAGCAGTGAAATGCCTAATAGAGAATTAATGGTTAATCTATTCAGAAAACGCCGAACAGTTGTGAAAAGTTGGCAAAATGCCCAGATTTTCAGTGGTTTCGTTCGACAGGTTTGAACAGGTGAATCCTATACGTTTCAATATAAAATAATTCCCCTTGTTATTCAACGGTTTATTCTTTTCATTTGCAGCAAAAAGTCTTTAGAATAAAGTGTTAGGCACTTTACAGGTCTTTTTTGGCAAAATTTTTGATTCAGATTTTTTTAAAAGGCGTTTTTTTGTAATTATTCTGTAACAGACCTTTTAATTGTTAATCATAGGATTTTTTTACAAACGCATTTTAAAAGTTGTGTTTTTTACCCAGGCAGTCCGGTCAGCTTTTTCCAGTGGCGTTCGGTTCGGTGGATCGCCTGCTTTTATTGGCGGCGTTCTGCGTTTCTTCGAATCTGTGTTTTTTTTTTTCAGATCGATTCGGTGATTTTGCGGCGGTTTAACAGATGCGTCTGGAGGATCGATTTGCTGCACTTCAGGACCGAAAAGTGAATGCTGAATTTACCGCAGGGTCGGCGAATTGAATGTGCCGAATGAGAGCATAACCACTGAAGAGATGTAAAGCATAGATTTATGCAATATACTCCTGTCACAACAAAAAACCGTATTATTTTTCAAATAGAATGTATATCCCTCTCCGGCACGAGTATAAAGCCATACACGGCATCTTGTCCGGTATTAACCGCTGAAGAATGTGAGCGGGACACAAAGCGAAAAAGGCTTTTTTTGGGGAAATGTTCGCCAGCGTGTGGATTGCCTCTCTCGCCTGGCTGAAAGAATGAAGCTGAACTGACCTCACCCCGTAATTCAATTAATCTCTCAGCACATTCTATTTTTAAGCAATTATTTTGCCCTGGAGGATTTCTATATTGCCAGAAAATGTTTGCTCTGCGGCTCAATGACAGCTTAATCAGGGAACCGAGCATTTCCTTGCTTTAATAAAGAGCGCGGAGCGAGCTGAAGGCTTCATTATTTGTTTTTATTGCAGGTTGGGATCTGCCCTCATCAGGCTCTGGTACTGCACGTTGGTTTATACGGCGCTGCAGCAGTTTGTCTGCATTAAAATATATATATATATTTATATATTTATTTATTAATCAGTTTTTGTAAATCAGAGGTAGAGAAACCAGAAATAATACGAGTGGATGGATAAAAAAATAAATCAGAAAATGAGGGTAATACCTGCTACAGTGTCAGTTACAGCAACCAGGTGTGACACATTGAATTAACCCCTTCATCACCAAGGGTTTTTCCATAAAGCCACCGGCAGGACCCAGTGGTTGTCAGGATCCTGATCTGTGCCAGCTTCTAAGGGTAACATCCTGCTCATCTCCAGAACCTGGTATTGGCTGTGCTTAACCCCTGGCAGCGCTCTTCATGCACCGTTCATCCTCAGCACTGGAACTCCTGTACAAAAAAACAGTTAACCACAAATCACATGACACACTCAATTGAATAAAGAGCTACACCCCGCTCCAACCCATGCTTCATCACTGTAGCTCTATCCCCGACACAGTGAAGACCTATGCTCTGAATCCTATCCAGCAACCGGCTTCTGGGTTTTCACCAGATTCCTATTTATCTTCCACATCCTCTGGTTCCTGTTCCAGCGACTACATCTCTCACCATCCTCAATTACTGGTTATTCTCAATCTGATCACCTTCCTCTACACTTACCTGTTTGTGAGCGCAGATCACTGCATATTGGGCCCATGTACACTCATCCCGCTACCACCCCGGACCCCAGTACAAGCCCCTGACAGTGGTTTTATGTAAAACCACATCCCAATGCTCAAACTGTAAAAATGCATGTAGTGTCTATACATACACTTTTACAATACTTTACTGTAAACTCATTTGACAGGCAGATGGCTCCCCCTGCTGGTTAAACTTTGCTACTGCCACATGTGTCCGTGACACACAGGCAGACAGGTTCTCTGTCGTCACGTACGGAAAGAGCAGCGCTGTGAGCTGAGCCACATTTCCTGCAACGTCCGGCATGCGGCAGCTTTGGTAACGTGTTCTGGAGATCATATGTAAAAGAATTTAATTAGCAATAAATGAGGTTCCTTTGCATTGCTGCAGTAAAAGACCAGATACAGTTTACTCGATCTTGGGCTCCTGAAGAAGCTTTTGAAGATCGGCATACCCGATCATGGCTGTGTAGGGATTATAAAAGATATACCCACATCATGCATTTACAGAGAATGTACCTGTACCACTAAAAGCAGGGGGTCTCGATGATAGTGGGGGGGACCGGTGATAAGGCTGAAGAACCCCTCCCACAACTTTAGGCCTCTTCCTTTACATTACAAACGAGGGGATGTCCAAAAGTAGGGTTAGAATCAAAGAAACAATAATGCCAACTCCTTTTTATTTTCAAACAAAGCTTGTTTATTCAGCATTTTTCCAGTCTCCATGCATTTTACAAGCAGTGCACCCACTTCTCAAAACACCCCCAAAATCAACTTTGGTCCACATAGGCAACTGCTTTTGTACAACTTGAATGAC
Source organism: Leptobrachium leishanense (assembly GCA_009667805.1). NCBI lineage: Eukaryota > Metazoa > Chordata > Amphibia > Anura > Megophryidae > Leptobrachium > Leptobrachium leishanense. Next base: position 11,746,260 of record CM019072.1, on the reverse strand, counting down.
ATCTTCACGGCTCTCGTGGTTCTTTCCTCTCAACTCATGCATTGTTTTGTTCTACATTCAACAAAGGAAGAGCCCAGTGGGCGCACTTCTGGGTGAAGTCTATCTCGTCGTAAAGAATCCACCCCATTCTTGTTTACGGAATGTCAAACTCTTCCATAAGTTTTCTGAGAATGTTTGAGGTTCCTGATCCAGAAATTCCTGCACCTTGGCCACCATGGTCTCATCGGTGGATGTGCGGGGACATCCCTCTCTTATTTCATCATAGATGTCAAAATGTCCAGACTTCAATCTGGTAAACCATTGAGGACCTTCTAAAGACTTGGGGCTTCATCGCCAAGATGGGTTTTGAGGTTTTCAAAGCATTGTTTTGCAGAGAAACCAAAATGATATTGGTAGAGCATGATGATCCATTTTTTGCTCCTTTGAGAAGCTACATGCCGACTTTCACTTGGAGTCTCCATGGTCGTCTGTTCGGAGACGTATATAGATTTACTTTTACGTATTAGAAGGACTAGGCTTTGAGAAGAAGAATCAATTGTGTTAAAATCCATGAAATAATGATCCTAACTTTACTTTTGGACTTTGCACACACTGTACATTTAACATTCTTTAGAAAATGACATTTTGGTAAATTTAGCAGAGGAATAGTCCTACCAGGGCCGGCCCGACAATGATGCAGAGCAGAGCAGCGGCAGAAATTCGGGGGCGGCAAATTTCAGCTACCGGCGACACTTCTGCGCTCTGCACTATTTTTTTTAATGGCGGCGACGGTAGATCCTGCAGCCACCGCGTTCCTTCAACGAGCGGCAGCCGCATGAGTATCTGCCGCTCGCCTGAGATCCATCCTCCAGCCTGCCGCGATCGAGATCGCGTGAACTCCACGATCTCGCGGCAGGCTGGAGGGTGGATCCCAGGAGAGCGGCAGATACTCATACAGCTGCCGCTCGTTGAAGGAGGGAATGCGGTGGCCGCACGATCTGCCCCTCTGGGCCTGGGGTGAGCATGGGGGCAAATCTATCCATGTGTGAGCCTGGGGGCAAATCTATCCATGAGTGAGCCTGGGAGTAAATATATCCATGAGTGAGCCTGGGGGCAAATATATCCATGAGTGAGCCTGGGGGCAAATATATCCATGAGTGAGCCTGGGGGCAAATATATCCATGAGTGAGCCTGGGGGCAAATATATCCATGAGTGAGCCTGGGGGCAAATATATCCATATGTGAGCCTGGGGGCAAATATATCCATGAGTGAGCCTGGGGGCAAATATATCCATGAGTGAGCCTGGGGCAAATATATCCATATGTGAGCCTGGGGGCAAATATATCCATGTGTGAGCCTGGGGGCAAATATATCCATGAGTGAGCCTGGGGGCAAATATATCCATGAGTGAGCCTGGGGCAAATATATCCATATGTGAGCCTGGGGGCAAATATATCCATGAGTGAGCCTGGGGCAAATATATCCATGTGTGAGCCTGGGGGCAAATATATCCATGAGTGAGCCTGGGGGCAAATATATCCATGAGTGAGCCTGGGGGCAAATATATCCATGAGTGAGCCTGGGGGCAAATATATCCATGAGGGCAAATATATCCATGTGTGAGCCTGGGGGCAAATATATCCTTGAGGGCAAATATATCCATGTGTGAGCTGGGGCAATATACCCATGTGTGGGCACTACTGGGTATGTGAGACTGGGCACTGCTGGGTATGGGATGCTGGGCACTGCTGGGTATGTGACGCTGGGCACTGCTGGGTATGTGACGCTGGGCTCTGCTGGGTATGTGACGCTGGGCACTGCTGGGTATGTGACGCTGGGCACTGCTGGGTATGTGACGCTGGGCACTGCTGGGTATGTGACGCTGGGCACTGCTGGGCATGTGACGCTGGGCACTGCTGGGTATGTGACGCTGGGCTCTGCTGGGTATGTGACGCTGGGCACTGCTGGGTATGTGACGCTGGGCACTGCTGGGTATGTGACGCTGGGCACTGCTGGGTATGTGACGCTGGGCACTGCTGGGTATGTGACGCTGGGCTCTGCTGGGTATGTGACGCTGGGCACTGCTGGGTATGTGACGCTGGGCTCTGCTGGGTATGTGACGCTGGGCTCTGCTGGGTATGTGAAGCTGGGCTCTGCTGGGTATGTGACGCTGGGCTCTGCTGGGTATGTGACGCTGGGCTCTGCTGGGTATGTGACGCTGGGCTCTGCTGGGTATGTGACGCTGGGCACTGCTGGGTATGTGACACTGGGCACTGCTGGGTATGTGACGCTGGGCACTGCTGGGTATGTGATGCTGGGCTCTGCTGGGTATGTGAAGCTGGCTCTGCTGGGTATGTGACGCTGGGCACTGCTAGGTATGTGATGCGGGGCTCTGCTGGGTATGTGACGCTGGGCACTGCTGGGTATGTGATGCTGGGCACTGCTGGGTATGTGACACTGGGCACTGCTGGGTATGTGACACTGGGCACTGCTGGGTATGTGACGCTGGGCTCTGCTGGGTATGTGATGCTGGGCTCAGTTATACACACCTCACATTACTGTATCACAGAGCTCCACAGCAAGAAAATTCTAATGTACGGTGTGTAGGAGTGTTTGAATTTTATTGCTGTGGCGCTCTGTGATATGCTCATACACACTGCGTGTTTTTTTTTTTGGGGGGGGGGGACAGCATTTCATCCTTCGCTCCAGGCAGCACAATGTCTTGGGCCGGCCCTGAGTCCTACAATAAACCCTATGTAGTTTCACTGAATTAACACATTGAAATTTCGTTGATTAGTGAAAACCCTTTATAGTCAAGATATTTTCACAAACAGGTTCATAAAAATCCATAATACACTATTCCCAGACAAAACACCTTTAGACATAAAGAACCATTTTTCCCATTTTCTTCCATTTTTCTTTGTGTTCCCCCTTGTTACGATCTCTGACTATCCTGAGGAACAGCAGAGATCCCAGCTACCTAATCCTGTTTATTACGGCTCCTCGCATGGCCTGTCGGCCCCACAAGCTGTTTGCAGGCAGTTTAAATACCCACGTCAGCCTCCTCGCACACCTGGCTAATCCTTTGATGGGTGCCAACTGCAAGAAAGTCACAATTTACAGCACGAGTAGAAATGATCCATCCGACGATGGAAACCGTTTGGAAAGGAGAAGAAATCATCATCGCCTAAATGTCATAAAGAAAATATGTCGGCGTGCCGCTCGCATAGTCCGTTACTGTACGGAGGAGACCAGAACGCAGTTGCTGATTGCCGAGTGGAATTTGGGAAGCTGGACCTGGTTAATCTAAAGCTGATTGGAATAATTTCATCCTCACCCAGCAGTAAATTGGTTCAGCTGAATTATGCTCATGAATAGCGTCTACTGTAACCCGTTCCCTGTAACTCATTGCAGCCCCCGGCCTGCGGTGGTCAAATTACAGCTTGGTTTCATTAACGCGGCTATTTTCCTCCAGCAAATGAATTTCAGAAAATGATAGCTTGCAATTTTAAATTATTACACTTGAGTCACACACCTTGTCTCGCCGGCGCTGTCTGATTCGTAGAGAACAGAGGGACACACAGGTAACAACGGCAAAACATTGCTTCTTTTTGAAAAAGGAGGAGAAGGCGGGGGGGGGGGAGACTTGTTAGGGGTTAGCTGCACGTGCGTAAAATACTAACTTACTAAAGCCGCAGAACACGAGGTTAATGGTATCCACATGGCTTTACTCCGTAATATCTCCCTTATGGGTGGCTTCTCAAAGACGCAGCGAAGAGAAAGCCACATACGAAGAAAAAGCCTCTGTACCCGGAGAACTTTCCGTGTAGAAACCTACCGCTGCACGCCGATAAGTGGAACAATGGAACACTGAAATTACCCAGAATTCACCGCAAACAGGTGTTCAAGTCCAAATTTATGGTCCTTCCCGTGCAATCCCTGCTGTATTCTTTCTGGCCACCAGCTCAACACTCCCCCTGCTCCCCTTTTGTTTCACTTACCTTTTGTCTGTTGGATTGTAAGCTCACGGGATGTCTGGCTAAGCACTCGTAGAAAGTGCTATATCAATAGGGCAATTATCCTACGAGCAGGGCTGTCTGTTCCTTATGTCTCATGTCTGTACTTCTACATTGTAAAGCGCTGCGGATTCCATTGGCGCTATATGAGTGACGAACTGTAACCATGCAAAATATAGAACCTGTCGGGCAAAATCATTGTGAGGTCCATTAATTAGTACAAGGCTTGGCTAAAGGTTCTCCACTTGGCTTGGTAGGTCAGTGTGAGCGATAAAGACAATATGGCGACACACTTTCAGCTTTCAGTGTATCCTATACTTTGTATATTGCCAAAGGGCAATGATATGTAAAACATCACTGGTGCATAGCTATGTCGGAAGGGGTCAGATTTTTGTAAGTATGGTCTTATCACCTTCCTCTAGGTCTTCCTCTAAGGACGAGCGTCTTTGAGAGCATAAGGAATGCCCGTGAGAGTGGACATCCTTCCACTGTCTGCCACCTCCCTGAGTGCAGTTAGTGCGCCCAGCACTGCACGGTTTGATCGCGCATTGCTGCCCAGAATGCGCGTCGTAGCGCTTCGACGGGGGAGGCCTTCAGAACGTCCGCAGCACGCCTGCAATTCATGCGCGCGCGATACAGCAAGTGGCCGGCCCCGTCAAAGTATCACAACTCTGCAACGGACACCAGGAGGCAAGTCAGTACGTGTGCCCATAGTGCGCCCGTCTGACCCCGGTCTTAGTCCTTCTTGAAGGCATGGACTTACCAGATAAAAAGTCCAGTGTGGACCTCTGGGTCATCTGAAAAACAGGTCAATGGAGACCAGTAAAGAATAGAGGGTAAGGAATGTAAATCTGAATAAGAGACCACCTGCTAAAACCTTTATAAAATATGTTTGCTGGGAGAGAAAAAATTGGTCAAGCTCCAGAATTCCACATTATGGACTCGATCAGACCTAAACATACTACAGCCTAAACCCGACGTCTCCCTTATCCTACAACCATCTTGACCCGGCGAAAAACCTCCCCCAGCACTAATCCTCCCTCTAATCCCCAAATCTAGGTGAACAGTGTCAGGTGACGCTTAAAACGCATCATTCTGAAAACAACATTATAAAATCATACGTCGAAAAACCTCTAAAAAATAAAGTGAGACCCACATGTGTGTGTTAACACTTCCCATAATAAAAAATATGCATCCCACAGGGGCGAGGTTTTACATGGAGGTCAACCAGCCTGAGAGGTATTTGTGTGGAGGAAATATTCTGCGTGGAATACACTTAAAATTATAGAAAATAGTTCATGTATAAATCCCCATACACGGCGGGACAAAACATCCCTAACGATGACAGTTACAAGGATTTATAAAGCGCTAACAACTTCTGTAGTGTTGCACAATGGGAGAGACCGAATAACAAATATACATACACATTACACGCTACGAAAAGTAGGAGAGGGGACCCTACTCAAGAGCTTACAATCTAAGAGGAGAGGGGACCCTACTCAAGAGCTTACAATCTAAGAGGAGAGGGGACCCTGCCCCAGAGCTTACAATCTAAGAGGAGAGGGGACCCTGCTCCAGAGTTTACAATCTAAGAGGAGAGGGGACCCTGCCCCAGAGCTTACAATCTAAGAGGAGAGGGGACCCTGCCCCAGAGCTTACAATCTAAGAGGAGAGAGGACCCTGCTCCAGAGTTTACAATCTAAGAGGAGAGGGGACCCAGCTCCAGAGCTTACAATCTAAGAGGAGAGGGGACCCTGATCCAGAGCTTACAATCTAAGAGGAGAGGGGACCCTGCTCCAGAGCTTACAATCTAAGAGGAGAGGGGACCCTGCTCCAGAGCTTACAATCTAAGAGGAGAGGGGACCCTGCTCCAGAGCTTACAATCTAAGAGGAGAGGGGACCCTGCTCCAGAGCTTACAATCTAAGAGGAGAGGGGACCCTGCTCCAGAGCTTACAATCTAAGAGGAGAGGGGACCCTGCTCCAGAGCTTACAATCTACCAAAACGTCAGGCAAGACCAACAGTAAGACAACATAAAAGGTAAAATGTATCTATTCTATACATTCTGAATGTGACTTTAAGCACATTAAAATGAAGTGTAAGGATAAAATGCCTACACAAACAGGTTTTTTGGTCAAAAATAGGGACATGGGATTGTTTTGTGTTGATAATGATAAATTACACTATCGTCACAAAGAAAAGAGATAACATTAATGTGGGTGGGGGATGGTAATTTAATATCCTGTTTGCCTGTAGATCCTGCGCGCTAAGCACACTGGCTTCTTTTGATGTTTTATCGTCCGCGTTCAGGCTGAAATATAATAAACACCTGGGGTTTTTTGATACCTGCGACACATTTAAGTGATAGAGATAATGTTTTTAGAACTTGTAACATTGCAGGAGTGAAAAGAGAGTTTGTAATAACGGGACAAGGAAACGAGAGAGAGGATAAATACTAGCTGTGTCCAAGTCTGTCACGCGCCAGCGTCCAAAAAACACAAGAACATTACACAAAAAGAGTTTTTAAAAAATACTGCACAATCACCACACGGTATGAATTGCACTCGCACAGCTAGCTCTGCCCGATATTGTTATTTTTCATTTCAAAACACTCACTGTTACTTCTGTGAACCTTCTATTTTAGTCAAAGTTTTGTAATGGAGAAAAAAGCAAAAAACAGATACAGTTTAGCCATTCACACAATCAGCGGCTGCTGTTGATCCAAAAGGTGGCAAAAAAAACAGGGCGCTATTCCCATGTTGGCGTTAAATTAAAATGGGGACGTCAACAGGGAAAACCTGCATGTTTCCCTGTAGCATCCCCATATTCCGGGGCAGGCGCTACACTCCATGATACTCACGGTAGCGTTTCTGTGCCGCCATGAGTATCACCTCCTGGAGGGTTGTATTGCCGGACCACGAGCTCTCGCGAGATTGTGCAGGGCCGCGGAGTAAGCACTAGGGCTTTGTAATACCTTACGGGCCCTATTACACTCTTAACACAAACGTTAACGCGCACTTGCTTGAGCAATAACGTTTGCTGAGGTATTTACCGCATATTACAATCCATACGCAAACGGGTTAAAAAAAAAAAATCTTGCGCTCCTCTGCGCGAGGTTACTGTACTTTCGCTCCCTATACTTAACATGGGGAGCGCAAAGTGTTAATTAGCGTTAGGATTACAAAGTTCCAGTGCTGATTAACGCCTGGCTCTGGTCAGCGCAAAGTTAACCAGAGCCAGAAGCTGGTGTTAACGGATTCCGCTTCTGCAGAATCCGTTAACATCAGGCTAAAATAAAAATAAAAAAATCACATACTCTCCCTCTGTCGCGCGGCTCCGGCTGGCGGGACCAGGGAAAGACTGGGGGGAAAAGTCCCCCCAAGTCTCTCCCTGCGTATCACTACGCCGACTGGCTGGATCTCGCGAGGCGAGAGCCGGCTGGTCATGTGACCGGTAGGGGGGACTCCGGGTGGATGCTCGCGGCTGCACTCAGCGCTGCTGCGAGCATCCCTGATTTTAACGGGCAGAAACAATGCAGTCAGCATTTTTTGCGCCTGCATTGTACTCCAGCGTTAAAACGCGGGCGCAAGGGGGAGAACTGTGGGCAGTGACGCGAACAATGTAATGGAGCCCTACTTATCCTAACGCTAATTATGGATTGTTCGTCCCATACTTAACATGGTTTGCGCAAAGTACAGTAAGCTCGCGCAAGCTAGTGTAATCACTGATGCGCAAATGGATTTTTTCCAATGTTTAGCATCAGGAAGGTAATACGGGGGGCATGCATTAAAGTCACTTATCTGGACGTTAACACTTATGTGACAGATCTCAGTATCCCAACAGGGGCACATCTGCCAATGCCGCTTCCTTGCTGGACACCCCCCCCCTGGTCTAACCAGCCAGACTCTGTGCCTTTCTCCAGTCCTCAGACGAAGCACAAAGACCGGGACACGTAGAGAGTCTGCTAGCATCCCCCATAAATAAGACGAGGCTGTATATCTGGAGTCTTTCAGGGTTAGCATGGAACGCTTTTAATCAGGGACAAACACACATTTATACGTCCAACCCGGGTTATTTCCATAAACAAAACCTCCAATAGAAACGGTCAGGAGACATAATTAGCTAGGAGAAATAATGGAAGAAACCTTGTGTAACATTCCTAGATAGACAGGACAATGGCACTCGTGATTGACAAACAGAGTAGTTTAAAATGACTGATAACAGGGCAGTGTCTGCCTGACACAGAAGATAAACAGATACGCATGGACCATAACAATAGATAATAACATTATTCAAGCATAACTCAGACTACACAATACTCTGCACCAAGTCCAAAGTGACTTACATATATGAATTATGAATGCTAGCATTCACATAGAAACATAGAAATATGTCAGCAGATAAGAACCTTTCGGCTCATCTAGTCGCCCAATTACATGGATACTTTACCTGGATTTATCTTTTGTTTAGGATAGCCTTATGCCTATCCCATGCCTGCTTAAATTCAATTACTGTTTTGGCCTCTACCACTTCTACTGGAAGACTGTTCCATGTATCCACCACCCGCTCAGTAAAATAATGCACTAGGGAGAAGGGCCCCCAGTTGGAAGGGCTTGCCATTGTCTCATCCATACTTTTACTTCAATAAAAAAAAGGTTGTGTGGCAGCAGTGGTTAATAATTACAGGTCTATTCACTGAAGGTGAAACTCAGGGAAATTGGCAGAAGTGGAAATTCTAGGTCTAAAGAGCCAAACCAGAAAAATTCTCCCATTTATTGGACTTTCCAAATCGGCAATTTGGTCTAGATTGTTCTCTTCTCCTCCGTTTCACATTTAGTGGACACCTGTTATCCTCTGCATTTTAAGGAAGAAATCCCCCCCCCCTGGTTTCCTTTAGGCTTTATTACATGAGACCTTTGCATGATTTTTTTTTTTTGTTTTAGTCTTTGTTTGCAGTGTGCGCTGCGCATTTCCGGGTTCCCTGTCCATGGTACTGATGGCACGGCTTGTGCTGCATCCTCCGTCAGGACTATCTATGTACGGTGCAATACAAATAAACACAAGCCTGGCTGCTGCTTCATCACGCACTTTAAAGAAACCTCCATGCACTCTTCTTCTTCCAGCAAGAAGCAGATACGGTCTGTAGCAAGATTAGGAGCAAAAAATGAGGAGGGGGAACAAATAGCATCACAGGATGCAAAGACAGAAAAGAGGAGGAAACAGAAACCAGAGTGATCCGAGGTAACAGGAAGGTGGAGAAATACACCGGTAAGCAACGGGTAAGCAGACCACATTTCGTGGATTTTATGTAGCGAGTCAATTACTAATATTATTACAATTTCCACCAATCCTACTGTATCATCTCCAAGAACATCTGAACTACACAAAACCTATGCTGTGATGTGTCATCCTCCTGTTATCCTGCCTTGTACAGCGCTGCGGAGGCTGCTGGAGTTATAAAGTACAATAATGATTTTTGGGTCATTTGGAATACTATTTCACCAGGATTGATGTAGTTTAAATAAATAAATATATATATATATATATATATAGACAACAAATGGCCATCACACTACTCTGAACTAGCATACACTGAGAAACAAGAAACTGAGTCCATTCGTGCATCAACACTTATTGTAAATTCATGATCGGGTTTTTTTTTTAACAAAAACACATTTTCTGGATTTTTCTGAAAGACAAACTAAGGATCATTTGGGATAAACCCCTCCCTACACTCAGTCACCCCTTAATGTGGTTTCAGTGGAGCATACGTAGGACATAGCACCCGTTTTAATGGTAAAGGCACAGTAATATACACTCACCGGCACTTTATTAGGTTGTAACCCAAATTACTAAATCGGCCAATCACATGGCGGTAACTCAATGTATTTCGGCATCTAGGAGGCGGAGAAGACGACTTGCTGAAGTTCAAATTTTGCATCAAAATGGGGAAGAAAGGGGGTGTAAGTGACTTGGAACGTAGCATGGGTTGTTGCTGCCAGACGGGCTGGTCTGAGTATTTCACAAACCGCTGATCTCCTGGGATTTTCACGAACAACATCTCTAAGGGTTTACAGAGAATGCCCCGAAAAAGAAACTATCCAGTGAGCGGCAGCTGTTTGGGCGAAAATGCCTTGTGATGTCAGAGAATGGGCAGACTGTTTCGGGATGATCGAAAGGCAACAGTAACTGAAATGCCCACTCGATACAACCAAGTCCTGCAGGATACCATCTCTGAACGCATAACACGTCCAACCTTGAAGCAGATGGGCTACAGCAGCAGCAGACCACACTGGGTTCCACTCCTGTCAGCTAAGAACAGGAAACTGAGGCTACAATTCACACAGGCACCAAAACTGGACACTAGAAGACTGTAAAAACTTTGCCTTGCCTGAGGAGTCTCGATTCCAGCTGCAACATTCAGTTGGGTCAGAATTTGGCGTAAACAGCATGAAAGCATGGATCCATCCTGCCTTGTATCAGTGGATCAGGCTGGTGGTGGTGGTGTAATGGTGTGCATGATATTTTCTTGGTACACTTTGGATCCCTTAGTACCAATTGAGCATTGTTTAAACGCCACGGCCGACCTGACTTTTGTTGCTGATCAAGTCCATCCCTTTATAACCACAGTGTACCCTGTATCTTCTGATGGCTCCTTCCAGCTCAAATCATCTCAAACTGGTTTCTTGAACATGACAAAGAGGTCACTGTGCTCCAATGCCCTCCACAGTCCCCAGATCTCAATCCAAATCTAGCACCTTTGGGATGTGGTGGAATAGGAGATTCGCATCATGGATGTGCAGGCGACAAATCTGCAGCAACTACGTGATGCTATCATGACAATATGGAGCAAAATCTCTAAGGAATGTTTCCAACACCTTGTGAACCTATTCCAGCGAAGATTTAAGGCTGTTCTGAAGGCAAAGGGGGACCAACCCGGTACTAGCAAGGTGTACCTAATAAAGTGGCCGGGGGTGTAGGTTCTAGAGTAGGACCTGCTGATATCTTGCGCTGGGCTTAAAACATAGAAACATAGAGAAATGTCTGCAGATAAGAACCTTTCGGCCCATCTAGTCTGCCCAATTACATGGATACTTTACCTGGATTTATCTTTTGTTTAGGATAGCCTTATGCCTATCCCATGCCTGCTTAAATTCAATTACTGTTTTGGCCTCTACCACTTCTACTGGAAGACTGTTCCATGTATCCACCACCCTCTCAGTAAAATAATGCTTCCTGATGTTACTTTTAAACCTTTGCCCCTCTAATCTAAGACTATGTCCTCTTGCTTTGCTACTTTGTTTCCTTTTAAATATACTCCCTTCCTCTACCTTGTGGATTCCCTTTACGTATTTAAATGTTTCTATCATATCTCCTCTGTCTCCTCTTTTTTCCAAGCTGTACATGTTAAGATCATTAAGCCTTTCCTGGTAACTTTTCTCCTTCAAGCCGTACACCATTTTAGTAGCCCTTCTCTGAACTCTCTCTAAGATGTCTATATCCTTCTGGAGATACGGTCTCCAGTACTGCACACAGTACTCCAAGTGAGGTCTCACCAGTGCTCTGTACAGTGGCATGAGCACTTCCCTTTCCCTACTGCTAATACCTCTCCCTACACAACCAAGCATTCTGCCAGCATTTCCTGCTGCTCTATTACATTGACTACTTACCCTTAGATCCTCTGAAATAATAACCCCTAAATCCCAACCCTCAGATGTATCAAATATTCTATATTCAGCCCTTGGGTTTTTACGTCCCAGGTGCATTATCTTGCACTTATCCACATTAAAACTCAATTGCCACAGCTCCCACCATTTTTTTAGTTTACCTAAATCATTTGTCATTTGGCTGATCCCTCCAGGAACGTCAACCCTGTTGCAAATCTTTGTGTCATCAGCAAAAAAGACATACTTTTCCATTAATACCTTCTGCAATATCACTAATAAAAATATTAAAGAGAATGGGTCCAAGTATTTACATATTAAAGAGAATGGGTCCAAGGCTTACATGACATTGCCACAGAATGCGAACAAAACCCCATATTTTGATGAAGTTCTTTGCTCTAATTTCTGCCAAAGCTATTTCAGAGTAGATTTCTCCATAGTTCCAGCGGCGTTTCAGTGTCCACTGTCCAGCGTAGTCTTTATCGGAGTTCAATGGAGATCACAACTTTAAAAAGTCACCTCCGAACATTCCCCGGTGTCACAAACCATAACAGAACAATGTGGAATGCAGAATAGCCGCAGCTTACTCATTTCACGCACGAATAAGGGTGGTAGCGTCGTTTTACACTGCTTGAAGCAAGTTCACCTGCTGGTGTGGAAAATTTGTTCTTCCAGATAGACTAAGATCCCGTAGTGGATTTTTTTTTTTTTTTAACCGTTGTTTGCACCCCTGCTGAACTTCAGCAACAAAAATGGTGGTTAGTGAAAACCCCTGTAGAAATGCAAGTTTATCTCCCAGAACAGGAGCCATAAATATTGGTTGACTCTGTCGCAGCAATAGGCTTTGTCCAGTTTGGCTGTATGGTGTGGTTAAGCCCACCCAACAAACGCCAAGCCTTTATGATCTATCACAACAATTCCCATCACAGAAAGGGCCTTCCGTCTATATAGAATAAAACCATGCCGAGCGCGACACCCAGTTATAGGTCAGAAGACACATTATAAAGACTCCTATACTTTGTATCGCCCAGTTTCTTGGTGAAGATTCGGTGAGGTCACGATACAGACTCCGAATCCTATAGGTTATGCCATCGTAAAGTTAATTTCCAACGTAATTTGCCCGAAATTTCTCCGGAAATTTGAATTTCTCTCAGCGTCTCTTACGTGGAACTCCACCCCGGCACATCTCCGACGCACAAAAGTATTACAGCGAATACAAACAGGACCTGGACAGGGAGGTTTACCAACAGTTTCAAAAGTAATTAAAATGAATGTACACATTGTGTCAAAGCAGCGAAACGGAGAGACTATAAAGTGTAACGGTGAGATTTAAATCCCTGCAGGCAGGCTCAATATGGTTTTCTACTTTTTCCACCCGGCTGCACTTTTGTTACCCTCTCGGGGACGTCTTTACAAGTCCAAGGGTTAGATTTCCTCTGGCGGATTACGCGTTAGACTCATGTCAACAAGGTGGTCGATGTGATATAGGCCGAGCAGGAAGCGCTTTAGGAGAATGATGGAGAGTGAGAGTAATAAAAATATAAGTTTATATCCATCTACTTTCAGACAGATTACCCTGATAAATCAGCTTTACGCCCGCCACTTCACCTACTTGTGGCTCCAGCCCTGCCACGGCATGCACTTTGCCCTTGTGCCCCTGGTAATAATAAAAATTAAATCATGATTTCCAAAGCTCCTCGGAGGCTCAGAGGTAAATCCAATTAGGAAAGGGTCCCTTTTATCTGCACGCCCAGTTCATTGGGTGACCTTGAGCTCTTCTTGCGTGTGAGAAGCCCTGTATACATGGATGTATAGGAGCATATGGTCTTCATTGTGAATGACACGACCCCATGGTATCAATTATTGAGGTGACCTTTAACTGGTCAGTTACGCGCACTGGCGGTCACTGCAGAAATGAGGGCTAATACTCAGATTTTTGCACATCTGTGTTTGCGTCCACGCTGGCGATCCAGGGATTAATGACATCTCCCTGCTCCTATATAAAAAAAGTTCATATATATTGAATGTGGAGTTTTAATAAACCGTATTAAGTAGGAATAGGAGTGAACAAAAGTCTTCAACAAACACACAATGTGTCAGGGAAACATTCCTTATGGGTATTCGGTAAATATTTCACGTTTTATACAGAACTCCCATACAAATGACAGTAACATTCTCTGATTTTGCCAAAATATGCAGTGCTGCACCTGGTTATCATAATCCAGGGATAAGCTAGTGTTTTTTATTCTTTCCTTGAGGGGTATGAGAGATGAATAGTACATAAGAGCTGCGATAAACCATGTGTATGAGTGTGTAAAAGCAGTCTTGATTTAACAAACAATAAGTAATGTCCATGTGCAACTCATGCACAAACAAAAATGTGAAGCTTTATATTCCAGACTTCTATTGTACGCAGATTTTAATCTAATCATGTTGCATAACACCCAAAAAGCCAGCTCCCATTTCTGGTAAATACATACAGACATAAAGCCCAAATAACAGAACCAAAACCCACAGGAAAACAGGGCTGATGAAGGTAAGAGGGCTGGAAACAATGAAGGATATAAATAAATACAATGACAGGCTCTGCATCATGTAATGTGCTGTGACCATGCAGTGTCCTCTGAAACACACCTCAATAACCCTTATAATAACATAATAATGATCCACTATGCATAAGAAACCTCTCTCTACCCTAAACAAGGTGCCCTGTACAGAACAAATCCTGCCTGAGCCCCGCTGTAAGAAAGCAGATTGTACAACAAATGCTTATGTCCGCTATTGAATACAGAGATTTAGTGTATGCAGCGGCCCCGCAAACACACCTTCATAAACTTACTACATTGTATAACTCATTCTGCTGCTTTGCGCTACAATGTAACTACATGACTCACCACTGTGACATGTTAAAAGAGCTAAACTGGCCGTCGCTGGATTCTAGACGCACCCTTCACCTTTCCAACCTGGTGTTTAAGAGCTTTTCTGTGAAGCTACCACCCTACCTGAATAGGCTGCTTCCCCCAGCAGTTCCCTCATCCTGTAACCTCCGATCCAGGACCTGCACTTCACTTACAATACCACAATACAAAAAGAAAGTGTCTCGATCCTCATTTTTCTACAGAGCACCGCAATTATGGAATAACCTCCCAGACGCCATCAAATCTTCCCCCAGTCTAAAGTCACTTAAGAGATCTCTATTAATATACCTCGATACAGAATACGCCTGTAAACATGTAACCTAGTGACTATCTACAGAATGCACCTGTAAACATGTAACACAGTGACTATATACAGAATGCACCTGTAAACATGTAACACAGTGACTATATACAGACTGCGCCTGTAAACATGTAACACAGTGACTATATACAGAATGCCCCTGTAAACATGTAACATAGCGACTATATTCAGAATGCACCGGTAAACATGTAACACTGACTATATACAGAATGTGCCTGTAAACATGTAACCTAGTGACTATATACAGAATGCACCTGTAAACATGTAACACAGTGACTATATACAGAATGCGCCTGTAAACATGTAGCACAGTGACTATATACAGACTGCGCCTGTAAACATGTAACACAGTGACTATATACAGAATGCGCCTGTAAACATGTAACATAGTGACTATATACAGAATGCACCTGTAAACATGTAACAGTGACTATATACAGAATGCCCCTGTAAACATGTAACATAGCGACTATATTCAGAATGCACCTGTAAACATGTAACACAGTGACTATATACAGAATGTGCCTGTAAACATGTAACATAGTGACTATATACAGAATGCACCTGTAAACATGTAACAGTGACTATATACAGAATGCCCCTGTAAACATGTAACATAGCGACTATATTCAGAATGCACCGGTAAACATGTAACACTGACTATATACAGAATGTGCCTGTAAACATGTAACAGTGACTATATATAGAATGCCCCTGTAAACATGTAACAAAGCGACTATATACAGAATGCACCTGTAAACAAGTAACAGTGAATATATTTCCTACATATTTATTTTCTGTGTTAACCTGTATATTTGTGTTTTGTTTTTAATATCTTGCATTTTATTACTTTGTATTTCTGTAACGACTGTAACAATTCAATGTTTCTTGAACCCAGGACATACTGAAAACCAGAGAAATCTCAATGTATGCTTCCTACTAAAATACTTTATAAAGTATGCAAACCATAAAAATATACACTTTATTAATAAGCACAATCCATAGAATAGTGAATATATAGTAACAAGAATGCATCATATAATGCAATACACGATAGGCCCGTTGGGCCGGAACGTTGGGGCTGTTCCTGCCGAGGAGAGCCACCTGTCTTTTGTACAAAGTTTGCTACGGTCACACGTGCACACTTAGCACCTACGTCTGACCTCACTATTTGCTGTCCGTCGTACCTTTATAAAGGAGTCGATGAAGAACAACACACGAAGCACGTGCGCACTTGTTCACGCACGGTAAACGCCTCTTGCAACGGACACCAAAATGACATTGACGTGAAAAAGCAACAACATTATAACTAAATGATACTATATTCACCACAATCTCATCCGTTACAAAGTGCATCCATTTCAAGGGACGCAATGCACGCAATCAGTGCGCTCGTCTGACCGCAGCCTAAGGTAACAGGTTTGCTTAAGAGACGTATGCTTTACCCTTTATACATGCTTGTATTATTTATGGGACATGTGCGATTATGTAAAAGTCGTGTATTGCAGTGTATGATGCTTGTTAGTATATATTCACTAGTCTATGGATGGGGTTTATTAATAAGGTATATATTTTTATATTTTGCATACTTTCTTGTGCATAGCAAACAGCAAAGGGTAAACCGGTCCTGATAGTTTAGATTGTGGTGAATAAATCAGCGTTCGTCTAACCATGGGGCTCCTCGATTTGCATACATTATCACACTTTTTTAATTGAAAGGCTTATTAAAAGGGGCCGATTCTAATTGCCACAATTTCAGGTGAAGCCAAGGTCTGAGGATTAACATATGGGCGTAAAATGGAAAAAAAAAAAGGGAAAATACAGAAATAGGGGGTGTCACGGTTTGACACTGCGTGGCTGGGTTCATTTCTCCAATTGTTTCCATATGCCTGCCGTAGCTCTATTAATAGCTGGCAAATTAAGTGTGTGACCAAAACCAGACTGAGGTTTGTAACATCCAGTGGCCTGGAGGCACGGACCAGTATTAACCTCTGCAACACCATTAGCGGGGTGCAAAGGTCCTGCAATGCAGCTTGTGGAGTAGAGGGGACCGGCCCCTGGATTGCAGATGGCATTACCATGGGGGCGCGCAGTGTGTGCACTGACAGCACATGTGTTCATAATCCCCCGTTTAACACGTGAAGCTGGAATCGATCATCCATAATAAATTGCATATCACTGCTATCACACATCCTGGTTTTACATGTGCCGTAACGGGTAAATTTACCCCCCCCCCCCATTCACATTATTTAATACTTTACACAAAGTATCAATTTATAAACACAGTATGAAAACATTATCATCAAGGTGTATATTATCCAGTAATGCGGCTTCCTGTGACATCACCACGTGTGACATCACTACATATGCAAATTAGCACACTGAAAATATTTTTAAAGCTGGCAGTCAGGTGTCTACAATCATTTAATAAATAAAAACAAAACCTAAGTGTAATATTGCCGGATGACACACAGAATCAGTGGGATCATAGTCAATTTTCTATTTTTTAAGCTAAAATAGGATCAACCGCAAGGCATCAGAGTTGCACGCGGCACTACAATGCTTTGATGCTCAGGATCTTTTTGAGCTGCATTTGATATGATGCTCAGCGAGCTTATCGAGTGATTGAGAAGGAACGTTCGTTCTAGTGGTTTGCAAACTAAATGCGGTCGTGAATCCAGGAGTCAACATGCCTCATTCTGCTGCCCGGTCTCTCATAATTTCCCCACGGATCTTGCTCCTCTCTATCTCGGCTTTATTCGCCAACCGATTTGTGTCATTGCTGGCGCCCACATCATGTGCCTCATTTCGCCAATGCCATGCTCGAATGTTTTGGCTCAGGAAAGGATGCAAACCAATCAGAGGGTAGATATGTCTATATATTCTTTGCCATGTGCGGTCACGGTCCTGTCAGAGGGGAATAGGGTATGAGCCTGATGTGCGGTGATAAACAAGCTGAGCCACGTAGATAAAGTAAAAAGGGGGTTTATTGTAAGTATACAACAATATGGACAGGGCAGGAATGGAGATGTCTGGGGAGGCAATGCAGGGAGGAACCAGATACAGGGAGACACTGAGGGAAAACACAGCAGGAGACTTACATACAACACGAGACAGGAAACCGAGGGCACAGGATGCTTGGCAGCAGCGGGCACTGGATGCTTGGCAGCAGCGGGCACTGGATGCTTGGCAGCAGCGGGCACTGGATGCTTGGCAGCAGCGGGCACTGGATGCTTGGCAGCAGCTGAGACTGGATGCTTGGCAGCAGCTGAGACTGGATGCTTGGCAGCAGCGGGCACTGGAGGCTTGGCAGCAGCGGGCACTGGATGCTTGGCAGCAGCTGACACTGGATGCTTGGCAGCAGCTGACACTGGATGCTTGGCAGCAGCGGGCACTGGATGCTTGGCAGCAGCGGGCACTGCATGTTTGGCAGCAGCGGGCACTGGATGCTTGGCAGCAGCGAGCACAGGAAGCTTGGTAGCAGCAGGCAGTATACGTAGTCATATAGTCCATGCAATAAGTCGTGGCAGGCGGCTGACAAACGTGGTTAAATGTCCATATGCAAGAAGACGGTACACGGGGAATCAAATAACAGGAGAGGATGGGAGCAGGTCTAGGAGAAAGGCTACCAGGGAGTAAGTGAGACAATGCAGCACTGGATCATGGGCGCTCCACCCTTATAAAGGGAATGACAGGCCTATTAGTGGTAGCACCTGAAGTGGACACAGCCTGAGGGAAAGTGCAAGGTGGCGTAGCAGGAAAGATGCTGTATAGGTCCAGTCAGGAGGGTGCAGTACCACCTTTGGCCTTCTTGCCACGGCGGCGCGGCGTGAACCATGACATGTGCTGTGCTTGCTGTCGTGGTCTTCATACCTGAGAACGTGTTCCAAATATACGGATTTCTTGTTTTGCGGTGTACTCACCTGGGTTGTTGTTCTGTCTTTGCCATTTCGTTATCGATTCGGCTTTGTGGCTTTTCTATTCCATTTTGCTGACCTTGTGCTCCTGGACCTTGGCTCGTTTTCTGACCTTGCTTTCTCTGCGTGCTGGGATCGCTACCAAACAGGATAAATGCAAAGAGAGTATACCCCGATACACGGCCCATATCATTATCAGAGCACGGCTACTGGCGACTTTTCTAGCAAACATGAAATGCATTAGAACGTCACAATATTGCCTCAAACAGCTGACTTGAGCACCTGATGGATCCAAAATACGACACCCTGATCCGAGAACCAAAAGCACTTCCCCAGATATTCTGTGCTCCCGCTCTGTTAGTGAACTGCAAAGGGCCGGGAAGGGGGGGGGGGACTAAACGCTGGTTTCCTTCTCACATGTTCCTATGATTTATTATGCACACTGTATTACCATCGTGTGTTTACACACATCATCACTTTTCCAATAAAGCGCTCTCCACTCGTACGGAAGGTGGTGCCATTCTCGATGGGCTTTTGAGCGTGAAAGAAATTCTGCTCAAATAATCAGCTAAACTGTCCATCGTCAGACGGTAAGGCACCCCTTCCTGGCCGTATTATCCTACGATGAAGGTTATGGAAAAACGGTTCTGGAAGTGGGGGCTCCAGAATACTCAAACAAATGGCAAAAATCATTGAGCAACCAGGAAGGACTGTGGAGGTAACCACCCAATGTCTTGAATCTGGTGGGAATGTCGTGGGACCCCCGTCCCATCACTCCAGACCGCTTGATGCATCATTACAAAAGTTTAGGCACAAAGCAAGGTTAATTCAGGCCATTCCTGCGGGAAGCAGAGCACCCTCTCCTTGCTAAATGTGATGGGCACTCTAGGGGGGGGGAATTGCATGGATACCTGTAAATGCCGGAATGTATGGCAGTTTGATAAATCAATGGTGGCAAGGCTGAGCTAACCAGTGCTGGATTAAGGGCTTCATTGACCTGAAGAATTGGGTGTGTCTGTTGCATTGGTGACCTCCCAATGGTCCTCTGCCATGTTTTCCTCATCCTCCAACGTTCCTCTGCCCCATTCTTCTAACTTCCCATTGTTTCTCTGCCCAGTTCTTCTCACCGCCTATTGTTTCTATATCCAAGTCCTCTCACTTCCTGTCGTTCCTTTGCCCTCTCTCCCGCTTAGGCTGTGGTCGTCCACTGGGTCTGTAGTCGCACAAAAAGACTTGGCTGTCAGACTACGGACAACCTACAGTTGTGTTCAAAATTATTAAACCCCCACTGAAATTGAGTGTTTTGGCCAGTTTGACATTGATTTTGATCATTCAGTCATCTTGCTTACAATTAAATCAAAGAGGCACGTGTAGGTCAGACAAATATAACATAACATTTATAATGAAATATCCACAAATGTTTTTTCTGTGCTCACATCATTATCAGTTTTATTCAACCCCAAGTGACATTCAATCTTAGTACTTATAACTGTAAAACATGTTTTTACTAACAGCTTTTAAACGTGAAGCATAGCTTGACACAAGTGTCTTGCAGCGATCTACGGGTATCTTCGCCCATTCGTCATGGGCAAAAGCCTCCAGTTCAGTCACATTCTTAGGCTTGCGCACTGCAACTGCTTTCTTTAAGTCCCACCAGAGGTTCTCAATCGGATTTAAGTCAGGTGACTGCGATGGCCACTCCAAAATGTTCCAGCCTTTAATCTGGAGGTATGCTTGGGATCATTGTCCTGTTGAAAGGTCCAACGTCTCCCAAGCCTCAGGCTTGTGACGGACTGCATCACATTGTCATCCAATATCTCCTGGTACTGAAGAGAATTCATGGTACCTTGCACACGCTGAAGCTTCCCTGTACCTGCAGAAGCAAAACAGCCCCAAAGCATGATTGACCCCCCGCCATGCTTCACAGTAGGCAAGGTGTTCTTTTCTTCATAGGCCTTGTTCTTCCTCCTCCAAACATAGCGTTGATCCATGGCCCAAACAGTTCTAATTTTGTTTCATCAGTCCACAGAACACTATCCCAAAACTTCTGTGGTTTGTCCACATGACTTTTGGCATACTGCAGTCGACTCTTCTTATTCTTTGGAGACAGCAAGGGGGTGCGCCTGGGAGTTCTGGCATGGAGGCCTTCATTACACAGTGTGCGCCGTATTGTCTGAGCTGAAACTTCAGTACCCACATCTGACAAATCTTTTCTCAGTTCCTCAGCAGTCACACGGGGACTTTTCTCCACTCTACGCTTCAGGTAGCGCACAGCAGTCGAAGTCAGCATCTTCTTTCTGCCACGACCAGGTAGCGTTTCAACAGTGCCCTTTGCCTTGAATTTGCAAATGATGCTTCCTACGGTCTCTCTTGGTATGTTTAACATCTTTGCAATCTTCTTATAGCCATTGCCCTTCCTGTGAAGAGTAATCACCTCTTCTCTTGTCTTCCTGGACCATTCTCTTGACTTCACCATGTTTGTAACCACACCAGTAAATGTCTAGAAGGAGCTGAGTATCAGTCATTTTAAAGCTGCCTAATTGGTGCTTATTATGCTTTATTGCTGCTCCGTGACATCCACAGGTGTTTTCAATACCTGATTGAAAACACTTGAATGAACCTCTGTTCTTCAGAGTGGTAGTCTTTAGGGGGTTGAATAATTGTGTCAATGAAGAATTCACAAAAGAAACATTTACTACTGTATTACAAAACCAATTGATGTCATTTTAGTTGCATATGGTTCTTTAAAAAGTCCTTGTAGGATTTCATTCTGAATACAATTACAAATGTACACTAAATTCCCTAAAACCCTTTACAGCATTGGGGGTTGAATAATTTTGAACACAACTGTAGGTCGTACCAGCTAGTGTCGTCCACTGTCAGCAACTATGGATGACGCAGATCGGACATTTCTAGTAAAATTAGCATATTATTTGTGGGCAAAGTGGAGAATAAAAAGAATAGCCCATACAATATATCACAATAGAAGTTTGAATTTTAACACGTGTCTAAATATACTTGGCACATAAGTGGTTATGGCACAGCTGCAAAAGGGCCTGAGTAGGCTTCCCCTACACTCGAAATTAGATTAACAAAAAGGGCTTGTCCCACCTGTCTATCCATCACAATAAAAAATATTTTTATCACCCCACACTATCAGCTTCTCAGCATCCATCTTCTAAGGTATGTTGTACCAGATCATACGACAAATCCCAGTCGAATGGGAATGATCGCTAGTCTGATGTAATTGTTCAAAGTCGTCACACGGAAGTCGGAAGCCATGCACTAGGACTGAATCTCTTCTGTGTTGTGGAATTAGTCGTACGACTACGGACAACTTTTCAGTCCTACGACTACGGACCCAGTGAACGACCAGCCTTAATTTCATTGTGTTGGTGACAAATGACAATCAGTGCGGACATAGTTAATGTTTCACTAGGCCTATTTTGGGCAGGGGCCTGGAGATGCAACTCTAATAACCCCTATGTAAATCCAGCCCTGGAGCTAACAAGGTCTTCTTCCAGCCCAGGAGGCGAAGTTAAACTTTATCTCTCAATCACATAGTGGGAAGACCAAGTGGGATAAGTGATTAACCTTTTCACTACCAGACACCTTTTGTTGAAAAGAAAATGCTTATAAACACTGGATGATTAATTAACACTTAAACGCAGAATAAAATAGCAAATTTGCATAAAAGATAATTATTTGGAGCTATTTTAAAGACTAAAAAATAGGGATGCACCGATACCAATACTAGTATCGGTATCGGGGCCGATATTGCCGTTTGCACGAGTACTTGTTACTCGTGCAAACGGCCCGATACATCCCGCCGATACCGGAAGCCGGCGCTGGGCCGGCTTGCCGGTATCCGCGGGCTGGGGAAGCTGGCCGCGTGCATGAAAAGCACGCGGCCAGCGTTCCCCTTCGGCGCGCCAAATACTCACCCTTCCTGAAGTTCCGGTCTCTGGCAGTGATGCGTCACGTGGCCGCCGGGCGCTCCTGTGACGCGGCCTCTCGGCTGGAGGCAGCGTCACAGATGCGCCCGGCGGCCACGTGACCGCATCACTGCCAGAGACCGGAACTTCAGGAAGGGTGAGTATTTGGCGCGCCGGAGGGAACGCTGGCCGCGTGCTTTACATGCACACGGCCAGCTTCCCCAGCGTTCGAGCGGGGGGCCAATCCATGAGAGCTGCGGGGCAAATCCATGAGAGCTGCGGGGCAAATCCATGAGAGCTGCGGGCCAATCCATGAGAGCTGCGGGCCAATCCATGAGAGCTGCGGGGCCAATCCATGAGACCTGCGTGGGCCAATCCATGAGACCTGGGGGCAAATCCATGAGATCCATGAGAGCTGGGGGCCAATCCATGAGACCTGGGGCAAATCCATGAGACCTGGGGGTAAATCCATGAGAGCTGGGGGCCAATCCATGAGAGCTGGGGGCAATCCATGAGAGCTGGGGGTAAATCCATGAGAGCTGGGGTAAATCCATGAGAGCTGGGGGCCAATCCATGAGAGCTGGGGGCCAATCCATGAGAAGCTGGGGCAATCCATGAGAGCTGGGGTAAATCCATGAGAGCTGGGGTAAATCCATGACCTGGGGGCCAATCCATGAGACCTGGGGGCAAATTCATGAGACCTGGGGGTAAATCCATGAGAGCTGGGCCAATCCATGAGACCTGGGGCAAATCCATGAGACCTGGGGCAAATCCATGAGAGCTGGGGGCAAATCCATGAGAGCTGGGGGCCAATCCATGAGAGCTGGTTGCAAATCCATGAGAGCTGGGGGCCAATCCATGAGAGCTGGTGGGCAAATCCATGAGACCTGGGGGTAAATCCATGAGACCTGGGGGCAAATCCATGTGACCTGGGGCAAACCCATGTGAGCTGGGGGCAAACCATGTGAGCTGGGGCAAATCCATGTGAGCTGCGGTCAATCTCATATAAATTTTTATGAGGTCTGTTCCTATTGGAAAGCGTCACATGACATTAAATAAAAGTATCGGTACTCGGTATCGGTGAGTACTTTTAAAAAGTATCGGTACTCGTACTCGGTCTTAAAAAAGTGGTATCGGTGCATCCCTACTAAAAAAAGGTATCTCATCTTAAAAAGATAGCTCGTATAGTTGCTTATACAATACACACAGCTTACTGGGATGAAAGGTTCTAAACTCTAGATGTCGTCTCTTATCGAGCACAATGTCACACGAGGTCTGTATTAATGGAACACTAACCTAATATTGATCCTCTTCTACCTGGAACAGAAGAAATTCCCACCTCCTGCTGTGAATCAGGTTGATAGAAAGCAGTGTCTTCGGTTTGCGGAATGCCGTGGAATAAAAAAGATTGAATGGCAAAGGTAGAACACGAGGAAATGGTTTTAATTTCTATAATGCCTAGTTTACCAGAGTGATTCTATCAATCAAAAAAATGATAAATATGAAGCATACATAGTCCCTCTAAATCCATGTTTACATCACTGCTTTTGAAAAGGTTGAAAAACATGGATTAGAGTTGGCGGGGAGGAAAGTTTGTTCTGAATACACAGATGTTATGCAGACAAAAGAGACTTTATTTCACATGTTGCCCAAATTCCAAGTGACGATCCATCCATGTGCATTGCTCCCTAGCTCTGAAAATGCGTCATAACCGCACGTCAAATGCGAATCGCCACGAGTCATTAAAGTTTTTCTTCTTTCCAACTGAGGGATTATAAACGTGAGACAGGAGAAGCCTATTAATGGGTAAAGAAATAAATCATACTGTGAAAATGTCCTTTTTCCATGAGAATAAGCTTGAAATAAAGTAAAAGCCATCTGACTTGTCTGGACGCAACGGTTATAAAAACATCACAAATGCTTTACCGGAAGGTCGCCCTGAAATCTTGCAGGTCTGAATCTCCAATCTGTCTCCAGGTTTTCGCAAAGATCGCCCCTTATTCCGCCTCTCCTCCATGCCAAGGAGGCTGAAACTGAAACTGTGGGCTAGCTGCCCGGGCCCAGAAAAAAAAAAATCAAACCAATATGAGCGGGGTTAAGAATGCTCTTTATTGAGAGCACCTGCTCTTATTTTATATGAAAGCCACATTTCCTTAGTTACAACAAGCACCGCGAGAAACACACAACGAGAGACGGAGGTGGACACACAGAGTTGAAAGTCGCCTCTGTGAGCTGCGGAACCAGATGTTAGAAGGATCAGGGTTCTGGAGACATGTGCTCTGCTACTCCATAAAGTGCTTCAATAAAAAGAGGAAGTTCTGGAACCAGGGGACACGCAGGAGAGAAACGTTTACATTATGAAGGTGGCGGAATATCCCGACACAATTCCAATGGAAACAGAAAATGCTAGCACTGTATAAAAACAACAAAAAATGCCAATAAAGCTTGGAGATGTGAAGAACAAGTAACAGGGGGGCTCGGTGTGTCAGTACCACTCACAGATTCACATTTATTGCTCTTCAAACGGCATGAACTGGTCTTTGCAAACGTGAAACATCGAAATGCATATAGATCTTCTTAAAAAAAATAAAAGGTTCCCCTACTCGGATATTTAGCGTAAAGGTCTGCACCAACATCAGACCCTCTGTGCAGAGTTCTGAGTGACAGGAGAGAGCAAAAAGTGTATCTGTATAAGAAATCCTCACTCCCAGGCACACACATTGCCCATGCATGACTATGGCGATGGTGCAGAGGGAGGTGTACTCTCTTTTCAGGTTCCCATACTATCAAATATCTCAGAGCATATCTACATGAAAGATCGAGTCTTGCAAGATTTCGGCCGCCCTGGCTACAGAACACCCAGATGTCAACATCATTCCCCATGGTTAGAAGACACTCTAGTTTGGGACGAGTGCTCCAGGTAAACTGGTCTGCGATTCATAGTCCGTGATCAGCACGAGCAATCCAGACAGCAGGAGCAGCATGGTGACAGTTGTTGATTCAGAGATACAAACTCCAGCCATTAATTCAACACGTTGTCTACAGATGCCACAAACTGTCTGTGGATGATCCAGCAGTCCAAAAAAAGGAAATCACGAGTACCCTGTACCCAACCCCTAACCATAGGATAATAAAGGGATACTCTAGTGAAAAATAGAGATCCTTTCCTTATTTTTGCCCTTAAGTAATCGGTAGATCTTGCTGACAGCTTCTGCCCAATTATTTTCTCCTTGATGATTTTACTCACCTTCTGTCCCTCGCCCCGCTGCTCCTCATCTTTAGCTCAGGGACTCCCAAACCCAGAAGTCCTTGTAGCTTTTCTGCGCAATTTGTGCTCCTAAGCAACTTGTGTAGTGTGGAAAATGCAAACTGAGCTGCGCTACGGGACTTTCACACATTACGTACACAAGTTCCATAGCGTCTGCGCAGAGCGATGGATCAGCACCATGCGCATGCACGGATCCGGTCTAGCGGCTGCCTCTCTACGGACACTTAGCGATTCGTCTCAGAGGGTGACGTCGGAATGTTCTCTGCGTGCTGAAGTCATTAGTGACCCATCTGGTGATGGGCGGCTGGGAAATCCAATCACCAGATCGGGGGAGAAGGCAGAAGGAGGGGAAGCTCCTCAACTTCACCTCGCGATTTAACGAGATCGGGGGAGCTGGGGGGAGAAGGCAGAAGGAGGGGAAACTCCTCAACTTCACCTCGCGATTAACCAGATCGGGGGAGCTGGGGGGAGAAGGCAGAAGGAGGGGAAACTCCTCAACTTCACCATTAACCAGATCGGGGGAGCTGGGGGGAGAAGGCAGAAGGAGGGGAAACTCCTCAACTTCACCTCGCGATTAACCAGATCGAGGGAGCTGGGGGGAGAAGGCAGAAGGAGGGGGAACTCCTCAACTTCACCTCGCGATTAACCAGATCGAGGGAGCTGGGGGGGGGGGAGGAAGAAGGCGGAATCAGGGGCACTCCACACATCTGGGGACGGAGAGAAGGGGGGGTGCATACCTCGCATCCTGACCCCATTAAAAATCTAAAAAGTGGTCAGGATGAGTAGAGTCTCTTTATATAAACATCGGTTTCACCTCTTATGCGGGGGATAAAGGACCAGCGCTGCTCAGGAGTGCCAGAAGATATCAGGGATTTCCCGTGACTAGCCGAATGAATTTTCAGTTTCTATCATTAATAATGTAATGTTTTTAAAAGCAATAAGTCTGTGTTAACAAACGACCCGCGTGTAATGTAAAGTATTAATCAGCAGTGTGAAACAAATCCCAGAGCAGGTATCCCTTTCCTAGCGCCGGAGGAAATCCCCGTCCCAAAGACCCAAAGTTTAATTAATGGAGAATGTAGAATAAAAGTAATAAAATAAAGACAAACCGTGATACAGATTGCGTGTCACTTACATTAAAGCCGTGAATGAATTAGAGAGAAGGCATTTTCTGGATCGGTGGAATAAAATGCAGAGCCTGGAAACAAGGCCTAACACTCGCTCCTCTCCCTTTATCCTTTCAGATCGGGCGGTTGTATCATATACTGTAACACTGGATTCTTAAGAGAGATAGAGGCCCGAATAACTTGTCTGTTTTACACTGAAGACGACAAATCTGCTTGTCAATAAAGAGCAACTGCTGATCCTAAACACCGAACGCTGATGTGAAATGGTATCCGGTATAAGTGGTTTTATGGGGAGCAGATGATTTCAGTTATGAAGATTGGCGAGAAATACTCCATCTGTTTACGTTGGAGAAACATAAGATAACATGAAAACACTTTGCAGATGCACACGGGGAGCAGCACAAACTGACCTCTGCGGATATTTGATAGTCATTAATGACTCAGAGTATTTTCCCTCTCAGTAATTTGCTCCAAATTGTATTTTCCCCCCTTTAAATTACTACAGGAAGGTATTCCTGCATCTGCCAACTAGGCCTGAAACGAAGGAAGCAGCTCGCATCACAAAAAGAGCAGAATCTGCTAAAACTGAAGAGAGTAATGATAGAACTGTCATGAAGTCCATAGAATAATGGAGCAGAATCTGTTGGTTCAGTATAAACCCTGTATCAAGCTCAATTACTAACCCCAAAACGAACACAAAAACAACCAGAATAACCCTAACGCTAACCCATAACCAAGCACAATTGCTAACCCTAACCCCAATACTAAACACTAAAACAAGCAGAAATAATAACCCTAACACTAAAACAAGCAGAAATAATAACCCTAACCCCAATACTAAACACAAAAATTATTATTATTATTATTATTTATTTATAAAGCGCCAGTATATTCCGCAGCGCTGTACAATAAGCACAGTATAGACAGGGTTACAATACATTGAACAACATTTGACAAACAGTACAGGAGGAGATGAGGGCCCTATTCCCGTAGGAACTCACAATCTAGGAGGGTTGGGGTTGGAAACAGGAGGAGAGGACTGTAAGGTGAGAGTGATTGATGGTTGCGTCAGTGAGTTGGGGTGGTAGGCTTCCCTAAATAGGAATGTTTTAAGGGAGCGTTTGAAGGAAGAGAAGTTAGGGGAAAGTCTGACAGTACGAGGGAGAGCGTTCCAGAGAGTGGGGGCTGCACGTGAGAAATCCTGCAGTCTATCATGGGAAGAGTGATGCGGGGAGAAGCTAGGCGCAGGTCACTGTTTGACCTTAGGGAGCGGGCTGGGGTGTATTTGGTGATTAGTGAGGACAGGTAGTGGGGAGCTGAGTTAGTGAGGCTTTTGTAGGTAAGGATAAGGATTTTGAACTTAATTCTGCAGTGGATGGGGAGCCAGTGAAGGACTCGCAGAGGGGAGCGGCAGAGACAGAGCGGCGGGTGAGGTGAATTAGCCTGGCGGAGGCGTTCAGGATGGATTGTAGGGGGAGAGGCGGGACAGAGGGAGGCCAGATAAGAGATTATTGCAATAGTCGAGTCGGAGATTACCAGGGCGTGTATGAGTTGTTTTGTGGTGACAGCGGTAAGAAATGGCCGAATTCTGGAAATATTACGCAGTTGGTATCGGCAGGAGGAGGAAAGAGACTTGATGTGGGGGATAAAGGAAAGAGCAGAGTCAAGTGTAACTCCAAGTGTAACTAAAACAAGCAGAAATAATAACCCTAACCCCAATACTAAACACTAAAACAAGCAGAATAACCCTAACCCCAATACTAAACACTAAAACAAGCAGAAATAATAACCCTAACCCTAATACTAAACACTAAAACAAGCAGAAATAATAACCCTAACCCCAATACTAAACACTAAAACAAGCAGAAATAATAACCCTAACCCTAATACTAAACACTAAAGCAAGCAGAATAACCCTAACCCCAATACTAAACACTAAAAAAAAACAGAAATAATAACCCTAACCCCAATACTAAACACTAAAACAAGCAGAAATAATAACCCTAACCCTAATACTAAACACTAAAACAAGCAGAATAACTCTAACCCCGATACTAAACACTAAAAAAACCAGAAATAATAACCCTAACCCCAATACTAAACACTAAAACAAGCAGAATAACCCCAACCCCAATACTAAACACTAAAACAAGCAGAATAACCCTAACCCCAATACTAAACACTAAAACAAGCAGAATAACCCTAACCCCAATACTAAACACTAAAACAAGCAGAATAACCCTAACCCCAATACTAAACACTAAAAAAACCAGAAATAATAACCCTAACCCCAATACTAAACACTAAAACAAGCAGAATAACCCCAACCCCAATACTAAACACTAAAACAAGCAGAATAACCCTAACCCCAATACTAAACACTAAAACAAGCAGAAAACCCTAACCCCATACTAAACACTAAAACAAGCAGAATAACCCTAACCCCAATACTAAACACTAAAACAAGCAGAAAATAACCCTAACCCCAATACTAAACACTAAAACAAGCAGAAATAATAACCCTAACCCCAATACTAAACACTAAAACAAGCAGAATAACCCTAACCCCAATACTAAACACTAAAAAACCAGAAATA
Organism: Leptobrachium leishanense; assembly: GCA_009667805.1. NCBI lineage: Eukaryota > Metazoa > Chordata > Amphibia > Anura > Megophryidae > Leptobrachium > Leptobrachium leishanense. The sequence goes on along the minus strand of CM019072.1, from coordinate 11,716,517 downwards.
ATAACCCTAACCCCAATACTAAACACTAAAACAAGCAGAAATAATAACCCTAACCCTAATACTAAACACTAAAACAAGCAGAAATAATAACCCTAACCCTAATACTAAACACTAAAACAAGCAGAATAACCCTAACCCCAATACTAAACACTAAAACAATTGCTAACCCTAACCCCAATACTAAACACAAAAACAAGCAGAATAATCCTAACCCTAATACTAGGACAAAAACAAGCAGAAATACTAACACTAACCCCAATACTAACCCATAACCAAGCACAATTACTAACCCTAACCCCAATACATAAAACAAGCAGAAAAAACCCTAACACTAACCCATAACCAAGCACAATTACTAACCCTAACCCCCATACATGCATAAAACGAGCAGAATAACCCCAACCCTAATACTAGCACAAAAACAAGCAGAAATACTAACACTAACCCTAATACTAACCCATAACCAAGCACAATTACTAACCCTAACCGCACTACGTACATAAAACAAGCAGAATAACCCTAACACTAACCCATAACTAAGCGCAATTACTAACCAATACTAGCACAAAAAAACAGCAGAAATAATAACCCTAACCCCAATACTAACCCTAAAACAAGCACAAATACTAACCCTAACCCCAATACTAATCCTAAAACAAGCAAATACTAACCCAAAACCAATCCTAAAAAAACATGAACAACACTTCAATACTAATCCTAAACCACTTACCAATACTAGCACTTACCCTAAAACCAGCTCATATACTAAAACTAACCCAATACTAAAACAATAGATTGGGTGTCCAATACAATACAGTGATAAATGGCATAAATATTAGTCCATAGGCTATAGGGGATAACCTTCTGAATAATGATTCATTGACCCCAATTGGATTCATGAACCAAATACTAACCCTAAAACAAGAAGGAATAATAACACTAACCATAAAACAAGCAAATACTAACCCTAACCCCAATACTAATCTTACAACAAGATCAAATACTTAGACTAACTCTAATACTACACCCAGGACATACCTTGAAAACGAGAGAAATCTCAATGTATCCTTACTGGTAAAATACTTTATAAATAAAAAATAAATACTAATTACATAACCATGCACAAATACTAACACAAAAACAAGCATAAATACTAGCACTAACCCTAATACTAACCCATAACCAAGCACAAATACGAACCCTAACCTCCATACTGATCCTAAACCAGACACTAATCCCAATACTAACCATAAAACAAGCACAAATACGAACCCTAACACTATTCCTAAAACAAGCAAATACTTACCCTAACCCAATACTAACCCTAAAACAGGCACAAATAATAACCCTTCAATACTAATCCTAAAATAAGCACTACTACTAGCCCTAACCATACTAAAAACTAGCCTAGACCATACTAAAACTAACTCCATACTAACCCTAAAACAAGAAGAAATACAAATACTAACACTAAAAATAAAAGTACTAATACCAACCCTAAGACCAGCACAAATACTATACTTAAACCCAATACAAACCCTAAAACAAGCACAAAAACCTAACCCTAACCCAAATACTAACCCTAAAACAAGAAAAAAAAATTTAACCCTAACCCAAATATTAAACTTAAAACATACACCTGCATAAAAAAATTCCCACAATTGGTCCTATTTTTCTGACACAAATATTACTTTATTTTGTCCAAATTTACACTATATTTCTAAAACAACAACCTTTGTTACGGAGGAGGCCACAATGTTGCTACATAATGGAATGATACCGTCTTCACAGTGTAATTACTGTAGATACTCGAGTATATTGCTAGATTTTGGTGACAAAAATTTAGGGGTCGCGTTATAGTCGAGACATCTGCATTGCGTGTAAAAAAAAAAAAAAATTGACTTGCTCATGGATACCAAGTCTCCCTGACTATCACCAGACTACGCGGTGGATTAGCCGGCCTGCTGAGCCGGAGGTCAGAAAAACGACACCTCCCGGCGTGTTGGCTATTGGTGAATGATTCACTTCGCTCCGCCGGTCATCTTATCGCAAGTAAGAATACGGGTGGCCGGCGGCTTCACATTTAGTAACAACTACAATCATTCTAGAGCAGAGCACCCTGTCCTGAGGGGCAGCCTGACTGTGTTAAGAAAACCTGGAAGGGCATGGTTTCCCAGTAAAGTATACTTGTATAATTTTTCTCCTCGCCTTATATTCAAGTCTTGAGTATTCTCGAATTTCCATAATAAATCTTTATCCATCTCGTTATATTCGGGTCGCTCTATACTCGAGTATCTACGGTAGTTATATTGTGTAATTATTGAACTCTTACACAAACGCCATTTAGTTGTTCTATTTTTCTTTTGTTCTCACACAGCTGATTGCAACACACTTTGTTGTTGTACTACACCGCTTTAAATACTAAGAGGATAGATTCCTCAAAAGACCTTTGAAGAGAGTCGCAATTACAAGGAAAGCCAAGCTGACGCGTGGACCAGATTTTTCACTAATCAAAAGCAAAAGGCGTCAAATTAAATCTGAAGATCCATTCGATTTCAGCTGGCCGAAAGCAGACAGCAGTCATTAGAGGAGATCACCTTTGAATCCGCAGATCCCTGCGGCTTGGGGAATCTGTTGCTTCTTATTTTCGGAGAGGGAAGATGAAAGATGCACAGTGGGTGTCAGGGCAGGGATTAATATACCCAGTAATCCACAGGCCAGATGTAAGCGGCATTGCTCAGCTGATTGACTCATCACTGCTCCTGTCAGCGAGCCATTTATCAAAACCAATAGCATGTATGGGAAAAGCAAGCAGACCTCCTTAATATCTAGGGTGGCCATACCCCCTCCGTCTCAAAGCAGGAATATGAATAATGTGTCCGTCTGTCTCGCATTAAAAGATCACTGCAGACCTGCAAGATGCTCTTTTTTAGAAGTGTTTAAAGGACCCATGTGATTGTCTCCTTGTGAACTCTTCAAACACATGGATGAGCGGAGCTGAGCCAAGACCTCACGTGTAAAGTGGCTTAATGCACAACACAGACTTTACATAAAGCAGAAAAAAATATGATTTAAGAAGCACAACCTGGGAAGTGTATGGTCTGGATACTGTTACGTTTTACAAGAAACAGAACGAGTCCATTTACTACACATTTGGATAATTTCTAGCCAATGCATGTTCTGGGTTGTACTTCCCAAATCTTGTTTTCTTTTTCTGTGTAGACTTGAAGCTTGAGGTACTACTTTTCGGGTAAGACCACCCCACCAATCAAAACAACGGGCCATTCCAAGAGGCCTGAGTTAAAGGGTTGAAACATGAGGGGGTAGGAAACTGGGGGGGGTTAAAAAATTGACACCTCACGACTCTCACCTGTCATTTTAACCCTTTAGCGTCCTCTAAAATCCCCCCGGCAAACCTGTTGGCCCTGCTCTGCCGATGCTTGGACGGACGTGCTGTTAATTAAAAAATCCAGAGTTCTCGGTTTTCAATAGAGAAAAATTGAGGTCGACCTCAAACTCTATTAAGTCAAGTGAAATCATGAAAATTGCCAAGGCCTAATAGACAGACATACAAATACAGTGATAGAGATAGAAAGAGAGGCAGATAAGCAGAGGGGCAGGGAGATGGATGGACAAACATACCGAATGTAGACAGATACTGGTTTAAGAGGTTTTCTGGGAAGCTACCACCCTATCTGAATAGACTGCTTCCCCCAGCAGTTCCCTCATCCTATAACCTCCGATCCAGGACCTGCACCTTACTTGCAATACCACAATACAAAAAGAAAGTGGCTCGATCCTCATTTTCCTACAGAGCACCGCAATTATGGAATAACCTCCCAGACACCATCAAATCTTCCCCCAGTCTAAAGTCACTTAAGAGCTCCTTACTAACATACCTCAATACGGAATGAAACTGTAAACATGTAACAGTGACTATATACAGAATGCACCTGTAAACATGTAACATAGTGACTATATACAGAATGCACCTGTAAACATGTAACATAATGACTATATACAGAATGCACCTGTAAACATGTAACCTAGTGACTATATACAGAATGCACCTGTAAACATGTAACACAGTGACTATATACAGAATGCACCTGTAAACATGTAACATAGTGACTATATACAGAATGCACCTGTAAACATGTAACATAGTGACTATATACAGAATGCACCTGTAAACATGTAACATAATGACTATATACAGAATGCACCTGTAAACATGTTACAGTGACTATATACAGAAAGCGCCTGTAAACAACAGTGACTATATACAGAATGCACCTGTAAACATGTAACGTAGTGACTACATACAGAATGCACCTGTAAACATGTAACATAATGACTATATACAGAATGCACCTGTAAACATGTAACCTAGTGACTATATACAGAATGCACCTGTAAACATGTAACACAGTGACTATATACAGAATGCACCTGTAAACATGTAACATAGTGACTATATACAGAATGCACCTGTAAACATGTAACATAGTGACTATATACAGAATGCACCTGTAAACATGTAACATAATGACTATATACAGAATGCACCTGTAAACATGTTACAGTGACTATATACAGAAAGCGCCTGTAAACAACAGTGACTATATACAGAATGCACCTGTAAACATGTAACGTAGTGACTACATACAGAATGCACCTGTAAACCTGTAACAGTGATTATATACAGAATGCACCTGTAAACCTGTAACAGTGATTATATACAGAATGCACCTGTAAACATGTAACAGTGACTATATACAGAATACACCTGTAAACATGTAACATAGTGACTATATACAGAATGCACCTGTAAACATGTATTTATTTATTTATAAAGGATTTTACCAGGAAGGATACATTGAGGTTTCTCTCATTTTCAAGTATGTCCTGGGTTCAAGAACATTGAAGTGTTACAGTGTACATAGTGACTATATACAGAAAGCGCCTGTAAACATGCAACACAGTGACTATATACAGAATGCACCTGTAAACACGTAACAGTGACTGTACACAGAATGAACCTGTAAACACGTAACAGAGACTATATACAGAATGCGCCTGTAAACATGTTACAAAGTGACTATATACAGAATGCACCTGTAAACATGTAACATAATGACTATATACAGAATGCACCTGTAAACATGTTACACAGTGACTATATACAGAAAGCGCCTGTAAACAACAGTGACTATATACAGAATGCACCTGTAAACATGTAACATAGTGACTACATACAGAATGCACCTGTAAACCTGTAACAGTGATTATATACAGAATGCACCTGTAAACATGTAACAGTGACTATATACAGAATGTGCCTGTAAACATGTAACAGTGACTATATACAGAATGCACCTGTAAACATGTAACATAGTGACTATATACAGAATGCGCCTGTAAACATGTAACATAGTGACTATATACAGAATGCGCCTGTAAACATGTAACATAGGGACTATATACAGAATGCACCTGTAAACATGTAACACAGGGACTATATACAGACTGCGCCTGTAAACATGTAACATAGTGACTATATACAGAATGCACCTGTAAACATGTAACAGTGACCATATACAGAATGCACCTGTAAACATGTAACATAGTGACTATATACAGAATGCACCTGTAAACATGTAACATAGTGACTATATACAGAATGCACCTGTAAACATGTAACATAGTGACTATATACAGAATGCACCTGTAAACATGTAACAGTGACTATATACAGAATGCACCTGTAAACATGTAACAGTGACTATATACAGAATGCACCTGTAAACATGTAACAGTGACTATTTCCTACATATTTATTTTCTGGGTTAATCCGTATATTTGTGTTTTGTTTTTAATATCTTGCATTTTATTACTTTGTATTTCTGTAACAATTCAATGTTTCTTGAATCCAGGACAAACTGAAAACGAGAGAAATCTCAATCTATCCTTCCTGGTAAAATACTTAATAGGCAGAAGGCTGAATGCATAGTCATACTGATAGATAAGGAGAAAGACATGCAAACATCCCGCAACAATTTGCCATGATGTTATTATAAAATGGTATTTATAATTTAACATATCGATTTATTCTGGGAAATTCTAAAGGAAATACAAAAAAAAAAGGTCAGCTGGCAGAAAGAGTTTCTTAAAGCCTGTGTTCTTGTTCCATTATCCCAGACACTTTCTGTCATCAGCTCCTGGGAATCACATTAATCCTCCGCATTATGGTTTTAACACCGCCTTTTCTCCAGGATCCCTTAATGACGTGACCCGTGGTAATCTTCACGTGTTGACACTTGTCGTGAAAGCGTTTTCGGGTGGATCACGACGAGCCGATCTCCGTTTCAACAGAAACTGTGTGAGGGGATTTGTGTCCATCAGGGTCGGGAATGGGAACGCTCTTTCAGTGCTCGCCGCGGAGACGCATTTCTCAAATTCCCGGCCAATTACTTAAAGCACCACACTTGCATTCTCCGGCCAACTCTGCCATATTGTCACCCAACAAGACAATATAGTATACTCCAAATACACCTAATTAAGGGATTGTTCTCCATTACTCAACTGCTTTCCCATTAGCATCATGGGTCTTCATTAAAAAAAAATTCATCATGTCGCAAAACAAAAACAAACATTATATTTGCTTCCAATTAGATCATTAATTCTACGGTGTATATAAATATATATGTCTATACGCACACCCAAACACATAAATAAGACATAAGAAGGAGAGGTCAGTCATTAACATGCTACGGCCCACAGAAATATGTGAAAAGATGCATAAAATAATTATATTAATATTGAAGATCAAACAAACAACTACTAATGTTACTTTAATACTAAAGAAACGGATGAGCAATAAGTGTCTGATAAACGTTAACAGTGACTAGATTATTTTTAAACTTTGTATTGTGCGGCTTTTTATGAGCCGTATGTGATTTATCCTTCAAAAAAACCTACTAAGAATCCATGAATACAGTGAAAATGGTTCTCTGGAGCGCCAAATTATAGGTGACACGTGATTTTACAATGTTATTCATGCACACTTGGAAATGATGTGCTCGTGTAACAGTGATAAAAAAATGTATACTTAGATTTCAATCTGGACTTGATCAAAATGTCACTTGAAAACAGAAAACTGAACACACTCATAGTGCAATACAAGTACAATTGTAATTGTGTTCTATTTACCGTATTGCACTATGAATGTCTTCAGCTTCTTATTTTACTGTAAGTGACATTTGGAATGTGTTGGCATTTAACTAATAAAATATTAATAATAACAGAGGATTTGTTCTGCATTCAGCCCAGTGGTTCTGGCAGCACCTGATTTGTTCTGCATTCAGCCCAGTGGTTCTGGCGGCACCTGATTTGTTCTGCATTCAGCCCAGTGGTTCTGGGAGCACCTGATTTGTTCTGTATTCAGCCCAGTGGTTCTGGGGGCACCTGATTTGTTCTGAATTCAGCCCAGTGGTTCTGGCAGCACCTGATTTGTTCTGCATTCAGCCCAGTGGTTCTGGCGGCACCTGATTTGTTCTGCATTCAGCCCAGTGGTTCTGGCGGCACCTGATTTGTTCTGCATTCAGCCCAGTGGTTCTGTGAGCACCTGATTTGTTCTGAATTCAGCCCAGTGGTTCTGGGGGCACCTGATTTGTTTTGAATTCAGCCCAGTGGTTCTGGGGGCACCTGATTTGTTTTGAATTCAGCCCAGTGGTTCTGGGAGCACCTGATTTGTTTTGAATTCAGCCCAGTGGTTCTGGGGGCACCTGATTTGTTCTGAATTCAGCCCAGTGGTTCTGGGAGCACCTGATTTGCTCTACATTCAGCCCAGTGGTTCTGGGGGCACCTGATTTGTTCTGAATTCAGTCCAGTGGTTCTGGGGGCACCTGATTTGTTCTGAATTCAGCCCAGTGGTTCTGGGAGCACCTGATTTGCTCTACATTCAGCCCAGTGGTTCTGGGGGCACCTGATTTGTTTTGAATTCAGACCAGTGGTTCTGGGGGCACCTGATTTGTTCTGCATTCAGCCCAGTGGTTCTGGGAGCACCTGATTTGCTCTACATTCAGCCCAGTGGTTCTTGGGGCAGATGATTTGTTCTGCATTCAGCCCAGTGATTATGAGAGAGCAAATTAGGCCCAGAGATGAGAGGTTCAAAGTGAGTATGTGAACAGGAGTTAGGACTATAGCGGAAGGGAAAAAATTAATCAGCTCAGCCCAAAAGCCTCTGACAGCCAATAGAAATAACAAATAAAGAAAAACATTGATACGTGTTCGTCAGAAAGTCTTTTCATATTGCAGAGACAGCAAATCATTTGTTCTCATCAAAGTAATATCAATATTGCAAGCGTCTGGCCCAACATCAGACGGCAAAAATAACATTCGGCCCTTGGAATGGAAGTCATGTTCAGGAAATACGGGACATGTGTCAGTAAGGAAAGCGCTGGCCGTGACTGACAGAAGTGTCTCATAATCATGTTTTTATTTGCTATGCTTTTCTACTTTATCAGTTTCCTCCAACTCGAAGTCCTAAACTTGGGCCCCCAACCTGCCGGTCAGATGAGAGGAGAATCAGGACGCCACAGGATGTTGCCAGTGTTTCTGATGCTTCCTATCCAGGCACATTACAAATGTCTGACTGGTCCGTCCAGGGGACGCTCAATTCCCCCAGAGACATGTGCGGCCATTAAACTGCATAGAATAATAATAACAGGGCAGTAAATTGTGAGCTTAGATACAGACAGCCTCAAATAACACCGCTCCACCTGACACCACTTATCAGACTTGTGCTTTATAACAAACCATTTCTCCCCAAAATTACCCAGAATCCCATCTGCTTTAGAAAATATAAATGGAGATAAAAAGAAAAAACGACTAGAACAGCATCTAGTGTGTCACGAAGAAGGAGTAGCCCCTAAAAAGACACCCACACACCCTGAATATATGGAGGAGCCCCTAAAAACACACCCAGACACCCTGAATATATGGAGGAGCCCCTAAAAACACACCCAGACACCCTGAATATATGGAGGAGCCCCTAAAAAGACACCCGCACACCCTGAATATATGGAGGAGCCCCTAAAAAGACACCCACACACCCTGAATATATGGAGAAGCCCCTAAAAAGACACCCACACACCCTGAATATATGGAGGAGCCCCTAAAAACACACCCACACACCCTGAATATATGGAGGAACCCCTAAAAAGACACCCGCACACCCTGAATATATGGAGGAGCCCCTAAAAAGACACCCACACACCCTGAATATATGGAGGAGCCCCTAAAAAGACGCCCGCACACCCTGAATATATGGAGGAACCTCTAAAAAGACACTCACACACCCTGAATATATGGAGGAGCCCCTAAAAAGACACCCGCACACCCTGAATATATGGAGGAACCCCTAAAAAGACACCCGCACACCCTGAATATATGGAGGAACCCCTAAAGAGACACCCGCACACCCTGAATATATGGAGAAGCCCCTAAAAAGACACCCACACACCCTGTATATATGGAGGAGCCCCTAAAAAGACACCCACACACCCTGAATATATGGAGGAGCCCCTAAAAAGACACCCACACACCCTGAATATATGGAGGAGCCCCTAAAAAGACACCCACACACCCTGAATATATGGAGGAGCCCCTAAAAAGACACCCACACACCCTGAATATATGGAGAAGCCCCTAAAAAGACACCCACACACCCTGAATATATGGAGGAGCCCCTAAAAAGACGCCCGCACACCCTGAATATATGGAGGAACCTCTAAAAAGACACTCACACACCCTGAATATATGGAGAAGCCCCTAAAAAGACACCCACACACCCTGTATATATGGAGGAGCCCCTAAAAAGACACCCACACACCCTGAATATATGGAGGAGCCCCTAAAAAGACACCCACACACCCTGAATATATGGAGGAGCCCCTAAAAAGACACCCACACACCCTGAATATATGGAGGAGCCCCTAAAAAGACACCCACACACCCTGAATATATGGAGAAGCCCCTAAAAAGACACCCACACACCCTGAATATATGGAGGAGCCCCTAAAAAAGAAAGACACCCACACACCCTGAATATATGGAAAAGCCCTTAAAAAGACACCAGCACACCCTGAATATACAGAGGAGCCCCTTAAGACAGCCACACATCCTGAATGTATGGAGGAGCCCCTAAAAAGACACCCTCACCCCCAATTTATGAAGGAGCCCCTAAAATAAGGGGCAATACAAGAGCAGACAGAACGCTGTATATAGGTGACTAGAATTACTAAGGAGGTAAGCACCGGCGTTGGCTGATGTTGCAAAGACCGATGTTGTTGCAATGGCGAGATATGTTGGTGCTTCACAAAAATTCCAAACTTCCCTGCGCAGCTTGTCCGGCGGTAGTTCCTGAATAAACCTCTAAATGTAAAATCAACCAGCTGATCCTAATGTACATACCTGTAACGGGCGCAGTAGCGCTCACACAAGAGTAGCGAGGTTGAGATCCTTTTGGACGGATCAGTTTGAGGTTAGCGAAATAGACAGTACATTCAAACTTATACTCCAAAGCCAAGGAGTATGACAAGACAAGAGCACTGCTACTAAGCGCCAAAGGATTCGAGACCAACGGACAACTTAGAGCACACAACAAGACATCAGATTGCAAGACAGAAACGTTAGTACTGAGACATTCGGCAGGACAGGCAATGAATTGATCAGACTGCAGGGCAGTCAACACACTGACAGATTTTACGTTTTCAGACCACCTTGATAGTGTAGTTTGTAACTTGTGATTACCAGGGTCTGTAGATACACAGGTTTAGGGATGTACTAGCCTGGGTACTTGTGGCAAAACGAGCAAGCTGAACGCAAGCTGATAACCAACAGTCCTTTGTATTCGCAGATGGTACAAGCGTAACAGATCGTATCACAGAACACTTAGACCTGGAGTAAACTCTCCGATAAGGCGGCAGTACAAAAACCAGGGCGATAGGGGAATCTCTGCACGAAACGAGTAAAACCCCAGAAAGCGTGCATGGGGTTAAACCTACAGCGCACAACACTAGTCACCACTAAAGCGTAAAATATAGAATGGTCAGAGAAAAGCCGGGTCGAAATCAGGAGCAGGAATCGTAGACAAGCTGGATCGAAATCAGGAGCAGGAATCGTAGACAAGCTGGATCGAAATCAGGAGCAGGAATCGTAGACAAGCTGGATCGAAATCAGGAGCAGGAATCGTAGACAAGCTGGATCGAAATCAGGAGCAGGAAACGTAGACAAGCAGGGTCGAAATCAGGAGCAGGAATCGTAGACAAGCTGGATCGAAATCAGGAGCAGGAATCGTAGACAAGCTGGGTCGAAATTAGGAGCAGGAAACGTAGACAAGCTGGGTCAAAATCCGGAGCAGGAATCGTAGACAAGCTGGGTCGAAATTAGGAGCAGGAAACGTAGACAAGCTGGGTCGAAATCAGGAGCAGGAATCATAGACAAGCTGGATCGGAATCAGGAGCAGGAAACGTAGACAAGCTGGGTCGAAATCAGGAGCAAGAATCGTAGACAAGCTGGGTCGAAATCCGGAGCAGGAATCGTAGACAAGCTGGGTCGAAATCAGGAGCAGGAATCGTAGACAAGCTGGGTCGAAATCAGGAGCAGGAAACGTAGACAAGCTGGGTCGGCAACAATGAATGCTAGGAAGCGATGTGGGAACAGAACTTCACGTCAGGGCGACAAGGCAACTACTCGTGCCTTGTTTTAAACCCGGCAGCCCCTCGTGACCACGCAAGGCCCCGACCCTCGGACGCTGCTCGGCCATTACATGGTGCTGGCACTTGACCAGCCCTTGGCACTGAACTTTGCCCAGACCCCCCAGGAAGCACAGCAGGGGCTGAGGATGTAACAATACCGACGATACACCCACCTCTGACACATCTCACACTCCAGTTAGATTGTAAGCTCCTTGGGAAACATGGCCCTCTGACGCATATTTATATACGATCCTAATCCACTGTAACCCCTGTGTCAGGCAGCACAATATGCTGGCGTAATTCAAACCATGTCCTCCAATGAAAGACAAATTACTCTTCATTCATAGGAGGGAGAGATGCAGGATAAGGCTTTGCAGGATTCTGTGTCTTGACTCCTGTCCATTAGGGCCGAGACACTTTCTGGCCACCCACATGTGATGTGAGCTGTGCCTGCCATGTAGAAAGTCTGCGCCAGTTGAATCTCAGACTCTGAGGAAAGGATACGAGATGTACCGCGGCGAGATAACAGCGCTGTAAGGGAGTTTGTTTTGTTACGTTGCGGTTACATCGAGCATCTTAAAATTGCCAAAGTACAGAGGAGAATATTTTATAAATAGATGTGGTAAGCACGCCATGTTTCTTGCAGAGTCAGATTAGAAGACATAAAACAGGATGAGGCTCAGGACACTTTATGGCTCCGCATTCCCTGCCTGCCAGTTGACCCTGTGCAAAGGTGGCACTTCTGTTGTGTTACTCTTCACATGTTTCAAATCAACAGCTGCCCGCTGACCCTGGCAGAGCGCAGGAACCTACGTCTTTTCTTGACCTTTAACCTGTTTAGCTCCACTTCTCTCAATGTAATAGCCGGACAGAGAGTGATAGAGGAACCACAAAACAACAACTGGTAACATCTCCACTGGTGTGACGGCTGTGGGAAATGGGCGGCCTGTCCAAGGGCTTAATAAGTTGCAAATTGTGATGCATTTCCAAGTGAAATACACTGTATCCCTTCTACAGTATATGAAGTGTATTGCTGTACTTACAGCAAGAAGAGTGGCAAGGATTAGGTAACAATAATGTAACCCTACATTAACAACATTTACAGAACGTTTTTTGTGATCTTGGTTTAATTTAGTATTTTGTTTTAAAATAATGGTGTTTTTAGACACTAAGGCTCAATTTTAATGGAGCTCCATTCCAGAAACGTAGTAATTTTGGGGAGGAATTTGACCATTTCGGTTTGGCAGACTTGAATAAGTCGGGGTTGGCAAACTCAGCCCTCCAGATTTATTTATAAAGAATCTTTGCAGGACGGATACATTGAGATTTCTCTTGTTTTCAGTAGATCCTGGGTTCAAGAACATTGAATTGTTACAGTAGTTTTGTTTTTAATATCTTGTATTTATTAGATTATAGTAGAGTATCCGAAGACGATAAGAGAGCCCCAGTCTGAGAACTTGCGATCGGGATGTAGTGATTAAACACCAGTAGCGATATGTTAATTGCTCTAACCAAGGAAATATCCCTCCTTTTTCTAAAAAAAATTAATTTTATTTCATGTAGTTAAAATTAACTAATTTTGTTTCTTAAAATAATAGTCATCCTATAAACAGATAATGAATTGTCAATACGCAAGTCACTAACACCTTTTTGGTCTCAATGTTGTCAACAGTGTCAGCCTTGTCTGCTGTTCCGAAACCTTCTAGCAATCAATTAACATCTCCAGAAGGATATAGACATCTTAGAGAGAGTTCAGAGAAGGGCTACTAAAATGGTGTACGGCTTGAAGGAGAAAAGTTACCAGGAAAGGCTTAATGATCTTAACATGTACAGCTTGGAAAAAAGACGAGACAGAGGAGAAATGATAGAAACATTTAAATACGTAAAGGGAATCCGCAAGGTAGAGGAAGGGAGTATATTTAAAAGGAAACAAAGTAGCAAAACAAGAGGACATAGTCTTAGATTAGAGGGGCAAAGGTTTAAAAGTAACATCAGGAAGCATTATTTTACTGAGAGGGTGGTGGATACATGGAACAGTCTTCCAGTTGAAGTGGTAGAGGCCAAAACAGTAATTGAATTTAAGCAAGCATGGGATAGGCATAAGGCTATCCTAAACAAAAGACACATCCAGGTAAAGTATCCATGTAATTGGGCAGACTAGATGGGCCGAAAGGTTCTTATCTGCCAACATTTTTCTATGTTTCTATGTTAACATGTGAGCTTGTTTATATCCATTTGATGATTCTATGTTGTATTCACCGTTCTCACCGGAATAGTATTTACCACTATGAAGCAATGTATCATATCGGAATAACCAGTCTACTATTTGATCTGGTTACCATTCAATTTTGTCTACAGTTGGAGTGCATGAGGACCTCACTCACTTGATTGCTACGCCATTCCAACATTTGCTTCATACACTACACATTAAATTGTTTTCACACTCTCACGTTATGTTGCTACTTCTGGAGTATGGGTGCACAACATTAGTTCACTGGTAACATCTTTTAGCCACCCATAGGTTTCTTTCAATTCAGATGAAAAAATCTTTAGAATGATTTAGTTAATTTCAGACACCATGCTGACACAGTCAGTATCGAATTCAAGCCTTGGATGTCACAACCATCCGTCAATCAACATTGATAGCCTCACAGGCACAATAAATTAGCGTATATATTTTAAATTCATGTCTGATTAACAATGCATGACAATATTCTGTTATATTAACAGCAAACTGCTCAACGTGCGTTTCTCTGCTGAACTAACAGTAGTTTCATCAGGAGTTCTAGTGATCCTGACTTCAGGACCTGTTTAAATAGGTATTGGCACCTTCCCATTAGCTTTTAATTGGGTTCCATTGGTGTTTAATTATGGATTCATGTGAGGACCATTTTTGTATATATGTTCTGACATTTGTTGCTTTTAATTATTGATTCACGTGACCACCATTCAATGCGTGCGATAACATACGATCGTATAAACCTTTAGACCTAGCTCACCGATCACCCAATCACATGACTGAGTTGGCTGATCAAATCTGGCTCCTACTTGTTGTCAGTTTGGATTTAGCCATACAGTTTATACGTCTGGCCAGGTCTTAGACCCCAGTCCGTGAACTCGGGAGTTATGTCATAGTTTTGGAGTATGATAGTTTGTATGGACCATTCTATATCCATACGCTCTGTCCATCAAGCTTAACTAATTTCATTCAACAGACGCCGCTGTATCCAGGATATGGACATGTGGGTTCTGTGGGACATGATGGTGTATGCAGAGCTACCAAATCTTCCCTTACTAATCATGATCTTGGTGGATTACATTTGGCGTATCAGTCGTTTTAACACGTATATATTCTCCTCACTTTAGGCCCCCGGCACACGAGCGTTATTTTTGCGTCCGTCTGTGCGCAAAATTTGACGTCCGTTATAGATTTGCAAAGAAGTTAATCTGAACACCACACGATGCACCTGCGCACTGTTTCACGCACAGCATTCGCGTACTGCAACGGACGTCAAAATGGCATGGACGTAAAAAAGCTAGACGGACGTGGGAAATACGTGCTGCTTCCTGTGGGCGTTAACAATTACGCAAGTGCGAAGGCCGACACGCTTATTAACACAATTATTAACTTGGTCTGTTTGAACACATTTATCTCCCGTGAAAATTTGCGTCCGTTGCGGACGCACATTTTCAGTACACACAATATCTCCCGTCAAAAATTACGTCCGTAACGGACGCACTGTGCGCAGTACCTATACGCTCGTGTGCCGGGGGCCGTAGTTGAAATGATTTATTTATTGAAAACTCTATTTTACCCAAATATTCCTGTATGACTTTGGAAAAAGGTCCTTTACCCTTAACTTCGATTGATTAAATTATTCATGAATAAATGGTTTTTAATGCTCCTTCATGATTCTATGTATTTTATTATTGTGAATGAATGGTGCATTTATTACTTTGTAGTTCTGTAACAATTCAATGTTCTTGAACCAAGGACGTACTTGAAAACGAGAGACATCTCAATGTACCCTTCCTGCTAAAATGCTTTATAAATAAATAAATACAAAGTAATAAAATGCAAGATATAAAAACAACAGAAATACACAATTAAAAAAGAAATATGTAAGAAATATATTCACTAGGTTACATGTTTACAGGTGCATTCTGTATATAGTCACGTTGTTACATGTTTACAGGTGCATTCTGTATATAGTCACGTTGTTATATGTTTACAGGCGCATTCTGTATATAGTCACTGTGTTACATGTTTACAGGTGCATTCTGTATATAGTCACTGTGTTACATGTTTACAGGTGCATTCTGTATATAGTCACTGTGTTACATGGTTACAGGTGCATTCTGTATATAGTCACTGTGTTACATGGTTACAGGTGCATTCTGTATATAGTCACTGTGTTACATGTTTACAGGCGCATTCTGTATATAGTCACTGTTACATGTTTACAGGTGCATTCTGTATAGTCACTGTGTTACATGTTTACAGATGCATTCTGTATAGTCACTGTGCTACATGTTTACAGGTGCATTCTGTATATAGTCACGGTGTTACATGTTTACAGGTGCATTCTGTATATAGTCACGGTGTTACATGTTTACAGGTGCATTCTGTATATAGTCACGGTGTTACATGTTTACAGGTGCATTCTGTATATAGTCACTGTGTTACATGTTTACAGGTGCATTCTGTATATAGTCACTGTGTTACATGTTTACAGGCACATTCTGTATATAGTCACTGTGTTACATGTTTACAGGTGCATTCTGTATATAGTCACTGTGTTACATGTTTACAGGTGCATTCTGTATATAGTCACTCGGGGTTATTCAGAGAGCGTGAAAAGCAGGAGAATGACTGGAGAATGAAAAATTCTAGGTCAAAATAGCCGATTTGGAAAGTGAGATGAAAGGGAGAATTTTTCTGGTTTGGCTATTTTGACCTAGAATTTTTCATTCTCCAGCTTTTCACGCTCTCTGAATAACCCTGACTATGTTACAGGTTTACAGGTGCATTCTGTATATAGTCACTGTGTTACATGTTTACAGGTGCATTCTGTATCGAAACTACATCTCCTCGTACCTGTACAGCCAACTCTTTGAGGACGTCTCCCGAATTGCCCCATTGTTGTGGAACTCCCTTTCCTGCAACATTAGACTCTCCTCATCTCTCCTGGCCTTACCGGCTGTGTGGAGTAGAGGTAACATGCATGGAGACAGCCTGTGGAGTCATGGGTTCAATCCCGACGAGCATCCTCTCCAGTAAGTGTCCTTGGACAAGACACCTAACGGTACATGCTCGCCACCCAGGACATACTTGAAATCGAGAGAAATCTCAATGTATTCTTCCTGGTAAAATCCTTTCTAAAAAAAAAAAAAAAAAATCCCCGATAACACATTACTTTAGAGAAGCCTATCGGCTCGCTCCCTAATACCCGACTGTTCATTTTTTTGCCCCTACTTGCACCCAACTACTTCACATACTATGACACTTACCTTAGTGTGTCACCCCTCTCCTCTTAGATTGTAAGCTCTCGAACAGGGTCCCCTCTCCTACGGTTCTGTGTTTCACTTGTATGTATTTTTGTTATTCTGTCTCTCCCATGGCACAGCGCTACGGAACTTGTTGGCGCGTTACAAATACCTGTAACATCTCCCTTGACGCTCTGGTACTCCTTAGATTGCCTTTGTTTCATGGGAAATGCAGGTCAAAAGCATGGGGGGGGGGGACGACACAGGTTGCTCACCCCTGCATTATGTGTATACCTGGTTATAGATTCCCGTTTTGGTTAAATTTTCTCAGAATCTGCCACTTGGGGGGGTTGATATCTTGTTAAAGATTTGCAGAGATGAGTGGAAATCCTTCTGTCCCTTAATTTGCCATATCTTGTGTTGTTTGTACTTTGCCACGCGCCCTCATGTTAAATAAAGTTTATTTTATATAAAAAAGGGCATGGCCATTTAAGACCCAAACAAGCTACATGAATATTCTCAAATCTCACAGTAAAGGTCTTTGTTGCGCTGAATGTTTCCCTGCCCCAGGACTCAGACTTATCGTGCCACGGATCTAAACTTGTATTTCCATACCGGGTCGACCTTCCAAAAACTCTGGTCGCACTTTGGCTGTGAGATCCAGGGAATTTCTGGCAGGAGTGATTTGCCTCCCTCGCAGTTCCTGCGCATTGTCCGTTCAGGAAATTCCTCGGGTTGTGCTGGCAGATCAGGCTCAGCCAATAGAACCCCTGGTTCCAATCTGAAGTGCTGTTGACGCGGCCCTAATTGGCGATAAAACAATGTGTTTCGCTCTTGGCAGGAAGACTGGCTTGGTGGTTTACGACTAGGATCCAACGCCCTGGGTTAGAGTCGAATGTTGCCACGGGCTGGTATTAAACATTTTGCAAGAAAAAATGCCAGAGAATCGCGAAACCTTCAACGGCTCATTGCAAAGCTAAACAGCTGCAAAATAAGCTCAAAAAAAGGTGAATAAATGTGTAAAATCTAACCCGTTTAAGTTCTTACAGCGTTTCTCAGATCAATGCATTAGGAACATTTAAAAAAACATTGTGATTTTTACATTATATAAATAATAGCTGCACCCAATAGAAGCTCATTGGTCTTCTAGTCTTATTTAACTCTGAAATAGAGTGATTGAAAGGGTAAAAGGGAACGTTCCCAATAAATAACATCCCAAAGCATGCCCTGCTTGAAGACCATGGAGGAAAAAACAGAGCCACCGTTATATTCAGCAAGCTTGTAGTTGTGTTTTTCAAGGATTTCAGCTTAATCTGCTATAAAAAATCTTTGAGGTTAGGGTGTGACGGTCAATGAAAAAGCCCGGCTGTGCCACCGGCTTTCCAGGTCAACACATAGATGTCTGAGGTTCAGAAACTCTTTCTTCCTCTTTGATTTGAAACACTCTGGGTTCAGTAGGATTTGCTGAAATCTATGGCTATGGATCCTGACACAATGCCTCAAGACCTAGACCAAGATTCCTCTCCACCATGGGCACTCATGTCATGAAGCCTTCAATGAAAATTTCTGGAGCGGCAGTCTCGGATTGAAAAAGTACCATATAAACAAGAGGATGAGCTTGGGGAAAAACCCTCATCCAACAGTATCCGGAGGTTAAATATTACCCAACTTGGCATTTCTTGTCATCATTTTTTTGAGGTTGCCTGAGTATTCTGAACTGAAAATCAAACTCCTGCTCCTTTGCTTCAGATTTCCTCTGAGTCCATGCGCTTTCATAATGTCATAAATTGACAAGATCTTCAACAAAGGTATAGGCCAAGAAAGAGGTACAGGAGGATGGATAGAAAGGTGTATCACTGATCATTAGGGAGTCCGGCTTAACGGTCGGAATATTAGGACAGCAGCTGGAAGAGAAAGACTAAAACTAGCCGACGCAAGAGAAAAGAACAGAGGAAAACCTAGATGGGGCTGGATGGGATACTGTGACTGGGATAGCCAAGAACAAAGCTGGGGGGAAAATCCAAAACGATCAAGAACCACACGAGAAGGCTCTTAGGACCAGAAACCACCAAAGGACACGGATTTATAGTCCCTAGTATAAATACGACCAGTGACCCGATGACATCACCTTGTGGCAAAGTATCGCCACGTCCATTATGAATTATTGCCTCGAAAGGAAATTTTCCTCGATATTACTCTTATTTTATAGAATGCTTAAAATAATCTGAAGAAAACTCACACAGTAGGGTAGATCATCTGAATGTGATCCCACCCACATTTTACGAATTTTTTTTTCTGTAGGAGGTGCAAAAAGTACTGATTGAGTCACCAGGTAATAAACCAGTTCACCACAAAGTTTAAGATCCCAAAACAACTATAGAATTACCAACCTCCTTTTCCTATCTTCGCCTTCCTACTTCCTGTATCTGCCCTCCTCTTTCCTGTCTCCACCCTTCTACTTCCTGTCTCCACCCACCTCTTTCCTTTCTTCGCACTTAATGTCCGTTTCCAAACATCTGGGACCCGCACATCTATGAATAAGTGCAACACACACATACTACATTTTCCAAAACCAACAGGTTTTCCCTTCTTCGTTCTTTCAATATATTTATTTATTTGCAAAGTATATGTATGCAAGTATAAATATATGGGATTTTCTTGCCCCCCCCTCCATAAAAAAACCCAAAGTTTTCATTAAAGTGTATGAGCCTCGATTGTTGCAGATACAATGTGTCCACTGCAATTTTTAACCAATCACATCTGGTATTCCCACAGTGTGGAAGAGTGGAGATGCTGCTAATTAACTGGCAAATTCCACAAATTCTTCGCACAAATGCCCCTTTAATGGAGAAACAAGCAATGGTGCATGTTCCTTAGACTGGGTTTTGTCAAAGAGAGGATATTGAGAAAAAGGTTTACGGAATCACGATGGAATTAAATAATAACCATAAGAATATTATTATTACATCTGTTATTTAGATGTGCAGTGCTGCTTGCAGAGACTCTGACTATACTTCTATTTGTCCTTTTTTTAAACAACAATGGAGACAACTGTCTGTCTGTGGAAAGGATGACCCCTTCCTTCACCGAAATGACTGTTTAACAGCATCCTGGGTTTTAAATTCCCCTGTTTTACTGCCAGGATATAGGATCTCAGATACCAGCACACCTCAGGATTTATTGGTCCCACCAGGGTCTGATTTTGTTGATACCAAAGTTCAGCAAGGCAGGGAAGTCAAAGGTTATCTTTTGTTGGGCAATATGAGATTGCCAGTCTGCTCTCCCCCCACCACATGCCTAAATCTTCACCTCCCCTCCTGCTTCATCTGCAAAAATCATTAGGAGAGTTTAGGGTGGTTTTTATTTTTTTATTTCTTGCTCTCAAAAACATGAAGTGTCTTTTTAGCATAAAGATCACGTTACGGACTCCCCTGCTCTGCCGCTGTGGAGAATAAGGGAAGGAATGCTAGAAGTAAAAGATTTGGGGGGTTTAACCATAAGGTTTCTGCAGAGAACACCAATTCGTCAGGAGGTTAATCTGGAGGCGTTGATTGCTGAGATCCTGAAGCTACTGACATTAAAAACCACAGAAGCAATCCTCAAAGGGCTTAATGAAGGGTTAATTAACTATACCTGGAGTTAAAAAAAACAAATACGCAAAATACAAGCGTTTGGAAAACGGTGGAACTGGATCAAAGTGATCAACCTTTTTTTTTGGACTTACATATTTATTTTCTGGGTTAATCTGTATATTTGGGGTTTGTTCTTAATATCTTGCATTTTTAATACTTTGTATTTCTGTAACAACTAACAATTCAATGCTCTTGAACCCAGGACATACTGAAAACCAGAGAAATCTCAATGTACCCTTACTGCTAAAATACTTTGCAAATAAATAAATTTTGTAATTTCCCCTGCCCCCCTCACTCCAATTCAAATTAAATTTCTCCTGCTTCCATCCCTGTCACTTGCTGAATATTTCAAGAAATGGTCTTTCACGGTCACTGCATAAATACAGATATGAAGCTATTCACCCACCTACTAATACAAATATACACGTCTAGCTATATAGTTTAAAATGGAAATACATGTAACCGCACAAAATATTAAACTATAAATATAAAATACCAATATTGTAAATACATAAGTTTAAATGTAATTTATTTATAATGTATTTTAGCAGCATGTGTAGTCATATATATTTACATTTTTAAACTATATAGATGAACATAAAAATATTATAAAGTTATAATTTATATAATTATTTTTTTAATGTGTATTAGTATTTTATATATTAATATATTCTATAGGTAGATAGTTCTATATATTTACACTATACAGCTATACGTTTTAATAATAATAATAATAATAATATATATTTCCTGTCAACTAAAGTAATCATTATATTCATCTGCTGATTGGATCTGCTGCTCTCAAAAGCATATCCGTTAAACCCCAGGTGTTAGTTATTTTTTATTCTTCATCACGAAAAATGTGCGGGCGTTCCACCTTTAATCCTTTCACTACCGTTATCGAGATATCTCGGGCTTCAAAAGGCACCATCTGGTGCCCCCGATAGAGATATCTCGATCTGATCTGTGGCCCAAAAGCAAATTAAATTAATTTGCTGCAAACAACTTTCACTTGCTTTTGGGCTGTAGGAGGTGCCCCCAAAGATTTAGCCCTGTGGGCATAATGCCCAAAGAGCTAAAACTGTAAAATCAGCTTCTGAATGCTGTGAAATATCAAACTTTCAGCAGCCGATGCAGGGAAAAAAAAAGAAGAAAATAGACCTGCTGCTCAAATCTCTGTATTTCAATCTGGCTGTAGATAGCACCATCTACTGGCCAAAAATAGGTTATTTACAGTAAGACATACAATGGGTATAAACTCAAATATTTCATACTTTAAAACTAATTTAAAATTATTTTACAAAAAAAAACACTGGTTTCTGACAAATTGTTTTTGAAAATCACTTTGTAGTGAAGGGGTTAAGCTCTTCATTAAGAAAAAGTGATAAATACCACAAAACCTGATGCTTCTAAATATCTGTTATCCGATCATATCTATGCGTTTAGTAAAGCTAACAAATCAAATAGTATTTATTTAAAAAACAAACATACCATCCAAAACCGTTACGGGAAGTCCTGTCACCAGATTTTTGGAGGCTTCATGACCCATGATACTCGGCTATCCTAAAATTATAAAACAAGGGACATTACAATGCAATTCCGGTTATTTGTTTGCTTTTGCCAGTAACATATTTATTCTCAAAACATGTTTATTTCTTCCCTCTCTCCAGGAGACACTTCACTCCGTGTTACTTGATAGATGAACCATTTTTCCAGAGACCTAGATGTTTCTTTTCTTCCTAACAATAGTAAGGTTAATGGGCGTTGGGAGAAAAAGCGTGAAAAGGTCACACCGCATCTAGACAAGAGGCATCTGTGCGGCTCTTACCTGTGAAACCCGACCTGCCGAGGGCAGCGCAGTTATTCTATTACAAAAAAAAAAAAATCAAGATTTATATGGACACGAGGAGGGAAGTGGGGTTTTATGATTGACGTGGCGCCATTCCTCTCTTTTAACCTATTTGTAACATTTCCTTCTGCTCCTTTTATCATCCCTGACACCAGTCCATCTGTTGCCAGTCACTCAGGAGCGGGGAATCCTGTTTCACTGCACAGAAGCTTTTGGGAGAAGGGGGGAAATAAAAAGGGACAGACTATATTAAAGAGGCACTTCAAATACATGAAGAACCTACAATTCATGCATGAACGAATACATTATAGCAAAACGAAGACGACTTGACATCTCCTATGGGCGCCTGGAGAAAACCAGCTGGGCTTCTCAGCAGATTCCTATATCATGGAAGAATCCTAACAGAGACCCCTCCTGTTCTTGTAAATCACCATGGATAGCTCCTGGTATTACCCGATTACTCAAGTGACCCCATGCTTGATGTCTGATCTGTTCTATAAGAGTCTTCTCCAAGCCTCCAACTGGTTTCTCACCCGATTCTCTGGACATATAAAGACCATGAACCTGTTACGACCATCTGAATTATAAACTATCCTCAATAAGCCGTCAATGGGCAATTCATAGTCTGCTGAAACCAGGGTGCTTTATCTTTTAGAATACAGGATGAATGGGCAGAAAATCCCAAAGATACACCCCAAAATCTTATGGAAACTCTTTCTGGAAGAGTGGAAGCTGTTTTATCTACAAAGGGGAGACCAACTCTAAATTACTGTCTATAGATTTTGAATGCCATGTCACAAAATGTCTGTTGGTGGAATGGTCAGGGGTCCCAATTCTTTTGTCTATATAGTGTTTATTTTTTCACCTGAACACAAGCTTTATAGTGTATGGCAGTGGTTCGCAACCAGTGGTCCTCAGGACCCCCGAACAGGTCAGGTTTTCCAGATAGCTGAAGCATAGGTGATCTGATTTGCTGCTCAGTGATTGCAGGATTCAGTCTGCATTTCCCACAAGGCAATCCTTAAATCCTGGCCTGTGAGGGGGACTTGAAGACCACGGTTGGGAACCACTGGTGTCTGGGACCAATGGGAACTCTGTTTCCCCTGCAAAAAGTAGTAGTTGAACACATTCCTCCCTCGACTTGCCCCTCACACAAAGGAATGAATCTGGGATAATGCTGGGTATGTTGGGCACAGAGGTCTCTAAATTCAAACCATCATTACAGTGGAATGCTGGGAGCAACGTGAAATATCGGTGAATCGGATTGGCTGCTGCTGTCAAATGTTCACTACAGCCTTGTTATTTTATCATCAACTGTGACGGAGTGGTTCATGTTAAACCTGCATTCAACCTCAACATGTATATATCATAAGGGGCTTCAGAGACCAATGAGCAAGACCTAACAAATTTGGAGCTCTTTATAGTATTAAAGATTTTTCTGACACCAAATTTCAGAGTAAACAATGGGGATTTGTGTATGTTGGCGTCATGGCAGGCTGTATATCACAGTTTGTAACCATATCCCTATCGTTTGCTCCTAAATTAAGGGTTAAAAAAAAAAAAAAGTTAAATTTTTTTTCTTAAAACAAAAAATAAAAATCTTTAAAACTTAATCATAAATAAAATTATAATCTTTAAAACAATATTAAAGTGGAGTACGTTCAGTATGGTATATTGTGATGTCAATCCAAGATGGCGGCCACCACAATGAAGCCTTGGATTTGGAATTCCAGCAAAACCTAACATATCTAAGGCTGGGGTCAGACGAGCGTTTTCCAGAGCGGAAGAACCGTCCGTGAGAGTGGATGTTCCTTCTACTCTGACACCTGTCTGTCCACCTTCCTGAGCGCAGTTAGTGCGCTCAATGCTGCAAGGCACGATCCTCCTATGGAGGATCGCGCTTTGCAGCCCTGCCGAACGTGCAGCGTAGCGCTTCGACGGGGAGGCTTTCAGCACTGCCGCAGCACGTCCACAGTAGTGCCGCAATTCGTGTGAATGCTACAGCGTATGGCGGGCCCCGAAGCGTCACAACGCTGCAATGGGCGTCGGGAGGCATGTCAGTACGGGCGCATTGCGCAGGCCTTAGATAACTGGAGATCAAATCGATCAGTGTGTGGGACTGGATTATACCCTTTTAGGGAGAGACTGTTTCAGATGATAATGATGACATTTTAAACAAAAACGATCAGAAATTTCCCTCTAGCAAGTACCAAGTCATCCCATAAGTCAAGGTCGGCAACCTTAACCCTCCAGAAGTTTTGAACTACACCTCCCTTGAAGCTTAGCTACTCATGAGGTTGGCTGAGCCTCATGGGAAATGTAGTTCTAAAACATCTGGAAGGCCAAGGTTGCTGATCCACGTTATACGTATTTATGGGAGAGGTCAGCACAATCCGATTGCTGCAGCATAGAGAGCTGTACATAGAGGCAATAAATGGGCCCGTCCAGAACCAGATTCTGAAAAACAAACACTTCTCAAAACCTCTGGGTGTCTGATCTTTCCCTTTTATATTTTGCTGTATAAAATCACAGCATAAAGCAGCAGCTGTATGAAGGGCAAAATTCTGCTACTGTCAAAAAGAAGAAAAAAGGCCGAGAGTCGCTCGCTCTCGTTTTATAAAGACTCCATATTAATGACACATCTTAGTCCAAGACAAGATGCATTATGTTACATCTAATGCAATTTACACTGAGTTATTGCCGCAGCAAACCACAACGCTTGTATTAAATCACAAGGATGCCCTCTCGGTGACTCTGATCAGGTTACATGACGGCGCCCCCTTCCTCCCGAGAGG
Source organism: Leptobrachium leishanense (assembly GCA_009667805.1). NCBI lineage: Eukaryota > Metazoa > Chordata > Amphibia > Anura > Megophryidae > Leptobrachium > Leptobrachium leishanense. The sequence goes on along the minus strand of CM019072.1, from coordinate 11,690,992 downwards.
TGGAACTACAGCTCGGAGTGACGGGACTTGACTTCAAATAGCTAAACTGGCCGTGACCTGCACCGTGGCAAATATAATTTGTGTTTTTGATAGCTGCTAGAGGAACATCTGGGTCCCATTTAAAAATGAGGGCTCTTCAAATAGCCTGCTGCTTTCCTGACTCTCACAGAATAAAGATAAATTCACAATGCAAAGCTGGCCGACATCCCACAGACAAGCCAAGACGTGGAATTTGTCTTCGCGAGAGTAAGGGACCGCTGTATGAATGGTAACGTGAAGCTTCAGATGCTGGCATTACCACTTTCCATACAACGGGGCACATCACGGCAAAGGCAGACAGATCCTGACACACATATTGCACATTAATCCAAAGCAAAGGCCATGAGAGGTGAGGCCGAAGCTGAAGAGAGAAGCCTTCACCTCTCAGACATCCCATTCTTAGCTCTGTTCAGGAAGGATCGACAGGATAAGGCTCTTCCAAACAAGGGACCATGGAAATAAAAAACATACATTTCAATAAAGTACAATAAATACAAACGTGACACAGCGAGGCAATGAGACACAATTATGGGAATAATGTAATAATGCCTTATATTTACAAACTATCGAGGGTGGTTTTGGAAAAGAGCGGCGAGTAGATGGCAAAAATATTATAAATTTAAAAGGTATATATACACCCGATATAGCATCAGCGCAGGACAAAGTCAGATATCAACCACGTGACCAGCGTCAAGAGTGTTGCTAATAAGGCTAGGGTCAGACGAAAGCATTTTTCCCCGCGAACGTGAAAAAGTGCGTCCGAACGCATTGACGTATTTTTTCACGGAATGCGCAAAAACGGTCAGACGACGCGCATTTTCGGGCGTGATTTTGTACGGATCGTCAATAAAACACTTTTTGCGTCTGGACGTTATGTAGGCTGGACATTAGCAGTGTCTGACATCTCCTAATCACGCAAACACTATGCCGCAGCTGCGCACTCAGTACGTCAGTACTAGCGGTTCGGCGTTCTCAGAAAAATGCGTTCAAATTCCACTTGCGTTGCACGGCCGGACTTTTGTGCGGCCGTACATCGTATATTGCCGTCATTGCCCGTCATCTGCTGCTAGTGCGGCCGTAATTATGTGCGCCAGAACGCACGTTAAAAGTGCGCTGGTCTGACCCCAGCCTTAGGTGTAATTTGTGCACACTTGTGTATGAGGGTGAATGGCTGAATGTGTGGGAGTGTGTGGCTGTGTGTACATGACTGTCTACAACTGGTTGTATTTATGGGAGACTGAGTGATTGGCTCATATATGGCTGCATGCACGTGATGGTATATGGCCGCCTGCATGCACGTGATGGTATATGGCCGCCTGCATGCACGTGATGGTATATGGCCGCCTGCATGCACGTGATGGTATATGGTTGTTTGTGTGTATGTGAGGGTGAAGGACTGGCTCAGTGTACGTGAAAGCATGCTGCTGCCTGTATGTACACTAGTATGAATTGCTGTTATAGTGTGATAGCTGTTTGCACGTGTGAGTGTGGTTGCAAATAAGCGAGCGATTGCGTATATGTGAAAGTGATTAATTGCTTGCATGCTGTGTATATGTAAGAGACTGTATGTGTGTAAGTGTAGCTGGGTGTGTACGGTTCTAATCTAAAAATAAATGTATGAACTCTTCAAGATTTCGGTTTCCTGATTAAGCGCCGACAGGTCACACCGGCATCAAACGCACATTTCACAATGTTGCATAAATAGAATGAGCTGGGTTTTAGAGTTTTATGATAGTTGTAGTAGATACGTTTTTTTTTATTAACTATAGGATTTAAAGCCAATTAAAGCTGGTCAGTGTTTGAGGCAAAAGGGACCTCCGTTCCTCCTGTTAAAATAATGGAGGAATTGCGTTCCTAAGAATTGACCCGTGTGATAGTGATTAGTTGCGTGTATGTGAGCGTGTGTGTGTGGCAAGGTGCACGCAAAGTGTTGCAGATTTACTTCGAACAAAAGCGCCAAATTAGAGATTAATGTAAGGCCTATTGTCACTAAATTGTGTAAATACCCATATCGGGCTCATATATTCCAACCAATACTGTCATACAATGCTAACTATACAACACTGGCCAAAATAGTGCTGGAATATAACCAGGGGGAAGGTAACGCTCAGGAGGTGGGTCGCTCCCCCTGCAAGAAACACAAGAGGTAGAAAAGGTGTATAATATTGCAAAGAAAAAGTTAAGAACGGGAAGAAATCACATATAGACAAGTTGGGGGGGGGGGCAGACATCGTATCCACTCGCCAGAATAACGTCAAATTAGCTGTAATTAAGCACTGATTACTTAACTGGAAAGAATTTACCAGTTGTTTGTAATCCGTCTACCAGTTTAAACACACTTCCTGAATGGTAATGTCACAAACGTGAGAGGCCAGGAAACACGCTGCATTATGGGAAACGTAACCGTGCTATTCCTGTCAACCACTGGAATGTGACGGAATCCCAGGAGAAACACACATGTATTATGTATCGATCGGCGCTGAGGACTCGCAACGCACGCCGCGGCAGGATGCTGGTCGACGCCATATTATTTGAAATAAGGTTGATGAAGTGCGCGGTGAAAAGCATAACTCAGCCAGCGAGGCCGTCTCGCGCTAATTGCACAATAGCTGTTTTCACAGGTTATCAATTAATCAGGAATTAATTGAGTGTAATTTCAGGCTCGGCTAGCACTAATATTTTTGATATTAGAGAGGACCTTTTAATTAAAACAAATCTGGAAAGCTTTCAGCGTCGCATAAATCAGGCCGCTCGGTTATTATTACTAAATTAGATGGCTGTTGACTTTGATGCAGGGAGGTACGAGCGACGGGCACGAGGTCACGCCGGGATCACCAATGAAAAGGTTTCCAAGCCGTCAAATGAGAGGCCACATTACAAACCGTTACACAAATGAAAGCTGGAATTTCAGGGGTGCACAGATTCTTTTTATTTATAGCAGAAAGGTTATTCCAAAGAATTCTTAATTGTGTGAACAGAGCAAGGGGTAAAATAAAGCTCTGTCAGGTATTAGTCCTCAGCGCTAGGAGGTTTTAGCTCCTTACTACATAGTTTCCACTATCATTTAAGCGTAAAGATTCCAAGTGTTACCTCTTCTCTGTGTATTATGAGCAGACATATTGGTTAATCCCAGGCTCCCTGTATTGTGTCCTCTCTGTAGATTATGTGTAACAGACAAATCAGTAAATCCCAGACTAACTGTATTGTGTCCTCTCTGTATATTATGTGTAAGGCAGACATATCAGAAAATCCCAATCATGATTGACCAATCAGAGCATTTTCATAGGTAGGGATGAGCTTAATGCTATAGTCTTCTAGTAGTGAGAGATCTTGACAGTCTGAAGTGTGTGGTGACTTGGTGGTCATCTTGTCAGCCTGGAATGGTGACTTGGTGGTCATCTTGACAGCCTAGAGTGCATGGTGACTTAGTGGTCATCCCGACAGCCTGGAGAGTGTGGGGACTTGCTGTCAGGGTGACCACCCTGGAGAGCGTGGAGACTTGGTGGTCATCTTGTCAGCCTGGGGTGAGTGGTGACTTGGTGGTCATCTGGTCAGCCTGGAGTGAGTGGTGACTTGGTCAGCCTGGAATGCATGGTGACTTGGTGGTCATCCTGAAAGTCTGGAGAGCGTGGGGACTTGGTGGTCATCCTGACAGCCTGGAGAGCGTGGGGACTTGGTGGTCATCCTGACAACCTGGAGAGCGTGGGGACTTGGTGGTCATCCTGACAACCTGGAGAGCGTGGGGACTTGGTGGTCATCCTGACAGCCTGGAGAGCGTGGGGACTTGGTGGTCATCCTGACAGCCTGGAGAGCGTGGGGACTTGGTGGTCATCCTGACAGCCTGGAGAGCGTGGGGACTTGGTGGTCATCCTGACAGCCTGGAGAGCGTGGAGACTTGGTGGTCATCCTGACAGCGTGGAATGGTGACTTGGTGGTCATCTTGACAGCCTAGAGTGCATGGTGACTTAGTGGTCATCCTGACAGCCTGGAGAGTGTGGGGACTTGCTGTCAGGGTGACCACCCTGGAGAGCGTGGAGACTTGGTGGTCATCTTGTCAGCCTGGGGTGAGTGGTGACTTGGTGGTCATCTGGTCAGCCTGGAGTGAGTGGTGACTTGGTCAGCCTGGAATGCATGGTGACTTGGTGGTCATCCTGAAAGTCTGGAGAGCGTGGGGACTTGCTGTCAGGGTGACCACCCTGGAGAGCGTGGAGACTTGGTGGTCATCTTGTCAGCCTGGGGTGAGTGGTGACTTGGTGGTCATCTGGTCAGCCTGGAGTGAGTGGTGACTTGGTCAGCCTGGAATGCATGGTGACTTGGTGGTCATCCTGAAAGTCTGGAGAGCGTGGGGACTTGGTGGTCATCCGGACAGCCTGGAGAGCGTGGGGACTTGGTGGTCATCCGGACAGCCTGGAGAGCGTGGGGACTTGGTGGTCATCCGGACAGCCTGGAGAGCGTGGGGACTTGGTGGTCATCCGGACAGCCTGGAGAGCGTGGGGACTTGGTGGTCATCCTGACAACCTGGAGAGCGTGGGGACTTGGTGGTCATCCTGACAGCCTGGAGAGTGTGGGGACTTGGTGGTCATCCTGACAGCCTGGAGAGCGTGGGGACTTGGTGGTCATCCTGACAGCCTGGAGAGCGTGGAGACTTGGTGGTCATCCTGACAGCGTGGAATGGTGACTTGGTGGTCATCTTGACAGCCTGGAGTGCATGGTGACTCAGTGGTCATCCTGACAGCCTGGAGAGTGTGGGGACTTGCTGTCAGGGTGACCACCCTGGAGAGCGTGGGGACTTGGCGGTCATCTTGTCAGCCTGGGGTGAGTGGTGACTTGGTGGTCATCTTGTCAGCCTGCAATGCATGGTGACTTGTGGTCATCCTGACAGCCTGGAGAGCGTGGGGACTTGGTGGTCATCCGGACAGCCTGGAGAGCGTGGGGACTTGGTGGTCATCCGGACAGCCTGGAGAGCGTGGGGACTTGGTGGTCATCCGGACAGCCTGGAGAGCGTGGGGACTTGGTGGTCATCCTGACAACCTGGAGAGCGTGGGGACTTGGTGGTCATCCTGACAGCCTGGAGAGTGTGGGGACTTGGTGGTCATCCTGACAGCCTGGAGAGCGTGGGGACTTGGTGGTCATCCTGACAGCCTGGAGAGCGTGGAGACTTGGTGGTCATCCTGACAGCGTGGAATGGTGACTTGGTGGTCATCTTGACAGCCTGGAGTGCATGGTGACTCAGTGGTCATCCTGACAGCCTGGAGAGTGTGGGGACTTGCTGTCAGGGTGACCACCCTGGAGAGCGTGGGGACTTGGCGGTCATCTTGTCAGCCTGGGGTGAGTGGTGACTTGGTGGTCATCTTGTCAGCCTGCAATGCATGGTGACTTGGTGGTCATCCTGACAGTCTGGAGAGCGTGGGGACTTGGTGGTCATCTTGTCAGCCTGGACCACGCGGTCGTCTGGTTTATTATACTATTTCTTATGCAATAAACAAGTGACTAAGGAGGACGTCCAACACAAGATGGGTTGAAGGGCTTTTAAGTCTGGGGGAAATCTTTAATGGTTTGGTCCTATTAGGAGGAGGATTAGGGGAGATACATTGATTTTCTTAGTTTTGTTATGCCAATGTGTTTTTCATATCAAGACTTGTCAAGGCTTTGATATCTTTGCCGTAGAGGAAAGGGGCGTGAGAAAGAGGGAGAGAAAGGTGGGTGCAAGAAAGAGGGTGGGCACAAGAAAGAAGGTGGCCACAAGAAAGAGGACTGACGTGAGAAAGATGACAGGAAGGGCAGGAGCGAGAAAAAGGGCAGATGTGAGAAAGTATGGGGAGGATGGGTATGAGAAAGGGAGAGTAAGGAGAGCAAGAAAGCACAAAAAGGAGATAGGAAGAGCGAGCAAAGGAGAGAGAGCGAGAGAGCGAAAGGAAGAGCGAGCAAAGGATAGAGGACGAGTAAGCAAATGAAAGGACGAGTGAGCAAAGGAAAGGACGAGTGAGCAAAGGAAGGATAGGGGAAGAGTGAGCAAAGGAAAGAGGACGAGTGAGCAAAGGAAAGAGGACGAGTGAGCAAAGGAAAGAGGACGAGTGAGCAAAGGAAAGCGGACGAGTGAGCAAAGGAAAGAGGACGAGTGAGCAAAGGAAAGAGGACGAGTGAGCAAAGGAAAGGACGAGTGAGCAAAGGATAGGGGACGAGTGAGCAAAGGATAGGGGACGAGTGAGCAAAGGAAGGATAGGGGACGAGTGAGCAAAGGAAAGAGGACGAGTGAGCAAAGGAAGGATAGGGGAAGAGTGAGCAAAGGAAAGAAGACGAGTGAGCAAAGGAAAGAGGACAAGTGAGCAAAGGAAGGATAGGGTAAGAGTGAGCAAAGGAAAGAAGACGAGTGAGCAAAGGAAAGAGGACGAGTGAGCAAAGGAAGGATAGGGTAAGAGTGAGCAAAGGAAGGATAGGGGAAGAGTGAGCAAAGGAGTGAAAGAGAGAGAGGAAGAGCATGTAAAAGGAGTGATAGGAAGAGTGAAGAAAGACCTATAAAACAGTTTCATCCATAGAGCTCACCTAGATATAAAGCTTACCTCCAGCTTGTCATATTGTATCAAATAGCTTGAGTGCACTTTAACCTCACAAAGAGGATAAAACCCATTTGCGCTCACAATCTGGTCCTCGCACAGCCAATCATTGTGCTAGTTTATTGTATGTTGGCAGACTGGTTGGTTCTTGGTCTCAGCCACTGTTTTAGAGTGTTCTTTTTTGTATCTCCTGACCTAGGGCTGAGGACACAAACGTTCGTGTCCCATTCAGTAAATTGCCATTGTCTGCTGTAACAAGGCAGTCGTGTTACGTTTCCACTAGAATGAACCCAATAAGTAGCGGTGATGTTCCCGAGACTGGTTGGATGTTTCCAGCGTATTATCCCTGCTACTTTCACTGGAAGAAGTGCACGTTGCTCAGGCGTGCCCCCCTGCAAAATGAAAACATCTCTTCAACTTTTACACTCACAGGAAGAGCGAGAGAATAAGTCACAAAGCGTACACAATAAAGCTGCTGTTACAGTATTAGCCAGGGACGGGCGGGATGCGCAGAGACATATTCTATAGCTTATTGTTCGTGCTATGAAAGGGTTTTGGGTAGCAGGTAGTGAAAAGTTTTTTCCTAGGTTTTTTGTTTTTGAAGTGTCCACTTAGTAGAAAGAAAAGGTTGTACTGGATCCCAATCAGCGCTTGGCCTGGCTTAGCAGTCCTCGGCGGCTCCTCATATGGAAAGGATTACAGCTCCTTCTCTCACACTGTGTCTACTTGGGTGTTCTGAATCCTGCCTTTTCCTACTTTTTTTTTTGCTAGGGTCTTGGTTTTGCTTTTCTTAACGGCAGGAAATGCCCCTCTTGGACCACATGTGAAACTGTATGGGAACAGAGGGAGGGACCTGAGGGAGACAGGGTGAAAAAAAAGTCCCATCAAGCAAGGAACATTGTGGGTGGACAGAGAGGGAAAAAGGAGAGAGAGAGATAGTGGTACTGGCCTGAGCAATATAACTTCATGGCTTTTAGATCTTCGATGGCAGGCAGAATTGTCGTGGGAGATCGCCTAGAGAAATTAGCCTGTCCTTCATCCTACTGCCTCACATATTTTACAGGACCGCAGCCCCGTACAGGGTGAGCGATTACAGCTGCTGTACAATTTGTTCTCCGATTCCCTCCTGCCCCTCATGAGAAATGGAGAAAAAAAAATAAAAAAATAAAAATAGTAAATAGCTAGTAAATATTTAATGGCCAATAGCGAGAGCTCAGCAATTAACGAGAGCTGTCACTCTGCAAATCCCCAAATGTCCATATGCATATCCAAGACTAAATGAGACATTTAACCATCCGCTGTGAACTGCCTGTGCGCCCGGACCTCCCGGCTTTATTTTTTACATTTTCCAGCAGAATACTTTCTTACATCGTGGTCTACGCGCCATGCCCAGGTGTCTTGGCCCTTGCAGTCCAGGCGCGCGTAATTACGGGATCTCTATTCATGAACGAAGCGTCTCCACCCAATGTAATCAAGGAGGGGAAACACACGATGTCGTAGGTCTGAGCGAGCGGCGCACCAAGTGCATGGAAATGGACAACACCTCCTCTCTGCACAATATGCAAAAGGCATGTATTTTTTGTAGCGGGGTGTATTGTGGCATAGGCCAACAGGTCCTGGGCTAGGGCGGCAGACTGGACCTTTTTTTTGTAGCTACTAAGCCAAAAAAACTCCCAGGAATGAGCCTCTAAAATATAATAAAATTGGAAATGACTTTGTGTGAGACAGAACAGAACAAGATACTTTCCATTTGTTCTTCGGAGAGCCCGGGCAGCAGCAGACCTAAATACGCCCCTGATTTTGTGTCTTTTATTTTTTTGCTGGTTATGTATAAAACTGGTTCCATTCTAATGGACGATCTGACAGCGGCGTGCACGCTCCTGAGAACAGCAGGGCTTTACGGGAGGAGCAGGCTGCGCTCCACTAGAGGTCTTGGGGGGACTCTGGATACTATACATGTTCACAGTTACCATGGGACATGTCCGTGTACCCCTTCTCCCCGATTACACAGTTTTTGTGTTATTACTTTGCTTTTGCATATATAATTATCTCTTTCGGCTCGTTTCTGATGTGCTGTATGTGCTGTATGTGCTGTATGTGCTGTATGTGCTGTATGTGCTGTATGTGCTGTATGTGCTGTACTTGTCCGGGGCTTCATAACCTTACAAATAAAGTCGAGTTACATTGTAACTTATAACCGGCTGTGTTTGGGCTTCAGAGGCTTTTTATATTAGATCACGGATCCCTGGCTTTCAGCGGACAATGCAGCAAGTGCAGGACTGTAGGAATTGCACTTGTGCCAGCGCCTAACCGTCATAAGGTGCCAGTGTTGTGATGCGCACTGCTTGATGCACACTATGACAGGCTTCTAAAAAAACACAACATCACAATCCGTACCAGCTGGGTAGAGTAGAGGTAACATCACTGCTCTGCGTGGAAAGAGCCTGTGGAGTCATGGGTTCGATCCCAGCGAGCAACCTCTCCAGTAAGTGTCCTTGGCAAGACACCCAACAGTACATACCCGCCACCCAGAACATACTGAAAACGAGAGAAATCTCAATGTATCCTTCCTGGTAAAATACTTTCTCCAAAAAAAAAAAAAAAAAAAATATCAAAAAAAAAATCCGATAGCCAGTCCACAGTGCAGGCCAGGGGCTGGGGCAGGCAGCAGACAGAAACAAAGCCAAGGTAATGGTACAATCTTCGATTGTAAGCTCTTGAGCAGGGTTCTCTCTCCCACCCTACTACTCTGTGTGTTGAACCTGTATGTATATTTGTTATTTTTGCCTCCCGTTGTACAGTGCTACGGAACTTGTTAACACTTTACAAACCCTTGTAACTGTCCACAATTTTACAATAACGCTGGCTACAGTGGTACGGCGCAGGACCCGTAGGATGGAGGATACAACACGCACTTCATTGAGGGTGTCATGAGTCTGCAAGGGCACCCAATCCATATAAAGAATCATCATGCTGCTCCGTACCAGAGGATAGAGGCATGTGATCATGCCACAGAATCAGACGTCCTTATCACGGCACACTGGTTTGTTCATTACAATGAAAGTCATTCTCTCAAACGATCAATCCCTCCTCAGTCCTTCTAGTTGTGGATGCAAAGTTTTATTACATGAAGTCTCACGGTGCCCACTCCTGGTTTGATTTGGCAATCCTCCAATCAAATCACCCAAAATCGGGCATATATTCTGCACGTGCCATATGAATCCCATAACAATACAAATAAGACACGTCTGGTCTGACGGGAAAAAAAACAAACATCAGAACGTGAGCTTAAATGTTACATTATAACCGACTAGCCAAAACATGGAAGTACCAGGCGTTCTATAAACAACAACAATACAGACTGAGCATTCCTTAGCGGAAACGCTCGGGACAGGAAGCGGAGTCGATTTGGGATTTTTGAATATTTGCATATAATAATGAGATATCTTGGGGATGGGAACTCAAGCTTAAACACAAAATTCATTTAGGTTTCATATACACAGCCTGAAGGTCATTTTATACAGGATTTTAATAATTTTGTCCCCTGTCATACGAGGTTTGGTGGGGTGAGATTTTACAATTTGGTGTCAGGTCTGCTTTGAGTTAAATTTTGGACTATTTAGGAATTTTGGATTAGGGATCCTCAATCTGTAGTGCAATATTGTTACCTCCACTGGGGACATTCATAAAGCCCTTTGTGGTACGATGACAAACGAAATAAACAAAAAAAAAATCTAGGCGGAAAACGCACAGGGGCACAGGGAATCGCACTTTTTTGAAAAATAATAATAGGACATAAATGGGAAAAACCAAAACAATGCATCATACAGATTGCAGGTAGACAGCATTTGGAGTAGGTGGCCATTGCCCTTGACATAGTTGTAAGATTATGTTGGTGAAACAATCCCGTGACACAAAGTAAATCTCTGGGATCCGCTTCACATGGTGATGGAGACCTATGAAGTGGGACATAGAAGGCCAGGCAGCTCCAGACGAACACATGACACCTTCACAGAGATAGGAGACATAAGGTGCAGCAGCAGTAAATGTAACACTGTCACCTCAGTTTAATCACTCATTTAAAGCCCCTTCTTAAGACAGCTTGCCACCTTTGAAATGCAGGCTGGGACAAGGAGTGAGGAATGGTGATGGTCTAATCCTTTTGGCAAAGTCCTGGGAGTTCATTTCACACATTTAAATGGTTTTCAGTAGACTAGGTGCTGAGGTAGAGCAAATCCCACACGTCCCCCCCACAGGCCAAAATCTCAAATTCTTTGCAAGCGGAGGGCAGAGGCATGACTTACCATGTGTTTAATACGGGATAGAGGTAGAGTAACACCAACTGGTATTCCAGGCATATGGAATTCCCCAGGCTCTTCCCCTGCTACAAATTCACTATTATCGCCATTTATATAGCAGCAACTGTTTCCACAGAGCGTTACGATAAAGAATGGGGAGTTACAACTAAATTACAAACAAACGTGTGACCCAAAGACAAGGGGAGCATAAAATCACCTGAAATTTATACCAGGAGCCACCGCGTGCCTAGCAATGGATCCCATACACAATCCACTGGCTTCCGATGCTCTTACCCAGACACACCGAGGTTTACAAGGAGAAGCGGGGGATTGAAATTCAGAAATAGCAAAAGCATCCTACTGGTTTCCACGACTATTGTTCCATTTTATGTAGAAAAAAAATCTTTTCTAAAGAGATGCCCATCCATTCATCATGATGTGGTTGGTAGCAGTGGATTTATGTATAGTACAACTGGACACCACTAGACCATCATATCTCCAATAAATAAAGCAATCAAAAGCAGATCATTTTACAGTTAAATCAAGATATCGTAATCCATTCGGTCCTTAACCCCTTCACTGCTGAACCATTTCACGTCTTAAAAAAAAAAAACATTTTCTTTTTTTGTTTACTATTATTACTTTTCTTATTTTTTTTCTTGACATTAAACATGGTCATGTTTGGTATCATTGGAAAGGCCATACTCTGGCTTTTCTATTGATACCAAACATGACCCTGCTATGTGCCAACAATCTGGAGATATCTGGGTTCAATGTAACCCCCTATCTCCACCCCATCTTTCCTTAGGAGTCAATGAGGACGTTTCCCACACATCCTCAGCAGTGAAAGGGTTAAGATATTTTCTTCTAAAAATCACCCAAAAACTATTCTTTTTTGGAATTTTTACATGCCATTTGTACAGCGCAATGCAACACACAACTGCCCTTTCTAAAACCAGGCAGTGGTATGTCCAGGTCATCCAAACAGGGATTTTTCTAGGTTACCCGATAGTCTAGCACCTTTTGCAGAAGGGAGCTTTAAATCGCTAGCTCTTCATTGATTGGCCGATCTTAAGTACACCAATCAGAGCGATTTACAAAACCACCAATGAGAGAGTGAGTAGTACTGTCACAGACTGACAGCATTGTCCACAAAAAGTGCCTGCTGCTCTGCTTCAGTTCCTAATGAACAGTTAGTCGTGTAATTGAAGGGTTGCTTTGTGATAACACTTCAGCTTTTTCATATAAAAATACGACATAATAAACCATCTCCAAAACACCATATCAATCACTTTATTCCTCTAAGATTACTGCTATATAATCGACGTATAAATATGCAAAAATTATTCAACTTCAAAGATGTATTTTTCCCAGATATTCCAGTTCTGCGATGAAAACACTTTTGCGAGCTATTAACGGTTTTAAATGAATGTATTTTGGTTCCTGGATTTGTAAATCACAATATCACGAGTATAGCAGTACATAGTAATACCTTTTTAATTGGACTAACGTAACATTTAAAAGACAAGCTTTGGAGAGTATTACTCTCTTCCTCAGGTCTGGAAGCTATACTGATCAGTTCCTAGAATTAAACATAGGGACATAAGGGGTCAAATGGGTGGGGGCGTTAGATGTCGTAAACAGTGAGAGTCAAATCACAATCTAAATATTGTATCACTCACAGGGTTATTCAGAGAGGTGAAAACCAGGAGAATGAACAATCTAGACCAAATAGCCGATTTGGAAAGTGAGATAAATGTGAGAATTTTTCTGGTTTGGCTATTTTGACCTAGAATTTTCACTTCTCTCTGAATAACCCGGTCAGTGTTTTCACAATTTCGATGTTTTGTAACCAGGTACTTGTTTCTTCTATCCGCAGTGTTTTGCATAATTTGGATGTTTTGTTACTTAGAGCGGATTTCTGTGTTTCTTATCAGAGAATTTGAGGATTTTGTTGTCGTTCACCCTTTGGCCATCCAAATGCTAACAAGAGAAAGCAGGCTGTTGTGTTCTGTGTGCTACGTGACACACGACTCGCCGTGGACGTGTCCGCACACCAGAGATCCAACCTGTATGTGTACCTTGTACATAAATCTATTCACCACCAGTCATAGAATAGGTTTCATATAGGAATTCTGCACCAATTTCGTACAGGCTCATAAGATAACCATGAAAACGTCAAAGCTACTTGTACAAAAACGTCAGTAAATCTGAGCTAATTCTTGCATTCAGCAGCACCCCAAATTCATTTAAAAGCACTAAAAGGTTTGAACAAGTTTATATGACCCTTAAATTTACATGCCTGTGTACTCTGTCAAAGTTTAACGCCATCAGTCCATCACTAGTTAACACTATATTCTGATTAAATGGTATATATGTCTGTCATACAGGCATCTCCACACTGTGAAAGGACACACACAAACACAATTAGGTTTTTGCCAACTGCACACAGAGATGCTAAAATAAATACATAAAAGGCGACGAGTCAAAGAGCAGAACACATACAGGGGTGTTTGATGACATTTAAGCCATTCGCTGCACTGGACACATGTCTGTGTGGCCCCCCCTACACCATCTCATGGGATTGGCAGACCACCAACCCATAACACCATCCAATCAACCTGAAGCGAACATAGTATCAACAACATGACAGCCGTGCTAAAAGATACAATAACGCACAGCAAACGACATCTGCACATCCCGTGCCGGCCAATATTCTAGGAAACAAATGCTGTGTTTAGGAAAGATCAAGGCAAGACGTCTTAACATTTATGCACCATACAACAAAAGAGGAAACGTCTACACAGAGCAGGCAGACTTTATTAACCCCAGAAATGCTGATCATTATTGATAAATGTGCCACAGACTTTTCCGAGATTGTTTTACAAGAAATGCTCTTCACAAATACACACCAGGGTGCAGCAAAAATAAATGTTATGAATTTTACTAACATATATATGCTTTTATAAATGGTCCAAGGAGAATGGGGGGGGGGGGTTACCCCTATTACATACATTATGTCCTAATATTAAAAAAGCAAAACCACAGTTCTGGTATGTTATAGTATACTTACAGCGCTACGGAACTTGTTAGCGCTTTATAAAAATGTGTAACTGTACATTGGAAAAAAATATATTCAATTCTTTACTCAAACCCGATCAGAAACTCATTGCATTTAACAAATCCATTTTCAAACCCTGTGAAGGTCAATATAGATGCAAAATATTAATATGTCACAAGATATCCTCCAATTAAATCATCGCTATGTATCACTATATATCTATCTATAGACACACACGCAAAAGGGTTGCACTCAACCTAAACATACATGTAATATTTATATTCTGTGAGTTATAGACACACATACGTGTGTAGATATATATATATGTGTATTTCTGAGGGTACATATATATTTATTTCTGAGGGTATCTGCATTTATTTATTTCTGAAATATATAAAGGTTACATGCATGTCTGAGAATACACACATATATATATATATATACACATACGGGGCTCAGAATTTAAAGTCCCAAGCTACTAACCGGGCCATAAGAGTTACTCACCACCAGTTGCTCCACCTAAACCCTATCCAGCCCTTAACGCTGCCCCTAAACACACACCCTTAAATTATATTATGACATTACACTGTTAAAGGTTTTATTTAGAATAAAGTTACAAAAATAACATAAATCCCCAGACATCAGAACCCAGATACATGTATACCCAGACATCAGAACCCAGATAAATGTACACCCAGACATCAGACACCAGAAACATGTATACCCAGTCATCAGACCCCAGTGAGCAGAGCGAGGAGGCAGGAAAGCTCCTCTCCACCCCCTGCCAGTGACAGAGACGAGCTGGGTCAGGTTAGGCAGCTGATCCCTGCCACCATGCAGCCTGGGGAAGGGGGGGCTGCACAGTGACTCTGCCGGAATACTTTATAAAATACTTTATTGCGCTGCCTGGGTGTGCATTTCCATTCGCCCTCAATTTCCACTCGCCAAATACGAGTAAATTTTTAGCCCTGATATATATATATATTTCTGAGGATACAAATGTATATTTATTTCTGAGGGCACACACACACGTACGTACATATATATATAATATAGATTTATTTCTGAGGTTACATACAGTCAGGTCCAGAAATATTGGGACATGGACACAATTCTAACATCTTTGGCTCTATACACCACCACAATGGAGTTGGAATGAAACAAACACAATGTGCTTTAACTGCAGACTGTCAGCTTTAATTTTGAGGGTATGTACATCCAACTCAGGTGAACGGTGTAGGACTTACAGCAGTTTGCAGATGTGCCTCCCACTTGTTAAGGGACCAAAAGTAATGGGACAGAATAATAATCATAAATCAAACTTTCCCTTCTTAATACTTGGTTGAAAATCCTTTGCAGTCAATCACAGCCTGAAGTCTGGAACGCATAGACATCACCAGACGCTGGGTTTCATCCCTGGTGATGCTCTGCCAGGCCTCTACTGCAACTGTCTTCAGTTCCTGCTTGTTCTTGGCACATTTCCCCTTCAGTTTTTGTCTTCAGCAAGTGAAATGCATGCTCAATGGGATTCAGCTCAGGTGATTGACTTGGCCATTGCATAACATTCCACTTCTGTCCCTTCAAAAACTCTTTGGTTGCTTTTGCAGTATGCTTTGGGTCATTGTCCATCTGCACTGTGAAGCGCCGTCCAATGAGTTCTGCAGCATTTGGCTGAATGTGAGCAGATAATATTGCCTGAAACAGTTCAGAATTCATCCTGCTGCTTTTGTCAGCGTCACATCATCAATAAATACAAGAGAACCAGTTCCATTGGCAGCCATACATGCCCACGCCATGACACTACCACCACCATGCTTCACTGATGAGGTGGTATGCTTAAGATTATGAGCAGTTCCTTTCCTTCTCCATACTCTTCTCTTCCCATCACTCTGGTACAAGTTGATCTTGGTCTCATCTGTCCATAGGATCTTGTTCCAAAACTGTGAAGGCTTTGTTAGGTGTTGTTTGGCGAACTCTAATCTGGTCTTCCTGTTTTTGAGGCTTACCAATGGTTTACATCTTGTGGTGAACCCTCTGTATTCACTCTGGTGAAGTCTTCTCTTGATTGTTGACTTTGACACACATACACCTACCTCCTGGAGAGTGTTCCTGATCTGGCCAACTGTTGTGAAGGTGTTTTCTTCACCAGGGAAAGAATTCTTCGGTCATCCACCACAGTTGTTTTCCGTGGTCTCCCGGGTCTTTTGGTGTTGCTTAGCTCACCAGTGCGTTCCTTATTTTTGAGAATGTTCCAAACAGTTGTTTTGGCCACGCCTAATGTTCTTGCTATCTCTCTGATGGGTTTGTTTTGTTTCTTCAGCCTAATGATGGCTTGCTTCACTGATAAGATGAGATCCAAAGAGCTGTCCCTGAGAGTTGACAGCAACAGATTCCAAATGCAAATAGCACACTTGAAATGAATTCTGGGCCTTTTATCTGCACATTGTAATTGGGGTAATGAGGGAATATCACACACCTGTCCATGGAACAGCTGAGAAGCCAATTGTCCCATTACCTTTGGTCCCTTAACAAGTGGGAGGCACACCTGCAAACTGCTGTAAGTCCTACACCGTTCACCTGAGTTGGATGTACATACCCCCAAAATTAAAGCTGACAGTCTGCAGTTAAAGCACATTGTGTTTGTTTCATTCCAACTCCATTGTGGTGGTGTATAGAGCCAAAGATGTTAGAATTGTGTCCATGTCCCAATATTTCTGGACCTGACTGTATATATATATATTTCTGAGGGTACAGCTGTATATTTATTTCTGAGGATTATATATATATTTCTGAGCTTATATATATGTATGTATATCTGAGAATACATATAGATGTATATTTCTGAGGGTACACATATATATATTTCTGAGCTCACATATATGTATGTATATTGTTTGTCTGAGAATACACATAAATATATATATATATATATATATATATATATATAGACACACATACATACATACATATATATATATATATATATATATATATATATAATTTGTGAGCGACAATATATAGATTTCTGAATCTGTATATCTCCATTTGAACAGTTTAGGTTTAGGATTGGCAGAGGGTTGGAAGTGAATTGATTAATGTCCACCACATGCACGGCTGCGGGGATCCCAGCCGGGGACACATGTCTGTGCGAACATGTGTCACAATGAGAAGACACCCAATAGACGCCATTGAATTTTACGTCTCAAAGCTAGCGGAGATATAAGGTTCCCCATGCATTACCTTCCAACCTTGACTGTAAACAGATCTCTCTTGATTAGTCACGCATTTCCAGCGACATCGGCCATTCTGGGAGATTAGAATTATTTTCAGAGACTACACCGGCTCTCATTAACAGCTGACTGTCCACGCTGGGGATTATTTAAATTCCACAGGTCATCACATACAGGCAGATAACATGGCTTGTACCTCGCAGGGACATCAATTGGACCATTTAGGATTTATAGGTGTCTTGACTATCTTTGAGCTGTGTATAATAAAAACGCCAGTAGGAAGGTAACATATTACCAAGCTACAGCAAATGACCAACCACGTGTACCCCTATAATACCCCGGTATCACTTTAAACCTCAGGAAACCCATTAACCCGTGGAATATTAAAAATCAACAGGTACGGTTACATTTATACAGCTCCAGCATATTCCGTAGCGCTTTACAATGGGGGAGCACAAACATGAAACGTACATGAGAAATGAGGGTAAAAACAACCCTGCCCGTAGGATAACTGTCCAGCTAATACAGCACCTTAACCAAGTGCTCAGCCAGAGATCCCGTGAGCTTACAATCTAAGGGCCAGGGGTAAGTGAAACAAATGGGAGCAAAGGGAAGGTGAAGCTGGTGGCCAGCAAGAATATAGCTGGGCTTGTATGGCAAGGACCAGAAGCTTGGGCCTAGTAAGAGTAATTAGAGAGAGAAGTGGAAACAACAGGAAAGGAGACATGAAATTTGGGACCGGGCCTGGGTGGGGTGGGTACAGTAGTAAATGCCTGCTACACCATGATGCCACAAGTACTGCATTAAGATATTAAGGGACATGTACCCCATTCAACTGCTAGGAACCTTATTAGTACCATGCACATCATTACACCCAAGATATCTTATTACATCATTAAACCCCAGGTACTGTACGGCACAGCGCGGCAGTACATTAAAGCCCAGGTACCGCTTCACACTCCAGCTGCAGCATTACAACATTAACCCTCAGGTATTGCAAAATGTCCCATGTTATTTAAAACAATAGACGAAAGAGAGGTACAGAGTTACTTTGTAAAAAACTGTCCCATGGTTACAAGTTACATCTCGATGATTTGCAGCGACAGGAAAGGGCTTGGTCAATTAGACCCAGTGTGTGTGTCTGCGTCCCGGTGGCAGCCGCTGCGTGAAAGACAAGCCCTGTACATTCTTAGTCTCACGTCATAGAACATGCTGAGCTGGGGAAAAGTTGGCCTGGGAAATGTATTTGTGGGAAGAAGGAAAGCGAGGACCAGAGGGAAACCGGTAAAACACTAACGTTCACATTGATCCCCCCCAACAACCACAGACGGAGGAAAGGAAGAAAAACTAACCAACCAATCATAACTTTTTACTTGCAAATCCTATTCACTCGAATAAAACTGGTTGCTGGTTGGTTGAAATGTGTATATATATATATAATATTTATATATACACTGTATATATATTTGGATAGATTTGTATACATTTGTGATGCTGATCTGATATTTAGTGACATCGATACATTTGTGACATATGATAGTAATCGTGTTATTTAGTGAATCCATTCCCGTGTTTACATTCTGAAGGATTATTATTTTTATTATTCCTCCAATGGCTTGTCTACCAATTATGATCCAGAAAGCCGTGATCTTCTGACGCCCCTGACTGTCCTAATCATACGGCTAAAATATCTGGATAAAGCAACATCCCCAGCTGTAAAGTCACATATTTCAATCAGCTTTACCTGAGCTTTGAAGTATCTGCCACGCGGCGTGGTTAACCCTCTGTCAGATTGCTATAACACCCAATGGACTATGACTGTAAAGAGGGGCCGGCGGCCTCTGGTATGCGAGGGGACCGGCTCGTGAAAATCCCGCCACATAAATCATGCACTAGATTTCATTCCATGTGTTTATTTAGGTCCGGGCCCGTCCAAAGCTAAACGCTTTTCTCTAATCCCCTTATTAGCCGCAGCCAGGCTATTGCTTTTAGCCGGACGGAATATCGTGTGAAATATTTGAGTTCTCCTGTGAATTTCTGCCCCCCCCCCAATCTGGTTTATTTACCCTGGTCAGCAGACAGTGTAGTCTTGTTTGGAGAAGGGTTTGGGGTGTGGAGAGTGACGGCAGAGCAATGATTTATACAGTGTCTTCCCTGCTGAATATCCCAAACCTTTCAGGGCGCTGTGACATGGCATAACATTTCATACGCTCAGCTGTGGAATCATCTGAAACACACTCACATGGCGCCAGAGCTTTCTCTTCCCTCTGCAGAGGTGTCTGGTCCTCCCCGTTGCTCAGGATAGATGCTTCCATTGTCTTTTATCTTGTGGTGCTTTCTCCCTGCAGAATAGTATGGAGACTGTCACTTTGAGGTCACAGATTCTCGAAAACACACTGCCGAATGCTAAAGATACAATATAGCAAGTCTGCACAGTGTTAGAAGAGCAGGCGCGCGGCTAATATCCACCGCTGTATGGGTCACGCACAGATCCATCAAATAATACATGCACACATATGTAAAGAAATATACCCACATATGGCGGCACTCAGCCAGAACATGTATATCTTATAATGGTGCTACTGTGACCAAGACACAACATACAAAAAAGAGCACTCAACCTGTCCATACATCTAATGAGGCGAGAAACACGCAAGGGGTTATTCAGTGACAGCCGATCTGGTCCCGAAATGTCACTAAACAGGGAATTTCATCGTACGGTGACATTTCGGGGCCATTTGGCTATTCACAAAGCAGGTAATTTGCCAAATTTTGGCGAACGGCCTTCAAATTCAGTGCCTGTTCAACGGCAGTGATACCCCTCATAGAGAAGCAATGGTTAATCTATTCAAAGACACCGAACAGCAGAGAAAAGCTGCCGAAGTGAACTGCTGTTCGGTGGTTTAATTCGACAGGTTTATTCAGGTGAATCCCATAGGCTTCAATGTTAAAAAATATTCCTGTTTTTATTCAATATCTAATAAACCGTTTATTATTTTATTCTGCAGCAAAAAGTCTATTTATTTACAGATTTATTTAATTTTTGGATCTTTCAGGGGGAAAAAAAATCCTTTTTATTATCATTCGTAGAATCTTTATATGTAAATTCCAGACATTTCCGTTCAGTATTTTTTTTGCAAACAGCGTTTCAATTTTGACACTTTCAAGCGTATTGTTTTGTTTTTTTATTTTCCTCTCGTTCGTCAGCTTGTTGGCTTTATCCGGTGGCTGCTCTGCGCTGTGATTGGCGGCATTTTCCAGCGGGTTTTCCCTGCACTCCGGGGACCTTGTGGTGAATGCTGAATTCACCGCAGGGTGGGAAACTTTGATTCCCCGAAGTGCTGGTAACGAGAGAGCACTGAAATGTCGGCGACATTTAACATGTAACTGCTTTACCCACAGAGCTCATGTGCTACATTCCCCATATGCAACATGGAACTCTGGGTAGGACATGCAAATCAAGTCTCCAATTTCTCACTTTTTTGCATCCTGGGTCTGTTTTAACACAGAGCCCTCCTCCTTGCCAGTACTATGCTATACTAGATGGCTTATATAGCCAAGTCATGTTTTACAACAAGTCACAGCCACTCCTGGACAGCTGTCTGGGGCTTATTATGCCCTCATCAGCAGGAGATAGGCCGTGACCTATTGCCTTTTGATGCTTTACCCTATAAAAATTAAAGGTGGAGCTGAAACATTCTGCTGTACAAAAGTTTACAAATGAGGGGGAAAAAAATAATTTAAAGCCTCTGCACTATAAATTACAAAAAATATAAACAGTTTTGAAGAACACCTACACGTCCAAGCAAGGCAAAGCAATTCTGTGATACGTAGACGTTTCACCAATTATTTATATAATTTCACGTAATTTAAACACACATAAAATCATATATAGTTTATGTGTATAAGTATATATAAACGTATATTATTATTTAAGAAAAATCTTGTATAATTACATCATTTTGATAAATCTTGTATTTTATATATAATTATAATAAAAATAATTGTGGGAAAACATATACAAGTCCAAACAGGTCAGAGAACTTATTGGCTTGGACTTGTAGTTCTTTTTCACAATTATTTATATTTCTTGTAATTTGTGGAACAGAGGATTTTAATCTCACGTTTTGCATAGTTCTATAAAATCTTATATAATTTTATACATATGTAAAAATTTATTTAAATCTTTTTTTTGCATATGTATATGTAAAAATGAACTAACGGACGTTGCCTGTCTTGCATCTTAAATAATATTTTTACTTGCCCCATTTGATTCCCAAGAAAAAAAATTATGTAAATAAACTAAAGGAAAAAAAAAAAACATTCAAATGTATCAGTGAATTTTGGAAATAAAAAAATTTAAAAAAAAGGGAGAAAACGGATATTTTTCAATAAAGACATTTGAGTAGGATAAAAAAAAAAAACAGAGCCTTAAAACTCTATATAAATACATTAAAAACTCTAAACTAAAAACGATGACTTCCTTTGGTGAGATTTTTTTTATATTCATCAGTATAAGCAAATTAGCACATGATAAAACAATGGCGTCCAGACGGCTAGATGAGACCCGGGATCACAGAAGCGACATCATAGCTGCGAGAAGAGGGGGACTGATTGCAAGGTCAATACAATGTCAAGACAGAGGGACAAATATCTGCACGATTTGTGTATTCTGGAGCAATTACAAGTTTCAATTCAGATAAAAAGTTCATGCTGCGTTTTTTTGTAACCTTCCCCTGAAAGAAAGAAAAAGGAAAGAAAGGCTGTGAAAAAACTTGAAGAGATGTGTACAAATAAATTTAATTTTTTTTTTTTTTTTTGAGAAAGGATTTTACCAGGAAGGATACATTAAGATTTCTCTTGTTTTCAAGTATGTCCTGGGTTTGATGTCAGGAGGTGAATATTATACGTAGATCTCAACAAAAGCGAAAAATAAAAAAAAGGTAAAAACGATGAAGGGAAATAAAAGTGAAATCAACTTTGTAACCACAGACCAGGCCCTAATTGCGTGACCCTGTATCCAATCACAGGCCCATTAAATCTGCATAAAGCAGTAATCCCCCCCCCCCCGTCTTTGTTGCTGCCAGACAAGTTCACACTTGTATTACTCTGCCCACTCTTGGAGGGGTCCTTTCTCTAGTCCAATTTCACCTCAAATCGGGGCGAGTCTCCCTGACCATCCAGATGTTCTGGAACTACAGTTACCATGAACCTCTGCCAACCTAATGAGTAGAAGAGCATTGTGGGGATGTTGTTCCAAAAACACTTGGCGGGCCAGAGTTGCCGGCCCTTAGGCTGGCCACCCACCGGGTGCGTAGTCGGACAACTGACTTGGTCGTCCGCCTACGGACAACGCCATCAGCCAATCAGGATCGTCCACTAGAAGCATCTGTGGACGACCTGGATCGACCAACGGTCAGGCCGCCGAATTTAAAAAAAAAAAACCTGCTGTGGGGAACGAAAACCTGCTGCGGGGAGAAAAAAAACCCTGTCCTTGGTGCTGAAACAGGTTTCAACAACAAGGACAGGCCTGTAGAACGCAGCCAAAGCTGAAAAGATAATATTTAAAAAAACCTCGCCGAAGGCTGCAGGCCGTTGTGTGCAGCAAATCCTATGGGCACCAGCCGTGATGCACATGTTGTAGAAAAGATGGGGACGGGTATATGTCTCTAGATCACGGATCTACAATTCTGGACCCTCCAGATTTCTGAACTACATCTCCCATGATCCTGTGACCATCTATTACAGTCAAAGAATTCTGGCACTTGCAGGCAATCAACGTCTGAGTGACAGAGTTTGATATCCCTGATCTAGATCAAACCTGGCATTTATCAGAGCCAGAGCAATGCGCTGAGGAATCACACCTCAGCCACAACGTATTCTGAATAATCTGATACAGTTACAAACGAACACACTCTGATCTTAAAACGTGAAAGAAGACACCGGCAACAATCAATTTCTACTATCCGTAACCAAACATCAGAGCTGAGCGGCTTTCTTACGTGCATGATTGCTGCAACTTGCAAAGATAAAAGATGAGCTATTTATGGCACACAATAGGTGGCTAAAATACAGATTTCTTCTCCCGGTGTGTCGATTTTCTCCCCATAGGAGGGTGAACCGGCATTTTTTCGTTGATGGCGGTGAGCAGGGGCTGTACCTGCGATTATATCTATCAGTATGGCACCTGGGAAATATCTCAGCATTGCAAAGCGTGACAGGTTTAGCCGACCTTTGGGATCATGGATTAACCTGTGGTATCAGCCTCGAAATGTAAGACGGGAGATTAGCCAAATGCATACAGATGTTGCCACCACAGAGATCAGAAAAAAAACACTCATCTGCAGAGCCCTAAGTAAATAAGTCATGTGCCCATTTCTCCTTATTGGTACAGCGTCGGATGAGATACTTTGCCGTGTGTGTGTGCAACCAAGGAATGGGGACATGATGACCATCTGATAACTAGATCACCCGAGTCATACTTTAATCCACACAATACTCCATCTGATTTATTCACTGCAATCCATGGATCTATGTTCTTAACCCTTTCACTGCTGAGGACGTGTGTTGAACGTCCTCATTGACTCCTAAGGCAAGATATGGGTGGAGATAGTGGGTTCCTTTGAACCCTGATATCTCCCGACTGTTGGCAGCTAGCAGGGTCATGCTTGGTATCATTAGAAAGGCCGGAGCATGACCTTTCCAATGATACCAAACATGACCATGTTTAAAGTAAAGAAAAAAAATTAGTAAAATAATAATAAAGAGAGAAAAATGAGTTTTTTTAGGACATGAAATGGCTCAGCAGTGAAGGGGTTAAAAACTTTCAAGATGTTGTTAAAACTTTATCAGGGGTTTTCAAAGAGATCCGAATTGCTGGCGAAAGGTAACCGAACGCTGAAATTCATCGTTCGGGTAACTTTCCTGGACATTTGGCTATCCGAAGAGCAGGCAGTTTGCCAAATGTTGGCGAATTGCCTGCACATACGGTGCCTGTTCGAGGGCAGTGAAATCCCCATAGAGAAGCAATGCTTCGTCTATTCAGAGAACAAAACCCAGCAGTGAAAAGTTGTCGAATCGCCCTGCCATTCGGTGGTTTAAATCGGCAGGTTTATTCAGGAGAATCCCATAGGCTTCAATGTTAAAAATATTGCCGTTTTAATTCAATATCTAATAAAGTGTTCATTATAATATTCTGCAATAAAAAGTCTCTTTTAGATTTTTTTAGGATCTTGTAAACATTTTTGGGGATTTTCTTGCAAACAATTTTTTTTCCGAATCGTTTCTTCTTTTTTCTGTAACAGCCCTTTTTATTATCATTCATTGGATTTTATATGTAAATTTCAGACATTTTCGCTCAGTAGTTTCTTTGCAAACAGCGTTTCAGTTTTCAAACATTCAAGCGTACGTTTTTTTTTTTCTTCACTCCATTCGTCTGCGGTGTCGGGGTTTTCCGGCGGCTGCTCTGCGCTCTGATCGGCTCCTGCTCGGGTTTCCCTGGCGGGGTTAATCCAGATGTTTTTGCGGGTTTCGGTGTGCATTCGCCTGGGTTTTGCGGTGAGTGTTCGTCGGCTTTGCGGCTGCTTTTCCCTGCACTTCAACGGCCCTGTGGTGCTTGCTGAATACACCGCAGCGTGGCCAAAATGGGATCGCCAAATCGTACCGAATTGAAGAGAACGAAAAGTCACCGAACGTGCAGTGACTTTTCGATTCTCTTTGAATAACCCTGAAAAAAAGCTAGATGACCGAATGGCGAATTCTGTGCAACTCGATACTGGCTTTTTCTAAAATCTGGGGCCTGTGGATTTCCTACCAGGAGTCGCCGCTACATTTACTGGAGCTAGTTTACGAAACTAGGTGTCTCTCGCTCTATGTGCCTCCTCCTCCTTTAGACGTTTTTTTATTTTTACTTCTTTCCTCTTTTTGTGTTCTTGGGGGTTCGATTTTAAGTTATCAAACGGTCAAAGTGAAGAGTGTGTGAGAGGTCACCTGCGTCTGGGTCACTTTGTGCGATTTATTACACTTATTCTACTGCGTTCAACCTCTTATTAAATAAATCTGACAAGAATTTATAAAAAAAAAAAAATGACAAAATAAGAGTCTGTCTAGGCGAGCCATGCCAAAACACCACCTGCATCATGGATGGATAAGGGTTTACTATAGAGAAGACACATCAAAAAAGATGTGCCCCAAATTGGACACGGCTGAACTAGCCCTCCGGTTTTAGGGTTAGGCTACCATTTCAGCTTCTTTAAAAGGGACAGGGATATATTTAAGGTTACATTTAACTCTAACATTCTGCTCCACGATTGCAGCTAGGGTATAGGGGGGGGGGGGTTAAATTATCTTTTGCCTATAAGTGAAGGAAAAATGGAAGAAAATGTTGAGTTAAATCAAATCCTAAATGTAACCCTAAAAGAAGCTCAAATGTTAACCTTACTCCAACCGATATCCCTAATCCTAACCTTAACCCTTAATTCTAAACCTAAAACCGGAGCGCCACATTCAGCCACTGACGATTTGGAAATCCCTTCAATTCGGGTGCGTCTTGTTTTAACGCATGTTTTTTAAAGACGTGACCACTTTTTTTTAAATGCAACCTTCCATTAGGATACAAGTGGATAACATGTGTCTACAAGGGGGGAAAGTAAGAGATACTCAGCTGTTGCTGTGTTTAAATGTAGCTTATTTACCAAAAGACCCTTCTATATGATCACGGATCCCGTATCTTCCTGTTTCAGCATCCCCCCCCCCCCCCAATGGCATGGGTATGCGAGGCAGATAAATAACTTGACGACATATGCGGAAAAACAAATCCAGATTTTGTGAAGCTGTGAAACTTCAACTGCAAGATGTATCCTTTAAAACGTTCATCTGTAAAGCGTGCACATCAGTTACCCCAAACCAATCAGCTTTCCCACCAGTACGTTTTCATACAGTCTACTTTTTAATAGTCATTTAGAAAGAAAAATGGCATGTGAATGACTGTCGAGCGCTACATTTAAAAGCCTCGCCTGTGCAGTCACTGCTGACATTTGCCTTCAACATCTTTTGAGCTCTTGCCAGCTCTCCAGAAATGATGAGGTGTCTCGGACATGCAGAGTCTACGTCTCGTCTGCTCGGCCCGTGATCCCTCGTCATCCGTCTCGCGGCAAACGACGACAGCGCGGCTCATAGTAACATATTTGTCATGTGTGCTGAGTGTGTGCAAGCGGCAACAAATATTTAAACACGTCAAAATATTTAAGTCTATATATGGCCTTTTGGAGAATTTATTATTGGTTTTATTAATGGAGATCGAGGTTCTAGGCCTTTAGACGCCTTTAAACGAAGACACTTGATTGGGTTTTGTTTTTTGCAGAGATGTAAGGAAGATCCGTTATTTTGAATCAAAGAATATATATACAATCGTGCCACAACATCAATGTACCCCATGACAGCAGGTCCATTTCTGTCCTAACCCAAAAGGACTGGTCTCACAAGATTAAAACGCATTTACGGCCCTATTTCACAGTTCACCCTAACATGGGGACGGTAACGGGGAAGATCTGCGCTGCAGTTTTTCCCGTAGCGTACCCGTGCTAACGCGGTATTCTGGGGCAGACGGCACCTCGCTCTGGAACGCAGAGCTAACCGCAGTGATACTCGGGGGGGGGGGGTACACCTACATATATATATATACATACACATACAATCCTTGTCGGCAAGCCGCCAGCAATGGAGCGCATCCACCTGGAGCACATTACGACTATAGGCAACTCGATTGCTGAGGGATACAGTTATTTCCTATCTATACTGAAACCTTGATAAGCCGAAACGTCTAATCTTTTTTTTAATCCATAAATAATACTTTTTGTGTTTTTAAGTGCAGCCACTCTTTGGATTTTGTATACTCTTCTGGGCCTTGCACCACTTTTATCATGCCTTACATTCATGCATTTTTGTTTTTGAAAGGAGCTGCTGGAACATTGTTTACAAACAAACACACTATTAGGATTATTCAAAGAGAATCGAAAAGTTACCGCACGTTCGGTAACTTTTCGTTCGGTTCAATTCGGTAATCCCTTGTTCGGCTACCCTGCGGTGTATTCAGCAAACACCACAGGGCTGTCGAAGTGCAGGGAAAAGCTGCCTGAAAACCTGCCGAACACTCACAGCAAAACCTGGCGAATGCACATCGAAAACCCGCAAAAACATCTGGATTAACCCCATGAACACGACGGAGAAACCCGAGCAGGAGCCGATCACACACCGCTCAGCCGCCGGAAAAAGCCGACACCGCAGACGAATGAAGTGAATAAATTAGAAAAACAGTTTGAATGTGTGAAAGTGAAACGCTGTTTGCAAAGAAACTACTGAGCGAAAATGTCAGGAATTTACATATAAAGATCCAAGGAATGATAATAAAAAGGGCTGTTACAGGAAAAAAAAAATCTGAATTTTTTTTTAAAACAAAAATCCAGAAAAATGCTTAAAATATCCTAAAAAAAAATATCTATGAATAAAGAGACTTTTTACTGCAGAATTTTATAATGAACGGTTTATTAGATATTGAATTAAAACGGGAATGTTTTTAACATTGAAGCCTATGGGATTCACCTGAATAAACCTGCTGCATGGAGCCATTGAATGGCAGGGCAATTCGGCAACTTTTCACTGCTGGCTTTTGTTCTCTGAATAGCCGAAGCATTGCTTCTCTATGGGGATTCACTGCCCTCGAACAGGCACCGCACAGGCACCGTATGTGCAGGCAATTCGCCAAGATTTGGCGAATTGCCTGCTCTCTGGATAGCCGAATGGCCAAGAAAGGTAACCCAATGCTGA
Source organism: Leptobrachium leishanense (assembly GCA_009667805.1). Classification (NCBI taxonomy): domain Eukaryota; kingdom Metazoa; phylum Chordata; class Amphibia; order Anura; family Megophryidae; genus Leptobrachium; species Leptobrachium leishanense. Next base: position 11,662,986 of record CM019072.1, on the reverse strand, counting down.
TTTTCAGCGTTTGGTTCCCTTTCGGCAGCCATTCGGATCTCTTTGAATAACCCTGTATATATATACAAATACACACACGAACACGGTATCTGATCAGAACATGTACAGGTGGTATAGGAAGCCGGTGCAAGAACAAGCCAAAACGTCAATGAATGATTTACAATAAAGCTTGGACTTTGTGTGAACACCCATGAATCACATAGGTTTTCACCTCTCTCTGAATAACCCTGATGGTAAATTTGAGGAGTCGAGTGCCCGCTTTTGGATATATACGCACACACTGATAAGGTGTCAGGTCTGAACGTGTACAGGTGGTATAAGAAGCCACAATTCCGAACATTTAATATTTTTGCCAGCTCTACTGCTCATTTTCACGTCGCCATAGGTTTGTCCACAAGACTCTCATTAAAGGCCTTGATTAGCAACACCAGGACCTTCACCGCAAAGTTATTTGTATTCCACAGAGCAAAAAGGTAAACTTCAAATAAGTGGGCAGGTTTCATAAACAAGCATGTTAGCGCACGGGTCCAAACGTGTCTAGGAAAATAAGCGTCGGAGGTCCTGCATGGAATGTAGTTTATGGAAAGGCTGGGGATATAATTGGTGGATAAGTAAATTAAAGCACATGGGTGGCTGAACGAGGAGCCCTCCGCGCTGGGACACACGGCTGCCTGTGTAACGGTGGGCCTTCGCTGGGCCTATCCCTAATAAGAAGCAGCTGGCAGCGGAGGGAGCAGTTCATGGGAACCCACCCTACGCTGAAAGTTTAAGTTGGTGTCAATACTGAAAACACATGAGCACAAAGAAAACAGATGTAATTGGTTTGTGAGGTCAGGTTATGTAAAGACCTCGAGAACAGAGGTGAGGCCGGGGGTACGAGGAATCAGGGAACAAAACAGACACTATTTTGTGGCTCAGCTTACTGCAAAGTAAAAAGAGATTAGAAGTAACAAGAAATAAAATACATTGTATACCTTTCAAAACTACATCTAAAACACGGGGGGGGGGGGGTATCTGTGCCTGACAACAATGCACTGAATTGTCAAAGCAGAGCGAAAATACATAACAGCCTCCATAAATCATACCTCTAAGGCTGGGGTCAGACTAACGCATTTTTAACGTGCGTTTAGGCGCACTTAAAGGAACACTCTAGGCTCAAAATGAGACTCCCTTTTTTATGCTTTATATTAATCCTAATGCCCTATCAAGTTGTTTTAACCTCTTTTTTTTTTTTTAAAACGAAATACTTACCTTAAAACGCAGGCATTTTGCCACGGCGGTTTTTTTCTTTGTCCCGCGCCGCCCTCTTCCATGCGAACCAGGAAGTTGGCGCTACCTTCTGCACACCACTACGCGCAAGAGGATGCGCGCAACACTAATCACAGCCGCAGACTATGCTGGCAACGCGCTCCCGCCAGCTACTGCGGCGAGTTGGAGACGTCATTGCGCTGAAAGCTGAAAGCGCGATGACGTCTCCTATTCGGCAATAGTCGGCAGAAGCGGGAAATATGAATCCCGCTCTGCTGACTGACAGCTGGGAGGGCGGAGTAAACTCCTCCGCGTCTCTCAGTCGATAGGCTGAGCGGAGGGAGGGGGGAAAGACAAGGGCATACTCAGGGCATCATTCATGACCACCTAAAAAAAGCTTAGGTGGTCATGTTGCCTAGAGTATCCCTTTAATCACGGCCGCAGTAGCAGCAAATGACGGGCAATGACGGCCAATATACAAAAGTTCGGCCGCACAACGCAAGCGGCAAACGAACGCATTTTTTAGAGAAGGCAGAACCGCTAGTACTGATGTACAGAGTGCGCTGCGTCCGCATAGCAGCGTGTGTGCGTGATTAGGAGACGTCAGACGCTGCTCATGTCCGGCCAACATAACGTCCAGACACCCAAAGTTTCCTGGTTTGGATCCGTAACAAATCACGCACGAAAATGCGCATCATATGACTGTTTTCGCGTATTCCATGAAAAAATACGTCAATGCATTCGAACGCACTTTTTGACGGTCGCTGCGAAAAATAATGCGTTCGTTTGACCCTAGCCTAAAGCAGCTCCAAAAATCCTAAATACAGACCCGAAACACCACCGCAAAGCTACACAAACAAATATTGGTACCTAGCTACAACAGGGGATGTGGCGCTGGATTATTGAGAAAGAACCAGGGGTCAAGTCCTAAAAAAAATAAGCGTGGGAACTCACCAATATTTCTGTAATTTCTGGTCTCAAAGATTACTGGAAGCCGCAGCAGCTGCAGCACTTCTTTATGCATGAGAATGCCATTGCTCTGGCAAACACTGAGAAATGGTCATTGCCAAACCTTCCCAATGTATTTAAATCCAGGAAAAACCCTTAAATACAGACGATTTTATACAATTGTGTGTGTATTGAAAGGTATTGCAGCTTCCCGGTATATCAGCCAAAAGGGAACGAAGTTCGTTCTGCTAAAATAGTGAGAGAACTGCGTTCCTGCAGGACTTGAACCCCCCTGGACAGAACCATACCCCTCTCCTACTATACAGAACAAAGTTTGGCTGGGGATGATGTGAGTTGCAGTTCACAGAGCAGGGAACCACATTAGTGCTTAGCATTCCTTAAAGAGGTCAGTATAAACCTCCCCCCCCAAACCCTGTGACTTTCAGCTGCTGTGCCCGGACACGCTGACGTGTTGCGAGTGATCAATAGGTTTCCCAAGAAATGGAAAATCATTAAAAACAAAAAACGGAACTAAAACAAAACAGCCCAAATTCAAATAAAACCACATAAAATTAAATATATACATTGCAACCCACCTCCCCTTCCAAAACTCCCTGATCACGTCCATACCCATGATGCCGATGGGTATATTTGTAATTTTCCAGCATCTACCTAATCTAAAAGGGTATACGCAATATCATTTCCCAAATCCAATTGCGTGGCTGTCCTCTTTCAGTATTTTTGAGGTTATACCCATGAAAAGTTCTCTGCGGCCATCATGGGATGTACATAAAGAGCTGGATTAAGGGTTTCCTGGGCCTGGAAGTGAAGATCTGGGTGAGCCTCTATCACATCCCGCTCCATTGCGCTCCCGTCCCTCGCTTACAACATTCCATCGCGCTCCCGTCCCTCGCTTACAACATTCCGTCTCGCTCCCGTCCCTCGCTTACATTCCGTCGCGCTCCCGTCCCTCGCTTACATTGCGGCGCGCTCCCGTCCCTCGCTTACATTGCGGCGCGCTCCCGTCCCTCGCTTACAACATTCCATCGCGCTCCCGTCCCTCGCTTACAACATTCCGTCTCGCTCCCGTCCCTCGCTTACATTCCGTCGCGCTCCCGTCCCTCGCTTACATTCCGGCGCGCTCCCGTCCCTCGCTTACATTCCGGCGCGCTCCCGTCCTCGCTTACATTCCGGCGCGCTCCGTCCCTCGCTTACAACATTCCATCGCGCTCCCGTCCCTCGCTTACAACATTCCGTCTCGCTCCCGTCCCTCGCTTACATTCCGTCGCGCTCCCGTCCCTCGCTTACATTCCGGCGCGCTCCCGTCCTCGCTTACATTCCGTCGCGCTCCCGTCCCTCGCTTACATTCCGGCGCGCTCCCGTCCCTCGCTTACATTCCATCGCGCTCCCGTCCCTCGCTTACATTCCATCGCGCTCCCGTCCCTCGCTTACATTCCATCGCGCTCCCGTCCCTCGCTTACATTCCATCGCGCTCCCGTCCCTCGCTTACATTCCATCGTGCTCCCGTCCCTCGCTTACATTCCATCGCGCTCCCATCCCATCGCGCTCCCGTCCCTCGCTTACATTCCATCGCGCTCCCGTCCCTCGCTTACATTCCATCGCGCTCGCGTCCCTCGCTTACATTCCATCGCGCTCTCATCCCTCGCTTACATTCCATCGCGCTCCCATCCCTCGCTTACATTCCATCGCGCTCTCATCCCTCGCTTCCATTCCATCCCTCTCCCGTCCCTCGCTTACATTCCATCGCGCTCTCATCCCTCGCTTACATTCCGTCCCTCTCCCGTCCCTCGCTTACATTCCATCGCGCTCTCATCCCTCGCTTACATTCTGTCCCTCTCCCGTCCCTCGCTTACATTCCGTCCCTCGCTTACATTCCATCGCGCTCTCATCCCTCGCTTACATTCCATCGCGCTCCCGTCCCTCGCTTACATTCCATTGGTCCTTTATCCGCTCTCCCTTTCCCTCATTGTGACAGTGACAATCAGTGCTGATGTAGTTAATGTTTCACTGGGCCTATTTTGAGCACGGGCCTGAATCTGCAGCTCTGATAGCTCCTATGTTGATCCAGCCACGTGCATGTATAGTCCAAGCGTTTCCGCACTAGATAAGCAGCATTGCCTTAAGAGCGTCATGAGAGATGCCTGCTCCCTCTGGTTCCAGGTACTCTCCCACTGATTTCTAATGATATTGATACTTCCCGTTTACTCGTAGACCGCTTTATATTTCTTCTATTTTATTGCATATATGCGTGAAGAGACACGATCATGTTACGTTAACAGTGTGGAAATGGTCAACAATCTCCATGTGAATGACAGCAAGGGATATGCTTTATCATTGGGAAATATGCATAGGACAATATGCCACAAGGCAACAGGAGAGAATGGGTACACTTGGTCACGGACATAACCCAAGGAATATCAGCCCTCATCGTCCCAAAAGGGATCCCCTTATTAGCCGGGAATCACGGAGATAGGGTAGTTACACCAGCAGTTTTCCATATACTGTATGTAAAAGTATACAACGGAGGTCGGGCACCCGTTATCTGGAGTTGTTAAGTCTGGAAAACTCAGAAAAACTAAATTTTTTGGAGGCAGAGCCCTTCCAGATTTTAGTAAATCCACATAAGGGGCATTCTGAGATACGCTGCCGCTTGGGAGCCTGGCTACTGAGTGCTGGAGCAGACCGCGGCACATGCATTTAGTCTCTGGGTGGCCCCAGCGTGTGACATGCGGCCTGGAGTCTGACACTGGGCGTTGTGTCCGCGGCTAAAAGCTGCACAGCAGGAAGGAGGTTGCAGCTCCCTTGCCACAGTCTCCCTCCTCTCTGACATAGGATTCCTCCAGATTCTGAAATCCGTAAGAATCCAAATGCTTGGGGTGTTGATCATAATCTGGAATACTGCTGGTGTAACTCCCTGGCTCTGTGATTCCCGTCTATGAGGGCCCCATTTGAGAGGATGAGCGGCATGCTTGTGCAATGCACATCTGTAGTATTTTCATTGTAATTTGTGCTTGTTCCTGCCATATTAACATGTGGATGAAGCCCATAGTATATTGCCCATTAGTTTTTGAGGTCTACATATTTTTATCCCCACTCATCCCCGTCCCTTATTTTAAAAACCTTTAAGGCCCAGCGGCTTCAAATCGGAAACCACATTTTCATCATAAACTACGAAATTTACATTTTCTCAGACGCCCAGTGGTTTCACAATGAAACCACATGCAATATGTGACGAGTAAAAAGATTTCCTATTTTCCAATTTACAGCAGTGTTTTTCAAGTAGATTTAGAAAAAAAAAATCATTTTACTTTCCAATTTTCATGTCATGGGCCTGAACAGCTCACATTCTGTAGCCCCGCCCCCTTACCAAATATATTTTCTGCAAATTAAATAAATGTGGATATAAAAAATAAAAATGCATTTTAATATATATATATACACACACACATATACACACGCACAGGGTGTCCATAAAGTCGCTTTACAATTTCGAAAATTTATTCCAAAGGCAAAAAAGACAGATAAGTGAAAATTATTACAAAATGAGACGTATATATTCAAGTTTTTTTTTGCCTCATTTAATACACCTCTATATGGGCACCATTAGTTGCACGAAGCACATCAAGACGGTGCTGGATTTCTTGCCATGTTGGCTGTAGCTTCCCCTATAACAGGCAGGGCCGGCCTTTGAGGTGTGCGACGGCACTGGGCGCCATGGCAAGTGGGGGTGCCCGGCAGCCGACACACAGCCTGCATTCTCCAAAGCTAGCTGGAGAGGATCGTGTTGGAGGCACATCCAGCTCCTCCCCTATTCCCCCTCATCTTCCTGTCCCCGCGCATCGCACACTGTGTGCACGGGGATGGAGGGGGGGGGGGGCTGCTGAGTAGGAGAAGTGGTAAAAAGCAGCCAGGGACCCAGGGGCATGCAAGGTACAGCTCCCCCCCTACTCCTCTTCTGACCCGGCAGGCACAGAGTGCAGATCGGCAGCCCTGGAAACTCTAGAGTTGAAGAGTCTTCCTGGATCTCCCCTGCATCCTGGCCTGCCTCCTCCTTTCCAGCAGCAGCTTCGGGTCCTGACAGGGAGGTAAAGAGGCACACGCAGTGAGCAAATTAAGTTGCATGGGGGAAAAATTCATGGCTGGTGAATTCTCTGATATTCCTCCTGATTTGATTTATTTAGTTCTAGTTATATAAATAACTGTTAATGTGTTCACTCTATCAGGGTTATTCAGAGAGCACCGAAATGTCACTGACATTTCAGTGCTCTCTGGTTCAGCGCACTTCGGTTAAATTTGCCAACCCTGCGGGGAATTCAGCATTAACCGCAGGGTCCCCGAAGTGCTGTGACTCGACCCGCCAAATACTGCAAACCCGCTGAATGTGGTGGATCAACCTGACCCCAAAGCAGCCGTAAACCCACAGAGCAAATGACCGAGCGCAGCCGCCGAAGAGACTGCCGAACGCAGCCAATGACCCACCGAATGTAGCCACAAAAAGCTAACCAATCGCTAAACGTGTAAAAAAAAAATTAAAAAAACACGCAACTTTTAAACGGCATTTGCAAAAAACTACTGTATGAAAATGCCTGGAAATAATATATAAAGTCCTATGGATAATAATAAAAAGGTCTGTTACAGAAGAAAAAATGCCATTTTAAAAAAAATCTCCGGAAAAGTAAATTGAGACTTTTTGCTGCAAATTTAAAGATTAAATGGTTTAATAGAGATTAAATAAAAACGGGGAATATTTTTTACATTGAAACATGGGGTTTGTCTCATCAAACCTGCCAAATGAAACCACTGACCATCAGGGCTTGTCACTGACATTGCTCTGCTCTTAGCCTGGCTGAATTTATTCAGAGACACCGATCAGCCAGCCTTGTTGCCCCTGTACTGTGTGGACATGTGTGTGGATCTTCCTTGGGATTCCCTTATTGTGGAGGACACTGCTGTGTCCCTGCTTGGTGCCAATCTGGCTCAGTGTAGGGACTTCATAGTAGGGGTATTCACAAACCCCCGAATTTCACCATTTGGGGTGCAGATATGGTAGGGGGTGTGGCTACTGCGGGGCGCTACGAATATTTCTCGCACAGGGCGCCCAGTGGCCTAAGGCCGGCCCTGATAACAGGGACAAGTGGCTCTTCTGTTAGCACAGGAAAAAAAAAAAAAATAATAAAAAAAAAAAAAAATCCCGTGCAGAAAGAATATTAATGGAAGCATTGATGCCTGGAAGAATGTTGATAAACGCATATCTGAGGACATTATGTTTGTTTGGTGCCATCCTAAACTCATAGATATGGGTAGAGGGTCCATGCATATGGTGAAATGTATCCGGGTATGCAAGGCTCTCTTTAAATCTGAAAATTCCTATGTAAATGTGCATGTTCCCAGGAGCAGATTCCACAAATAGGTAGGAGACATATGAGCATATCCAGCGTAATGGGATTTGGGGGTCGAGATGCTTAAGATGCTTTCGGAGGTATTGGAGAACGGACGTTGCCGTTGCGTGTGGACTAGGAGAACAATGGGCTTTTTCTTTTTGGTGTTTTTGCTGAGTCTCTGCCCAGAGGTTTAATACCTCCTGCAGGAACTCACACACTTTTTCACTTGGTGCGGTGAAACCTGATGACTGCGCACTTCTTGCATAACTGCAATTCGGAGAGAAATAATCCGGCATGAAATGGACCATAGTGTGGGAGGAATTGGGTCTCCATACGGCTTGACGCGGTGCTGAATTTTTCTCCGGGCTCTCCTTGTGCTTTTCTCTCATCTGTCGGACTCGAGTATTGCACATGTGTATTGTTTTAAGTTGACCTCGGAGCATCGAAAAGATAATTAGAATTGGGGTTTGGTTACATCACATGTCAAACAGATTAGGCAAGTGAAAGAGACAGGGACATGGCAGCTTTTGCTTGAAACATGCATCTTCGCTTTGAAAGCATTCTGACCTTTAGCCAGTTTTCCAAGAAAACGGATTTGTGTCCATCAGGGAAAGAACAGTAACTGCTTAGAAAGGGTCTTTAAGAAAATGTCAAAGTGTACTATGCATTAATTTGGGAGGAAAAAGAAAAAAAACAGCTGATCATAAAGGTGGGGGGGGGGGTGTTTGTTGTATACTCAATGTTAAACTGCTCTTCTAATTGCCAGGCTGTTACTCATTGGATTCCACCAGATTAAAAGGGTGTCAGGTTTGGTATAAAACTTCAGTCAATTAACCCAACAGCTACAGGAAATTCCAGATGTCCTAAATGTATCACATTCAGGGGCTACAGCAGGGCTGCCAAACACACAGCCCACCAGATGTTGATGCCTACCATTCCCAGAATTCATGCAATGCAATAGATGACCTAGGAATCATGGGAGTTGTAGTTCAGAAACACATGGCGGCCCAGAATTTGACAGCCGTGAACTACAGCGTAAAAACATAGAAAAACGATGGCTGTTATTCACCAACCGCCAAGCTCTCAGTGAAAGCATGATGGTTTGAGGTCTCCAATTCCAATGACAGATATTTTGAGTGCCAGACGACTCGCCCCCCCCCCTCAAAACTATTGACGGATTCTATTGAAAAAAAAAAAAAAAATCTTCCAGAACCAAGAATTGTAAGATGATACGGGAAAAAGCAACCAGGTAAAATGCCTGAAAAAGCATCATTCTGACCATCATCATACTGATACTTGCAGCTAGTCAGGACGATTTGAAAAATCCTATAGAGGGCCGCTACCACAAAAAAATGCAATGTCCTTATTGTGTTTATTTTAGGTTGCCGATATCTTACAATTGCTTTGTTTTACTCTTTTAGGTTTAGTTAAGAAAATATTTTCCTCTATTTGTGTCACTGGGTGCATCCATTGTGTGATATTTTCCTCTATATGTGTCACTGGGTGCATCCATTGTGTGATATTTTCCTCTATACGTGTCACTGGGTGCATCCATTGTGTGATATTTCCCTCTATATGTGTCACTGGATGCATCCATTGTGTGATATTTTCCTCTATATGCGTCACTGGGCGCATCCACTGTGTGATATTTTCCTCTATATGTGTCACTGGGTGCCTCCATTGTGTGAGATTTTGTGTTGTATCTTTTCATCACTTGCTCCTCACTGTGTGGCTTTGGCCACAGAATGGAGTGAAAAGGTCAGTCACTGATTCACATCATTGTATTGTGTAAGAAGTATTCAAAAGGACATCACCAGGGGGTAGATTAGAAGGCTTTTAAGCTCCCCCGCTTATCTCATTCAGCTGTCAGCTCTTAACTCAGGTAGCAGAAGCAGTACAATAGACCCACTGCAACCTTATCTAAACATTCCCTCCCCCACCACATTAACTGTTAAAGCACAGACACAAAAGTAAATCAAGATTTTGGTAAATGTTGCATCACGGGGAAAAATCCACAAAATGGAAACGAGAGACAAAATACACAAATCTCAAACCTCCGATAAGTCCTTATTTAGATCTCCTGAATTGAGAAAATGGACGAATTGCACCCGCAAAAGCTGACAGTTTCAAAACGGGGCAAATTATAATGGAGCCCTTACCAGAACGTCATGGAAGTATAGTGGATCAAGATTTGCTAAACTATAGTGAATTTGCCATTTTTGGGAACCGGCTCCCTGTGTGTTTTCAGTGTTTCTCAACTCCGGTCCACAGGACCCACTAACAGGCCAGGTTTGCAGATATCTGAAGCACAGGCAATATGATTTGCTGCTCAGTGATTGCAGTATTCAGTCTGTATTTCCCCCAAGGTGATCTGTAAAATCTGGCCTGAAGTGGGTCCTGAGGACTGGAGTTGAGAAACCCTGGTTTACATAGTACTTTCTACCGTATTTTCTGACGTTATTCTGAGTAGTTCTCGGCGTAATCTTCTGCCAAATTCTTTATCACATTCACTGGCTTTGGCACAAAGGCCATTTCTGCCTGCATGCTGTTAATACAGGCCCCATAAGATAGTGTGAGAGAAGGGGCGCCGTCTAGAGTTTAGAACCTTTCATCCCAGCAATAATTCTGTAAAGGATAAACCAATACATGAAAAAAAAATATATATATATATATATAGTAAATTTTCTCTTTTTCCGATTTGCTGCTGTTCTCAGAATAACAATCTATACAAAAATTGCCATTTCACCCTATATTTAAATGATCACCATGCATCCCATGCTTCAAATAAATGCCATGATAAAGGTTTTTATCAACAAATAGCACTTGGTAATGAAAGGGTCAAGAGCCACAAAGACCTCACTTCTTTTGATTTATAAAAGGTGGTCACAAACGAAGCACCGCGAAAGTCGGATAAATGGTTGAGAATAATTTAAACGAAAATCATTAACCTTTTGTTAATAAGCGTAAGCGGCTTCTTAAAGATCTCTGCAACTTGAACACGTCCACCTGCCAAAATAAGCAGTCAGAACGGTTACCCACTCAGGGACCCCTCAGTTCCATAAATCACTACGTTTCAGTGACAGCTAAATGTGTTTTATATCATAAAGAGAGCTTGTGTTTATGAATGTGAGATAAAAAGGGTTTAGCCAGTGAAAACACTGAGACTACTGTATGGAGTCTGGCACTCTCTGCGTGTGTCGTCCCCCCCCCCCTTTTTAACTTTGGAACCTATTCCTGCTATTGCACCTCTTTACACCCCTGAGAATATCATAATAGGTGACCCTGCCTTACATTTTAAAACAGAATAGTAAGACGAAAGGATGGATCTGTCCACAGTAATTCGTGTGGAGTAGGACGGGTTATGAACGGCGACTTCGGTTTGGGAAAGGTCTGCAACTGGTAAATTACCAAACATTACCTAATGGAAAAAAAAAAATCTAATGAATCAGAATCCACTACCAGTCTAAAAGTAAAATAAAATGCTGCTAGAAATGTCCTAAATGACATTTCTATAGACATAACTGGCCCCGATAGGTCCTGATGTAACCGACAACGTCTATATAGCCTAGTCTGTGGCCGCTCTTCCAGTGATACCCAAAAAAAGTCAGGGACAGTTTGACATCTCTTAAAACTTACAAGGTGTTCGTTGAAATTTTGGAATGATACTTTGTTGACACGACACATATACCTTTACTTTCCAAATCCGTAGAGGAACGATTGTTTTGGAATACTCTGTATCATCATATTGTACAACGGTCCGTCCTCAAGTGCGTATTTTTTAGGATTATGAAAAACAAAAATGTTTATTCAAATAAAATGCACGTTTTGAAAGTTTTTTTAAAAAAAATAATTTCAAATGGAACCCCTACTATATATGTCACATCTTGGAATTTCTACTTATACTTTCATGACATAACGAATCGCGATAGTTTAGTATTTTGATATTAACTCATAGAAAGTCCGATGCTTTTAAGGCTTGTGTCAGATGAGCGCACTGTGTGCCCGTACGGACATGCCTCCCGGCGTCCGTCGCAACATTGTGACACTGCGACAGGGCCGGCCACACGCTGTAGCGCGCATGAATTGCTGTGCCCGTTCAGAAAGCCTCCCCGTCGAAGTGCTAGGACGCGCGTTCAACGGGGCTGCAAAGTGCGATCCTCAATAGGAGTACTAAATGCACTCCGCAAGGTGGCCAGACAGGCGTCAGATTGGAAGGAATGTCCACACTCACGAACGTTCCTTCCGCTCTTAAAAACGCTAGTTTGACACCAGCCTTAATCGGACTGTGCATTATTTACCTGGGCGAATCTTTCTGCCGTGTCTATCTGTACATTTAATGCACGCCACATGCTTTATCCTGATCTGTAACGGACAGACACAGCTTTTTACTCACGTTCGATATATAGCCAATAATTTTACATAAGAAAAAATGGTTAGAAAAAAAAAAAAAAAAAAGTTTTCAGAACAATTATTTGTGCACAGTGAAAATGAAAAAAGTACCTCCGGCCAGGTTCAGACATCAGTGCTGAACGTGGGAATACCTCACACATCCTGAATGTCTGTCATTTTATGACACCTCATATGTCACTAGAGATGTATTACTGTTTAAACGCTGTCATTTCACATATTACATAGGAGGTCACTGCGATCTCCCACCAACTAACCCCACAATTGGCCTTTTCTGGCCAGCCTGTAAGACAGCAACCCAGGACATACATGAAAACCAGAGAAATTTCAATGTATCCTTCCTGGTAAAATACTTTAAAGAAGAAGCAGCTAAAAAGACATGATTTCCAAGCACTCTGTGGCTCAAAATGGGGATTTTAGTGCATGACGGTCTATGCTGTTGCTGGGCGTTATATCATTTCATGGCTTGATTATTATTATTATCCTTTATTTATATAGCGCCACATATTCCGTAGCGCTTTACAAGATCAGTGTACAAGGAGTTGATACATTAGAATTCCACACATGGATGATACGGCCTGATTCAGGGGCCCTGTTCAAGGAAACTTACAATCTATGAGATGTACAAGTATTTTGTGAGGTAGGAGCATCCATATCGTTAGGGGTCTTTTTTTTTTTTTTTTGAGAAAGTATTTTACCAGGAAGGATACATTGAGATTTTTCTCGTTTTCAAGTATGTCCTGGGTGGCGGTATGTACCGTTAGGTGTCTTGCCCAAGGACACTTACTGGAGAGGTTGCTCGCTGGGATCGAACCCATGTCTCCACAGGCTCTCTCCATGCAGAGCAGTGACATTACCTCTACTCCACCCAGCCTGTACCTTGCCCGAGGACACTCGCTGGTGGCGTCTTCTGAGTGGGATCAAGTCATCTTTCTATGATTGTAGAGCAGCGACCTGGTGGTTAGCTTGAACCCGCTTCTCATAAAGTCGACACTTGCTTCTCAGTTGTATTGGAGGGATGCGCTGAACGGGATTTTGACTTGCTCCTCCACGGTCAAAGGGTAGAGACGTCACCACTGGACTCCACCGCCGATATTGTGTGGTAGCAAGTAGGTACTGTTACGTGTCTCGTCCAAGGACACTTACTGGAGAAGTGCTATGGCCGGGATTCAAACCTGGGTCTCCACAGTTATAGAGCAGTGATCTTACCACTGCTCCATCCAGCCGGTACAGACCATCCGGCAGTCTTTAAAGGGTTTATATTCCAGCTTTAAAAAACCCTCAGAAGTGATATTTTTGCTGAAGTCTGTCCTAGCAGCAGCAACCTGGCATCTTTTTAAAGGTGCTTCTTTACGGAGTTTTTCTTTGAAGGTTGCAGTTGTAAAGCGCCCCTGATTGGGAGGTCCCAGTTATGGAATGAGTAGGAAACTAAACAGGGAACTTTGGCACAAAAATTGTATAAAATTTAGAGAAATAAATAAAAAAATATATATATATATATAAAATCAGGGCAAAGGGACAACCTACCAGTACGTCATAGCAGCTAGTTTAGGCCACCTGTCCTTGTCCGTATAAATTCAGCGGTCGGTCAGCTGTTCTTTAAACCGCTTGCCGACGGTTAATCCCCAGAGCAATGTGTTATATATCAGTATAACACCAACACAGTTAAATAAGCGTTACAGAGTAAACTGCAGCGTATGCGATATATGCATAATGTGACTTTGACAAATTATGTTGCCTGGAAAGTTTTCTCGTGTTGGATCTCCCTCTAGAAAACAGAATTGAGAAAAAATTCTTGTTGCCAATATGCATTTTAATCAACAATGAGGTTCTGTCTGTACGGCTTGAGGAAAACCAGGGACGAGGGGAAATTTTATGCAGAAAGAATAATATATAGGAAATGAAGCATACTTCCCAGACACCGCGCGGACCAGTTGCAGATGCAAAATACATTCGCGGCAGCCATGCAGAAATATTTACAGTATGAGCATCAGAACTGAAACATTACACGCACACCGCCTTCCCGTAACACCAAGCAAGCAGGTTTATTCCTTCTGTTATTACGTTTCAGTTGTAATTTTGCACAAATAGTTACAAAAAGATGTGGGAGGCCATGTTTTACCGACAAATGCATCTTAAAGTGTAATGAAAGCTGCATGGATCAAACTGCCTCATGTTATAAGGGTCAATCTCGTGCAGAAACGACGAGCCCTTTTTTTTTTTCTTCAAAAGGCGAATGTCATTTTCACTGGGGATGCACTGAAATTTCGGCCACCGAAATTATCGGCTGAAAGGAGTGGAGGGGGAATAAAAATAGGCTGAAAATCAGTCATCCAAACCAGGGCCTGGAGGCCGGGCCTCTGCTCGGCCTCCAGGCCCAGGTTCGGATGACTGATTTTCGGCCGAACTGACCCCGAATTTTTGATATCTGCCAGAATTTTAAATTTTGGGCCTCTCTCATTTTCACTCTAAACGGTGTGAGACAACCGCAATTTGGCTAAAAACATTAACAGTGTTATTCAGAGAGCAGCAAAATGTCACCGACATTTTGGTGTTCTCCTGGTCACCACACTTACGCAACTTAAATTCGCCGACCCTGCGGTGAGTTCAGCATTCACTGCAGGGTCCCTGAGGTGCAACAAATCGACCCTCCAAAAGCATCCGAAAAAACACCATACGAATCCAACAATCCGCTGAACAGCTGCCGAACAGGGGGTAAAAAAAATAAAATAAAAATACCTAAGCGTACCTTTGCTGTAAATGAAAAGAATAAATATTTAATAAAACCAGGGAATTATTTTACATTGAAACCTATGGGATTCGCCTGTTTAAACCTGTCGAATGAAACCCCCAAAAATCAGGGCATTTTGCTGACATGTCGGTGCTGTTCGTTGTTCTCTAAATAGAATAACCTTTACTTCTCTATGGGGAGTTCGCTGCTGCCAAAAATCCCCGTATTTTGCTGGCAATTCGGCAGTAATTGGCGAATTGCCAGCTTTTTGAATAACCCCGAAATTGCACTTAACGGGGAAACTCACCATTGGGTGCAATTTCATGGCCAATTCTGGGCTCTTTGACTAACCCCTTTAAAATGTGCAAAAATCTCCTGTGTGCCAGAGACAGGGTTTGAGCAACTTGCATAGTGATTAGCTGAGTGACAATAAATGCATAAGTTTAAATGTCTCTTCACGTGACTCCGGACACAATTCCACAGCGTAATTAAATCAAAATGCCATGACTGCCAATATGGAGCAATGGAAAGGATGTCATTGGCAGAATTCAAAATATTTATCCATCTTCATCCATCTGTCCAGTAAAATGATGGAGTAGTGAGGAGTGCTGAAAGGATGAAATGTATACATATATTTGAAGCAGGATGGTCATGTCTTTAGTTCGTAAACCGCCCCCCCCAAAAAAAAGAGGGCTTGAATCCAAAAGAAGTTACACTTTATTTTGCATCCAGCCCTTTCTACAGGTTATCACGATATATGTATCAAGAAGAACACAAACGAAATCCTACTCCACTCTGGAGACTTAAAGATCCCTGGTCATATCTCATCCATGCCCTAAACACAGGCACCTGCATCCTGAATCTTGTGTTGATCCTACATGGACCAAACCAAGTCTTTTTGGATGAGAAAAGTCAATGTACATGACGTGCAACATATTCATAATCTGGAAAATAACGACGTTTAATAAAATTTTAAAAAAAAATTAAATCTATAAACAAAATATATAAATCTAAACCATAATAGGAATACTACGCCAAAAAAATTAAAAACAATAAAATTTGTTTTGAGGCTCGTGTAACGTAATGAAAATGTATGTATTTTTGCAGCCTGTACAGACTTTTTTTTTTATGCAAAAGAAGACAGAAATATAGGCCTTTAAAAATAAAGAAAAATACAGAAGGAAAAAAAAACCACTAGAAAAAAAAAAAGACTCGTCCCCAGAATCCCAGATCTCATATTTCCACATAGCATGACCCGTCTCCGAGCCATACGGGTTCTCATGATATGCTGCTGGGTTCTCACAGGATGCCTCGTACGGACGCACAGGGGAGGTGAAGGGAGGGGCATTACTTTAAAAAGGGATTCACAGACACAAAACACTTCTTCAAAATCATATTTTAAAAAAAAAAGGGAGAGGAGACCCCAGCAGCTTTTCAAACGCCTAGTACTTTAATGTTGAGGTCAATGTTGTAACGACGTCACAAAGACATGAAGCACCTTTGGCCAGAAAAATATTCTACTCTTCCAGATCGCACAAGGACAATCTGCTTGTGGACAAAACGTTCCCAACTAGTTTAATGTATCGTGGGGGATAACTCCTCTATGGGAAAAAAAAGTCTAATAAAATTATCCAACACATTGAATGAGGAGGCCTGCACGATTCACTTAAACCTGGAGAAATATCAGAATTCTAATTTTTTTCATGCACTTAAAAGAGAAAAACAAAGCACATATAGTGCAATATGTTTATAGGTTTTATACATAAAGAATAAAGTAAAATATATTTCTCTCTTGTTTATGTACATAGAGATATAAAAACAAAAACTGAATTGCCTAATACGGAAAAGGTCATTTTCACATTATTTTATGCATTAATGGTGATGCGTCACTGTTGTGCTGCACGCATCCTCTCTCCTACTGTTCTGTTTGTAATGTGTATGCAAATTTGTTATTCTGTCTCTCCCATTGTACAGCGCTACAGAACTTGTTGGCGTTTTATTAATACTTGTAACCAAGTTCCCTTGGGAACAGGGTACCCCTGAATACAGTGGCGTAGCGTGGGGGGGCCTCGGGGGCGGTCGCCCCGGGCGCAATTTTCTTAGGGGGCGCAAAATTTCAAAAGAAATCTGAACCACTAATATTTTCCAGCAAGGATCAGCAAGGTGTCTGCTCACGGACACTGGGGTCCGTGAGACACCCTTGCATGGGCAGTCGCCAGTTTTGCAGTGCCGGCGGTGACTTAGCACTCAGCGTCCAGAAGGGAGGACCAGGACAGAAAATTCTGGTCCTGTCTCCTTAACGCTGACATGAGTCACGTGAAGCAGCGCAGCATTATAACACTTCAATGTTCTTGAACCCAGGACATACTTGAAAACGAGAGAAATCTCAATGTATCCTTCCTGGTAAAATGCTTTATAAATAAATAAATAAAAATAAATAAAAAATTATCCGATGGAACATCCTGAACCACACTTGGCAGCCCCCCTTGAAGCCCTGTTCCAGCCCCCCCCCCCACTGCTGCTGGCAGCCCAGCAGCCACTGAACAGGAAGGAGGGAGGGAGGTGCCTGCCCTGCAGCACATTTAAAATCCGGTCTCCACTAAGCCCCCTGGACAGCCCCCCCCCCCAGGCCACCAGCAACTCCACACAAGTAGGTGACATTGTGTGACACCAGAGCAGCGTAACCAACACACAGTGAGGGGATACTGGGGGTACTTGGAAAGAGAGAGAGATATTGACTGGGGGGTACTGGGAGAAAGTGGGGTTACTGAGAAGGAGAGAGTGACTGGGGTACTGGGAGAGAGTGACTGGTGGTACTGGGAGAGAGTGCCTGGGTATAGTGTGAGAGTGGAACTATACTAGGTATACTGGGACAGGGTGACTGATAGCAGTGGCGTAGCGTGGGGGGCATGTGTATTTCATTATATCATTATATCAGTATTTTGTTAATATACGATACATGTGTTTGTGGGGTAAGGGGGGGTCAATACGCTACTGGTAGAATGGAATCAGGGTGTGTTACCGTATCCACAGGTTGGGGGGGGGCGCAATTCTTGCCTTGCCCCGGGCGCTGACAACCCATGCTACGCCGCTGCCTGAAATCAGGCCGTATCATCCATGTGTAGAGTTCTAATGTATCAACTCCTTGTACACTGATCTTGTAAAGCGCTACGGAATATGTGGCGCTATATAAAAAGGGTGATGATGATAGTCTCTGCTGGTTGACTGGGTTATCCTTTTAGCCCACCTAACCCTCTGCATTACAGCAGGAAATTTAAGCAGAGGTTTACATCCAGCCCTCTGACAAACTTTCAGGGAAATCATTTCCGACAAGCCTGAGCAAAACACACAACTCTTCAGTCACCGGCAGAAACAGGGCCTTGCTGTTTGGGTTTGTGAGTAAATATTGTTTGGCTAAAATCACCCAGGGTCTTGTTACACAGAGAAAGATTTTTTTTTATTCACCGGTTTTGCCAGAAAAAAAACCCCTTCAGTATTTTCATTGCTGTATGTGGCGGCGTTGCAAAGCTAAAGCAGTGGCGTTTATCTGGCGGTAACCCAGCTTGCAATCCGGTCGCATTAGGAATAAGATCTGTACGCAGACCTGCTTCCCTGAAACACAGAAAGCTTCTTGGAACCGCGAGGACCCGCAGACATGCTTCTAAATCAGACTGGTTCAGCTGCGGTCGGACGCCGCATTACGATAATTGCAGGTTATTTCAGAAATGGACTGTCACTGAAATGTTTGTGAAATTGGGTTGTTGGTGTGTTTTTCCTTCTTTTCGGCTGTCTAACCCCAAGAGCAGCCCAGAATGTGACTGGATGGAGCGGAGTGTAATGGGAGCCGCTGTGGTGAGAAACACATTATCTGCCCACCCTGGAGCTCGTGGGCGGAATGAAATTTGGTATCTGATTGGAAATGGCGAGTTCACCTACACACGCAGAGCGGTAACACTATCAGATGCAGAGGAACGCCTGGTCGGAAAGAGGAAAAAAATGTAACGTTAAAACAGAACTTCCCCAGATGAACCGGTCACAGCAGGTCACGGCTGTGTTTAGGAAGTACCTACAGATACATAACGGGTTGTTCAAAGAGCACCATCATTTCAATGCTCGCTCATTCGGCGTGTTCAATATGCCAACCTTGCGTTGAACTCCGCATTTACAGGAGGGTGACCAGAAGTACGCCGTAGGGATCCGCCGAACGCGCCGCTGGACACAGCTGACGATCCGCCAAACGCAGTCGGCGATCTCCAGAACAGACCACCGAACGCAGCCACAAATCGCCGAATGCAGCTGACAACCCGCTGCTGAACTGAGGGTTTATTGTAATGACACTGCCTGAAAGTAATTAATATTTTTCTGTTGATCGCGTGTCTTCATAAAAAAAAAGACTAGAATTCTAGAAAACCGTAATTAAAAAATATATATTATATTATTCTTAAACCAAAAAAAAAATCCAAAAAAATCAGGGTCTGGGATTTTCTTTATAGTGAAGGGAACAAGGTATAGTTCCGTTAAAAAGAATAATAGGGTTATGACAAGGTGTCATGCCTGCTGGTGCTGTGTGTGGTTTCTATCATTCTGGGGATGTTTCCGCCAGTCCACGTAACACTGGTGAAGTCTCAGTGTCATGCCTGCTGGTGCTGTGTGTTGGTGTCTCCTGTCACAACAGTGATGGCTCCCAAGCCCAGGTTACACCTGTAAACCCTCAGTGTCATGCCTGCTAATGCGGTGTTTGTGTCTCATCACTGGTGACATCTGCGCCAGTCCACGTTACACCGGTGAAGCCGCTGTCATACCTGCTACTGCTGTGTGTTGGTCCCACCACTCTGGTGACGCCTCCTCCATTGTCTTGTCCGCCGGTTTAGGAGAATGTCACTTTGCTCTGTCGGAGCCGTGTCCTGACGATCTTGAAAACTCCACACCTCTAGTTTTCTGGATAAAGTCAAGTAAAAATGACAGCAGCTTTCTAGAAACAAGGTGTATGAGGTGTAATTGGCCCTGCTCATATGAGCTTACAATCTAGGCAACCACTGACATCAGCAAATTTAATCTATATCCCCAGAAATCCTTCTAAACCGGGGAAGAGGAAAGACATGCACGGCCTACTAAAATACTGTGTTCCTTAACCCTCTTGGACTGACACGGCAGATCTGTCATATCAACCTGCGTTTCTCCAACATGGATCGCACACATTAAAGTGTTATTAACCAGGCTTAGAAATAAAATATAACATTGTGTCACCCACAGCGACATCACAATACCCGCTTCCAAAATCTCTTCGGATTTTACATCATTCTATCTTTTTGGGGAGTTTACATACTTTTAAACGGATTACCTGGCGAGCGTAAATCTACAAAAACAAAAAACAGCCAAAACAGCTACTACAGCCGGTAGGACACTATGTAATTACCTGCCAATTTGTTACAAGCATTATTGACATTGGCGTCACTCTAGCTGTAGTGAGAAAGGGATCAGAGGAGGACATCAAACATGCACGCAGAGAAATATGATGTCCCGAGATAAATCAGCCTTATCTGCATATGTATGAAACAGTTACGTTGGCAAAAACCCTTTGAAACGTCTGTATTCACAAGCTGCCTGTACATCGCACCTGTTTGTTTAGTATGACATTAACAGCCCCCTGCTTCTGGTGTTATCAATGAGGAAGCACTATGTGGGTGTGTAATAACATCGAACGGTGTATAATAATAATAAGGTGCTGGCAAAGCAACTCGCAACCCAGACAACAACGTAGCACGTCCACATTGATTGTTAACCTTGTTGCGCTGGAAGCCTCTGGTGACTGCAAGAGTGAAGGGTTAAAAAGACCTTATATCAGAATCGATTGCTGGAGCCCGCACATTAGATTTGTGTGTGCTTTAAGTCCGGGTGAGGCTCCGACCATCCATGAACACTAGGTCATCAGATCAAACCGAGGACACGGCTCCGGGTCGCTTGCTGCCTGCACTCTTGTGTTTGTAACTTGTCCCAGTTGGATGGGAAGGATGGTTGATTTTGGACCGCTTTTGTGGCATGCATGACTGTGATTAACTCCGGAACATTGCCGGATAGGATTTCATCTGAAAGGGCAGGGATATTTAAACACCGTTATTAAGAATTTCTAAGCTTGCACATTTTAAGAAGCCCCGCTGAGTGTACCCTACTGTATGCTAAACAGCGGTGGCGGCAGCAGCGGCACATGGACAGACTGCGTACAGTGTGCAAAGCAGACTGAGAGTCCAGAACGTGGGTCAAGTAACTTGCATAAACGTCCAGAAGGATTGTGGTGTTTCCAATCGAGACCGTTATCAACAAATGTGAGGTACAGGGGATCAGAGAATTTACGGGGTCTTTTTTTTTTGAGGGGTACACAGAAGAATATAGCGTTGGACAAAAATAATGTGGAGAGCAACCAATGGAGTAGACTAGTTCTCGGCCATAGAATATGCACATTAAAGTTATATGGGGCTTACTAGGTCTGGAAGTAAACTGGAAACATGCGTTTCTTTCCAGGTAAAAGATTGCATTAACACCCAAAGAGACGGTCCCCCTCTTAGTGGTTGTCAGGGATGGGAGGAAAGTAAAGGTACAGTGTGATGTCAATGTTCAATAATTGGGCACAAAGCAGAATCTGTTGCTGGTACGGCTGTATGTGGTTGCCGAAAATCTGGGACCAGTACCAGTAGGCGCTATACTATCAAATGGCACAATTTCACCAGCTTAATGAGCATGAAGCCAAAATGCAACACCAAGTACACACAATCAGCACATTTATAAACAGTGTTTACTGTAACCATATTTTGTGCTTCCCCAATCAGCAGAGAAACCATGACTTCTACTCGCAGGAGCTCAGCAAGTAACTCATGACTGGGACCTTCCCATGCAAGCCCTGCTGTATTCTTTCTGGTCACCAGCTTCACCTTCCCTTTGCTCCCATTTGTTTCACTTACCCCTTACTCATGGGATCTCTGGCTGAGCACTTGGTTAAAGTGCTGTATTACCTGGACAGTTATCCTACGGGCAGGGTTGTCTGTTCCTCATTTATCATGTACGTCTCAGGTTTGAGCTTCCCCATCGCAAAGAACCGTGGAATATGCTGGCGCTGTATAAATGCCTGTAACTGTACCCTACTATACAAATTCAATGTTCTTGAACCCAGGACATACTTGGAAACAAGAGAAATCTCAATGTATCCTTCCTGCTAAAATACTTAGAGGAGAGTGCCCACACCGTATCACCAACTCCATTACAACCAGGATGAAGCCTGAGGTCACCGTTATGGGGAAGGAGCGTAAAACAGACAGTAAAGGGACATGGGAATGGGTGAAAGTGACAGATAATTGTGACAGAGTTACAAAGACACCAGAAGAACGGTCACAGATACAAAAAAATTACATAATGGGAAGCACAGCAAGAAATGTACTAAAGATACTTCGATATGGCAGGATTACAGAAAAAGGAACGCTGACATGGCGGAAACACTTGAGAGCAGGAGGATAGCCTTGGAGTAGCTGAAGTTAGGTTCCAGTTTCATAGTTACGAAGGTAAAAAAAAAAACACGTGCGTCCATTGAGCTCAGCCTTTCACACATCTACTACTGGTGATCCAAAAGAAGGCAAAGAACAAAAGCAAGTGTGAAGCACAATCGCCACAATGCAACATACGGGGGGGGGGGATCCTTCTTGAGCCCAGATGGCATCAGACTCCTCCATGGATCAAGCAGCATTTACCCACATATAATATTTAATAATTTTTGCAAGAAAACATCCAAGAAATATGTTGATGAGGTTAAAAGCAGAACTGTAAGAAAAAGAACCAAAAGATAATCGAGCAGGTAGCAGGTAGATTTGCTTATGGGCATAATCAGGAGCCACAAAAGGGAACCTGACTGGGATTAAACTGGTCCATATTGGTTATTAAATGCAGTGTACGCTGATCAGCTGTATGAGGGGTAAGTGTCTTGGGATTTGCTCCATTACAAACTCATGGCTTCAAGCTGTATGTAGCGTTGCTATGATGGATGACCACACAGTTCTCTCTAAAGGTTTCCGCAACCAAAGGGAAAACGTTCATCACTGCAAACATTATCAAAAAGGTACTCCGAGGTAAAAGAGGGGGAAGAGGCGTTAAATATTGATTATCAGTGAAATATATTTACAAATTAGAACGACCACGGCGCCATCATAGAGCAGTGATGAGGGATAGAGAGGAGGGCATACGTTTACAAATTTTAGGGTCTGTGAGTCCCAGCGAATCTGAACGTTGCAAAACAACATGTAAAATGAGTCCAAGCCAAGAAACAGCTGGTCTGTAAACCACGGGTAAACCTGTACGTATTTATGTAAGGTCTCTATCCGTCACCCTGCAGAGGGACCGGTGTGCTTGGCCAGCTGACTCGATGTGTCGTCCGCCCAGCAGGAAATTTGCAAGAGTCACATTAGAATTGAGCAGGAGATACGTTTTAAGGGAGATAACTGTACCCTCTCCTTCAGGTTTTTACAAAGCAGCTTAGATATCTATCATTTATTTATTTATTTTCGGTAGACCGTGTTATATATATGTTTGAGTTGCCAGTCTGACATGTCAGGTCTTTCCCGCACTCACCTTAAGTAACTTTGATTAAAAGAACACAAAAATAAATATAGTGACGAGTTGGAGAGGTCGGTCCGAGAAGATTTCTCATCATCTCTTTACACATTTGGCTGACGGTGCGCGCCACCAGAGTTCGAGTGCGTGGCGTATTATTTAAAATATTACAATCAGAAAATATTGAGACCCCTTTGTTGTGTCACACTTTTTATGGATATAGTTGCTTAAATTCGTTATTTTTTTACACCTTAATCTACATTCAATTCCCCATAATGACAAACCAAAATCCAGGTTTTTGCAACATCGCAAATTTATTAAAAACCAAAAACTGAATTATCAGATTGGTATATATAGACTGATGTGACGGAAAAATGTGGAAGAGCAATCAGAAACGCAAATTTTAGCATACGGGTGCATCATAAAAGAAAAAAAACATACAGGGTTATTCAGAGAGCCGAACTGGCCCCGAAACGGCTCCGAACAGTGAATTTCCTCGTATGGTGCAAGTTCAGGGCCCTTTGGCTACTCAAAAACCTGGCGATTCTCCAAATATTGGCGAATTACGAGCGAAATACGGGTGATCTTCGGCAGCAGTGAAATCCCCATAGAGAAGTAACAGTTAATCTGTTCAGAGACACCGAACAGCCCCGAAATGTCAATGAAATGCCCTGATGTTCGGTGGTTTTATTCGGCAGGTTTAAATCAGGGGAATTCCAAAGGTTTCAATGATAAAAATATTCCCGTTATTATTGAATATCTAATAATCTGTTTGTTCGTTTAATTTGTAGCAAAATGTCAATTTTTTGGCAAAAAAAAATCCTTTTTTTGCATTTATTTTTTTTAAAAAAAGTTTTTTTTTCTGTAATGGGCCTTATTATTATTATTCATAGGACCTTATATGTTAATTCCAGACATTTTCACCCCGTAGTGGGTTTTTTAAACAGTGTCTAATATTGTACAAGTTTCAATCTTTTTGTTTTTTACCCTGTTCGACATGTCAATGCTCTCTGAATAACCCCTTAAGGGTGCTGATGACATTCTGAAAAAAGTGTATATACACATACATATTTTTACATGACAATAAAAATAAATTGTTAGGAGCTATAGTTTGGGATAGTGATAATTAAAAGCGTTATATTGCCAGCAAAGCCATAAAAATATTATTGGAGGAGGGGAAAAAACCAAAAACCTGCTTTAAACCCATCAGAATGTAGCGGTTTGGATTCTGACTTGTGGTATGTTTATGGATAATTGAATATTCAGCAGCTCCGGAATATGGAGTGACCTCTATACACGAAAATCAGACCACAAGTCGCACTGGGAGACGCTCAGATACAATTGTGTTGTTTTTTCTATTTGAAAACAGAATCGCTCCTGTATTCTTGGGACGCTTCGATCCGCACAGACCTCACCTACACGAAAATCGTGCCGAGCAGACAGGCCTAAGCCGGAGTGTAATTTCAGGGACCTGACTTTCTTCCCCTCTTTCGCTCTCCTTCCTTTTTGTAAAGCAGCTGGTCCTTAACAAGACGCATAGGGTCTCTGGGACGTCCGCTGTGATGTGAGAAAGTAAAATAATCACCTGCCAAGAGTTTCATCTTCATAAAACGGCAAGGTGTAAGATCGGGTTTCAAAACGCGTAGGAGTTCTGAGCTCGCCATGACATCAGACTGAACTCTGAGAAATAAACTCCTGCTAACTCAGAAAACACAACATCCATCTCTCGCTCTCCCGCTCTGACTGACTGGGATGACCCAATGTTGGCAGCAGTAAATTTATTTTTTGGGAATTTGAGCTCGCAAAGATAACTTCGAGAGAAAAAAGAAAAATGGAGGAGAGAGCAAGAAGGGGTTTTTTTTTTCCCCCCCTTTTTTTGGCGTAACCTTTGGGTTGTCAGCCAGATCCAGTGGGCCGGGAGGAGAGCTCGTGTTTGTTATTTCGTTCACTGAAAAGTATTATGTTAACATGCGAAAGCTCTTTCACTTGGCTACCTCCGACTGGACCAGGAATGTTTTCACACTCGGACACCCTGAGAAAGTTGCAGTCTTTGCACCAAGAACCCGAGCGGAGAGACGTAGCGGGCGACGCGGAGCAGATTTTAGTTTATTTCCCAAAAATAAATCTACAGATTGAGTGCCCCTTATTATCCAAAATGTCCGGGACCAGAAGTATTTGAGATTTTTGTAATATGTGCATATAATAAAGAGATATATTGGGACCCAAGTGTAAACAGGAAATTCAGTTTAATACACACCGCCTGAAGGGCGTTTATTTACTGGATTTTAATCATTTTGTCCCCGTCACATGAGGTCAGGGGGAAGATTTTACACTTCTAGGTTCTGATCTACACTTTGCTCTTTTTAGTTTTTATTTATTGCATGAGAATACTGTAAATAATAAAAACATGAATATTAACAATCTAGAAGAGGAATAAATTATCCCGTGTGCCCCCCCTAAAATACAGGCCCTGCAAAACTACAATTTTTTAACTCCCTCACCGGATCCTCTCTTGCTTTTTCACAACAGTAGGTCTTCATTTTTTTTTTGCTTTTTAAGCAAATGTACCGTGCTCGGGAAATATTCCCAATTTATCCCTTTCAGGCGCAGTGGTTTCAATCCGGAACCACACTTTTCAGATTAAAACACTGTAGATTTCCAAATTACATTGGTGTGTTTCAGGTCTTTAGATGTAAATTTATAAAAATATTACATTTTACTTCTTCAATTTCTATTTCATGGGCCTGAAAGTGTTTCACTATACTCCACAATGCCACACAGCATTGGCTTTTTCCCAATATAATGGCAGAGGTTTTTTGAAAAGGAGGAAAAATTGAAATGTAAAGACTTGACACCGATACAAATCAGTCTACTGCAGCCCAGATGTGCTGATGGCTGAGAGCTATGCATATGTAGACTGTAAGCTCCTAGGAGCAGGGCCCTCTACACCTCTGGTTTCCATCCCATGTCCGTTTATCTGTATCTTGTTCCCTTTGGTTATTGTAAAGCGCTGCGGAAACTGTTGGCGCTATATAAATGATGATACTAATAATAACGATCAGAGGCAGCAGCTCCAGAGCCTTGCAGTATGGGGTAACATTGTTTCCCATCCCTCAAAGCATGACATAGGACCAGAATAAATATCAGGGTTACTCAAAAGAGAATCGAAAAGTCACTGCTCGTTCGGTGTCTTTTCGTTCTCTTCAATTCGGTGCGATTTGGCGATCCCATTTCGGCGCCCTGCAGTGTATTCGGCAAGCACCACAGGGCCGTCGTAGTGCAGGGAAAAGCCACCGCAAACCCGGCGAACACTCACCGCAAAACCAGGCGAAGGCACACCGAAACCTGCAAAAACATCTGGATTAACCTCGCTGAACACGCCGGAGAAACCCGAGAAGCCGCCGATAACAGCGCAGAGCAGCCGCCGAAAAAAGCCGACACCGCAGACAAATGGAGTGAAAAAAAAGGAAAAAAAACAGTTTGCTTGAATGTTTGAAAAGTGAAACGCTGTTTGCAAAGAAACTACAGAACGAAAAGGTCTGAAATTTACATATAAAATCCAATGAATGATAATAAAAAGGGTTGTTACAGAAAAAAGAAAAACCGATTAAAAAAAAATAAACGAAAAAATGCCTAAAAAAGGTCCTAAAACAAATCTATAAATAAATAATTTTTACTGCAGAATTTTATAATAAACGGTTTATTAGATATGGAGTTAAAACGGGAATATTTTTAACATTGAAGTCTATGGGATTCGCCTGAATAAACCTGTCAAATGAAACCACCGAACAGCAGGGCAATTCGGCAACTTTTCACTGCTGGTTTGTGTTCTCTGAATAGAAGAAGCATTGCTTCTCTATGGGGATTCACTGCCCTCGAACAGGCACCGAACAGGCACCGTATGTGCAGGCAATTCACCAACATTTAGCGAACTGCCTGCTCTCTGAATAGCCGAATGGCCAGGAAAGGTAACCGTACGCTGAATTTCACGGTTTTCACGGTTACCTTTCGGCCACAATTCGGATCTCTTTGAATAACCCTGTACATGTTTCCCGTCACATGAGGAGCAATTCTGAAGAGGACATAGGAGGTATGACCACACTATATTAGTATTGAGAGGGTTAATCAGAAATGGAATAGAATACAAGACTCACCGACCACGGGATAATGGTAGTTGTAGACCACCAGCAGCGGCAGGGGCGCAGGTCACCTCTGAGTCTACAGTAATCTGCCATTGTATATAGGTCTGCATTAAATAAAACGGAATAGAAAAGGGTCAGATACATTTCACACAATCTTGGCTTCAATGCGCCTACTTTATTAGTTCTGATATTTAATACAGATTTTAAATAGTGTGAATATCTCAGAGTATTATTGAAAGGATAAATGGGATTTTTTTTGAGCTATGACCTCAGCGAGAACCAGATAGTATCAGAAGTCAGCTGTCATTGGGAAGAGGGAACACCGACTGATTTACAAATACTAGGCAGCCTCAAAGCCTTCCTCAGCAGGGGAATAAAGGACTCGGCTTAATCATTTTTTATTTTTTTTAAAGTGTTTAAAAGACCACCCAAAATGAAACTGCGTGACTTAACTTATTACTGAGCGGGAAGATAATGATAGAATGCAAAAACCATGATGATATTACGTAGTGTTATTAGCCGAGTACAGAGAGGAGCGAGACTATTTTGTAACGATTCGTAAGTGAATAGGAGATTTCTTAAAAAAAAAAAAAAAAGTGGTAGCTATTAAAACCTGAAACAGTCCTTAAATATTCAAGTGTAAAATTTCAGATGATCCCAGGATGGACGAATCGCACAGGGATGAGATTTCACGTTTTAAAACCATAGGAGGAACATAGAACCTTGACGCAGGAAGGACAAGGAAATGCAATGATAATGTATCAAAGAGTTGAAAAGCGGCTTTGCTGCTATCACGTTTTGAGAGCGTTGTGACGAGAGTCACTCTGGAGTGAGGTTACCTGGACTTGGCATTTCCATTGAGAGATGTGGGATTAAGTTCTGGGGAGTCCGATATCTCATTTTATTCCCCAGCCCTCTACGTCCAAGTCACCCTGTGCCTATAGGGGGGGGGGGGGGTGTTATATGAATACTGTTATTGTCAATATCATTATTGTCTTGGTTTATATTTTACTGTTATTATGGATAATATGATTATGGTGTGTGTGTTACTGTAGCCCTTTCCATCCCCTCCCCCTGTATAGAATGTTTTAGATCTGTGAAAGGTTTGAATGGTCATGGTCTGTCTTGTTTGACAAACATTGTGTCATTATCAGACATTGTGTGTTTGAGCTTTTCTCTTTAAAATCATACCCACATTGTGATTCCAGGGTTATTATGTAGAAACATATTGTTGTGTTTTGTTGAAATGTTGTGCTGTGCGTCTTAGAGTTAGATTAGGGACAAATAATTCAATTATGTCCCAGACACCAAGACGCCTGGGAAGGATTTCTGTTTTAATACCTGGGGCATAAATGTGTGTACTATGACAATGGACCAATATGCTTGACCCAGTACGATGATTGTTGTACGTGATATTGGGGGCATTGGAAAATATGCAAAAGATGCTGTGCTGGAGTCAGCTAACTGCCAAAGCGGTGCTTATTTCTGAGTGCAACACATCTCACGTGGTTCCTGAACTAATTAGTCTCAGATTTGATTTCCATTTTAATACCAGAACACACAACCAACGTGTGTTTCGCCTGTTCGGCTCGTCAGGGATGCTTTCACATGGCGTAAGATCTTCTGTAGAAATAAGTCCCATTAACAGCTTAGGAACATTAAATTTCCATATAAATCATAACATCTCAAAAAAGAGAAATAACATTGAACAGGCAAGTCCTGCTGTTCTCTAGATTGTAAGCTCCTGGGAGCTGGGCCCTCTGCTCCTCTACATTTTAATCTCCTGTGAGCAAGGACTTTTGCGCCTCTACATTGTAAGCCGAGCCAGGACTTCTGTTCCTCAACATTGTAAGCTGAGCCAGGCTTTCTGCTCCTCTACATTGTAAGATCCTGTGAGCCAGGCCTTCTGTTCCTCTACATTGTAAGCTCCTGTGAGCCAGGCCTTATCTTCCTCAACATTGTAAGCTGAGCCAGGCCTTCTGTTCCTCTACATTGTAAGCCAAGCCAGGACTTCTGTTCCTCAACATTGTAAGCTGAGCCAGGCCTTCTGTTCCTCTACATTGTAAGATCCTGTGAGCCAGGCCTTATCTTCCTCAACATTGTAAGCTGAGCCAGGCTTTCTGCTCCTCTACATTGTAAGCTTACGTGATGCAGGCCCTCTACATCTCGCTCCTGGTTCCTAAGTTCGTCTGCAATTCTCCATTCTTTATTGTAACGCACTGTGGAATCGGTTGACGCTATATAAAATAAGTTCTGTGCTTGTTGTACCTGTACACGAGAGAGGGTGCACCCTCCAAAATCATATTAAAAGCAAAGTGACTGACACTACAAAACATATGTTGTGTTGGCGAATGTCATGCTTGTCTGACAACACAAATGTGCCAAGAATGAACGAAAAGCCAAGAAACATCTGCCAGCGAGCACAATCCAGCACTCAGTAGCTTTTTGCTACAAATTTCTTGAGATCGGGTTCTTCTAGGTAAACCCGAGATGACAAGTGAAAAATAAACATAAACCTCTGCCGTGTTTATTCTGCCTTATTTAAATGTGACCCGTGTATTGGGAAGTTAAAGGGGGGAGCACATTGTATTTCACTCGCTGTTTCGCCAATGAGGCCCCGCGAGCCATAGACTTTCAGTGTGAGAACAGACTGCATGATGGGACGCCATAAGTATTGTACTGCTCCACGTTAGTCCCTGAATGACATGCTGGGTTGAGTTACCAAAATGTCACGGTTATCGAGCTTTTAGGCTTATGGCGGATTAGCGTCAAGGTTGTGAACTCTCGCTCACGGACGCGATCAGGTTAGCAGTGTTTACTCATGTGCGTTGTATCATTGGTATTTACACATAAAGAAGCTATTAGAAGACCGCAGTAACATGGGGTTATGATGCAATCTTCCCTGGCAAAGTGCTGCACTTCTCACATGTTCCCTTGATATCTTTGATAATATCCAGAACATTCATGGACCGGAGAGTCTGTATACACAGAATATCCCTTCATTTCCTCACGCTCTGCGTATTCTACAACAAATGTGTGTGTAGATGGCTTTACATACCTAAAACCATATGACTAGGGTTTTCCAGAGTGTGTGTTTGTAATTAAGGCCATAGTGACGTTTCCAAACAAAGCATAATATCATCCCACGTCAGCTCATTTATATCTTTTCAAAAGGACACATTAGACGTGCGCCTTTACTGGCGGACACGCTCACCGTGCACCTTTACTGGCGGACGCGCTCACCGCGCGCCTTTACTGGCAGACGCGCTCGCCGTGCACCTTTACTGGCGGACGCGCTCACCGTGCGCCTTTACTGGCGGAGGCGCTCGCCGTGCACCTTTACTGGCGGACGCGCTCACTGTGCACTTTTACTGGCGGACGTGCTCACCATGCACCTTTACTGGCGGACGCGCTCACCGTGCACCTTTACTGGCGGACGCGCTCACCGTGCACCTTTACTGGCGGACGCGCTCACCGTGCACCTTTACTGGCGGACGCGCTCACCGTGCACCTTTACTGGCGGACGCGCTCACCGTGCACCTTTACTGGCGGACGCGCTCACCGTGCACCTTTACTGGCGGACGCGCTCGCCGTGCACCTTTACTGGCGGACGCGCTCACCGTGCACCTTTACTGGCGGACGCGCTCACCGTGCACCTTTACTGGTAGACGCGCTCGCCGTGCGCCTTTACTGGTGGACGCGCTCGCCGTGCGCCTTTACTGGTGGACTTTGGGACACGGATAGAATCTGCTCCCAGATCAGGCGTACCTCACATTAAATGAATATAAAGACATGGCAATTTAG
Organism: Leptobrachium leishanense; assembly: GCA_009667805.1. Taxonomy (NCBI): domain Eukaryota; kingdom Metazoa; phylum Chordata; class Amphibia; order Anura; family Megophryidae; genus Leptobrachium; species Leptobrachium leishanense. The sequence goes on along the minus strand of CM019072.1, from coordinate 11,631,712 downwards.
GAGAGTTTTCTCAAATGCTGGCACAAAATTATTCACTCACATATTGGCAAGAATAATAATAAAAAAAAAACTGAACCAAACAATGAGCTACACATCAACAGAAAGAAAGGAGAGGGAAAAAAAAAAAGGAGCCTGCAGCCGCATTCACGTTATCAACCAGCAATTCTGTTCAGGTCATTCCTGGCCTTGATGCTTGTACATCTGATCCACATTACGATACACAGTAATACAGTAATGCAGCACTGCGTACGCAACAGGTTTCCAAGCAGACCACCTAAAATGCCTTTACTTTCTCCAGTTTTTATTTTTAACCTCTAATTACTTTGAAAATAAAATCCATGTGGCCAAACTATAAGCAGACAACCCCTGGTTTTTACAATACCATTATTGAGACAAGCAGAGCATACAGCAAGGGTTAATCAAGTGCACGGGCTGAACAAATTAGTGCCGACTTTGGCAATAATGTTACTTATTGAGAACATGAAAATTCTATGTTTTTGATTTATTGCACTCAGTTATTAACCCAAACGCCATCCACATGTTTTTCAACAAACCAATGTTTACATCTGCTTAACAGGAGAGACCCTGATACGGATACAGCCCATTTTCCGAAAAAGACTACCAAGCGCCCCAGCAGCTCTGTTACCAGCCTGTTTACAAACCCAGTAAAAGGATGTTAAAGCGAGAATGTCCTGCTCAAAACACGTCAGGCACATGTCACCATGTCGTCAAGGGAAGAGATAAATCCAGTCGATCTCTTCAGGGGATATCGTAGACAGCACGCTTTAAGATCTGCCTTTGATACAAAGTATATGTTTTTATTATAGTGGAATTTCAGAATTTAAAAAAAAAAAAAAAAAAACATTTTATCCTCCTGACCTCAGGAAACAAAACAAGCCCGGCCATAATAATATAAATCTTTCTGACTACACCATTATCAAATATCAGGGGTAATATTGGCTGTTTGAACCAATCTGTGCCTTTTCCAGTGCAATGCACTATATCATCATGTGTTCTGTCCAGTAGGAATTCTATGGAGATAATGTTCATAGCAATGAAAACATGAGTCTCTACAGGGACTAAGACCTACAAAAAGAAGTGTGGGAACTCCCCAAAATGTCTGTCCCCCAATTAGCAATTATCATCTCGCACACACACAAGTATACACAAAAATACAGATACGAGTATTTATAAAGCACTACCAAGCTCCATAGCGCTGTACAATGGGTGAGACTGGGGAAAAAAATAAACATACAAGTTAAACACACAGAACAGTAGGGGAGGGGACCCTGCTCCAGAGCTTACAATCTAAGAGGAGAGGGGACCCTGCTCCAGAGCTTACAATCTAAGAGGAGAGGGGACCCTGCTCCAGAGCTTACAATCTAAGAGGAGAGGGGACCCTGCTCCAGAGCTTACAATCTAAGAGGAGAGGGGACCCTGCTCCAGAGCTTACAATCTAAGAGGAGAGGGGACCCTGCTCCAGAGCTTACAATCTAAGAGGAGAGGGGACCCTGCTCCAGAGCTTACAATCTAAGAGGAGAGGGGACCCTGCTCCAGAGCTTACAATCTAAGAGGAGAGGGGACCCTGCTCCAGAGCTTACAATCGAAGACGAGAGGGGACCCTGCTCCAGAGCTAGGGGTAGATCCCCACTACCTGTCCTCACTAATCACCAAATACACCCCAGCCCGCTCCCTAAGGTCAAACAGTGACCTGCGCCTAGCTTCTCACCGCATCACCTCTTCCCATGATAGACTGCAGGATTTCTCACGCGCAGCCCCCACTCTCAGGAACGCTCTCCCTCGTACTGTCAGACTTTCCCCTAACTTCTCTTCCTTCAAACGCTCCCTTAAAACGTTCCTATTTAGGGAAGCCTACAACCCAACTCACTGACGCAACCATCAATCACTCTCACCTTACAGTCCTCTCCTCCTGTTTCCAACCCCAACCCTCCCAGATTGTGAGTTCCTACGGGAATAGGGCCCTCATCTCCTCCTGTACTGTTTGTCAAATGTTGTTCAATGTATTGTAACCCTGTCTATACTGTGCTTATTGTACAGCGCTGCGGAATATGCTGGCGCTTTATAAATAAAGAATAATAATAAAGACGAGAGGGGACCCTGCTCCAGAGCTTACAATCGAAGACGAGAGGGGACCCTGCTCAAGAGCTTACAATCTAAGAGAGGGGACCCTGATATATTTATATTTTAATGGAAATACATGATAAATTATATATCTGTTGTGTTTTAGCAATAAAACACGAGTGATCACCTGAACAAAACCTTTATAGGTGTATGGGATCAATGGAATCGATTCCATCTGCAAAAATAATGCAGTAACTGTTCCCTCGCTTTCCCCCTTGATTTGGCCCATGATGCTCTATTCCCAATATATGCCATCATTTGGCAGAATATCATTTTAAATTGAAATATCAAACAGGACTGGCCCTGCGGAGGAGCAAATGCCCTAATCTGGTCCCTTTCTCAGCTCTACTGGGGGGGGGTGAGAAATCCTTATGGAAGCCGAGTGTTTCCAAAAGGGATTGGTTTTTCTTTATGGGCCTGCATTCTTGGAGGGGAGGATTGCCAATCAAATCAAATCAAAATAAGCTTTATTGGCAGGACCAAATACATTTTAGCCAATCTAAAGCATTGTGAGTTACCAGAAAGAAAAGCCAGAAAGTTGTAGCACTCCACATTTGAAGGTAGGTAAGCATATACTCCGGCTGCTTGGTTAACATGCGCACCTGGGTGTCTAACTTCCCAGAATATTGAAAAATAATGTGCATGCCACTCAGGGACTCTCCTCTATAAGCAGATGTATTGTGTTTCAGCCCACATGGGGGCTTTCCCTCAGTTATCAGCAATGTTTCAGCCCCCACAGTGGCTATTTTCTTATCAGCAAAGTTTTAGCCCACGTAGGGGTTTTTGTCAGCCTGAGAAAAGCTCATATACAGGATAAAACATTGCGGATCTATAATCCAATAAATCTTGTTTATAGAGGATAGAGGAGATTGCCATGAATTAAGGGTCTCACTGAAGAAACATTTCCATTGCAATTAACAGAAACCCCTTTCTTACAGTCTTAGTGGCTAACATCTTGTCCTTTTTATACTCCTGTTAAAGAACAAGTCACCAGAAAGATCTTTATAGGGACCTTGACATATACCATGTTAGACACCTTTTTCCAAGGCTAGATTGGGGCAATTTTCCTTAAATGCCACATTCCAGCAGCCAGGGGTTTGTCAGAATACAGGGAGAGCTGTGGGGTCAGTCGCTGCTGTACAGGGATAAGATTCAGGGGGTTATACTGAGTGTAAATCCCTGTACAGTACAGATACAAGGTGTTGCTGTAATTGCCATACACAGGCATTATGCAGCACATACAGATACAAGGTGTTGCTGTAATTGCCACACACAGGCATTATGCGGCACATACAGATACAAGGTGTTGCTGTAATTGCCATACACAGGCATTATGCAGCACATACAGATACAAGGTGTTGCTGTAATTTCCATACACAGGCATTATGCAGCACATACAGATACAAGGTGTTGCTGTAATTGCCACACACAGGCATTATGCGGCACATACAGATACAAGGTGTTGCTGTAATTGCCATACACAGGCATTATGCAGCACATACAGATACAAGGTGTTGCTGTAATTTCCATACACAGGCATTATGCAGCACATACAGATACAAGGTGTTGCTGTAATTGCCATACACCGGCATTATGCAGCACATACAGATACAAGGTGTTTCTGTAATTGCCATACACAGGCATTATGCAGCACGTACAGATACAAGCAGGGTTATTCAGAGAGCGTGAAAAGCAGGAGAATGACTGGAGAATGAAAAATTCTAGGTCAAAATAGCCAACCCAGAAAAATTCTCCCTTTCATCTCACTTTTCAAATTGGCTATTTTGACCTAGAATTTTTCATTCCCCAGTCATTCTCCTGCTTTTCACGCTCTCTGAATAACCCTGAAGGTGTTGCTGTAATTGCCATACACAGGCATAATGCAGCACATACAGATACAAGGTGTTGCTGTAATTGCCATACACAGGCATTATGCAGCACATACAGATACAAGGTGTTGCTGTAATTGCCATACACAGGCATTATGCAGCACATACAGATACAAGGTGCTGCTGTAATTGCCATACACAGGCATTATGCAGCACATACATATACAAGGTGTTGCTGTAATTGCCATACACCGGCATTATGCAGCACATACAGATATTGCATTGCTAATAATCTCATTCTGATCACAACAAATCCCCATAAGCAGGAGATCTCACCATTTTATTATCTGTCTGCAGCACATTTACTGACAAAGGTCGTTTCTGCCTGCAAGCTAATAATGCAGACCCCATGTATCCGCAGATCTCACCATTTTAATATCTGTCTGCAACACATTTATTGACACAAAGGCCATTTTTGCCTGTATGCCGATAATGCAGACACCGTGTGACATTTTGCCAGATAAGGGATGCCTTCTAGAGTTTAGAACCTTTCATCCCAGCAGTATTTCTGTAAAGGATAAACCAATACCTGAAGAATATTAGCAAATTGACAACCTTTTGATTCCTTCTAAATAACATTTTTGCAAATTGCTATTTTATACAACATTCAAATGTTGGTTAAGCAACCCATGTTTAAAAGAAATGTTATGAACAAAACAAAAAATATTTAACCCCCCCCCCACACCCACTTGTTAGAGAAAGGATTAATATTCACTTATTATTGGCATTTCTTGCCATTATATTTTTGTAATTGCCATGTCCAGCACTGTTTACTCAATTGCCTGGATCTAGCCCATTCCTTTCCTGACATTGCCGAGCCCCATAATGTGCTCTTTAAACCTTTGACACCAAGAATGCAAGATAGCTAGTGGAGTTACGTCCCAGTGGGACTGTGCTAAGGTTTGCTGTGGATTAAGAACATTGGAACGGGATAATTTTTTTCCTATTCATTTAGAAGAAGCTACGATTCAAACGTCACTGGCATTTCACAGACGGGGCCTTGGATCCAAATATGGTTTAATTTAATTAAACCCCTGTGGCCTTGTCCTTTCAAAGCACAGAACGAAAACCAAAGAAATACTTGCATCTTCTCAACCATCAAACGTGCCTCTACAGTTTTGTGATTGGGAAGAGGTGGGAATCAATATCGTAAACCGATTACACTGTTAAAAAAAAATGTCTCTGCGATAAGAAAGCACTAATACTGCGGGTTTGCTACCTCACGTCCCTAGCGCGCCTTTGTTTTTGGTGGGTTTTAGTTTTTCACTTAAATCTTCCGCCGACAGTAAATCAATCTGGAAGGCGTAAATAACCTTTGATATAAGTAGTGCTACATTCTATCATCCTTTTCAAATTTTAACATATTGCGAAATGTGTATTGTACGTCATTACTGAAAAAGTTGCTGAAGTTGTAGATTATGATAGCACAGCGTTTAAACAGATGGACAAAACAATAACAGATGTGTGTATGTATACAGATATAAATCTATTGTCATGTGTGTTTTTATATCTTGGGGGGGGGGCGAAAATACATCTTTAACATATATAAATTTAAACAATCTTCGTTTTCACATGCTAAGATGTCAAAGGCATTAATAAATAAAAAGTACTTTGATAGAACGAAAACATAACAGGTCGGTTGCAGAACTCTTGGGTCAGTTCTATAACAAGTCATAATAAAAGAGGTGCTTTAATTCAAGCTTAAATTAATGTGCTATAACAACCCGGATTCCCTTTTTAAAGCAAATAAGTGGGCAGGTTGTTTTATGTGCACTCACCTGTTCTGTATAGAGCTGTGGCTCTGGTTAGGTAGAATAAACCTGATCTGAGCTTGTGTATGGTTGCTGGTGGACTGGTCGCTGGATCGGACACCTGGATGCCATATAGTGGCTTTATGTAATACAGCATAAAGGTCTTTTATAAAGTGTGTATGAAGTTTCCTGTCTGGGGCAGAAAGACAAAACGCACAGCATTAAACACAAGCATGTACGTTCAGGGTAATGTGTGTTACACCATGACTGTATGAGACATTATGTTTATTTATATATAAAGTATTTTAGCAGGAAGGATACGTTGAGATTTCTCTCGTTTTCAGTATGTCCTGAGTTCAAGAACATTAAAATGTTACAGTCGTTACAGAAATACAAAGTAATAAAATGCAAGATATTAAAAAACAAAACACAAATATACAAATTAACAGAAAATAAATATGTAGGAAATATAGCCACTAGGTTACATGTTTACAGGTGCATTCTGTATATAGTCACTATGTTACATGTTTACAGGTGCATTCTGTATATAGTCACTATGTTACATGTTTACAGGCGCATTCTGTATATAGTCACTATGTTACATGTTTACAGGCGCATTCTGTATATAGTCACTGTGTTACATGTTTACAGGTGCATTCTGTATATATTCACTGTTACATGTTTACAGGTGCATTCTGTATATGGTCACTGTGTTACAGGTTTACAGGTGCATTCTGTATATGGTCACTGTGTTACAGGTTTACAGGTGCATTCTGTATATAGTCACTGTGTTACATGTTTACAGGTGCATTCTGTATATGGTCACTGTGTTACATGTTTACAGGCGCATTCTGTATATAGTCACTGTGTTACATGTTTACAGGTGCATTCTGTATATAGTCACTGTGTTACATGTTTACAGGTGCATTCTGTATATATTCACTGTTACATGTTTACAGGCGCATTCTGTATATAGTCACTGTGTTACATGTTTACAGGTGCATTCTGTATATGGTCACTGTGTTACAGGTTTACAGGTGCATTCTGTATATAGTCACTGTGTTACATGTTTACAGGTGCATTCTGTATATGGTCACTGTGTTACATGTTTACAGGTGCATTCTGTATATAGTCACTGTGTTACAGGTTTACAGGTGCATTCTGTATATAGTCACTGTGTTACATGTTTACAGGTGCATTCTGTATATAGTCACTAGGTTACATGTTTACAGGCTCATTCTGTATATAGTCACTAGGTTACATGTTTACAGGTGCATTCCGTATTGAGGTATGTTAATATGGAGCTCTTAAGGGACTTTAGACTGGGGGAAGATTTGATGGAGTCTGGGAGGTTATTCCATAATTGTGGTGCTCTGTAGGAAAATGAGGATCAAGCCACTTTCTTTTTGTATTGTGGTATTGCAAGTAAGGTGCTGGTCCTGGATCGGAGGTTATAGCATGAGGGAACTGCCGGGGGAAGCAGTCTATTCAGGTAGGGTGGCAGCTTCCCAGAAAAGCTCTTAAACACCAGGTTGGAAAGGTGAAGGGTGCGTTTAGTCTCCAGTGACGGCCGGTTTAGCTCTTTTAACATGTCACAATGGTGGGTCATGTAGATACACATGAATTGATTGTATTTATAATCTTAACTTCCCCATACACTTTATTAAGCAGAAGCCATCGGGGGTCTGTATTTTATTCATACTTGCTGAGTAACCTTATTGAAGGGGATGCAGGCCTAAGGCGGGTGTTTTTAATTACCATTAGGACACAGCTGGAAGTGTCATGACATCATCAGGAGAACGTGTGCAATCAAAGAGCAGTGAGTCGAGGCTTGGAAGGATAATCCTCATTTTATCTTTTAACTCTGCTGCCTAGAAAATGTACTTCTGGATAACATCACAAAATAATGTCTCTGGAGGACAGGAAAGCTGTTCTCCTGCCAGTCCATGTCATAATTGTAAAAATATTAAAATACATGAGGATTGACAATAATGAATGCAATACTTGTACGTGGAATAGGAACCTGCATAAGTACTGAAGAACAGTAAACGTTACGTGACCCTATCACGTCTCAAACAACCTAAACGTAAGTGAAACGCCTTTAAAAGCATTTATACAGCACCTCATGTAGTCCTGAGATAAAGAAAACACAAGCTGTAGCACACGTATATTATACATATTACGTACACACACACGCTAGAGAGCGAGCAAAAGTGCAAGAGAGCCCGAGCAAAAGAGCCCAAGCAAGAGAGCAAGAGAGCCCGAGCAAGAGAGCAAAAGAGCCCGAGCAAAAGAGCCCGAGCAAAAGAGCCCAAGCAAGAGAGCAAAAGAGCAAGAGCCCGCGCAAGAGAGCAAAAGAGCCCGAACTAAAGCGCAAGAGCTCGAGAACCCGAACAAAAGCGCAAGAGAGCCGGAGAGCCCGAGCAAGAGAGCCGGAGAGCCCGAGCAAGAGAGCCGGAGAGCCCGAGCAAGAGAGCCGGAGAGCCCGAGCAAGAGAGCGAGAGCCCGAGCAAGAGACCAAGCAAGAGACCAATAGAGCCCGAGCAAGAGACCAAGCAAGAGACCAATAGAGCCCGAGCAAGAGACCAAGAGATCGAAGGTTAGGGCATGCAACAAGACAGGTGCCACTCGTGGGAAGCTATTTCATGCTTGTTAGCCCTCATCAGCTGGAGCAATAGATGCAAAAAAAAAAAAAAATTGTGGACCTCATTTGAATGTCCTACCCAGATTTCCTTGCTGCATACAGGGAATTTAGCAAAGGGACTCTTTAGACAAAGTCTCGGATTTGCTTAGGTGTGCAAATGTTTTTCAGAAGGATTTATATTTTTCTGGCAATTTTGCTTAAATGAAGATTTTAATATATATATATATATATCTATATATAAAATCACACACATATAAACACAGGTTTAAAGCAGGGCAACGTGTGCGAGTACTTTTACTTTAGTGTTCACGTTCGTGTGTTGTTTTGGAGACAGACGTCATCTTGGAAGAGTGAATGGGAATTTGTTTTTACTCTTGTATACTTGCACTTCCTATACTCTGGGAATCGTCTCCGCTTGGCTTTATAAAAGGAATGCAGAGTGAAAAGACCATATCTCTTGCATCATTGCAGATACCTCGGGATTTCCAGAGCTTCCCAAAAGTCTAATTATGGCATCAGCACTTCCTTTGGACACCTCCAAATACGATCTCTCGGCAAAGGAAGAGAGCACAATAAGGCTCGGTTTGCTGGCCGTGGAGCCGAGCCCAGGAATTGTTATCAGTCAGCTATCAGGCTCGCTGCGAGCGTAAACGTGAACCTGAGAGGGCTTGGCTTTTCAACACTCCGCATTAACACTGGGCGTGCTCCGCCGGGGCTATGGCTAGAGGACGCAAAGTGAGGAAAAGCGTGCACTTTCTGAGACACTCGTGTTCACATTAAGTGCGGAAGCCGAGTGACAAGCTATTGGGTAGACACCGCTCAGAGGATTTCTGGATGGTTAGCAGGAAAATACAGAATACAAACTGCACGCAAGGCCAGGGACTTCAGGTTTGATTCCATTATGCCATTTGCCAAAGACCATTGTTTAAAAGTAACGTTTAATGATTTGTTTTTCTTGCCTACAACTTCCGAAGTTTTCCAAATAAAAGAATACAATTTGCCAATAAAATTAAGCCTTGAGAGACCTGAGCAGGTACTCACCGTAGGAGAGGACCATATGCCGCTGCCTGTAGAACTCTCACAAATTTATTATCGTTCACATTGAGAGACTAGAACAGGGATCTCAAACTCAGGCCCCCCCGATGTTTCTGAACCACAACTCCCAAGATTCTCTGGCCATTCATTGCAGTCGAAGAATTCTGGGAATGGTAGGCAATAAACATCTGGGAGGCTGGAATTTGAGATCCCTGGTCTAGAGAGTAATCCAGACATGGACCCCTTTGCTCGAGGTGCCTAGAGAGGTATTGCCTACCAGTTGTTCCTATATTATTTTCCTTGCATGGTATTATGTTTTATGTTTTCCTTTCAGTTACGTCTCGTCCTGGATGCCGGAACCTGTGGCGATTTCCGCATGCGCTTGGATTTTCAATGAGAAACTACATCAGCCGCCTGAAAGTTTTGCACCTGTGTGCCACGGTCATGGTTTTTCCATGAAGTGGGTATTTGTTTAATTAAATCACTAGGAACAACAACTGGATGCTTATAGAGATCTAACTTCTCCAGATGGATTTTACCTAATATATATACATATATATTCAGAAGATGACCAATGGTAACAACATCAAGAGTAAAAGGCTACGCCGATTGTTGCACGATAATTTATAGGGATGCACCAAAATTTCAGCCACTGAAAAATTAATTGGGCGAAAATTGTGTTTTCAGTTTCTGACGAAATGTAAATTAAGCCAAAAAAAAAAAAAAAAAACACTGAAAATTTCCCTTTGGAGGCCCGGGGGCTCGCCTGAGTCTGGAGCTGCCTGCTCGGCCGGCCTTCGGGATCAGGCAAGTCCCCGGCTCGGCCCGGCCTCCAGGCCCAGGTTCTCACGTCAGATTTTCGGTCTCGGTTCTCAGCTGTACCGATCCCGAATTTTCGGTATTGGCCGGAAATATCTGTTTCGGTGCATCCCTAAATTTGAACATTTAGGCTGGGGGCACACTAGGCGTCTTGTGCGCACTAGCGTGCGTTACCGGCGCCCGTCGCAGCGTTGTGATGCGGTGGAGGGAGCCGGCCACATCCTTACGCGCGCACTTAGAGGTCATCACTGTCGATGCGTGTCGACGGACTGCAAAGCACTTTGCAGCCTTGTGGAGGTGGGCAGGTGGGCGTCGAGGGGGGGCCGGTGCAGTAACGTTTTCTTTAACGCACGCTAGTGCGTTAAAGAAAACGCCTAGTGTGCTCCCGGCCTTAAAGTGATCCGTCATGCCCAAAACAAGTCCTGATCATTTGAAAGGAAGTCACACCCTTCACAGCCTTGGAAATTTTCTGCAGACATAATTGATAAGAGGCATTTCTTTTCAGAGTCTTGTTGTCTGTCCCTCTTGTCACTGTGGCATGCCACCGAGGGGGGGGGGGGAATGACAGCTCTGAACAGTCTTACAGGTTAGGCCTCCGCTCAGTCCATGGGAAAGACCCCAATGTAAGTACATGCCTAATTCACAATATACTGTATGTCCCTTATAAATAAGACTCCGACTCACACGGTATCTATGGCATGTCTAACATATGTTACTTGTACAGCGCTGTGGAATCTGTTAGCTATCCCCCCCCCCAAGGAGTGGCTTACCAGCCAAGCTGTGATTCACCTCCAGGGCAAGTAGAATGGATACCAAATAAATCCATCACAAATAATGCATAAAGAAGAGGTCGTGCTCATCCGTAGCTACGCGAGGTCCGTAACACGAATCGGAGATGTAATGAATGCAGGTCATAGCCAGCTGGACCATTGCTTTTCTATAAAAATATGTTTATTATATCCAATATAAGTAGGTTTAATCTCATATTACCACCTCTAATAGGTCCCCTGTTTAATACATTGAGCAATGAGGATGAGATTTCCCAGAAACGGGATAATACAGAATGGTTTGCCACGGATCTTTCCATGACTCGACTTTAGACAGAAATATTAGATGCCGGAGAGAAACTGCGTCTAGAAAGCATGAGCCGGCATGGCTCGTTTCAGAGCGAGTGGGAGCAAATACCGCAGACAGACTTCAGGATAATATGTTTTGGGCTCAATCCAAAGGCTCCAGGAAAGCAGGCTCTAAAATGCGAATTTCTGTTTTTATGTGAGAGCATTTGATAACATGGACTGCACCATTTCTTATGGAACCTTCAGAGAAGGGCGCTTCAGTCCGTGCCATAGGAGTGACGATGAAAGCAGCTCCCATCATAGGCAGTGCCCACATATTGGAGTCATTTAAAAGGGTTAAAATGAAATATCTGTGTATCTAGCAGCATCATTCACACGGAGAATGCGACAGTTTTGAACACACACTACTTGTCCATGAAATGGTCTATAAATGCTATATCAAAATATGAGTCGAACCAATATTTTATGCCAACATTAGAACTGGTAACCCTGACCACTAAAAAGATAAAGAGTAGTCCATATCTCTTCCACCCCAGATTGTAAGCTCATCTGACCAGGGCCCTCTACACCTTTGCCTAAAGCATAGGAAGGGTTATTTTACGGTGAGAAAAATAAAGCTGTGGAATTCTCTGCCTGTTGAGGTGGCTGGGTCAGAGACTGTACAGACTTTTAAACAACGGCTGGATGACTTCCTGCAGACACAGAATATTAAGGGTCATAAAGTTTAACCCCTTAACTGCTGAGCCATTTGACTTTTTATAAATAAAAAAAAAAATCTTTTTTCCTTTTGTTATTATTATTTTTTTTCTTTACTTTACACATGGTCATGTTTGGTATCATTGGTAAGGCCATGCTCTGGCCTTTCTAATGATACCAAACATGACCCTGCTAGCTGAAAACAGGAGATAACGGGGTTCAAACTAACCCCTATCTCCACCCCTATCTTTCCTAGGAGTCAATAAGGAGGTTCCCCACACGTCCTCAGCAGTGAAAGGGTCAATATGTGGGTAAAAGCTTCATGATCCAAGGAGAAATCTGACGCCATCTGGGGTCAAGAAGGAATTTTTTCCCAGAGTGTCCGTGTTGCATATTGGCGAGCGCTTCAGACTGGGGGGGGGGGGGGGGTTTGTCTTCTCATGGATCAACAGCAGTAGGTGACGTGTGAGAGGCTGAACCCGATGGACGCATGTCTTTTTTCAGCCTATGTGACTGTGTAACCTCCCGTCTCTGTTTAAGTTTATTTGTAAATTTGATACTTTACAGTAAAGAACGAGGAATTAAAAAAAAAATAATAAAAAAATAGGAAAACCGTTGGATCTTTAGAAATGATCATTTTAATCTTTTCCCCCTCAAGATCATGTTTTGGGAGCATCTTAAAAATATGGAGGGGGAGGATTTTAAATCTAGTCAGAATCAAAAATGGCAAATAATAAAATTGATTGTATTGTATGCAAACTCAGATCAAAACGATCTGCGAAATGTCTCATCCTCCCTATAGCTGCCAGTGGACTCTATGCTACGAAGAGGGAATTGTGTGTGTACACAAACACACATACAAATATCCTACACGCTGTAGTGCTGGACGATTTTCTAACAAGAAGAAAAAAATTCTAAGTTACAGTTACCAGTATCTAGAAAGCACTAACAGGTTCCGCAGCGCTGTACAATGGGTGAGACATAATAAATATTACATACAAGTTAGACTCACAGAACGGTAGGAGAGGACTCTTTTCGAGAACCTCATGTTTTACTGCTCCAAAAATTTAGGACTTTGGATTTTTTAATTGATCAGCGTCTGGCCCAACCTGTTGGCTTTTGTCTGTCAATTCTAGGGCAGAGTTCTGGATTTTCATGAAGAAGAAGAAGAAAAAAAGTCAACCTCGATGAAATCAAGTTAATCGCCCAGCTCTACTCTGGTATATGGCCGTGGTCCAATGCCTGGCATGGAAACCGAATGATTAGTAGGGAGAGAACTCAAACTTGACAAATTAGTTGAAATTTAAATATATATATATTATTATATCCCTATTCACTTAAGAGGTTTAATTCATGCTTTGCCATTAATTTAAAATCAATAATCAAATTAAAAGTGAATGTTTTAACACAAGTGTGTTTTAAGTCCATGCTTCCGATTATCACATTTAGCAAATTGATATAAATTTGAATGGTGTGATTTCAGCTAAAGTGAGCACCTCGCAGGGTTCACTAATGGTATAAATATACAGAAGACATTAACCAACCCAAACACTAGCTTTTTTACTCCGGCTGAAGGCAGGATCCAGCTTTACTGATTTTTGACCCTGACTCCAGCTTAGCTCATATTGTCCATTTCTTTGTTGGGGGGGGGGGGGGTCTTATTTCTCCAAGACCACCAGTTCGTGATATGTAATTCCCAGCAACAATAAAGCTATACCTAGTGCGCTTTGATGTCCAGGGTTTTCCAGCTTTTTACGTCACTGCTGAGTCAATGTCAATATTATGAATTCCGCTCAGCAATGACCCTGTAGAACAGGTGCCCTTTCCACTTCCAGGACACCAAATATAAAAGATCTTTGCTGTGTTCTGGCCGCGCTCTGGATTCTTGCATTAGATCTTTGATCCATCCCTTCCAAGAAACACACACAGGATAGACACACATACACAAAAGTTTTAAAGAAGAAGAAGAAGAAGAAAAAAGCAGCTTTTTAGTTTGTTGTAAATAATTTCACCGTGGTAACAGCAGAGAGCACTGTTCAGTGTGATTTAGCCTCACATGTATAGAAGCACATCTCATGGACAGACGTAGAGCTATTTTGTATCATTTTTACAGTGGTGTTGCCATTGCAACGTATCCTGCAGAACTTTGAATTATCAAATTGGGAATAAAAGAGAAAAATAATATATTTTGGGAAGGCAGAAGGGTCCTGCTCCCCAATCTTGTATATCCGAGGCAGATTTATAAAAAAAGGAGTAATTTAATGGGATAATTTTTATTATTATTATTTATTATGCGGCAACACATTCTGTAGTGCTGTACAAGGTGCAATGGGTAAAGACAGGACAATTCTACAATACATACAGGAGGCAGGTCAGTATTCCTGCCTACAGATACAGGAGGACATGAGGGCCCTATTCCCGTGGGAATTTACAATCTAGATAATAATGATAATGGAAAGTGTTATAAACAATATAAACAATGGTAATGTAACAGTGTCTCTATGATGTAGGCTAATGTAAAACAAAAGAATACATAGACCTCCCATCTACATATACCGGAGAAAAAAATGCCGAAAGTCAACATATGGGATTTTGTACTGCTTGGCGTGACCCTTTGAGATGAAGTATGTACTGTCACATGCATCCCTGGCACCTGCAGACTTTCGGGGGGGGGGTCTGGGCACTCAGCGGCATCGCTGGCTGGCCGGGTGCCAGAAGTTCCGGCCATTCGTGCGTCTGGAGGGACGGGGCGGTGCATGAAGACATGGAGCCACCTGCCTTAAAAGCAGGGCGAGCGAGTCGACTCGTCACCCTGACGTGGAGTTAGTTCCCGCATCGCCTGGTGTATTCTCTTTGTGATTCACGGATTCTTTTGCTGTTGCTGAACCGGATTTTAGGAGGACCCTGATTGTTGCTGACTTGGACGTCCTTCCTGACCAATCCTGTATGTGTGTTATGCCTAAAGCACACTCCGAGCGCATGTTGCGTTTGCACCACGCTGACCCAGAGTGTAAAATGATATTGTATAACATTGATACAGAGTATACTGTATGTCTGCCCAGCATAGCGCTGACTCCGTTAATCCATCGATTTGCCCTGTTGCTGAATCGGAGTGTATGAGGACCTTGTTTATTGCCAAATCTGCCTGTACGAAAACCCTGTCGCCAACTTGGAACGTTTGTATGACCACGCTTCTGTTAACCCCTGGTGTATGAGCACACTGCCTAAACCTCTTCCTGGCTGCTTTCCGCTTATCTGTGAAGTTAACCCCTTTGTGGCTCAGCGATAACTTTATTTCAAAACCTGCAGTGGTTAAGCTGTACTCATTATTGTTGGTTTGTCTGCTCTCCCTGGCTGGGAGTGATCCCGACCATTCAAGGATCGGAGGGTCTAGAAGCCTGTCCAAAAAGGATTCCCACCATGGCTGTGAGGGGTGAGCGGGACAGCGAACGTGACACTATGCTCAATATTTAGTTAAATGCTACTTTATTTCATTATGAATTGTACATACACCAATAGGATCTGTCCATGTACGAATACATATTGTTGGGCACAGCAAGTTTTTAATGGACAAATAAAGCATAATTTTTTTACTTTAAGTCCCTGAGTGCGTCCATATCGCTCTCTAGTGTAATATATATATATATAATTCAGACTGCACCGAAATGTTGCCAACATACTATGGGGAGCGCAAAGGAAAGCGCCGAGTATGGCAGTCTGCCCCTTAGCAACCGTTAAGCTTGCGGATGCTGGGGGCATTGTCCCCAGGTCTCCATGGAGGATCGTGCTGCCGGATCACATGACCAGCAGGATCTCGCCTCTAGCGAGATCCTGCTGGTCAGCGGAGTGATTTTTGAGGGAGTCAGGGGACTTTCTTCCCCCAGTCTCCCTCTGCTCCCGATGGACAGAAGCAGCAGATCGGGCTGCTGTTCTCACCTCTCACCGCGGGATAAGAGGTGAGTATTTGTTTTTTTGTTGGGGGGGGGGGGTTGCGCTGCAGGTAACGGATTCTGCAGCAGCGCAATCCATTACCTGCACCTCTGAGCTGGTGGTAACTTTTTTCGTTAGGACCAAGTGATATTAACGCTACTCTGTGCTTGCACTTTGTGCTCGCATAGGTATAGGGGGTGCAAAGTAGAGTAAACTCACACTACAAATCCCAAATTAACGAACGCTAATGGGTTTTTTAACCCGCTAGCGATTCAAAAGCGACCTGGCCGCGGCGCAATGACCGTCTTTAAGCTGACACTGACGCTAGTGTTAGCATGAGGGTGGTGATAGAGCCCAATGGGTTTGAACCAAGGTGAAATAAAATGGCTCAGTGGGGCTTTTTCTTAGAAAATGTGGCACATTAGAGTATGTAGGCATTGGCTCCATTGTAGCTCAGTAACATGAGAGGAACGAACCACTTAGCCAAAACTATTCAGGAAAAAATAAGAAATTGTAAGAGGACCAGATACTTCTCAAAGGCAAAGTGGCACTTGTGTATAGTGAATTGCAACTTTTTGGTCTCAATAAAAGTGTCACTTTGCCTTCAAGAAGTGCCTGGTCCTCTTACATGGTTTATCCTCTTGGAATCATGTATGGGGTTGGTTACTTCAGAATATTAATGAGCACCCACTATTGGTACAGTATTAATTGCATGCTGGAGGAGCGCACGCTTCATTTATTCTGCAGTATCATTTATCCCAAAGCAGAGATCCTAATGTAACCATTTGCTGTTTGGGTGCAGGCTACGGCTTCGCATTCCTCCACGTGTGAGGTCTTGAATCCCCACACTGTGTTCTGGTGACAACAAAACACTTCACAACTGACAACCTCAACACAATTAGGATTGCTTACTAGTTTTGTATGAGCTGTTTACGTTCCGCTTTCACATGGACTGTTATCCGCAAATGAGCGGATTGCCCGCAGGCAGTTGGTTTTTTAACCTATGTATTGTGATAGCTAGAAAAAGTGAGAGATCTGAATATATTGGCACGCAATGTTTTTATCTGCCATGGAGTATGCAAATATCGTAACACAACGGAATGGAAGAGACTAGTAGACCCGTCACCAGAAGAACAGCTGTACAGAAAACGTTGGGCTCTATCACCTCCTTTAAGCCAACACTAGCGTCAGCTTAGATTTATTTTATTAGGGATTTAAATATTATTGGTATTTTTTCTTTTTTCAGGTTTTTCTGCATCACAGTATATTGCGTTCATAGGTATTCCTTTTTTTATGCAGGGATAATCCCTACCCCTATCAGCTATTTCATATAGATTGATGAAATGTATATATTGGCAATACACTTTGTGTATAGGTTTATACAGGATTAAGCTCTGGTAGGAACGAAACGTCGTATTTTTCTTCTGCACTTCTTTATTAAAGAATTTTACATTGGATTTTGTGACCTGTGTTGGACGCCGTGATCTTTTGTAGCTGCGTTTGAGGTTGGGCGGGTCTCATCAGCGTAGCACCGGGTCTTTCCACCGGCCAGGTCGGGGCTCTCCCTGATCAGGTATGCCACGTATTCATTGCTTATGTGGCGGCGGCCGATTCACTGCACTTCTGGGACCCTGCGGTGAATGCTGAATTCACCGCAAGGTCAGCGAATCGGACTCGCTGAAGTGCGGTGAATCAGAGCACCGAAAAGTCGGTGATCTTTTGGTGCTCTCTGAATTACCCGGATAGTGTTCCTTTAAGAAAATAATATTATTATTTTTTTATCCAATGAATCCATAATTTTATTTAAAAAAAATTTAAAAAAAATAACGGCCAACTACAGTAATCGATTATTAAGATAATCGTTAGCTGCAGCCCTAGTATTAAGCGATTTTGCGAAACCTTAAAAAACACAAATTAAAAGGTTCCTTACCCCTGGTTTCTTGGAGCATATGACAGTGCGATCCGCCAACTCCACTCACTGCAGGCAAAAGGAAACTGGCACAAATAGTTCCCAGTGTCCTTCAGTGGGTCTTCACTTATGTAAGCTCACGCAGGGCTTGTGCAAATCTCCGTGGAGTCCTACAGACTAATTATATGATCTAAAATAGTAAAAAGTTAATTTTCTCCATGCAATTGATCAATATAGGTTTATAGCTAAAAACAGTATCTGCCCTTAACAGACCCGTATAATAATATGTTGGGGTGCACCATAAAAGAAGGCGGAAAATCACCAGTGAACATGCACAGACCAAAAATGGCAGAATTACTCGGGTCCATAATGAATAGCCAGTAAAAAAATGTCCTGGACCTTAATGGGGAAAAAATCCAGAAGAATAAAAGGGACTTTCTCCTGCTTCCATGCAGTGCTGCTCCATCCGTGCCCATGTGTTAGAGTTTAGCCTTTCAGCGTTTTACACATTCACCAGCTTCTACCTCAGCTACTCTTTGTCCATGATCGCAGCCTTCCTGTTGCCTCAAGCCAATGGAACGTCATAATTGTTATGTGCTCAATTAACAGGGGGGGGCTACCTACCTAAGCCTTGTGCTCAGTTTCACACGATGTTCTCATTTCATTTTCAAGCGAATGAGGCACTGGAATCATGAGAAGGCATCATGTCACTTCTGCAAGGAATTCATGAGCATGAACACATGGCGTTGCTGTAGGGCCCGGGTTCTGTACTTCTCCCAAAGACATGAATGGCAACCAAGAATTGGCAGAGATATTTAGTGAGTGCATGGTTGAAGTCATCCAAGAAAGGGCCGGCTGTAGAAGGGACATTCCATACATATTTAACAGCTACACACCATGCTTTAGCTTAAAAAGGGGGGGGGGGTAACTCTTAAAAACAGAGTTCACTTTTATTTGCCCTTTAAAAATTGGGAAAATGCTGCTGACAGCCTCTGCCCAATTTTTTTTAAATTATATATTCTATGTTTCCTATTTGATTTTCCTCACCTTTTCTCCCTCTTCCTGCTCCTCCGCTTCGGCTCAGGGACTCCCGGAACCTGGAATGCCTTGCAGCCAATGCAATTTGCGCTGCTGTGCAACTTACGTAGTGTAAGAACCACAACTAGTGCACAGCTACAGGACCTTCCCAATTTACTACGAAGTTCCATAAAGCCTACGCAGAGCGATGAATCGGAGCTTCATGGCTGCATAGATCCGATCGATCATTGCGTCGCTGTGAACTCTCGCTACCGCTGGTTATCTCAGAGTGACTTTGGCGCGCGCTCTGTGTGCTGAAGTCACTAGTGACCGGTTGAAGTGGAAATAGATCACTTCCTCCCAAAAAGGTGACAGCCTGGCTTCTTCCACAAACAAAAGCTGTCCAACCATGATAGTTTGTAGAAGGGATAGCCATTCGGAGTGTTCAACCAGCGGACTCCTAATGCTTCACAGCAGGCAGCTTCCTTTAGTAGAGGTTGGGCACCCCTTACCTGCAATTCTAAAGTCCAGGAGACTCCGAGATCTGGAACCTTCAGATTACCTTTCACCCTGATATGCAGGACCGTTCCTGCTGCTTTACGACGTTCCTCTGATGGCTGCAGTACGGTGTGGAACACGACTTTGTGCAGCACCAGTGTGTGACATGCTGCATGAAGACATGCTGGCTCCGGACACATGTCCCTTGAAACTGGCTGCTCAACATATCCCATCCGGTATACATACTGGTGAAGCAGCCGGAAGTTGATTGCCACGTTTGCCTCCCTACATCGGATTCTGACCGCTTTAATAAATCGGTAATCAAGAATGCCGGGTAAGGGTTGTTTCACCAGTAGTAATGTTTCCACGTGGCGATAGTTGTATTTATGAGGCGCATATTCTGCGATCAACTAGTGTGTGTACACACAAGGCAGAGAACGAGATCATTGAATAGCCAAACAGAACTTCATAAAGTGTTTATGTACAACGTTTAAAATAAGGACTGCAAATTAGTCAACAAATAATTTACACTATTAAAAGATTTCAGCTGCTCTAATTTCACATCTGTGGCAGAAAAAAAACAGAGCCTGGCTAAAGAGAAGTGCCCAACACTATAAAAATGATAAAGTGTTTACAGTACAATTAGTCATCCTGTTACTCGGCCACTTGCTGCTTCACTGACTGTGAGACAGAACACCAATGTTACTCAAGAATGTGCCGCGCTTGTGGGTGTCTATAATAAAACCAATTAGGCATGCTGGCAATTTATTAAAAGGTATAAATATTCCTTTCTGTGAGGAATGACTGCAATTCTCTGCTTGACTAGACTTTTCATAAAATGAGGCAATATATTAGCTGTGTGAGGTTACAACGTGGAAAAAAGTGTCATATCTTAGCCACCCGTAACCACTAGCCATCCATGCACATTCCTTTAGCCTATTGACACGCCAAAGCAGACGGGGCTCGATTTGGAAGGTGCAGAAATTACCCCCTCGTTATGTTTCGATCCACAGCGGATACTATTGCACTTTACTTATGTGAAGGCAACAATGATTGTAATTTGTTTGCAGAGAAACAGAAAAGAGGAATCGGGCGCTCCAAACGTCTCAGAACAGAGTTATTTAAGGCTTGGATCACACCTGAGCGTATCTCATATGCGCGTTTTTTGTCGGGCGTTTTAAGAGCGGTTTTGACAATTAGAAACGCGCGTCGTACGCGCGTTTTTTGAAGTCTATGGCTGCAAATGCGCTGTAATACGCCCCAAAGAAGCTCCTGTACTTCTTTGGGCGTAAGGCGTTTTACAGCGCGTTCCTACACGCTGTAAAAAACGCCCAGGTGTGAACCATACCCATAGGAAATAATGGCATTTCAGTGTTTTACAGTGCGTAGGAACGCGCTGTAAAAAACGCCCAGGTGTGAACCAGGCCTAAAGGAGGCAACGTTTCGGTTGCAACTGCAGCCTTTCTCAAGTATATTTTCAAGGCACGAGAAAGATCGCCACTGCAACCGAAACGTTGCCTTATTAAGCTACTCCCTTTTTCAGAATCTCTATGTCAGATTCCCTTTCCCGTTTCTGGATTGCTCTTGGGTCGGCTGCCCAGGTGGGAATCCGTGCATCCGCACCTATGAATTTAAGTTTTAGTTAAGAGGAATTTGCACACCCCCGTCCAAAATACTACAGTTACAGAAGTTATTCAAAGACTGTCACATTTGTCACCGAATGTCACTGAATAGTGGATTTCCCCATACGGTGCCATTTCGTGGCAATTCAGCTATTTAGAAAGCTGATAATTCACCAATATTTGGTGAACTCAGGACATACTTGAAAACGAGAGAAATCTCAATGTATCCTTCCTGGTAAAATCCTTTATAAATAAAATTATCAGCAAAATACAGTGACCGGCGGCCACAGTGAAATTCCCATAGAGAAGTAATGGTTGATCTAGAACTCCGAACAGCACGAAAAGCTGAAAGAAATGCCCAAATTTCAGTGCTTTCACTTCAATAGCTTTAAACAGGCGAATCCCATAGGTTTCAATGTAAAAAAAAAGAAACCGTTTCTATTAATTTTTTTAATGAACCGTGTATTATTTTCATTTGCAGC
The DNA here is from genome assembly GCA_009667805.1 of Leptobrachium leishanense. Lineage (NCBI taxonomy): Eukaryota > Metazoa > Chordata > Amphibia > Anura > Megophryidae > Leptobrachium > Leptobrachium leishanense. The sequence goes on along the minus strand of CM019072.1, from coordinate 11,610,202 downwards.
AAAAAGTCTATTAACTTATTTTTTTAAATTTTGTTTAGGCACTTTGTCCAAATATTTTATTCTGTTCCTTTTTTTTAATGGCTTTTCTTTATTCTGTAACAGACAATATTATTATTCATAGGAGCTTATTTATTATTTTCATGAATTCATGTTTTTTTTAAAAAAAAAATGTCTCTTAAAAATTGCGGGGGGGGGGGGGGGGGGGGTTTACACCTGTTCGGCTTTTTTTGGTGGCGTTTGGTTCGGCAGATGGTTGGCTGCGTTCGGCAGACTTCGAGGGACCCTGCGGTGAATGCTGAATTCACCAAAGGGTCGGCAAATTGAGCACCGAAATTTTGGTGCTCTCTGAATAACCCTCGAAGTATCACTATAATAATTGTATGTACCTCAACTGTTCACATACATAAAAAGAAATAGGAACATAAAGTATTACTTGACAGGATAAGGCTGTACTGAACGATAAACGCATAGAAAGTCGACTTCATAAAAGGATTTGTATTATTTATTTATTTATTTATAAAGGATTTTACCAGGAAGGAAACATTGAGATTTCTCTCGTTTTCAAGTATGTCCTGGGTTCAAGAACATTGAAATGTTACAGAAATACAAAGTAATACAATGCAAGATATTAACATAAATCCAAATATACAGATTAACAGAAAAATAAATATGTAGGAAATAAAGTCACTATGTTACATGTTTACAGGCACATTCTGTATATAGTCACTGTGTTACAGTTGTGTTCAAAATTATTCAACCCCCAATGCTGTAAAGGGTTTTAGGGAATTTAGTGTACATTTGTAATTGTATTCAGAATGAAATCCTACAAGGACTTTTTAAAGAACCATATGCAACTAAAATGACATCAATTGGTTTTGTAATACAGTAGTAAATGTTTCTTTTGTGAATTCTTCATTGACACAATTATTCAACCCCTTAAAGACTACCACTCTGAAGAACAGAGTGTGAAAACAGACTCAGGATGCAAAAAAATGAGAAATTGTGGACGTCATTTGCATGTCTTACCCAGAGTTCTTTGCTGCATATGGGTGATGTAGCACAGGAGCTCTGTGAAGCAGTTCTCTGAATTGCAGGGGTGTGCAAATGACTTCTGCAATAATAAACCTTATTATTTGCAGTGTGGAGGCTTTTAATATAATTTTTTACCCTCCACCACAACTTAAATGTTTATGTATGTATATATATACCTTATCTCGGCTAGAAAGTCACGGTGTGGCATAGCATTGATTTTATGGTTCTGCGTAATAACAGATCCAGGATGACAGATGTCATTTTCATATCCTACCCAGAATTCCTTGCTGCATATGGGGAATGTGTCACAGGAGCTCTGGGATTCAATTCTTTGAATTGCTGTGATTTGCAAGTGGCTTCTGCAATAATAAACATAAATAAATAAATATATATATATATATATATATATACATACACATATATACAGTTGTGTTCAAAATTATTCAACCCCCAATGCTGTAAAGGGTTTTAGGTACATTTGTAATTGTATTCAGAATGAAATCCTACAAGGACTTTTTAAAGAACCATATGTAACTAAAATGACATCAATTGGTTTTGTAATACAGTAGTAAATGTTTCTTTTGTGAATTCTTCATTGACACAATTATTCAACCCCTTAAAGACTACCACTCTGAAGAACAGAGGTTCATGCAAGTGTTTTCAATCAGGTATTGAAAACACCTGTGGATGTCACGGAGCAGAAATAAAGCATAATAAGCACCAATTAGGCAGCTTTAAAATGACTGTGATACTCAGCTCCTTCTAGACATTTACTGGTGTGGTTACAAACATGGTGAAGTCAAGAGAATGGTCCAGGAAGACAAGAGAAGAGGTGATTACTCTTCACAGGAAGGGCAATGGCTATAAGAAGATTGCAAAGATGTTAACCACTTCAATGCTGAGGACGCGCTCAGCGCGTCCTCAGCATTCCCGCTGGTGTGCGGAGGACGCGCTGAGCGCGTCCTCCCATTGGGGTCAGCGTTCGGCCGGGTTCCGGCCGATCGCTGGCCCCCCCGGTGCGGGCTGACATCCTCGATGTCAGCACGGCATCCGGGACCGCAGCCGCCGGAATTAGGTGTCATCGCGGCTGCGCGATGACACCTAATTCAGGCGCCCCCCCCCCGCATGTGCGGAGGAGGCGCCTGAAAGGGAGGGGGGGGGAGGTCCTTCGGACCTCTCTCCCTCCCGATCGGCGGCTCTGCGGGGGTTAACCCAGGCATCATTTGGAAGGGCACAGCCTGTCCTTCCAAATGGTGCCTGGCATTAACCCCTGGGGAGCTGGATCGCGAATCGGCGCTGAAAAGCGCCGGTTCGCGATCCTTTCCCGGAGCTGGCCGACATCTTGGATGTCGGCCAAGCCTCCGGAACTCCCCCTGAGGACTGGCGTCATCGTGCGTAGCACGATGACGCCAGTCCTGGACTTAACCCCTAACTGCCACCAACTGTGGAGATAGGGAGTTCCAATGAACTCCCTATCTCCCGATCCGTGGCAGTTAGGGGTTAATGTTTGGTATGGTTGGATCAGCCAGAGCATGGCCGTTCCAACGATACCAAACATGAAAGTGAAAAAGTTTGTAAAAAAAATGAAAAAAAAAAAAATAAAAATTTTAAAAAAAATTATAAAAAAAATAACACTTTTTTCTTTTTTTTGGTTTGTTAATGCAGCAATATTGTTCCCATTTCAATTATAATGTGAACAATGATGCTGCACTAACGATTTTTGTATGCGGTGCGTTTGTTAAAATAGTGTAATTTTCCCCAAAAAAAAATGTAACGAGACCCCATCTCTAATTTTTTTAACAAGCGCACCCCATACAAAATATAACCGCAATTGGTCGCATGTTAAAAATTGGGAAAAAAAACACTTTACACATTGTAAATTATTGAACATACATATTTTATTGCATTTTTTGTTATATTACAGACATGACATAACGTATACATATAATAATGACATATTATGAATCTACCGAGTCTGACGGAAAGAACGATATATAATATGTCTGGGTCACATACTAAAATAAGGCTTCAACACGTTTAAACATGATGAGCAAAACCGGTAAAAATTACCTCAGCACAGGGGCGGGAAAAGCCTCAGCAGCGAAAGGGTTAAACATACCAAGAGAGACCATAGGAAGCATCATTCAAAAATTCAAGACAAAGGGCACTGTTGAAACGCTACCTGGTCGTGGCAGAAAGAAGATGCTGACTTCGACTGCTGTGCGCTACCTGAAGCGTAGAGTGGAGAAAAGTCCCCGTGTGACTGCTGAGGAACTGAGAAAAGATTTGTCAGATGTGGGTACTGAAGTTTCAGCTCAGACAATACGGCGCACACTGCGTAATGAAGGCCTCCATGCCAGAACTCCCAGGCGCACCCCCTTGCTGTCTCCAAAGAATAAGAAGTCGACTGCAGTATGCCAAAAGTCATGTGGACAAACCACAGAAGTTTTGGGATAGTGTTCTGTGGACTGATGAAATAAAATTAGAACCGTTTGGGCCCATGGATCAACGCTATGTTTGGAGGAGGAAGAACAAGGCCTATGAAGAAAAGAACACCTTGCCTACTGTGAAGCATGGCGGGGGGGTCAATCATGCTTTGGGGCTGTTTTGCTTCTGCAGGTACAGGGAAGCTTCAGCGTGTGGAAGGTACCATGAATTCTCTTCAGTACCAGGAGATATTGGATGACAATGTGATGCAGTCCGTCACAAACCTGAGGCTTGGGAGACGTTGGACCTTTCAACAGGACAATGACCCCAAGCATACCTCCAAGTCCACTAGAGCATGGTTGCAGATTAAAGGCTGGAACATTTTGGAGTGGCCATCGCAGTCACCTGACTTAAATCCGATTGAGAACCTCTGGTGGGACTTAAAGAAAGCAGTTGCAGTGCGCAAGCCTAAGAATGTGACTGAACTGGAGGCTTTTGCCCATGACGAATGGGCGAAGATACCCGTAGATCGCTGCAAGACACTTGTGTCAAGCTATGCTTCACGTTTAAAAGCTGTTATAACTGTAAAAGGATGTTGTACTAAGTACTAAGATTGAATGTCACTTGGGGGTTGAATAAAACTGATAATGATGTGAGCACAGAAAAGACATTTGTGGTTATTTCATTATAAATGTTATGTTATATTTGTCTGACCTACACGTGCCTCTTTGATTTAATTGTAAGCAAGATGACTGAATGATCAAAACACTCAATTTCAGTGGGGGTTGAATAATTTTGAACACAACTGTACATGTTTACAGGCGCATTCTGTATATAGTCACTGTGTTACATGTTTACAGTAGGGATGTGCGTTTCGGGTTTCGGAATTTTCACGAAATTTCCCGATTCGTGTTTTCGGATGCGGCCGAAAATTTTCTGAAAAACGAAACTTTTTCGAAAAAACGAAAAGTCGATGGGCAAAATGACACGAAAAATGGTCAATATTCTGAAAAATGTGCAATTCCGAAAAACGAAAATTTCCGAAATTACGAAAAGTCGATACAAAAACCGAGCACAGTGACACGAAAATACGAAAAATGGTCGATATTCCGAAAAAAAAAAATGTACCCGAAAAACGGGCCGAACCGAATCGAAATCGGTCGAAACGAGCCTAATCGAAAAGTTTAAAAATCAAAAAAATTGAACCGAAAAAAAAAAAAAAAATATCGGTGCACAAGCCTAGTTTACAGGTGCATTCTGTATATAGTCACTATGTCACATGTTTACAGGCGCATTCTGTATATAGTCACTGTGTTACACGTTTACAGGCGCATTCTGTATATAGTCACTGTTTTACAGGTTTACAGGTGCATTCCGTATTGAGGTATGTTAATAGGGAGCGCGAGTGACTTAACACTGGTGGAAGATTTGATGGCGTCCGGGAGGTTATTCCATAATTGTGGTGCTCTGTAGGAAAACGAGGATCGAGCCACTTTCTTTTTGTGTTGTGGTATTGTAAGTAAGGTGCTGGATCGGAGGTAATAGGATGAAGGAACTGCTAGGGCAATCAGCCTATTCAGGTAGGGTGGTAGCTTCCCAGAGAAGCTCTTAAACACCAGGTTGGAAAGGTGAAGGGTGCGTCTAGATTCCAGTGACAGCCAGTTTAGCTCTTTTAACATGTCACAATGGTGGGTCATGTAGTTACATTGTAGCACAAAGCGGCAGAATGAGTTATACAATGTAGTAAGTTTCTGGAGGTGTGTTGTATTCACAGGATACAGGTGGATAAGATTCTATAAATGATATACGCGGACTCTCCTGTCCTGTCAGCTAGGACTAACAGCAAAGGTGTGCAAGACACATCCTAGCCAATTTGCTGCAGCAATCTTCTGATAGGTGACCTAATTAACAAGATGTTGCGCTCAGCTTTCCAAAGCCGTTCCTACATAATTCTGAGTTCTCTGTGAGAGTGAAAGCCGTGCTAAAAAGCCCTAAACCCTCAAAAATAAAAACAACCTAGATCCAACTACCCGCACCTATAGTATATCCGATCACTCCTCGTTCTGTGCTGTTGTTCGTTATGCACCGGATGGGTCTAAAACACGACCAGACCTTCACAATGGTCACTTCCATACCCAGAGGTAAGTCTATGGAATATAATAGAAATTTTACCATTCAGCTTTATTATGAAAAGAGGTTTGTGAAATCCTATCTTACAGAGAAATAAAAAAAATTAAATAAAATTGTGTGTTTCTGGTGGTGTCTAACAAACATAGAAACAGAAATGTCGGCAGATAAGAACCTTTCGGCCCATCTAGTCTGCCCAATTACATGGATTTATCTTTTGTTTAGGATAGCCTTATGCCTATCCCATGCTTGCTTAAATTCAATCACTGTTTTGGCCTCTACCACTTCTACTGGAAGACTGTTCCATGTATCCACCACCCTCTCAGTAAAATAATGCTTCCTGATGTTACTTTTAAACCTTTGCCCCTCTAATCTAAGACTATGTCCTCTTGTTTTGCTACTTTGCTAACAACATTTTAAAGGAGCAGCATCACTTACAGAAACTAGATTACTTGTGCATTACATAACACATGCTGCTGCCTTTCTTTGAAGTAGTTGCATGTTAAAAAGAAAATTAGGTTTTTATCTCCCCTTTCCATTTTGAGGATTTTTCCCATGATGCAACATTTACCAAAATGTGCAAAAGTTTTACATTGTAGCTGTGCTTTATCACCTACAGTATTTAACAGTTAATGAGAAGGAGGAGGGCAGGTTTCTATATGGCTGCAGGAGGTCTATTGTTCGTGTGACTACCTGAGATTAGAAGGCTTTTAAGATCCCTGCCTTATCTACCCCTGAGGTCCTACGAATACATCCCACACAATACATTGAGTGAGTAGGTGACTGACCCATTCACTCCATTCTATGGACAAAGCCACACCGTGAGAAACAAGTGATGGAAAGATACGGAGTGTGTGTGTGGTGGGGGGGGGTTACAAAGCACATACAATATTTCATTTTTTGTTGGTAGTGGCCCTTTAAGGCTAATGTCAGACGAACGCAGTTTGTGTTGCCGCACATTTTAACGTCCATCGTAGCATAGAACCATGATCAAGAGACCCACACACAAAGTACGTGTACACCAAACTGCGCACAACGCACGTGGCAAATGGACGCAAGAACGTAAAACCGCTACCACGGACGCGCAGAGTGCGCCACGTCCGTGTAGCATTCTGTGTGAGTGATGAGATGTCAGACGCAGCGCATTTGCGACGTCCAGCACCTTGACGCACACAATGGCTTTTCATATCCCTTTCAAATTTTTAAAGGGACACTCTAGGCAACATGACCACCTAAGCTATTTTAGGTGGTCATGATACCCAGAGTATGCTGCCCCCTGTCCCCCCTCCCTCCGCTCAGCGGTTCAGCTGTAAATGTTGAAAACAGCTGAGAGACGCGGAGGACTTTACTCCGCCCTCCAAGCTGTCAGTCAGCAGAGCGGGAATCATATTTCCCGCTTCTGCCGAGTAGGAGACGTCATCGCGCTTTCAGCTTTCAGCGCGATGACGTCTCCTACTCACCGCAGAAGCTGGCAGCTCCCTCTGAGGGTTAGTGTTGCGCGCATCCTCTTGCGCGCAACACTAATCCTCAGAGGGAGCCGGGAGGAAGCCTGCCGATTGGCTGGCTTATGTGAGAGGCGCGCATCTCACGTAAACCAGAAGCCAAGACGCCGCAAGAAGGACGGGAGCGGAAGAGGAGGGAGGGGAGTATAAAAAAAAAATTTAAAAAAAGACACCGCTGGAAACAAGAGGATTTTAGGGTAAGTATTACAGTTACAAAAAAAAAAAAAAAAAAAAAAAACACGGACCATGTGGTGTCTACAGTAACTTCCGTCAGTACGTCTGTCCATCATGCACGCACGCAGAGTGTGCTCAGACTGCGTTCATCTGACATTATCTAAACATGTCTCTAAGGCTATTCTATTGAACAGATTCACAAATAGTCAAGCAGTAATATTCCGTATTAAATTTAACTTACAAAAAGAGAAGCTGTAAGTAGAATAGAGGTTATGCCAAATGAAAATATAAAAATATTGACCACAGTCCATCAATTGGTTGAATAACAGCAACTGTTGCACATGTCAAATTAGGCTTTATGTAACAAAGACCTTTAAACAGGTGTATGGAAGAAAAATAAAAAAAATAAAAAAGGTACAAAGTTTAGCTTGCAAAAAGACTGGAGGGGGCAGTAAAAATTTAAGCACCAGTGATTGACATTGTTGCAAACAATGGCAAAGATCACAACGGTTTTAACTGCGACAAACTTTGGCAGGTCGCAAAAGGAAAATTTAAAAAGTGTCAGGAGATTGAAGCTTCTCCTGCTGTCATTTGAATTTTTCTTTTTGAAACACAGAGGGCCATATTACATAGTTGGTGCTAACTTAACCAGAGCTGTTGTAAACTTCCCAGAGCCATTATCCTATGGAGGTTTTAAGTTTACAACAGCTCTGGTTAAGTTAGCACCAACATTGAAATACTGCCCGAGTATTTCACCATTGACTGCAACTACAGCAAACACTGGCACTTTAAATAGCTCCCCTGGAGTAAAAGATATTGTAGTTATAGTATTTAAATGCGATTTATGCCCTTTCCGCCAGAGATCCTCTGGCACAGGAATATCATTGTGGGGATGGGATGATACAATAAGGAGGTTTCATTCACAGACATGTGTCGGCTGGATGCAGGCTCAGCAGCAGATAGGAGATAAAATCTGGGGCTCATTGTCTGCATTTCCCTGTGATAATGAAGCCATTAGCAGAGTGATTGAGCCTGGCGAACCATGAAATTGCCACATTTGTAAGCAGCACTTTGAGTGCATAATGGGAGGCGAGGCGGGGGAATGGAGCGACAGGTATTCATGCTCAGACTGCTCAGAGGAATGCACAGGTTACTCTGACACCATCACCTCCACGCAGCTCAGTATCCAGCAGAGATGCACAATTATACACACGATCCCTCTCTAGAATGACGTATTCATTATAAGCCTTCTCTAAATCATTCCGTGTTAGAGTGTGCAAAAATCAAACATTACTTATAACCCGCAAATAATAAAAAAAGGCAAATTTTCCAAAAAAAACTAATTTAAAAAAATGAGATCTAAACGGGCGACAAGCACTTCATCTGACCATCCCTTCTGCACACATCTATCATAATATGTATAGCACCTACACATTCAACAGTGCTGTACAATGGGGAAGACAATGTTTTTTAACTACGGTACTTTGACACAGATAAACAGGAAACAAAGAGGACAAGAAAGCTGGAGGTCGATTTTCATAATGGAGTACATGAGTCAACATAAAGTGAGTTTAACCACAAGAATGAGGTTACCCCCTGCTGCTCCTTTAAACGAAGTTACATCCATATTTATTTATAAAGCGTTTTAGCACGACGGATACATTGAGATTTCTCTGGTTTTCAGTACGTCCTGGGTTCAAGAAACATTGAATTGTTACAGAAATACAAAAAGTAGTAAAATGCAAGATATTAAAAACAAAACACATATACAGATTAACAGAAAATAAATAAGTAGGAAATAGTCACTGTTACATGTTTACAGGTGCATTCTGTATATAGTCACTATGTTACATGTTTACAGGTGCATTCTGTATATGGTCACTATGTTACATGTTTACAGGTGCATTCTGTATATAGTCACTATGTTACATGTTTACAGGTGCATTCTGTATATAGTCACTATGTTACATGTTTACAGGTGCATTCCATATATAGTCACTATGTTACATGTTTACAGGTGCATTCTGTATATAGTCACTGTGTTACATGTTTACAGGTGCATTCTGTATATAGTCACTGTGTTACATGTTTACAGGTGCATTCTGTATATAGTCACTGTTACATGTTTACAGGCGCATTCTGTATATAGTCACTGTGTTACATGTTTACAGGTGCATTCTGTATATAGTCACTGTGTTACATGTTTACAGGCGCATTCTGTATATAGTCACTGTGTTACATGTTTACAGGTGCATTCTGTATATAGTCACTGTGTTACACGTTTACAGGAGCATTCTGTATATAGTCACTGTGTTACATGTTTACAGGAGCATTCTGTATATAGTCACTGTGTTACATGTTTACAGGCACATTCTGTATAGATTCACAGGCGCATTCTGTATATAGTCACTATGTTACATGTTTACAGGTGCATTCTGTATCGAGGTATGTTAATAGTGATCTCTTAAGTGACTTTAGACTGGGGGAAGATTTGATATTGAAGGTACATGAATATTTTGCAATGTGCACTTTTCCTGTATGTAAAATCCAAAGACATCACTAGCATGTGCAACCCATTGCAATAGAGCGTTCATCCATAAACAAACTCACATTTATGATTAGTAACGATCACGAATATACAGGATGGCTGGATGGAAGGTACCCAAAGGAAAAAAGTGTATCTTGGAAATTATATACATGTATGCTATGCCTCCTTGTATATGGGGGAAAATATAAGGACCCCCCGCCCCCATTATTGTCTCACTGGATTTCAATTTGGCCCACTTTGTGTCTTGCCAAATATCCAGACTACATTGGACCTCATTCCATGTTGCGTGAAGCATGTTTGGTGAAACAGTAGCCACAGTTTCCATTTTGTGGCTTTCAGGTGCTGGAGATCGGTGATCTTGATCTGGTAGACAATGTTTTTGACTTAACTGAACAAGGGATATATCATCCAACTGAGGAGGCCACTAAACTGATCTGCCTCTGCTGATCCATCTCTCAGGCATAGCGTGATCTTTAACCACGTGCCTGAAACGTGAGCTTGTCTGCGGTCAGTTGGAATGGTTGGCGACACTACCTGGCGCATGCGCGTTGAGCGAGCGTGGAATAGAAACTTTGAATGAATCCCCCTGTGATGGAGCAAACTGAAAGTGTATATATAATAAATACATGACACACTCGAAAACAAGAGAAATCTCAGTGTATCCGACCTGGTAAAATACTTAATATAATGATATATAGGTTGGGTTTTTTGGGGGGGGGGGTTAAACCCTTCACCTGGACACACTGTACAGTCAGGGTAATGATGATGAACATGAAAACTAATAGGTGACTTATAGAAAGTGCGATTTAGGGACCTAAGTGGGGAACAGACTGACCGAACACACACACTCACACACAGCCGTGCACACCTAGTCAGACAGGTTTTTTTCAATAGATATAAAATTGGTGGTATGGAGTGCCAGGAATAGATTTCTGTAATCACCCCAGAGTACTATTTGCTCTCCTACTAGTTATTTTATTGATTACCAAGAACGGAAATGCAACAAATATGACATAAGTGGGAATTGAGACCATCAGTGATAAAGGGGTTAAATGTTCTACTTTACATTTTCCCCCTCATTTTTGCATGTCTCTCTGTGGTGTCCCCTAACGATCTGTCTAAAAATGCATTTCCTTTTCAACTGGTCAGCGGACGACTTCATAGAGAGTCTTGCACAGTGGGAAACTCATACTGCTGATCTTCCGGGCGCCTTCTGGGATGCCTTGTGGTTCGCCTCACACTTGGGAAAATTCGTAGGCATCAAAATAATGGCTGTCATATTACTGGATACCTCCACACTAAGCCTGACCATCTTGGCCTTTTAAAATCTTCAGTACGGGAAACGATCCCAAGTTCAGGTCCAGTCTGCGGCATTTAAATTAAAACTGAACTGCTTTAAAGTCGTGAAAGCGGTGATTGATACGATAGGATTTACAGGCCTCGCTAACTCTAGGCAAACACAAGACAGACCCATCTGAGCCCGGCACGCAGTATGATACTCCCGGCACGGAACAAAAACACAAAGGAGACCCTGTGTGTCCTGCCTGATGGAATACATCTTTGAAAAGGGGCATTTTATTCTGTCGAAACCGCATGAGAATGCTGGGCACCGTATTAAACTTCACAATATGTTTACATACCCCTATCTCAGTTGAAAGCAAAGAACTGACAAGAACTCAGTGTCTGACATTACGGCAAACCTTTCCCCTCCTCTCAGTTCATGCTCCGCGACATATTGAGCATCAGTTACATAAAGTCACAATACAAAGTAACAGGCCGTATTATTATTTTGTTTACAAAATGTATTTGAGAAACAGCAATGCATATAACGAGGTGGACCAAAGGTCTGCAGGAGAAAGAGGAGGTTACAAAAAGGAGGCACGTACAATTATCTGCATATGGAGCATCTTACGAGCCTCCCATTATGGATAAAACAGTGGCTTCCCTGCCAGATTTCCCATGATACTCAGCCAGCTTTACAGGCACATAAGTCTGAAACATCCCGTGTGAGGACGGCTATTACTGTGAACGGCCCATCGCTACTCAATGACAGGCTCCATTTAAAAGCTGGCTGAGCATCATGGGACCCGCATTTCCTAAAACATGTTGGGGGTCGTGGTTAGCAGTCCCTGCCCGTAAGGATGTTGGTACATAGGTGAAGCGTCATGCTGTAAAACTGCTAGTAGGTGAATATAGAGGCTATGAAACATCCCATGCGTAAAGCACATTCCTGGTGTTTACAGATGTCACTGACAGACTGGAAACAATTACAGCAGATAATTAGTAGCAAAGACAAAGCCGAGAATCCCTTATTTTAGGGGATTTCTGTGCTTAAAACGTACACTCTATGCAGTGTGACCACTCAATGTTATCTGGGATGGCACGCAGTTCTGTGATCCTGGTGTTCCCTCAAGGGAAGTTGGGGGGGGTCTGATTAAGCCCTCCAAATGGAGCGGCTTCTCGTGCCCAGAGCTAGGTCTCCCCAATGATCTCTGCATTGAGAGCTATTGGATTGGCTGGAGCATCTATTTCTCATGTGACATTGTGCGTCTGGCCACATGTCACATTCGGCAGAAATCAGGAAAGCAGCACTAGATTCATGTGAGTTTTTAACCTAAGCTAAAAGGTTTTAAAAAAAAAAAAAAAAAGGGGATACGGAGGTGGTGAGGAAGGGTTGTTGTTTAACCTCTTCATCCCCCCTCCGATTTCAACTCGGTAGTCTCCACTTAAAGAGACCAAGACATTTAATAAAACCTTGAAAGCGCAACATTTAAAGAATGTGTTTAAAAAATACATAACATGAAGCAATATCTATAAAGCAGGGATCCTCTGCGACTCTGCCAGACAACACCTTGTGAGCGGGATTCACGTTCTGTCAGGATTAATAGAACGCATCTGCCCAGCACGGATATTTTTACCTAAATGCCACCACTCGCTCAGCATTTCACCTGGATCACAGCATGTTCGTATTGATTGTAATAGTGGTTATTTGCAGCATAAAATAACATGGGAGAGGTATTTCTGAATAATGAAATTACCTTTTCTCGTTGAAAACAGAGCAGTGCGTGAAACTTTTGTGTTACGCAGCGGACGTTTTGGTCTTGTCTCTGAAATCTGTAACCTGATATCAGTCATCTTCCCCCTGCACAAAACAGAAATTCAGGAGGATCAGAAACAGAAGTCTGCAGTATGCGGATACAGGCATAATAATACAGCAGGTTAGGGAGCAGGACACTGTTGTAAAGGGATACGGCCTGACAGAAAGGTGGTCTTCGCTTTCTTTTCCCTTGCCAGCGGGTGTGTAAAAGAGTTAAAACAGGTCTCAACTGTCCGCCATCTTGGGGCCTAGCGGATGGAGGAGCTCATCTGCATCAGCCCTGTTGATTTGCCTGGTCTAGCCATGCCTGTGAGTCTGGTGATGTCGCCTTCCTCCCCCAAGCTGGCACTGGAGGACGACCTGCTCCCCCTCACCCGAGGGATGCTCGTGGAGCTGCTGGAGGGAGTGGCGCGCTGCTATGCAGGAGACTGGCTGGATGTGTACAGCGGCGGCTGGAAGGCCTGTGGAGTCGGAGGACTCATTGCGGCCCTGCTGTGATTTGGCGCCTGCACTTGAGTGGGTGGCCAGCGGACGGAGCAGCCTACTATCTACTCCTGCTGTACCTGCTCTGGACTCCCGGGGTCACCTGCCGGGTGTATTGCCTGGAGCACCTACACCTGTTGCTGATGTTCTGCAGTACTCTGTTCCTGACGTCCATTCATTGGTGTTGAATATTGAGGATTCCGGGGGTGGTTTTTCTCCCACCGTGGCCGCGACCCAGCTGCACCGCGATCCTGCTGCGGAGGCTGGTTGTTTGTGTGCTTCCTGATGTTCTGCCCCCCTACTTTTTTAGGGCCTTCGGCGGCTGCTGGCCCTGGCGGGGGAGGCATACGACACCTGTGTCCAATGTCCAGGCTGTATTTTTGATATACGGTACTTCTTCTCCGATGGGCTGTGGACTGTCGTGGGCCTCCTGCTCTTGGACACTGGCTGAAGATTCTGGACTCTAAATTGCCCGCTTTATTTTTCTGGCTTATGACCCCTGGCTTTCTCCTGCCCCCCCTCTGAGATTTGCTGAGACCCCTTCATTTTCCCTTTCCTTTCCCTCTTTTGACGTACTATGTTATTTTTGGAGGACGACCAAGTCATTCTATTGACTTTCTTCCCAATGCTTTGGCACCCCCCCCCCCTTTTATGGCGCTGCCTACTGAATTTTTGGGCCTGCGGTTGGTTGCCTGATGGGGCACCGGGACACCCCCCCCCCCTTCTTTTTTTTTGTGTGGGACAATAGGGAGCAACCTGGGCGAGCCACTAGGACGGCTACCTAGGCTCTGCCCGTCCTCTTGGCCCCAGGTCTCCCGGCCTCTTCCATGGCCCTCGGTTTCCTAACGGTTGCAGGGTTGAGCCAGGAATGCCGCGTCTTATATGGCAGTCCCACACCACCCTCATCTCCCCCCCTTTTTTCCCCCAGATGCCCCCTTGGTTGAACTCCGTCACCCTTCTGTTCTTTTTGGACCAGCCCTACTGATGAGATGCTATCCATTTTCGATGGTGCTGACTTTTGGCTGTATATTTTACGAGGACGCTTTCAATTTTCTGCAGAGTTTATTATCTAGCTTTTGTTGATATGTTGATTGTATGACTTTTTAAATGACATATTATGGCCCTGCGCGGCCATTTCTTACTGTTGGCTAGATGTCTGGCTTTGCAACAATTCTAAAATAAAGAATAAAATTAAAAACAGGTCTCAACTGACACATACTGCACCCAATAACACAGGCACGATACATGCAGACGCCAGAGAGGATTGTATACACCATATACGGGTAAAGTGCTCCATGTAGGGTTGCCAGGTCGGCCAGGTCTTCCTGGACACATTACTATTTCACGCAGAGGGAGAGCACAAGAAAAAGTGCTGCCCCGCACCATGTATAATTCATATGCTGCAAGAAAGAAATCAGGACAGGTCACCTGGGATTCCTTTATGATTTTTTACCTGCAGGGTTGCATTTTTCATGCACTGTCCATCAGCATGACTAAGTTACATGTGTATAGAGAAACACAGCCGATCCGGCAATCCTAGCTGTGCGCTGGGGCTCAGTTGGTGAAACATGTAAAGTGGGGTATGCCAATATAAATTTTAGCTCAAAATATCTGGGCAGGAGAGGGTGTGAGGTGAAGAATTTCAAGTCATTTCCCATTTTGGTGAGTACCATGCTTGGGATCCTCTGGGATTTGGTCAGTGACCACTAGGGATGTGCGTTTCGGGTTTCGGAATTTTCACGAAATTTCCCGATTCGTGTTTTCGGATGCGGCCGAATTTCCAAAAAATTTTAGATCCGAAAATGGCAGATCCGAAAGGTTTTCCGAGCCAAAACGAAATATTTTCGAATGGACTTGAAATGTGTCAAATCGAAATTTATTGCTTTGAAACGAGGAGAACAGACTTTCCGAAAAAACGAAAATTTCCAAACTTACGAAAAGTCGATACAAAAAACGAGCTAAGTGACACGAAAATACGAAAAACGGTCGAAATTCCGAAAACATGTACAATTCCGAAATCACGAAAATGCGATACAAAAAACGAGCTAAGTGACACGAAAATACGAAAAACGGGCAAAATTCCGAAAACATGTACAATTCCGAAAAACGAAAATTTCCGAAATCACGAAAAGTCGATACAAAAAACGAGCTAAGTGACACGAAAATACGAAAAACGGGCAAAATTCCGAAAACATGTACAATTCCGAAATCACGAAAATTTCCGAAATTACGAAAAGTCGATACAAAAAACGAGCTAAGTGACACGAAAATACGAAAAATGGTCGATATTCCGAAAAAAGTACACGATAAACGAATCGAGCCGAACCGAAACAGAAATCGGTCGAAATGAGCCGAATCGGTTTAAAAATCCAAAAAAAAATAATAAATAAATAATTCAAACCGAATCGAACCGAAAAAAAAAAAAAAAAAAAATCAGTGCACAAGCCTAGTGACCACCCAGTGCTTTGTGCACATGGTGACAGGCTTCACTGAGCCGCAGCCCTGATCTCATTACCTTAAACCTTTTCCATGTGAAACACAGTAGTGAGCGATTTAAGCTGCCTCACCCACAGGGTCTCCATCAGGATTATCTCTGGCTCCTCTCTATGGCAGTATCCCCCAACCCTGCTCCTCAGGTCCCCCTAACAGGCCAGGTTTGCAGGATATGTGAAGCACAGCACAGGTGATCTGATTTGCTGCTCAGTGATTGCAGGATTCAGTCTGTATTTCCCTAGGTCAGGGGTCAGCAAGCTTGGCTCCCTGATGTTTTGGAACTACATCTCCCACAATGCTCAGTCGCCCATTAGGCTGACTGAGCCACAAGGGAAATGTAGTTCCCAAAACATCAGGGAGCCAAGGTTACTGACCCCTGCCCTAGGTAATCCTTAATTCTGGCCGCTTGGTGCTCCCCTTGGTCCAGGGTTGAGAAACATTGCTGCAGGTCAGTGGATCCCAACCACGGTCCTCAAGTTCCCCTAACATGTCAGGCATTACAGAGATGTGAAGCAGCAGGTGACATTCAGAGGCTTTGTGGGCGCACAGGGAGATACACAAGCTTTCCTTCTTTTCGGGGGGTGTCTCTGGATAATATTGTGTATTTAGGGGCTCAGCAGCCGCCCTGACAGGACATGCAGTTTGTTGTATTAGTACAAACTGACCCTCACATACCCTGTACAGTTTCCACAGCCAACCGATCCGAATGGACGCCCCTTCCCGCCAGTCAGCTTGGCCGTGATTCCCGAAATTACCCGCGCTTTGCTCTGATTGGCTGCGGCCCGGGCGGCAGGTCGCACCTTCCAACATGGCGGTCTCATCGTTCTCTCACACATGAAGCTGCCTCCGCCATGCGGCGCAGGTGACCGCTTTCCTTACCCATTGGCACCGCCTACCGCTCCCTCCCCAGCGGAGCTCTGGGACGTTTAGTTCCTCAGCATCTCTGGGGGGAAAATGGCGCCAAATCAATCTCTCAGCTGCGGACCCCTCCCAAGCTCCAGCCTGTGGCGCCGCCTGTAAGTGACATAGTATAAGCATATAAACCCCATTGGATTACCTGTCACACACAATCTGGGAAATAAACCCTGTAAGAGCAGCCCATTTTACCTCAGAAATGCGGGTTTTCTGTGGTAAAAATAAACCTAATACACTCTAAAATGAAGTGAAATCACCTCGGTTCTGCCGGTCCCTATAGGTCGATGACTGAAGGTCTGATAATGGATCTATTTCTTCCTGCAATTGTTTGACTATTAGAATCCTCACATCCTGCCCAATCCTCAAATTATTCATAAGCTGCCATTCAATCAGCTCCAGCGGCTTATTATGATATTAAACATTTCTGTCTCCCTGGACATCACACCTCCCTAAAACCCAAATACCTCTTTCATAAATCTACTCTTTTTAGGGGCTCCTCCATATATTCAGGGTGTGTGGGTCTCTTTTTAGGGGCTCCTCCATATATTCAGGGTGTGTGGGTGTCTTTTTAGGGGTTCCTCCATATATTCAGGGTGTGCGGGTGTCTTTAGGGGCTCCTCCATATGTTCAGGGTGTGCGGGTGTCTTTTAGGGGCTCCTCCATATATTCAGGGTGTGTGGGTGTCTGTTTAGGGGTTCCTCCATATGTTCAGGGTGTGCTGGGTGTCTTTTTAGGGGCCCCTCCATATATTCAGGGTGTGCAGGTGTGTTTTTAGGGGCTCCTCCATATATTCAGGGTGTACGGGTGTCTTTTTAGGGGCTCCTCCATATATTCAGGGTGTGCGGGTGTGTTTTTAGGGCTTCCTCCATATAATCAGGGTGTGTGGGTGTCTTTTTAGGGGTTCCCCATATATTCAGGGTGTGCGGGTGTTTTTTGGGGCTTCTCCATATATTCAGGGTGTGTGGGTGTCTTTTTTAGGGGTCCTCCATATATTCAGGGTGTGCGGGTGTCTTTTTAGGGGTTCCTCCATATATTCAGGGTGTGCTGGGTGTCTTTTAGGGGCTCCTCCATATATTCAGGGTGTGCTGGGTGTCTTTTAGGGGCTCCTCCATATATTCGGGTGTGTGGGTGTCTTTTTAGGGGCTCCTCCATATATTCAGGGTGTGTGGGTGTCTTTTTAGGGGCTCCTCCATATATTCAGGGTGTGTGGGTGTCTTTTTAGGGGCTCCTCCATATATTCAGGGTGTGCGGGTGTCTTTTAGGGGTTCCTCCATATATTCAGGGTGTGCTGGGTGTCTTTTAGGGGCTCCTCCATATATTCAGGGTGTGCTGGGTGTCTTTTAGGGGCTCCTCCATATATTCAGGGTGTGCGGGTGTCTTTTTAGGGGCTCCTCCATATATTCAGGGTGTGTGGGTGTCTTTTAAGGGCTCCTCCATATATTCAGGGTGTGCGGGTGTCTTTTAGGGGCTCCTCCATATATTCAGGGAGTGCGGGTGTCTTTTTAGGGGCTCCTCCATATATTCAGGGTGTGCGGGTGTCTTTTTAGGGGCTCCTCCATATATTCAGGGTGTGCGGGTGTCTTTTTAGGGGTTCCTCCATATATTCAGGGTGTGCTGGGTGTCTTTTAGGGGCTCCTCCATATATTCAGGGTGTGCTGGGTGTCTTTTTAGGGGCTCCTCCATATATTCAGGGGTGTTGGGTGTCTTTTTAGGGGCTCCTCCATATATTCAGGGTGTGTGTGGTCTTTTTAGGGGCTCCTCCATATATTCAGGTGTGTGGGTGTCTTTTTAGGGGCTCCTCCATATATTCAGGGTGTGCGGGTGTCTTTTTAGGGGTTCCTCCATCCATATATTCAGGGTGTGCTGGGTGTCTTTTAGGGGCTCCTCCATATATTCAGGGTGTGCTGGGTGTCTTTTAGGGGCTCCTCCATATATTCAGGGTGTGCGGGTGTCTTTTTAGGGGCTCCTCCATATATTCAGGGTGTGTGGGTGTCTTTTAAGGGCTCCTCCATATATTCAGGGTGTGCGGGTGTCTTTTAGGGGCTCCTCCATATATTCAGCGTGTGCGGGTGTCTTTTAAGGGCTCCTCCATATATTCAGGGTGTGGGTGTCTTTTTAGGGGCTCCTCCATATATTCAGGGTGTGCTGGGTGTCTTTTAGGGGCTCCTCCATATATTCAGGGTGTGCTGGGTGTCTTTTAGGGGCTCCTCCATATATTCAGGGTGTGTGGGTGTCTTTTTAGGGGCTCCTCCATATATTCAGGGTGTGTGGGTGTCTTTTTAGGGGCTCCTCCATATATTCAGGGTGTGCGGGTGTCTTTTAGGGGCTCCTCCATATATTCAGGGTGTGCTGGGTGTCTTTTAAGGGGCTCCTCATATATTCAGGGGTGTGTGGGTGTCTTTTAGGGGCTCCTCCATATATTCAGGGTGTGTGGGTGTCTGTTTAGGGGTTCCTCCATATGTTCAGGGTGTGCTGGGTGTCTTTTTAGGGGCCCCTCCATATATTCAGGGTGTGCAGGTGTCTTTTTAGGGGCTCCTCCATATATTCAGGGTGTGTGGGTGTCTTTTTAGGGGCTCCTCCATATATTCAGGGTGTGCGGGTGTCTTTTAGGGCTTCCTCCATATATTCAGGGTGTGCTGGGTGTCTTTTAGGGGCTCCTCCATATATTCAGGGTGTGCTGGGTGTCTTTTAGGGGCTCCTCCATATATTCAGGGTGTGTGGGTGTCTTTTTAGGGGCTCCTCCATATTTTCAGGGTGTGTGGGTGTCTGTTTAGGGGTTCCTCCATATGTTCAGGGTGTGCTGGGTGTCTTTTTAGGGGCCCCTCCATATATTCAGGGTGTGCAGGTGTCTTTTTAGGGGCTCCTCCATATATTCAGGGTGTGTGGGTGTCTGTTTAGGGGTTCCTCCATATGTTCAGGGTGTGCGGGTGTCTGTTTAGGGGTTCCTCCATATATTCAGGGTGTGCGGGTGTATTCTTAGGGGCTCCTCCATATATTCAGGGTGTGTGGGTGTCTTTTTAGGGGCTCCTCCATATATTCAGGGTGTGCTGGGTGTCTTTTAGGGGCTCCTCCATATATTCAGGGTGTGTGGGTGTCTTTTTAGGGGCTCCTCCATATATTCAGGGTGTGTGGGTGTCTGTTTAGGGGTTCCTCCATATGTTCAGGGTGTGCTGGGTGTCTTTTTAGGGGCTCCTCCATATGTTCAGGGTGTGTGGGTGTTTGTTTAGGGGTTCCTCCATATGTTCAGGGTGTGCGGGTATCTTTTTAGAGATCCTCCATATATTCAGGGCCTGCGGGTGTCTTTTTAGGGGCTCCTCCATATATTCAGGGTGTGCGGGTATCTTTTTAGGGATCCTTCATATATTCAGGGCCTGCGGGTGTCTTTTTAGGGGCTCCTTCATCAATAACTGCAGCCCATAACCTAAGAGAAAAATGGCACAGGTCTTAAGTGGATTACAATAGCTTGCATTCAGACTTTTTCTACTTTGTGGGCTTAATGCTTTGGCCCCAGTAGATCTGTATTTAACTTATTTTGCTCATATCCTGAATGGTGAGATAATAATCCCATTCTATTTGGAACACATGTCAGACTGACTGAGATTCTGCGCTCCTCTCTCTGTCAGACCATTATCACACCAGCGTGGATAACCACCGCCTGACCGTGGGACTCCGAGTAAATTACAGGCATCGGAGGTACCGTCCCTCTCACCCAGATGTTTACATTGTGAAATCTGTTATTGCGAGATCCTCGTTTGGCAATTTTAAGCTGGTCGGAGTCACAGATTTAATTGAAGTGTACATAATCATACATGGGGACTTTTCTGTCTGGGTTATACTAGGAGCGGGAAGTTAGTATCAGTTGACCAAGATTTCCCATGTTGCTGCTGACTCATAAAATGTGGTTTAGCTGCTGTATAGGCATCTTTTTAAAACTCTTTTAAACTCTATTGTTTGTCGTAGCATAAGGGTTATTCACAAAGCTTCGGTGTTAAAAACTCTAGTGAGAAATGCCGAAAAATATCCTCAAAAACGTAAAACCAAAGGGTGACGGGAGAAGCTTTACAGGTAAGCATCTCCTGCTTCTCTTAACACTTTAGTTTTGTGAAATGCCGGCGATTGTCATCACTGTAACACCGGCACTTTGTGTATAACCAGCTATGACTGAGACGTACTACTAGAAGATAGTATCTATTCTTCAGATGCTTTTTTTTTCTCTTCATCTTGCGTTCGTCACATGTATAAGTTCATTATTGTAACTGTTCTGTTGTTGGGTGTACTGTATATATTTGTTGATATTCTCCTTGATAATGGCTCAGTGAAAGCCATAACATTGGTCAAATGTTTTTAAAGTAGATTAAATTTTTTTTATTTTATTTATATATATATATATATATATATATATCTTGAATGTGGCCAGCTTTGTTTTTCCTACATGTTGTTATACGGAGCTGAGCACAGAGTTATGTATACTTCTAATCAGGGTTGATTTGATTTAAATCCCCTCCAGCAAGACAATTTAAATCATGATTTTTAAATGTAAAAACTCTTCTGTTTGCTGGGCTTTGGAATCATTAATATTTGCATCAGATGGAGAATTCTTATCTTAAATATGTCAGAGCAGTTTTACTAATCTTTCGGAACAGGTTTGTGTTAAATAGGTTAATCTCTCATGTTTGGAGAACTACTTAAATTGTTTTATTCAACTTAATAACATTATATAGCATACATATTCTTATATTTGCTTAACCCTTTTATGGTGCGGGCGTACTATGCCATCCCCGAGGGGGATACGACTCAACAGCGTGGGGCGGCATAGCATGCCACACTGGCATCTATGAGCTGTGACAGGTCCGCCCACCAGTTGTCACGTGGCATCCCCTGCAGCCAATAACGCGACATGCGCAGGCTGGCCGGAGGAGAGGCCCACTGCAGCAGTTGGAGAGGTCCCTCTGGCATTAATGCCCTCCCACCAGGCACAGTCCTTTAACCCCTTAGTGGCCGGGCGGTTTTACAAAAATCCGCCCGGAAGTGCCCGCTGCTGTTTTTACGTTTCTGTGCTGTTTGCGTTTAGGTCAAATTTTCCTCTTACTCGTTTATGCAACCCACACATATTATATACCGTTTTTCCCGCCATTAAATGGACTTTCTAAAAGTACCATTATTTCCATCATATCTTATAATTTACTATAGAAAAAATGAAATATGATGGAAAAAACACTTTTTCAAAATTTAATCCCCAAAATCTACAACCACCAAAAAAGACCCCCGGCCAAATAGTTTCGAAATTTTGTCCTGAGGTTAGAAATACCCAATTTTTACATGTTTTTTCTTTTTAACCCCTTCACTGCTGAGCTATTTCATCTCTGTGCGCTGAGCTCGTTCTGACCATTTTATGCTCATCATTTTTAGATGCCAGCTTAAGTCCTATTTAATTACTCCCCCCCGCCAAAATAATTTCCACAATTTTTTATTACAACAAACCACGATCAGGCCTTTCCAATGATATCAAAGACGACCCTCTAGCTGCCACTGATCGGGAGAAATGGGGATCCAAAGGTTCTCCCCTATCTCCACTTGGCAGCTAAGGGTTTAACTGGCCCACTGACGTCCTCACACATATGTTGAGGATGTCAGTGGGTAGGGGGTGACCTGGAGGCTTGGCTGACATCCAAGATGTCAACCACCTCTGGGTTTGAATCGCGATCCGGCAACGTTGGGTTTAATGCTATGCACTGCTGCAAAGGGGAGACTCTCCCCTTTCCAGTGGTGCAATTTTATTTATTTTTTGTAATTTGAACCCTTGGAGATAGAGGAGCCCCCCTCCCCTTCCTCATTTTCACAACAGGCGTTGGGTGGCCCCAGCCGATGACGTCATCCCTCCTCGCGGTTTAAGCCTGTTATAGGTGTATTTCACTCATAACAGCCTTGAAACCTAGCATTTAATGTAATGGGTTCATTGTTTGTATTTTATTATTATTATTATTCTTTATTTATCAAGCGCCAGCATATTCCGCAGCGCTGTACAATAGGCACAGTATAGACAGGGTTACAATACAATACATTGAACAACATTTGACAAACAGTACAGGAGGAGATGAGGGCCCTATTCCCGTAGGAACTCACAATCTAGGAGGGTTGGGGTTGGAAACAGGAGGAGAGGACTGCAAGGTGAGAGTGATTGATGGTTGCGTCATTGAGTTGGGTGGTAGGCTTCCCTAAATAGGAACGTTTTAAGGGAGCGTTTGAAGGAAGAGAAGTTAGGGGAAAGTCTGACAGTACGAGGGAGAGCGTTCCAGAGAGTGGGGGCTGCGCGTGAGAAATCCTGCAGTCTATCATGGGAAGAGGTGATGCGTGGAGAAGCTAGGAGCAGGTCCCTGTTTGACCTTAGGGAGCGGGCTGGGGTGTATTTGGTGATTAGTGAGGACAGGTAGTGGGAAGCTGAGTTAGTGAGGGTTTTGTAGGTAAGGATAAGGATTTTGAACTTAATTCTGCAGTGGATGGGGAGCCAGTGAAGGGACTCGCAGAGGGGAGCGGCAGAGACAGAGCGGCGGGTGAGGTGAATTAGCCTGGCGGAGGCGTTCAGGATGGATTGTAGGGGGGAGAGGCGGGACAGAGGGAGGCCAGATAAGAGATAAGAGATTATTGCAATAGTTGAGTCGGGAGATTACCAGGGCGTGTATGAGTTGTTTTGTGGTGACAGCGGTGAGAAATGGCCGAATTCTGGAAATATTACGCAGTTGGTATCGGCAGGAGGAGGAAAGAGACTTGATGTGGGGAATGAAGGAAAGAGCAGAGTCAAGTGTAACTCCAAGACAGCGAACTTGGTTTGATGGGGAGATGGTGATACACTCCACCGTGATAGAGAGGTCAGGAGGTGGGGAGGCATTGGAGGGAGGAATAAGTAGGAGCTCAGTCTTTGACATGTTGATCTTTAGGTGGTGGGAGGCCATCCAGGAGGAGATGCCAGATAAACAGTCACTGACTTTGGAAAGGACAGGGGGAGAGAGATCAGGGGTAGAGAGGTAGATCTGAGTGTCATCAGCATAGAGGTGGTAATTAAAGCCAAAGCTGTTGATGATTTTGCCCAGGGAGGAGGTGTAGATGGAAAAGAGCAGAGGACCAAGGACAGAGCCTTGAGGTACACCAACAGATAGAGGCAATGAAGAGGAGGAGTTACCAGCAAAGGACACACAGAAGGACCTGTTGGATAAATAGGAGTCAACCCAAGCAAGTGCAGTGTCACCGAGACCCAGAGAGTTGAGGGTCTGTAGAAGGAGGGGGTGGTCGACAGTGTCAAAAGCAGCCGAGAGGTCAAGCAGGATGAGAATAGAATAGTGGCCGTGTTTTTTAGCAGTTAGGAGGTCGTTGGTGACTTTGGCGAGGGCAGTTTCAGTTGAGTGTAGGGGACGGAAGCCAGATTGCAGGGGGTCAAGTAGGGAATTGGAGGACAGGAAGAGGGAGAGGCGGTTGAAGACTAGTTTTTCTAAGAGCTTAGAGGTAAAGGGAAGCAGGGATACAGGGCGGTAGTTGGATGGAGAGTTGGGATCGAGGGATGGTTTCTTTAGTAAAGGGGTAACTAGTGCGTGTTTGAAGGCGGATGGAAAGGAGCCAGTGGAGAGAGATAGGTTGAAGATGTGTGTGAGAGCAGGGGTGAGGGAGGAGGAGAGGGGAGGAATTAGATGTGAGGGAATGGGGTCGAGCGGGCACGTGGTGAGATGTGAGGAGGACAATAAGGAATTGAATTCCTCCTCAGTGGCTGGGAGGAAGCGGCAGAGGGTGGCAGAGGGGACCTGTGGGAGTGGAGGTGGCAGATAACTATCTTGTGTTGGGATGTTGCTTCTGATAGTTAAAGTTTTACTGAGGAAGTAGCCTGCCAAGTCTTGAGCGCTGAAGGCAGCTGTGGGGGGAGGTGCAGGTGGGTAGAGGAGGGTGTTGAAGGTGGACCAGAGCCGTTTAGGGTTGGAGGACAGCGTAGATATAAGAAATGAGAAGAAGGATTGTTTGGCCAAGTGGAGGGCAGAGGTGTATGACCAGAGAATAATCTTGAAGTGAACAAAATCAGCTTCAGAGCGGGATTTCCTCCAGGCACGCTCTGCAGTGCGGGAGCATCTTTGCAGGTAGCGTGTCTGGAGGGTGTGCCAGGGCTGAAGCTGGCGGCGTGGGGCCTTACAGAGTCGAAGAGGAGCAAGAGTGTCTAGAGCAGAGATAAGCGTAGTGTTGTAGTGATTAGTGGCAGCATTAGGGCAGGTGAAGGATGAGGTGTGAGGGAGGTGGTGAAGTAGATTGGAGAATTGATGGGGATCCACAGCATGTAGATTTCTGCGAGTTTGTGTGCGGGGTGGGGGAGCAGGGTGTTTAGGAAGTCCAGATAGGTTGAAAGAGAGAAGGTGGTGGTCAGAGATGGGGAAAGGGCGACAGTTGAACTCAGAAATGTATTGTATATATAGTTGCGGAATAACAATGGAATTAAGGTATTTTCCTGAACTTTGATTATTTTATACTATTTGTAATTTGGAAAAGTGCATGTGATCACAGCTCGGATAACATGGATTAATTTAATTTGTTTACCAAAAATGTAAATATTCCATGAATATCCAGCCTCAAGCTGCATAACCTTTTGACTATAATGTATCTTAAATAGAAAATTATCTTTAGATAGATTTTTTCCTCCAAAAGCATTTCATTGAAGTAAATCCAATTTAAATTTAAAAAAATCTGATTTTAAATTAAATCAAATAAATATGATTGAAATATATATATATTTTTTTTATATAATCTCTTTTAATCCACTCTGCTTTTAATGTTTTACTGAGGGTGGAGTGTGGATTCTTTTGTCAATGTTGTTTGTTTTATATATCTTTGTAAATGTGGTGTTCTTGTAGCCCTAATTAACTACTTCTATAACTTCCAGGAGCTGCCATGGCTTTGAATCTGTGCGTATCAGGCCCTTGCCACCATCCTGGGCCTGCACCTCCCTAGTGACAGATACGCCAGTGTCATTGCCAGCACATCAGGGGCACAGACACAGAGCAGGGGATCCGCCAGTATCCCAGTCCTGTTGTTTACCACAAACACCTAGGAGTGCATCTCAAACTGCTGTGTCAAGATGGCAGTGCCCTGCAGGTACGCATTACAGGGTGTCTTAAGGGACTAACATGTTTGAATGTAAAACCAAGACTCCTAAATTTACCAATTAATCCTATTTTAAAGCGTCCGTAGGCGTCTCCCCCTTGACTTTGACGCCTGTCTTTTCCTTATTGTCTAAGACTCTGTACCTCTTTTGATTCTACTGTGCACTGCTATGCATCTCACAAGGACTAAGCAGGTAAGGAACATGCATGCGTTTAGTTCTGGAGGGGGAAGTCTAACGACTTTTTAAGGAATAGCTTGCACTTGCTTAGAAATATTGGATGAAAACGAAGAAAGCTCATGTTTTTCCATGCTGAGCTGACATAGAAACATAGAAAATGTCGGCAGATAAGAACCTTTCGGCCCATCTAGTCGCCCAATTACATGGATACTTTACCTGGATTTATCTTTTGTTTAGGATAGCCTTATGCCTATTCCATGCCTTCTTAAATTCAATTACTGTTTTGGCCTCTACCACTTCTATTGGAAGACTGTTCCATGTATCCACCACCCTCTCAGTAAAATAATACTTCCTGATGTTACTTTTAAACCTTTGTCCCTCTAATCTAAGACAATGTCCTCTTGTTTTGCTACTTTGTTTCCTTTTAAATATACTCCCTGACCAAGGGAAAGCACAATAATGACTTCAGTGTTGCCTTAAGTCTGCTCATGGGGTTCATTATGAAGAAATTACAATTATGACAAATAAATAAAAACTTTTTTCTGTTGTTTTAGTGGTTATTTTTCCTCTTGGCCATTGGAACAGGAATCTTTAAAACAGGCCTGGCTAAAAGGCAAATATAGAGCTACATTTCTCATGATGCTTTAATAACATTTATTGCTGACACAGGAGTTGTGGTTCTCGCTGACCTCTTGTCCATCCCTGCACTACACCTTGGAAACTTTTACAAATGTATTTATCAATATTTTGATGTACCTTTCCGTACAACTTGAGTGCTTTGAACTATGAGGCTGCCATGTAAATAATGATGATTCTGGAAACCCCCTTCATCCTGGCATGACGGGATAGATTGTATTCCCTTGCTGCTCACTTTTCAGCCTTGCTACATGTTTCTTAGTTCAGAAAACCAGCTCAGGAAGTGATGGCTGCTATCAGCAGGTGCATACCAGTGGTCGTAGGAAAATATTCATCGTGCGCAAATGTGCAGGAAACGCTGTTTGGAGTGGAGTTTTCCCAGAGCCAATGGGGGCCATACGCTCTCTCCAAACAGCTTGTCTTTGATGAATAAGGAAGAAAGAGGCCCTTTGTGGTTTTTGCTTCTTCTACTTTCCATCTAACAACTAGTAAATTGCCACTTTGAAATAACAAACAGGGCACATAGTGAGACGTTAGGAGGCGAGCGCCGTACCTGACGTGAAAGGCTTCACAGTAGCCAGATTTATTCAGCTTCAGGAAAGCAGAAGATGGAGGGAGAGCGAAGGATCGTCTTCAGACTAATTGGTCCTCAATTAAGAGGAGGCCACTGTAGGTTTGAATTTCATGTAACCAAACAAAATGTTATATGAATAAGAACAAGTGGTGAAGTCAGGCGGTGCCTGTCCGCCCTGGTATTCTGTTATGTGTCACTCTCTATGAGTTCTGTCACATCTGACTCATTTACTATATCCCAGAGTTGGCTTGATAGAAATAAGCGAGGGAACACCTAGCGTTCCTCCACATCATGCTTTCCATATTTCCGTATAGCATAGAAGTGACTCTGCAGTGTTTAGCAGCCAGGGAGGATTCAGAACAAGGTTATTTTCCGCCATACCAAATGTAAATTTTTTTTAATTTAAATTGTGGATTGTTATTTTTCATAACTCTTCTGGAGTTTTTTCTTCTGTTTTTTTAAACAAAATAAATCCATGAGAACAATGGACGCGTTAAAAAATAAAAAACAGAATGATAAGTATGTTTAGTTCAACTATTTAAAGAAAATATGTATACACACAGAAAAAATCGGCGTCTAACCTAATCCCTACCAGGGCGGCTGCAACTACCAGCTGTAACCAGCCCATTAACATGTATAAAACATAACAAGAAAAAAGTGTCATCTGTGTTTATCCCTATAACACCATGTGAAACAAAACACAGTTAGAGGTTTTGGTTTACTTGAATGGCCATTTAAGTGTAAGCTCACCTGCAGCGCCAAGGCACCTCTGGTAAGGTGAGTCCTACCTAATGAAGCCAAGAGCTGCTTTCTAAGCAACTGCATATGCTCATGCTGCTTTTCATTTATACGCTCCCCACAAAAATTCCACCTTGGGATTAGAAACAAAAACACAGAACGGGACATCGGCAAAAATGACCTGGCTGGAGACGCGTTAAAATTTATTTATTTATAAAGTATTTTACCTGTAAGGATACATTGTGATTTCTCTCATTTTCCAGTATGTCCTGGGTGAAATATACATACACACACAGAAAAAAACGCGTCGCGCCTAATCCCTACCAGGGCGGCTGCAACTACTAGATGGATCCAGCCAAGTAACATGTTTAACACCTAACCAAAGCCACTGATCAGGTTGTCTGAGCCTCATGGGAATTGTAGTTACAAACATCTGGGGAGCCTAGTTTGCAGACCCCTGCTGAAAGCTCCGGTCTGGGCCCTCTGCACGTCTTGCTCTCTGGTTCTTAAGTTTGTAATTGTGCCAGCTTAATACCCCGTTTTTTATTTTAAATCTCTGCGGAAACTGTTAACGCTACATAAATGATACAGAAATACATCACTCTGAAACCTCGGTTCACCCCTCGTTTTTTTAGGATTCAGCAGCTTTCACAATGGATCTATCATTTCTCCAGGTATAAAATTGGAAGTGATTCATATCAACTATTCGGCTTTAAATGATTAAGGCAAGGGGCAGGTTAGGTGACTGAAGCAGCTCTTATCTCCAGTACAATTCTGTTTTACTGTTCAGTGTCATAATCACCTGTTTATGTTGATTTGTACTTAAATAAGATGCCAAAATGTAAGCTTCTCTGTAATCCCCCTACATCCTCTGAAATGACTGCATTTCTTCTTGCCAGTTGGCTTCTCTTTCGCCTAACGAACACGAGAAACGTTGCGCTAGCTTCCAGAATTACAATGTACTGTATCTACACCTCTAAATGCAAAACAAACCTCAGTGTTTTGTGAGGCTTTCCGTGTCAAGTCTGCCATCATGGAAGTCTGCCACATTAAGTTAAATTAATGTCACCACCCCCCTAACTTTCCACTTCTTCTAATTAAAATTTTCAGCTCATTATGTAGGAAGCCAAGGAGGTGACGCATTTCAGCCCACTCCTTCCAGCATTCATTTGGACAGGGAAATTTCATTAATTACTGGTCTATGTCACTTTAGAACAGCAATGCTGACTGAAACTGACCATGTTGTTCGAAAACAGAATCGCACAAACTCGTAACAAGATAAACCTGAAGTCTAATTAGATCTGAATCTATAGTAATAAATAGTACGGTCTCTGCCAACACGTAAAACCAATAGCCCTCAATTCAATAACATCTATTTTTTTAAATTTGTTTTATACTTCCAGGAAAGCTTTGTGGAGCTGCAAATCTAGATACAAGTAGAAATAAAGTTATATTGTGTGTCTTTTTCATCTTCTCAATGTATCCTTCCTGGTAAAATCCTTTATAAATAAATCTCCTACATCTTTATTTTCTGTGTTAATCTATATATTTTTGTTTTTAATATCTAGCATTTTATTATTTTGAATTGTTACAGAAATACAATGTTCTTGAACCCAAGACCTACTGAAAATGAGAGAAATCTCATTGTATCCTTCCTGGGAAAATTCTTTATAAATAAATAAAAATATGCTTCATGCTAAGCACCTTACGCAGGCTGCTAATATCCAGCGCAGATCATATGAATCCTCTTTAAAGTAGGGATGTTAACCTCTGCCCCCCCCCCCCGATGTTTCTGAACTCCAACTTCCATGATTCTCTTGCCATCTGTTTCATTCAGAGAATTCAGAAAATTGTAGGCCATCAGCATCTGGGGTACCAGGGTCTGACTTCCCTGCTTTAAAGATACATTCTAGTGCTTTTTTGTTTTTAAGACAAAATAACCAAATAAACAGGACTATCTCCGAGCAGGCAGAAAATAAGTAACTAGTTTCAGTTGCTAAAATACAAACCTTTGCCAGACAGGATTTGTTGAGGCCAACATTCATAACCACTAGAATATACTCTGCCCTTCTAATAGAATCATAGGTTGCATATGATCATGGCACGTTGTTATTAACCCCTTCATAACCGGGTTTAGACAGATAATGCACTTCTTTCATGAACATAGGTGTATATTTTCAAACCATAGCAGTGTGTGCAAGATCAAATTGCTGTCCTTTTGCAGCTGTTACATGGGGTGTGATAGAAATTATTTGTTTCTGGTCTTGTAAATCTTTTTCTATTGATTTGTGAAGTTTTCAGTTCTATGATCTCACTGGCCTGTTAGGAAAGTGTGACTGGACAAATCAGATGAGGCCTTCTCTAAACAGAAACTCTACAGTTGTGTTCAAAATTATTCAACCCCCAATGCTGTAAAGGGTTTTAGGGAATTTAGTGTACACTTGTAGGATTTCATTCTGAATACAATTACAAGGACTTTTTAAAGAACC
This sequence comes from Leptobrachium leishanense, assembly GCA_009667805.1. NCBI lineage: Eukaryota > Metazoa > Chordata > Amphibia > Anura > Megophryidae > Leptobrachium > Leptobrachium leishanense. Next base: position 11,579,657 of record CM019072.1, on the reverse strand, counting down.
ATATGCAACTAAAATGACATCAATTGGTTTTGTAATGCAGTAGTAAATGTTTCTTTTGTGAATTCTTCATTGACACAATTATTCAACCCCCTAAAGACTACCACTCTGAAGAACAGCGGTTCATTCAAGTGTTTTCAATCAGGTATTGAAAACACCTGTGGATGTCACGGAGCAGCAATAAAGCATAATAAGCACCAATTAGGCAGCTTTAAAATGACTGTGATACTCAGCTCCTTCTAGACATTTACTGGTGTGGTTACAAACATGGTGAAGTCAAGAGAATGGTCCAGGAAGACAAAAGAAGAGGTGATTACTCTTCACAGGAAGGGCAATGGCTATAAGAAGATTGCAAAGATGTTAAACATACCAAGAGAGACCATAGGAAGCATCATTCGCAAATTCAAGGCAAAGGGCACTGTTGAAACGCTACCTGGTCGTGGCAGAAAGAAGATGCTGACTTCGACTGCTGTGCGCTACCTGAAGCGTAGAGTGGAGAAAAGTCCCCGTGTGACTGCTGAGGAACTGAGAAAAGATTTGTCAGATGTGGGTACTGAAGTTTCAGCTCAGACAATACGGCGCACACTGCGTAATGAAGGCCTCCATGCCAGAACTCCCAGGCGCACCCCCTTGCTGTCTCCAAAGAATAAGAAGAGTCCGAGGAGGAAGAACAAGGCCTGTGAAGAAAAGAACACCTTGCCTACTGTGAAGCATGGCGGGGGGTCAATCATGCTTTGGGGCTGTTTTGCTTCTGCAGGTACAGGGAAGCTTCAGCGTGTGCAAGTTACCATGAATTCTCTTCAGTACCAGGAGATATTGGATGACAATGTGATGCAGTCCGTCACAAACCTGAGGCTTGGGAGACGTTGGACCTTTCAACAGGACAATGATCCCAAGCATACCTCCAAGTCCACTAGAGCATGGTTGCAGATTAAAGGCTGGAACATTTTGGAGCGGCCATCGCAGTCACCTGACTTAAATCCGATTGAGAACCTCTGGTGGTACTTAAAGAAAGCAGTTGCAGTGCGCAAGCCTAAGAATGTGACTGAATTGGAGGCTTTTGCCCATGACGAATGGGCGAAGATACCCGTAGATCGCTGCTAGGCTTGTGCACCGATTATTTTTTTTTCGGTTCGATTCGGTTAGATTTTTCGGATTTTTAAACTTTTCGATTCGGCTCGTTTCGACCGATTTCTGTTTCGGTTCGACTCGACTCGTTTTTCGTGTACATTTTTTTTTCGGAATATCGACCATTTTTCGTATTTTTGTGTCACTTTGCTCGTTTTGGTGTATCGACTTTTCGTAATTTCGGAAATTTTCGTTTTTCGGAATTGTACATGTTTTCGGAATATCGACCGTTTTTCGTATTTTCGGCTCACTTTGCTCGTTTTTTGTATCGACTTTTCGTAATTTCGGAAATTTTGGTTTTTTCGGAACGTCTGTTCTCCTCGTTTCAAAGCAATAAATTTCGATTTGACACATTTCAAGTCCATTCGAAAATATTTCATTTCGGCTCGGAAAACTTTTCGGATCTGACATTTTCGGATCTAAAACTTTTCGGAAATTCGGCCGCATTCCGAAACCCGAAACGCACATCCCTAATCGCTGCAAGACACTTGTGTCAAGCTATGCTTCACGTTTAAAAGCTGTTAGTACAACATCCTTTTACAGTTATAAGTAGTAAGATTAAATGTCACTTGGGGGTTGAATAAAACTGATAATGATGTGAGCACAGAAAAGACATTTGTGGTTATTTCATTATAAATGTTATGTTATATTTGTCTGACCTACACGTGCCTCTTTGATTTAATTGTAAGCAAGATGACTGAATGATCAAAATCAATGTCAAACTGGCCAAACACTCAATTTCAGTGGGGGTTGAATAATTTTGAACACAACTGTATGGGACTCTTCACCTGAAAGGGTATGGTGGGGAATTAAGAATTGAATTAGCCACGTTACAAAATAGCCACGTTACATATGACCTTCAATGGTTAACATTAACATTTCCCTTTCGTTACTCCACAATTAGCTTTTTATGAATTGCCCCCTGTGGCTTCCACTTCAAGGATATGTTTAATCTTAAATAAAATGGTACATTTTTTTGGCAAGCCTTTTTTCAGTTTGTGTCTGTGTATATATATACATCATCTGATGATGTATCTGATTGCTAAGATTTTTTTCTATATTTCCTTACTCTCTAGCACCTGCTGCTGCACATCATGTCCTTCCGTTGGTCCTTCATACATGAGGGTTCCTGCCTGAGAAGACATCCCCAAATAAGGTACACTACCCATTCCACTACAAACGGTCATATGTTGTATCTTATTTCTTTTCTAATTCTACTGCATTTAGCAACTGGCTTGTCTGTTGGATTTTATTTATATATTTTTTCCCATTTGCGCACTCTTTCCTTTTGTATCGTTATAATAGAAAAATCTTTACGTTTCCGAAAGAAAATTAAAAAAAACAAATATATAGATATATCCATTAAAGGAAGTTGGAAAATATTATGGTTACTGATGAAAGCAACACACATTTATTAGTAAACTTTTCAATGACAACTAGGTTGTTCGACCCATTGGTAAACTCTCCTTATGTTAAAAAAATAGAAATATCATCAATTTAAATAGACTTTAGTAAAAATTATTAGACAGAATAGCTGTTTATTGCCTGGGTTTTATGGTGTTCCAAAGTAATTGTAAGAATTTTGTCGGTGTGTATGAAGTGCTGTATTATCCGTAAGATGTGCCTGTTCATGTTGCCCATGGCAGACTCTGGAACAAGCCAAAGTGGTAAATAATGTTAACAATGTATTGGTTCTTTAAAAAGGATGAAGTTGTTCTTTGATTGTGTAACTGGAAACACGATGCTGAATGGGCTGGTGAAATGTTTTGACACATTATAAATAATTGCTATTACGATTTGCAAATACGCAGGAGGGCTACATCGCGGTTATTGTATACACGGACACAAATATGCTATGTATTAATACACAAGCCTGTCTGCCAGCAGTGCCTGAAAAGCAGCGGCCCAGGCAAGTATGTTCGAGCCAAATGTGATTTGTCATACATTTAACATATTTTCCTCCCAGGCCGCATACGCTGAAACTTAAAACACGTGCAAATTGTAACGAATTACAGGACACTTACATAAAATTGTGTTTTGTACTAACACGTCGTATATCATTGTCAAGAGAATGTATTCTCCCCAAACCTGATATAGAAAAGATGGGTTTTTTTCCCCCTTCTAATGTGATATATTAAAGTTTTAGGTTATGTATACATCAGTGCACTTTTCCCCGATTGCCGTAACGCTGTGCAGACTTTATTTTTATTCAACTCATTTGGGTAAAAAGCAAGAACCGAAAGGAAAAAACCCACTGCTTTCGAAGCTCTGCCGCGCACATGTGCAAGATACACTTGTTTGGATTATAAAGAAACCGAAAAATGCAATGTTACAAATTAAGTTTTCTGCAGAAAAACAGATTACTCGCTGGCAATGTGTTCTTTTGAAAGAGATTCAAAGGAACAATATTTTCTGTTTGGGATCTTTCATCCGGAATATATACAGACGAGGATGTAGGTGAATACTAAGTAAATGTCTCCCAGCCAGTGGTTTAACCCTTCGTCTCCTTTGCCTTTGTGGCTGCCTTTTTTTTTTCAAACCCGCAGGTGGACACTGTAGACTGCATGCTCTCCTCATCCTCATGTTCCCCCTCCTTCCTTCATACATTTTCAGTCTTTCACATAATGCTCATCTCCAAATAGCCATCCTTCATGTCCATTTTTGTCTCTTCCTAAACCTTGTTTACAATTCTTCAAAAAGCCTTTCCTTTGTATGCACTACCATATGTCTTTATGACCCTCCACTTTCAGCCATGTCTCTTGTGTAGTTTTTTTAATTTCCCCACACTCATACTCACCTACATTTATCACATCCCCTAATCAGCCATACATCATGTTCCCTCTCCCTTAAGCAAAAATGCCACTTATTCCCTTAACGCCCCAATCTGTCATTCTGTGACTGTTCCTTCCTCTATCATCAAGTGAATATACCCCAGTCCTCCCTCATGTCTGGGTCCACAGACACTTGGCAGCAGAGAGATTTTTAATGAAATATATCAATATGTCTAAATGGTAATTATAAGGAAGGCCAGCCTATGTGTAAAGGTAGTCACTGAATGCACGAATAGCTAGCGTTATATATCTACATACGTTGCTAAGAGTACAGTTTCCCAATTAATCTCCTTTGCACATAGTGTGATCTGCACAAGGAGTGTAACTATCATTGCAGGGGGGGGGGGTCCCAATGAATAGGCATGTAAAGCTCATGTCTGCATTGCTAAGAGTACTGTATCCCTATGACTTCCCATTGCACTTTGTGCGATCTGCAAGAGGCGTGTAACTATATAGCTGCTACATGTGTGTTTTGGGGGATTTTCCTGATGGATGGCAAGTTCATTCAAGGATATACTGTATGTATGTCAGGGGAAGAAGTGGGTTGAAATGCTGCCTCAATTCAAACCCATAATGTGGAAATGGATCATGACTTAATTAGTTGAGGCAGGGGATGCTGACAGGCCCTCATCAATATATTTAGAGCTGCTATGGTCACAATGGGTTGAATTCATAAAGCAGACGTTATGTATTCCATTAATACCAACCTGTAATACTTCTCACAATTCCCTATGAAGTTATGGAGACTTGTATCTATACTTTCTGCCAAACAGCCAGCAGATGTATAACTTTTTTATTGCCATATTCAATTGCCATACCTCTCATACTACATATAGCAAGTACACATAAACCGATGAGATCTCTTATTTGTATTGTCAATGTGATCTGCCATTGTTGGATGGGAATTTGTACTGAAAGTGACCCTGTCTGTGATTGGTTCACCTTTTAATGTGAGCTTTTTATTTTCGCTATTGTTGCAATCTGTAAATGGGAAGTGTGCTGGGCTTTAATATTTAAATCAACCATGAACCTTATGATTTAGAATAAGCCGCGTGCTTTTATTGGGTTTTTCTTCTTAATTAGAAGAATCGATGTAGCATGCATTTGGCCTTTTTACATTTTTTTAATTCACTTTTATTATTTTGACCTTACTCCTTAAGATTCTGCATTTCTGACATCCCGAAGCCGAGATCTGCCCCGCAGCTGAAAAGCGTCAAGCCTGCGCCAAGTGCAGGATCCTGCCAAGGTTCCCTCACTCGTAAGGCCGCTATAATTGAGACGAGGAAGCTCTGCTGGGAGTCTTGCTTTTCCAAACGTACATTTGCTGATGCCAGTGAGAAATGGCAGAGAAAATGCACTAGGTCATGTATTGCTAAAAATATAAAAGGGCTAAACATATGGTGTTAATAGAACACACAGATTCAAGCCAGGCGGTTCACCGGGAAAGAGCCCTGGAAAGTTTATATCACATATCTTGTCCTTGTGTTCGGCAACTCGAGAAACAAGTTCTATATGACTTTCCATTCGTCAGCTGAGTTTGCTTCTCTGGGACTATTTAGCACACTGTGCTTCATGTCACAGCAAATCAAAATGATTATATATTCAGTATATATAATATAGTTGTGTTATTTTTTTTGCTTCTCAGGCATATGTTGGACAGCTGTAACCTTTCCCTTTGGTCTAAATTAATATTATTAATTCCGTCAATGGCGATGATGCTCTTTTGTCGATTCTGTGCTCATTGATGTCTGCGATGATGCCTCATACGAAAAAAGCGCACTCATGTGCAAAACCACATCATGGAAGTCAAGTGCCAGGCAACGTTTAGTATCAAAGATTTGAGTAGCTGAATGTCTGACGTTTAGGAGCCTGAATTGCGAGTCCCGTAGACTGTGGCCACCTGACCCTTGGATTTGTCCAGTCTTGCACTAATAAGTTTTACCCTGATAAGGGTACTGTTGGCAATCACCATTCTATTTCCCCACTGACTCTACATTCGTGCAAGCAAGCATTCCTGCCTAGTGGAAGCCCAAGTATGCAATATCAGAATTTTCAATATATATCCTGTATGTAGAGCCAGGACAACAACCCAGACTGAGTTACAAGTTTCACAGGTGGGTGGCAACTGTCAAGTGTATGCTGCCATGGTTTTTTTTTTTTTTTTGGGGGGGGGTCTGTCCCTTACCTTATGTTCCACTGGCACTTACCAGAATTTCGAAAGCAATAAGGTTTTTTCTCTGGGCTGTATTTGCTAAGTTCTGAGTTGCCTCTGACTTGAAACTTTGCTCAAATCTCCTAGGTGTAATTTTCAGTGTCAGCTTTGTTTAATGTGTAGTGAAACGTTGACTAAAGCTGCTCAATTAACCGAACCGATGCTGACAAGTACAACTCAGACATTTCTGCAGCGTTGCACACGTTAACACTTGCCGGACTGGTCCCCCACATCCGATGAACCATCAACGTGTAAACTCGTAATCATTTTATATATCTGATTATTTGTGACCTGTACAGTGACTTGTCTGTTTGGAGAGGATAGACATGGAAAAGTGCAGCGTGGCCACAGTTAAACCTTTACACCTAGTGTGTCCCCCCTCTCCTCTTAGATTGTAAGCTCTTGAGCAGGGTCCTCTCTCTTACTGTTCTGTGTGTTTTAACTTGTATGTATATTTGTTATTCTGGCCCCTATTGTAAAGCGCTACGGAACTTGTTAGCGGTTTATAAAAACTTGTAATTGTAACATGTAATCATAAACTATCCTTTAACATTACCACTAGGTAATTATGGAGTCAGGATTTGTTTCCTTTGTGTATTAAAACAGCTTGAGTGCGTGAAGTGTCCTTTTTAACCATTCAGATATCTGGACAAAAGGATTCTGCTGAAATACAGGCCTAGTGTCTTTATCTTGCAAGGTCCTATCCTTTGTAAGTCATCATGTCCGTAACAGTCCATTTGGTTTCAGACAAGTTACAGCTGGTTTCTCCTGGCCTCCGGTGTCCATTGTTCCCATTGCTCGGCTTGCCGTGCTCTCTCGTTTGCCCGTCTGCACACACTATCGTGTGCCATCTATTCAGCCGTCTGCTGTTCAACTCGAGCAGGAAAAGGTCCCACTTGTGAGCAGCGTTGATGTAAAGCATCCATCAGCTCTGTCCTTACATACCTAGACCACTTCCTACAAATTAGCCTATACAATGCCTTTCTGTTGATTGCCAGTCTGGTTTAAAGGGGTCTGCTGTCACCCAGCTCACACATTACTTGTTTCGCACACACTTAACCATTTCCAGCCCAGATTTTTAAAGAGTAAAAATGTGTTCAGAAAATTCCATCATCGTATACACACATGATATCAGCGGAACGTGTTGAGCTGTAATTACTTACTCGTTGTATATGACAATACGTATAGGGAGGAATTGACTCTAGTTAAAACCCCCAGTGCTTTTCTTGGCCTTCCAGCCAACAACACTCGTGATCTTTGTTCGTATGAATCTAATTTTGCAGGAGGTGCAACAGTGAGGCCACTGACCAGCAACAAGCAATCCTAATAAGATAAAATTCCCATTTATGCAAATTAATTCATAAGTTTAAGTAACTTATCCTGTAGATAATTCTGATGTTTTGTGAGCTGAAATGTTTGTAGGAATGTATAGTGTTTCCTAGCCTTACTTGTCTACAAAACCGTCAGTTTCTATTTTTTTATTCTTGAACTTTACCTGATGAAAGTTCCTTGTGATATAACAAGCATTTTCCTTGCTTTTAACCATTTTCTTTTTCCTACCTTTTAGCGAGTGATTGCTATTTAAAAATAGTCTGTGGATTTCTCCCTGCTAATCTAGACGTGTGTGTTTAACTTACCAGCTAAGACTGGGGTCAGACAAGCGCACTGACTGCGCACCGTAACGGACGTTCTTTTTAACTGATGAGATTGTGGTTACATCGTATCAGTTAATTTTGACTGATGTTGAGAAAAAGAAAAAAAACTGTATGCAGGGGTTTCTCTACGTCTGTCTAGCTTTTTCACGTTAATGCCATTTTGGCGTCCATTGCAACATGCGTTGTGCCCACGTGAAAAAGTGCGCACATGCTTCGTATGTTGTTCTCTATTGACTCCTTTGAAAAGCTACAACGGACAGCAAACCGTGCGGTCAGACGGACGCAAAAAATGCACTCGTCTGACACGGGCCTAAGGCTGGGTGCACACGAGCGCACTGAGTGGAAGGAAGTCCGCTAGAGTTGACGTTCCTTCCACTCGACGCCCGCTTGTCCCCCCCTCAGCGCTGCACAGCACGATCCTCCTATGGAGGATCGCGCTTTGCAGCGCCGTCAACGCGCATCCTAGCGCATCGACGGTGAGGAGCTCTAGGTGGACACATGCTACGCACGCACTAAGTGCGCGCGCACAAGCATGCGACCGGCCCCGTCGCAGCATCACAACGCTACGACGGACGCCAGTAAGTGCGTTTTAGCGCACGTACTGTTCGCAGAAGAATACGCTAGTGTGCACCTTGCACTGACTCCTGCCTCTGCCATTCGCTACTATGCCTTTTGCTGGTAAGAGAAATTCCTGTATTTGTCCCTTTTACAGTAAACTTGCAATGCTGAAAAACATGTTGTTTTTTTTATTATATAGATTAATACTGACAGGCAGGGTTTCATTTGGTGCTGTAGACTGAGTTGTATAGATTGTTGTTTTAATCGCTTTCATCTAGAATGGGCTGATTTGTCATTCATACCGGGCCAGTCGAGTATCATCCCTTTGTTCACATAACTTGGACATTGCTGTGAAATGTATTGGCGCCTTATAAAGTATTAATAACGTACAGGTATGTCCTTGCTCTGGTTGTTTTTTTTTATCTTATTTATTTATAAAGGATTTTACCAGGAAGGATATATCTTGTAAACGGATTAGAAGCTCTTTAGCGAGTTAATACAGAAAGTTGGGAGCCAGAGGTTAAATACTATGAGCCAGTGACCATCTGGCCTGTGAATCTGTCAAGCCCTGTCATCTGTATTAACTGCCTCTGAACCATTGGACTGCAATCTTCTGTTGTTGAATATTTGCTTTATTACTTTGGCTAGGAATTCTATATTATTCGCAGGAAAAAGCCACAAACGTAATAATCACTCAAGAATGGTTTTAGCAGTCAAATAGATTTCAAATTTTTGGCCTTGCAAATCGATCATCCATATTGATTCCATCTGAGGATGCTTTCCATTCGCTGTAGGTAATTTCTTTCACTGGTGGTCCTTCGCATAGAAGGAAAGCATACGACTGGGGATGAGGTAAGAGTACTGTCTGGTAACAGAAAGCATGCATTAATTCTTCCGTTGCATTTTTTTTTTTTCTTGCAGAACGAATGATGAGCAGAGTACGGAGTCTTTCTCGAACATTATCGCTCTGAAATCAAGTTAAGCGCATTAAACACACCGACTTATTTTATTGCAGGTCTCCAGGGACTCATTTAATTGTTAGAGGCAATCATTTGCAGCTGGGATGCTTAATTGTTGGACCCTATTCAAATCTGGCACAGTGTCCTGTCAACATGATGGATCTCTCCCATCAGCTGGCTTGCGTAAAAGTGTTTGCTTGTTTCACGTGTAATTACCAATATTATGTGCATTGTATAAAACAGATGTTTGTTATCATCTCTTTAGATTGCACTCAATATTTCTGACATGATTACCCAGTTTCCCATTTCCTTTGCTGTCTTTGGTCTGCAATCAGTAACAAGAGATTGATTGTTAGCATAAGACCGGCCGGCAATCGATGCCGACTTAAACCGTTACCAGACAGGCAGGGAATTTGCACTTCAACAGGATCAGACCAAAGATATATCAGTGATATATGGCATAAACGTTTGGGTGCAAAACAGCGGTTGGAACAAGGTATTTTTCAATAAAAGACCCTGTGTTCACCATATCTACTTAAACTTATTGAATGTCTGTGGTGCAAGAAGATGTCTTTATTGGCTTTGGCTCCCTATAACATCCGCAGTCTTTCAAAATGTGCTGCAACTTTAAGCCATCCCTTTCATTGCTTTCAGCATCAAAAGAAGGTGCTTGCATTTCAAGTGTGCGCTTCAAAATAGTTGAAAGACTTGTGCATTTGCAGTGTACAGCCTGATCACAAAACTGCTTTTGCAATCTGTAGCTAAACTGTATATTTTGTTACATTGTTGTGTTTAGGGTGATAAAATCTGTCTCCTTAGACCAGAATGCTTAGCTCCGGATTATCTGAGATGCTTCTTATGTGGTTCAAGAGCTCAGCAAACCTTGTGACTACCACGATCTTTCTGTATTTATGACTGTGTGTTTTCTGTCATTTTTGTTTATTCTGTGGAGCACCCACAGATATTGCAGAACTGCACAGGGACATGATTGCTATATAGATTCCTGGACCTGGGTGCAAAAATGACTTCTGAACACGAGTTGACTAACGTCACAGTAGGAAGAGAGGACCACCGTCCCCGTGAGAACTTCATTTTTTATTCACCAGCTTTTTGTGCGCTGTAGGAAATTTTGGCGGCGGATAAATGTTGATCATTATTAATGAAAACTTGTGTTCTACAGTGACATCTTATGGATCATGCAAGATAGAAAAATAATCAGAAGATGTTAAGCATCTCGCCTGCAGCTAAAACACATTTGATGGGTCCTAAACCAGCATCTGCCAACATGCAGCACCTGCCTACGAATGTTCCGGATGGAGTATTTTCTGAGAATTTCCTGTAAGTCGGTGAATGTGATCCCTCAGACACACACATCTTACTGTGTTCTAGAATTCATTGTAATGAGGCTCTAGATATTTCCTGTAACTGGCTGCGGAGACACACTCTGCTTCTCCTCTTTGATGTATATCTCAGCTTCCAGTAGCTTTAAGATGACACAAGTTACACCTCTTTACATTCTTATCTCTGTCAGTGGTCTTTGAATGGTTGACACGTTGGCAGCCTGATATTTCTTCTGGTGAGGACACTGTCCCTTGGGTGACCTCTTGGCTCTCCAAAGAAGACACCTGAAACTCCAAATGGAAAGGATCAGAGAGAGATGATCCCTATTCTTCTTCATTAACTGCCAAGGCACAGCGAGGTTCTGGAGGAAATAGCATTTGTCTTATCTCTTCCCTGGCCTCCCCTGTACTTAAGAACGTCCTGGTCATCACACACCATTCAACTGCTGTGAATTACTACAAAATGTTACATTGCCAAGGATCATGCAATGATCTTCATCTGCAGAGGTGCCATAACATTTGTGCAGTCCTTCTCCTCTGCCTGAGCCTCATCCTCATTTTATGGTGGGCATTGGTCCAAAATTAGAGGAGATGCTTCCTACCGTGTAATTGGTCCATTAGCAGGAAAACTGGAACCTTTTTGGGGGGCTGCTCTACAGTTTTTCAGGCTCTGAAAGTGTTTTATTTTGTTTCTGTGCCTTATGTGTGTTTTATTTGGGTGGGTCCTTATTTTTTAATTGTGCCACAATCACTTTTTGAATATAGGCACTGTAAGTGCTGGGAAAGTTACATTTCGATAAACTATGCAAATGGTTTTACATGCAAGTTGTTCATAGTGTGTAGATTTTGTAAGCACTCCTGAGCGGAGCCCTCTGCACCTATTGCCTCTGGTTTTTAAGGTTGTAAGTGTTTAGGCTTGAGTCCTATCTCCAAGATAACTCATTCGTTTATTCCAGACTACGTCTTGTAAAGTGCCATGAAAACTGTTGCGCTCTTTAAAAATAGTAATTTAAATACTCCTATTCTTTATACACTCCATTTCTGCTTGCTTACCAGTTTCTTGGCTCAGTCAAACTGCTTGAAATGTCCTATTCATTGTCTGATGTCCCTGTGAATTGATATTTGAAGCCAGTTGGTCAGTTGAATGAATAGGTTTGCTGACAGATAGGTTGACAGGAGACAAATCAAATCAAATCAAAATAAGCTTTATTGGCAGGACCAAATACATTTTAGCATTGCCAAAGCATATGGGGAGGTTATATGGGGTGGAGGGGAGGGTAGTGGGACATATATGGGGGGGGAATGGGCAAGTCCATGGACATTATCAGGGGTAAGGGATAATGTGAAATGGGATGGGGACGAGTCCGTGTTGGGGATTTATAAATCCGGGATCTCTTATGTTCCTCTCAGTCTGTGACATTCTGCGACGTATTGGGCAGATATTTTCACCGCCGGCTCCTCTTCTCCCAGTATGATGTGGAGTTTCCTCGTCTCTTCTATAGAGGTGAAGTCCAGGATGAGAGCGGAGAGTCTCTGGAAGTGAGTTTCCCTCAGTGCTGAGTACTTGGGGCACTGTAGAAGGAAGTGGACCTCATCTTCCAGGGCCTCCTGGTCACAACGCTGGCACAGTCTATTCTCCCTGGGCTTGTAGGTCTGTCTATGCCGCCCTGATTCGATTTCCAGGCTGTGGGCGCTCAGTCTGTACCGGCTTAGGATGAGACTACTGTAGTGAAGAGGAGAGCAGATACCTTGTATCTGACCATGTAGCCCAGGTTATAGTGATACTTGGGTAACATCCAACAAATTCCTATTTTTCTATTTATTTTTTTGTAGCCTGGTCACTGTGCAACCACCAATCTCCTGGGTTTTCTCATATTTAAGATTGGTGTATTTTATAACAATTAATCCTTAAGTCAAAATCCGTCAAAGCCAATGGTCCGACCATGACTCGCCTGAGACGTTCGCATTGATGTTTGCAGTTCATTAGTCATTAATTATACATTGCGATGGGGAGTGTATAGAAGAATGAAGGGGAGGGTGGATGTGTGTTCTGATTTTTGTACTCGATGTGCAGCTAAAACTGAATTAATCTATGTGAGAGACTACATCTTTCAACAATGACTTGATTATTTCTAAGGGAAGAGGTGTATTTTGTGATGACTTTCCTGAATTTCCCTGCTCCCTAAGGAGCTGACATTCTTAAAAGGAGGTAGGTGGAGACAAAAGGAAGGGAGTTTGTAGTATGTGGTCTGATGAATAAACATGTTCTTTCTACTACCATCTCAGTCATGAGTCACTTTAAATCTATGAAAAGTCCAAATTAGGTTTTTTATCTTGTCAGCTTATAAAAAGAGGCGTGGGGGAATTTTATATATATTTTATTTTTTATTTATAGCGTAGATTACGGTTTTATAATCTGTAACCTGATATCAATCATCCCCACCTGCAAAGGACAGCGGAATGTCCCACGCAATACTGTGGATAAGAAACATTTGGAAATCCGACGACAATATGCTGAAGGCTGCTGAATAAATAGGATTACCTCATTGTAGGGAGAAAATAAATATTTCAGTTGCTAAAATTCCTCTTTCACCAGACTGTATTTATTAAGGCAATTATTATTTTTTCCTCTCTTCAAGAACGACCGTTTAATAAATAGCTGTATTCTTTACAGGTACACATAAAGTGGTGGACTCGTCCTGTGTGCTCGAGTGACCCCACTCCAACCAGTGGGAATGTTGTATGTTGCTCTTGCAATAATATAATTAAAATGAATGCTTTGTAAGATGAAAGATAAATCCATTCCTGTGAAATATTCTCCCACCGAGATGGATCTGCTTGCACTGTATCACTTTGATATTTTTTTTCTCTTTTTCTTTCTCCGTCGAGGCCATTTTTAACCACCCCTGCAGTGCAAAATTCTGCTTTTTGATCCTTTATATTTATATAAGCACAGGATCATTTTTTTTATTACAGCTTTGCTGAGCAGTCCAGAAAATGTTTTTAATGTTTCATCTGCGGGATAAACTTGGCATTTCCCTGAAAAAGAGTCTATTGCTGTTCCAAAAACTCGAAACCGCTGCGTTTTTTTTTCCTTTTTTTTTTTTTTGGTCAGTTTGCTACATTTACTGTAAGTTTATTTAATGACATTGCAAATATGACTTAAAAAAAGCCCATAACTCATCAAAAAATATACCTGGCAGTGATGTTCCAGCATAAACAGGAAAAAGGCCCACTAATTCATACCAACTGTGCGAAGGGGTATATGGTAGAGGTGTCTGCCTTGCAAATAATAAATCCATTGTCTGACTTTGAACAGAAAACGCTTTAAATTGTGACTCTTTCTCTTATATGTATTGCAAAGAAATCCAAAAAATGGATAAAGAGACAAAAACACAATTCTAAACAAACATTTAATTTTGAATAACGTTTGAACCATAAAAATGTATTTATTTTTCCTAAAAAACATTTAAGATATTTATTTTTAAGCCTTACCCAGCCAATGCAATGTTATATACACAGTCACCAATGCATCCCAATGTTGGATTAAAGAATTATTAGGCATCTTGATTTATTAAAGTGTAGGAACTAATGTATCAATGTATGAATCCATTGCTTTATTCATTTCACTTGGGGAGTGGAAACTCCGATACAAAATACACCGGCATTAGTCTAAAGAGTATCTGTATCCCTTTCTGGCACTTACACAGATTTCACATATGCGGTGCTGGAAGACAAGCTGCAGGTCACACCTCTATTCTCTATAGAATGACAAAAACATGATCTGGAATTGCTGTTGAGGGAAAAGCTTCCAGAATGAAATGTACAGCAGTGCCAAGTATGGTGGCGTTGTGTAAATCTATATAATGTTAGAAATAACGTAGTGTCATGTTTAACACTGGTGTTTAACTCATTGCTTAGATCTGTAGGCTTTAAAACATGCTATGTTGATGCTGTTGTGTTGGTACAAGGCTACTAGCAATAATAAATGGCATTGTGGTGCACTTTTTGTGATTGAGGGTGCAATAGTGTGCACCAGAGATCTGCATCTCCGGGTCAGAGAGGGGGGGGGTTTGTTACAGTTTTGGAGTTTCTTTTTGCTGTGCGGCGTGTAAATGTCAAAGTATTGTAGCGCTCACTCCCGGAGGAGCCGCTGAAATTGAACCTCGGGTCAGTCTCCCCGCACTAGGGAATAAATATACTCCAGCACCGTCGTGGATTTTATAAATTATATAGTTTACTAGAATAAATGGCATATAATGAGTAACACAGTATACGTAGATATATTTACAGTACTTCGTAATGCGGGAAACGCGCAGCGGAAAAGAAAATACAAGGCTTCGTAATTCAAGAAACGCGCAGCAGAAAAGAAATACAAGGCTTCGTAATTCGAGAAACGCGCAGCGGAAAAGAAGGAAAAATATATCTGTAACCCCTTTTGTGGTTGGGGAGTGAGTCCTGCACAGGTTATGTCCCAAGGATGTAGGTGTGTGTGTGTGATGGTACCCGGGTACAATATTCAACTGGCCAGTGAGTTATTTATGAGGTATCTTCGACTAGTCAAGTTGGGGCCCTGTGGGTTTTGAAACAAACAGCAGCGTGCTTTCTATTTTCACAATGGCCTGGAAGGCCTCTCACCCATCCGCCCGATACTTGGTGCTCTGCTCGACCCAGGACGTCTCTCCGCTCGATTTTGACTGGGATTTTATGGGTTACCGGATCCGCTGTCTTGCTTTTCTGTAGCTGCCGCAAGATGTCCAGCTCACCGCCTGCACTCCCTGTCCGATCGATCTGCGGTGCTCCTAACTCGGGGTCTTCCAGCTCACTCGATATCAGCGTGGGTATTCTGGTGAATCACTGGGTCTTCCTCTTGTAAGGCTGAATAACCCGGTCTTTATCTCTGTCAGGCCCCAGCTGCGCTCCGGCCTGGTCACTGTCACGTTCTGCAGCACTGTGTCTTGCTTCTCTCACTCCCTGGCGCGCTCTGCCAGCTCTCTCCACGAGGCTCAGGATGTCAGCGTCTGTGTCCCACCCACTTCCTGTGTCCGCCCACAAAGCATGCCGGGAAATGTAGTCCCAATGTTCAGCGTCTCACATTGTGCTTGTCTCCCTCCGGTGGCCAAAAACAAGTACTACACGGTAGGGGATTTAAAACCAGCGCTACAGTATTTTAGCAGGAAGGATACATTGAGATTTCTCTCATTTTCACTTTGTCCTGGGTTCAAGAACATTGAAATTTTTACAGTCGTTGCATTTTATTACTTTGTATTTCTGTAAGATATTAAAAACAAAACACAAATATACAGATTAACACAGAAAATAAATATGTAGGAATCGTCATTTATGCTTAATGTAGATAATGAAGACTTTGGACTTTAACTCTCATGATTCTGAGACAAAGTGGCTTGTTTGTACAGCCTCATTGAACCAGAGCTCAAATGAACCCCACAACCGCTCGCCTCCTATTCCTAAACCCCAACCTACTGCCAATCTATAGATTCTGCTCCAAGCATGTTGTATCTTAATGAGCAAAAAGAAGTAATGAAGGGTTAGTTCCAGAGTGATTAGTGAATAAAACTTGAGGACGATACAGGTATGAGGGGGGGGGGATGTATCTAGCTGTGGATATGAGCGTAGTGTGCACTGCCTGAGCTGGATAGTCAAGGAGGACGTTTTAGGGGAGATGGGCTGTCTCGCTCCTTTTTGGCTCTGAGTTTAGTGTGCACTGCATGAATTGGAGGAGACGAGAGGATTAAAAGGAAGATTTGCTACATCATGTGCCCTTGATGCTTTGAGCTCCAGTAGAGTTGGAGAAAAAAGCCCCCCCCCCGTCACCCATTTCAAGGCACACCTGCTGTATATAAATCAGTGAAAAAAGTTTATTCCACCATAATTTATCAAGTCTGTTCACATCATATATCCTAACTTCGATTGGATCCAAGAACTACAAGAATACCCTTAACAGAAAAGTTTCCATCACACCTTCCGATTTAGATTGGAAATCCACTGCCGTTATTCTCCTACTGAAAAGCTTTAACCTATGTGCTGCCGCTGACCCCTACGAAGCCACGACCAAGTGGCCAGAATAAATGATGTCAATGTACAGCACCTCGGAGTGGGCTGTGAGCACCCGGGCGTGAGTTTTCCCCAGCCCAGGCATCGCTAACTTTGACAAAGACAGATGACTTTCTACAAAATTTATCTGTGCAAAAGGTGTTGTCACTGGTCGGTGTGGGGTCAGGTGTTGCATGACATTCAGCTGTGGCATGTTCTCATTTTTTACCATTTGGCAGATTGTTGTGACATGGAGGCATAAATGATGACTTTCTGATATGAAGTGAAACCATTTATGGATTGGAAAACAAATTGGATGTATGACTGGGTGGAGTGCTCTGAATTTTGTATGTTGTGTTCGGTGTCTGTAGCATTGTTACAAAATATGCATGTTTAATCGTTTATATATTCAGAGAATGGTGAAAACCAGGAGAACTGGCAGAAGAGAACAATCTTGACCAAATAGCCGATTTCCAAAGTGAGATAAATGGGAGAATTTTTCTGGTTTAGCTATTTTGACCTAGAATTTTCACTTCTCCAGTCCTTCTCACGAGTTTCACCTTTCTTTGAATAGACCGGATATATATTTTTTTAAATAAACATCATTGCAGCATCACAGAACCTAATTTGTAATCCTGTGCTATGTGCAGACCTAAGCAATAGACTGAATGCCTGCAGGTCAGCCACTCAATTGGCACAGGCTGGCAACAATCCAGGCTGAATCTTCCTCATCCGATATCCTCAATACCAGGAGTGTTTTGTATTTGGGATTTTGGAATATTTGCTTATAATAATGAGATATTTTGGGAATGGAACCTAAGTCTAAACACAAAATGTATTAATGTTTCATACACATCTTGGACACAGCCTGAAGGGCATTTTATACTATACGCAAGATACCGCAAAGGTGCTGGTTCATGTGCTTGTCATTTCACGGCCTTATTACTGCAACTCGCTTTTTATTGGCCTCCTCAATGCCCGATTTGCACCTTTTTGAAGGCCGTAATAAATGCAGGGCCCATGCTTATTTTTCTCACCAGACGCACCTCGCATACCTCCCCCCTCTGCCGGTCCCTCCATTGGCTTCCTGTACGTTTCAGGATACAGTTTAAAATACTGACGCTCACGTTCAAATCCCTCAATAACTTTACCCCCACCTTACATGTCTTCGTTACTACGCAAGCACGTCCCGTCTAGACACCTCCGGTCAGCAGGCGATCTCTGCATGTCTCCTGTCTACACACGTACTGTCATCTCTCTCCTCCAAGACTTTTCAAGGGCAGCTCTGGTCCTGTGGAATGACTTGCCTCGCCCTATAAAACTCTCCACTGATCTTCAGCCTTCAAGAAATCCCTCAAAACCCATCTCTTCAGATTAGCGTTAACACATCACTGATGCAACTCATCCCTCTGCTCACCTCCTCACACATGATTGAAGCTGCTTCTATGGCCCCACCATTCCCGACCGCTGGCACTAAAGATCCTGCCGTCCAGTAAAATTCCCCTAGTCTTCCTCAACCCCCAATCCCTCTAGACTGTAAACTCGTATGAGCAGGTCCCTCTACACCTCGGGCCAAGTTACGATCCTAGTGGTAAAACGGGGGCGCTAGGGAGGAAAAACTGCCCGCAGTTTTCCCCCTAGCGTGCCCGTTTTACCGCTAGATTACAATGCAGGCGCTAAAAAAAGCTGCCTGCATTGTTTGTGGGCGCTAAGTGCGGCCGCGCGTATCCCCTCAATGGAGTCCATAGGACCTGATTGAAGCGACCGCTGGCGGTCACATGACCAGCCAGATCTCGCCTTGCGAGATCCGGCCGGTCAGCGTAGTGATACGCAGGACTCTTTTTTCCCCCAGTCTCTCCCTGCTCCCGCCGAACTGAGGAGGCGGACAGAGCCGCGGTCCTCGCCATGGGACAGGAGGTGAGTGTCTTGATTTTTTTTGGGGGGGGGTTCTGGATGGCGCTAACGGATTCTGCAGAAGCAGAATCCGTTAGCACCAAGTCCTGGCTCTGGTTAACTTTTTGTTAACTACGGCCAGACGTTAATCAGCGCTGGGACTTTGTAATCCAAACCCTAAGTATAGGGAGCGCAAAGTACAGTAACCTCGCGCTGAAAAGTGCAAGATTCCAAACGCTAACGGGTTACTTAACCCATTAGCGTTTGGATTAAAATATGCGGAAACAACTTGGGCTGACGTTAACTCTCACGCAGGTGAGCGCTAACGTTGGCACCAACTATGTAATTTGGCCCGTCTTGTTTCCCTCCTATGTCCGTTTATCTGTATCTTGTTCTCTTTGGTTACTGTAAAAGCGCTGCGGAAACTGTTGGCGCTATATTATTATTATTCTTTATTTATAAAGCGCCAGCATATTCCGCAGCGCTGTACAATAGGCACAGTATAGACAGGGTTACAATACATTGAACAACATTAGACAAACAGTACAGGAGGAGATGAGGGCCCTATTCCCGTAGGAACTCACAATCTGGGAGGGTTGGGGTAGGAATATAAATGATGATCCTTTTTAATCATCTTGTCCCACATCACGAGGGCAGGTTCTCGGGGTTTTCAACTTTTGGAGCATTTCAGATAAGGGATTCTCACCCTGCCGTGGGTTTCCCATTTGGCTTTTCTGTTCGAGAACTTTGGCTGCACATTCTCACATATTGTAGCCGAGAATCTCAAACATACCAAAACATCCTTGAAGCTATGCAATGCTTGGCTAGTGCTGGATGGACCCTGCAGGTCTGGTAACATATATACACATTGCATTTCTAGTTTGTAGCCCAAAATGTTCTGTAGTGAGGGGATAAACTAGTAATCCCATGATCTGGCCCTCCGGTGTGGGTTGTTTGGGTTATACGTTTTGTAATTTTGTTCAGAATTTTTTTAGCGTAGGTACAGAATCGCCAGATTAGTTTTTTTTGGTCTAATTTTTAGCTTTAGGACCATCGGGGGGGGGGGGGTTAACCACAGCAAAGCGGTTTCTAATGCTAGGGATTTTTTTTTTTTTTAATTTTTACCTTTTTCTTGAAAAGCACTTTATTTGAAAGATGCCGTTTTCGCTGGCAGGTAAACTGTAAATTTAGTAGGATCCCCGGTGAATCGCGGTCTCGTCACACAGCTTTTGTAATCTCAGAGAAAGTTCTGTTTCTCCTTCTTCCCTTGTAGCTTTCCTGCTGGAAAATACAGGATGGACTGAAAGATTCTATCAATCTTTTATTTTAATGCCTGGACCTGCACTTTCCATGGAGATTTTCCTTCTTTTCAGCACTTCATAGATTCCAACATAAAATCAGGAAGTGGTGTACCGTGCTTTATTAGCGTGTGCAGAACCTACAAACATGCGAGCTGACCTCCAGCATTTTTTCCCTCGTGCAATCTGCTCTTTTCATTTCTAAAGCCCAGCCATGTTTGACACCCTCCTCAGAGAGCACATCTACGGAGATGTAGCAATAGTTGCAATTTTGTTGGGGTTAACTCAGATTTTATTACCAATTAAGCATTAAAATCTGTATTCCCTTTTCGCTAGATGATTAATTATAGCTGCTTTTAATTTCTATAATTGTTTTGAGGAAATTAAAGTTTTAAAAAAAACACAAAATTAAAGCACCAACCTTGGAATAAGGCCCAATATCTTGTTTCACAAGCAAAATACTATCAGGGTTATGCAAAGAGATCCGAATGGCTGCCGAAAGGTAACTGAATGCTGAAAATCGGTGTTCGGTTACCTTTCTTGGCCATTCGGCTATCCAGAGAGCAGGCAATTCGCCAAATGTTGGCAAATTGCCTGCACATACGGTGCCTGTTCGGTGGCAGTGAAATCCCCATAGCTTCGTTTATTCAGAAAACAAAACCCAGCAGTGAAAAGTTTGCCGAAATGCCCTGCCATTCGGTTGCTTCATTCGACAGGTTTATTCAGGTGAATCCCATAGGCTTCAATGTTAAAATATTCCCGTTTTAATTCAATATCTAATAAACCATATTTTATAATATTATGCAGTAAAAAGTATCTTTAACCCCTTAGTGACCGGGCGGTTTTACACAAATCCGTCTTTTAGTGACCGCTGCTGTTTTTATGTTTCTGCGCTGTTAGTGTTTAGGTCAAATTTTCCTCTTACTCGTTTATTCAACCCACACATATTATACACCCTTTTCCCGCCATTAAATGGACTTTCTAGAAATACCATTATTTCCATCATATCGAATAATTTACTATAAAAAAAAATATGAAATATGAGAAAAAAAATGGTAAAAACACATTTTGTAATTTAATCCCCAAAATCTACAACCACCCAAAACGACCCCAGCTAAATAGGTTCAAAATTTTGTCCCGAGACTAGAAATACCCAATTTTTACATGCGTTTGCTTTTTAACCCCTTCACTGCTGAGACAGTTCACCTATGTGCGCTGCGCTCATTCTGACCATTTTGTGCTAATTATTTTTAGATGACAGCCTAGGTCCTATTTAATTAACCCCCCCCCTCCGAAGGAGCCCCCCCTCCCCTCCATTGAAATGCATGGGGACGCCTGATGATGACATCACCACGCAGCGTGGCGACGTCAGCCTCGCCTGCCCATGTAAATCACATGGGCAGGCTTCCTCCCTGCCAGATCGCCGTGGGATCCGGCGAGGGAGGTGAGTATCGGGCGGGAGTGGGATTAGGCGCCGCTGACGTACCCTGTACGTCCGCGGGTCTAAGGGAGACCCGAGGACAAGACGTACAGGGTACGTCAGCGGCCCTTAAGGGGTTAAAGTATTTTTCGGGATTTCTTTGTAAATAAACAAATATCATTTTTTTTTAACCTTTTTTTCTTTTTTCTGTAACAGCCCTTTTTATTATCATTCATTGGACCTCATATGTAAATTTCAGACATTTTCGTTCTGTAGTTTCTTTGCAAACAGCGTTTCACTTTTCAATCAAGCGTACTGTTTTTTTTGTTCACCTCCTTCGTCTGCATTGTCGGCTTTTTCCGGCGGCTGCTCTGCACTGTGATTGGCTCCTGCTCGGGTGTGTTTGGCAGGTTAATCCAGATATTTTTGCGGGTTTCGGTGTGCATTCGCCCTCGTTTTGCGGTGAGTGTTCGTCGGGTTTGCGGTGGGTTTTCCCTGCTTTACGGCGGCCCTGTGGTGCTTGCTGAATACACCGCAGGGTCGTCGAAATGGGATCTCCAAATTGCACCGAATTGAAGAGAATGAAAAGTCACCAAACGTGCAGTGACTTTTCGATACTCTTTGAATAACCCTGTATGTACCAAATGAACAGAAGCTGTTTGAAATTATTAAATATGTAAATATTATTAGATAATCACAAGAAATCTAAAACACTGACCACTGAAGCTGTGAGACTTTCTGGAGCGGAGTGGACCTTCATAATCACAGGAGAGTTTTATTGAATCCTCCATCGAGATGAAACACTGGACAGGCTCCCGGCTCCAAGTCTTTTGCATCAGCAATTCAAAGGCTTAATAGTTCAAAATTGTGAATCAGTCTTTGTATTTATATTTAGTTTTAAAAAAAATGTAGCCGTTGCTGAGCAGGTCTGGTCACTATGAAACTTGTAATGGAGACAATCCACATGCTCCCAGACAATGCAGAGATTCAAGCTAAGCAGCCCTTGAGACCTCTCTGCTCTATTTTACATGTAGTAGGGCTTTATAAAATCTATCCCGTTGTTTAGCAATCCTATTGAGAGTCCCAGGGAGCCAGATTTATAAATTATTGGACATTATGGGTAAGTAGTCAATGTAATAGAGCAGCAGGAAATGCTGGCAGAATGCTTGGTTGTGTAGGGAGAGGTATTAGCAGTAGGAAAAGGGAAGTGCTCATGCCACTGTACAGAGCACTGGTGAGACCTCACTTGGAGTACTGTGTGCAGTACTGGAGACCGTATCTCCAGAAGGATATAGACATCTTAGAGAGAATTCAGAGAAGGGCTACTAAAATGGTGTACGGCTTGAAGGAGAAAAGTTACCAGGAAAGGCTTAATGATCTTAACATGTACAGCTTGGAAAAAAGAGGAGATATGATAGAAACATTTAAATACGTAAAGGGAATCCACAAGGTAGAGGAAAGGAGTATATTTAAAAGGAAACAAAATAGCAAAACAAGAGGACATAGTCTTAGATTAGAGGGGCAAAGGTTTCAAAGTAACATCAGGAAGCATTATTTTACTGAGCGGGTGGTGGATACATGGAACAGCCTTCCAGTAGAAGTGGTAGAGGCCAAAACAGTGATTGAATTTAAGCAAGCATGGGATAGGCATAAGACTATCCTAAACAAAAGATAAATCCAGATAAAGTATCCATGTAATTGGGAAGACTAGATGGGCCGAAAGGTTCTTATCTGCCGACATTTTTCTATGTTTCTATTAGTTTCTTCTTCCTCACTATAAACACACACATCTTGCGTGACCCTCCAACTCCTCGCTAAACACATATTCAGAAACCATTAACACAGGAAATAAGGGCAGACCCGCAGAAGCCAGGAGCTGCTACATTTCCATAGAGCATGTGAATAGCTCTTTTCATTCAGCCCCTCTTCAGGTGAAGTTTATTTTTCGATTAATATTGTGTATTCAGGTACTCGGCAACATCCAGGCTTTCAGGAGAAACAGGAATGTGGAAACCTCATATTATAATTGAATGGATTGACAAGAAATGGTGCTGAAATTGAACTGTGGGGTGGGGGGGTTAAAAAAATCTGCCAAAAGAATACCCAAAAAGAACATATAAATTGGTAGACAAAATAATGCTAGGCCAGTTTTGGATTTACAATAGTGGACGTTCACATTTTATCAAATTCTGTATTGGAACATCATAGGTCTTTACATTGAAACCAGCGTAGGTGACAATGCCAGTGGGTCTGCTTGTCTTGGACCAATCTCAATAATACCCCTCACGTCAGACATCAATCTGAATGACAGGTGGTACATTACTTTTGCAAACACTTTCAGGAGTCTGCAGGCCTCCGCTGCTGTCTTAACCTTACTCGTTCACAGCAGGCAGGGCCGGTGCTCCCACTAGGCATCCTCCTAGGGCGCACTGCCGCCTAGGGTCACAGCTGGCTCCAACCCGGGTCCATTGTTCTATCCGTCCCTGATTGTGCATCTTGTGTAGCCAGCAGTGGCAGCTCGCAAAGCTGACCTCGTCGGCTTGCGGACCCCTGTTAGCGGCAAAGAAGGTGGGCATCTTATGGTGATGCGCAGGCGCCACCAGATGATGTGTGAGCGCCACCATAGGCAGATGAAATGAATAAAGAAGGCAGATGAAAGAGGCACTGAAGAAAGAAAGAGGCACAGGGAGCAGAGGAAAGAAAGCAAGAGGCAGGGAGCAGAGGAAATAAAGAAAGCGGCACAGGAAGCAGAGGGAAAGAAAGAGGCACAGGGAGCAGAGGAAAGAAAGAGGCACAGGGAGCAGAGGAAAGAAAGCAAGAGGCAGGGAGCAGAGGAAAGAAAGAAAGCGGCACAGGAAGCAGAGGGAAAGAAAGGCACAGGGAGCAGAGGAAAGAAAGCAAGAGGCAGGGAGCAGAGGAAAAGAAAGGCACAGGGAGCAGAGGAAAGAAAGCAAGAGGCAGGGAGCAGAGGAAATAAAGAAAGCGGCACAGGAAGCAGAGGGAAAGAAAGAGGCACAGGGAGCAGAGGAAAGAAAGAGGCACAGGGAGCAGAGGAAAGAAAGCAAGAGGCAGGGAGCAGAGGAAAGAAAGAAAGCGGCACAGGAAGCAGAGGAAAAGAAAGGCACAGGGAGCAGAGGAAAGAAAGCAAGAGGCAGGGAGCAGAGGAAAGAAAGAGGCAACAGGAAGCAGAGGAAAGCAAGAAAGAGGCACAGGAAGCAGAGGGAAAGAAAGAGGCACAGGGAGCAGAGGAAAGAAAGCAAGAGGCAGGGAGCAGAGGAAAGAAAGAGGCAACAGGAAGCAGAGGAAAGCAAGAAAGGGGCAGAGGAAAGAAAGCAAGAGGCACAGGGAGCAGAGGAAAGATAGAGGCAGAGGAAAGAAAGAGGCAGAGGAAAGAAAGCAAGAGGCACAGGGAGCAGAGAAAGAAAGAGGCACAGGAAGCAGAGGAAAGAAAGCAAGAGGCACAGGGAGCAGAGGAAAGATAGAGGCAGAGGAAAGAAAGCAAGAGGCACAGGGAGCAGAGGAAAGAAAGAGGCACAGGGAGCAGAGGAAAGAAAGAGGCACAGGAAGCAGAGGAAAGAAAGAGGCACAGGGAGCAGAGGAAAGATAGATGCACAGGGAGCAGATGAACAAAAGAGGCGCAGACTGATACAGGGCCTAACCAGCGGAGGGGTAAGATAAGCACGAACAACTGTGCGTGGCCCCTGCAGTGTGTAACAATTTTTTTGGGGAGACGCAAGTAGCTGGTCTTGCCTAGGGTGCAAAATAGTCTAGCACCGGCCCTGACAGCAGGTCCTGAGAATCCCTGCCAGGGTATTCATAAAGAAAAGGGGTATGAGGGGTATGACGTGGGCATTCGGAGAAAGATGGTAACCGGAAACAAGCCGATACTGCAGGGAGCCACACACCCATGGGTACATGTAAAATATCAATGTTTTATATAGTTTGCACTGGATTGGCCATTAGTCGTTTGTATTCCTGAAATAAATACATTGGTCACAATGTTATCAATAAATAAAATGAACATGTTGATGCAATCAATAGTTATTAAATATAAAGGATACTACGAAAGGGAAAAAATGGAGAGCTAAAGGTCTGCTACCCTGAAACCAGGTTTTGTTTATCTTCATTGTTATTTAAATATTTATCTGTAAAGTGACTCGTACAAAGCGTTAGGAAGAACGAAGCGAGCATTAATAGTCTGCGCGTTTAGAGAAAAGTGGAATGCTTTTTGGAAAAATGGCTCCTTCTCTTCGTGAAGGGGGCAAAGCGCCAGAAAAAGGTTAAAAGAGATACATTTCATAATTTCTAGACTCCTGCGTCACAGCGCGCGCCGGCCGAGAGAGATCAGGGGCAAACCGTGACAATCCTGCCTGGGACAGAGGGTCTGGCAGGCTCAGAGCTGTGGATTTGGAGAAGGGTCATGACGAGGAATGCGAGGAGAGATGGCGGTTTGGAGCCGAAAAAAAATGTATTGGGTTCAAATACTTTCCAAAGGGAATGCAAGCTTATTTCTTTCATCACAACTTCCCCCACTCCCATTCCCCAACCTCATGTACTTGTGTATGTTTTGTGTGCAAGTGTGTAGCGTGAGTGCACGTGTGGAACTTTAAACATTTATTTTATATAATCAATCACTGTTAAGATGTTTAAAAATGAATACTTTGCTTTTTCAAGTCAAATATTGAAAGAAAGGTCCCTCAAGGCAACACGGGGGAACAATCACTGATCTCAGAATTTACAGGGTGCTTCGGCAAATAAAATATCTCTCAATCGGTTTTGTTTGGAAATTTCCAAAGAATTAGAAACTGCCATTGGGACAGTATTGAACGGATTCGCTTAAAAACTTCTATCTGGAGTCAGAATGGCCGAATTAACAGGGACCAGGGCCAAGACACAAGTGTTTTTGTGCTTTGCTTAGGTCCTCCCTCTACGAGCGCAACTGGAGGCACAATAAAAATTACACTGACCGCTAGGCTTGTGCACCGATTTTTTTTTCGGTTCGATTTGTTCGGATGTTTAAAATTTTCGATTCGGCTCGTTTCGACCGATTTCTGTTTCGATTCGGTTGGGTTCGGCTCGTTTTTCGTGTACATTTTTTTTCGGAATATCGACCATTTTTCGTGTTTTCGGGTCACTTTGCTCGTTTTTTGTATCGACTTTTCGGAAATTTCGGAAATTTTCGTTTTTTCGGAACGTCTGTTCTCCTCGTTTCAAAGTGTCTACGATAATTCTGGCGATTTTATCGTGGTTTTTTTATTAAATAAAGATCCTTTTTTTCTTCTGAATAATTGAATATACATTTCACAACTTTATTTAATCATATTAAAATGGTATGAAAGCCAAGGAACAAAAAAAATGAACAAAACGATTTAAAAAACGCTAAACTGACCCGAATGCCACAAGAAACAAGTGATACGCATTTACAAATACAAAATTTACAGAATCAGCGATATAACCGATAATAGTTAAATATACGATTTCCAGAATTACCGAAATGGAACCGAAATCACGAATGGAACCGAAATCATGAATAGAGCAAAAATAAATTTCGATTTGACACATTTCAAGTCCATTCGAAAAATCCGAAAATTTTTCGTTTCGGCTCGGAAAACTTTTCGGATCTATCGGTTTTCGGGTCCGACCCGATTCGGAAATTCGGCCGAATCCGAAAACACGAATCGGGAAATTTCGTGAAAATTACGAAATTCCGAAAGCCGAAACGCACATCCCTACTGACCGCTTCCTGAAAGACTCCTTGGGTAGAACACACTGATATATATATTGCTACAGTAGATCCGGTGGTCCTCAAGTACCCCCTAACAGGCCAGGTTTGCAGGATATGTGAAGCACAGCACATGTGATATGATTTGCTGCTCAGTGATTGCAGGATTCAGTCTGTATTTCCCCAAGGTGATCCTTACTTATTTATTTATTTATTTATTGATTTATAAATAACATATTTTACCAGGAAGGATACATTGAGATTTCTCTAGGTTTTTTTTTTCTTTCTTTCAGAATAGATTTTTATTGGATATTTCCGTACATAAAAACATATATAATCAAAAAACAATGAGGGGGGGTAGGGGGGTTGCAGCATAATACCC
The DNA here is from genome assembly GCA_009667805.1 of Leptobrachium leishanense. Taxonomy (NCBI): domain Eukaryota; kingdom Metazoa; phylum Chordata; class Amphibia; order Anura; family Megophryidae; genus Leptobrachium; species Leptobrachium leishanense. The sequence goes on along the minus strand of CM019072.1, from coordinate 11,552,208 downwards.
AAAACACACCGCAAGTCACCACTAGAGACCACACACTTTTTATATTTTGTGAACATCCCATATTTTTCAAGGAACCCACTTGGGAAGTCGCAGTCCTTCTGACGTTTATATCCTAGAGTCAAATATGCGATATTGCTCCAGGAGGTCAATCACCTGCTTACAGGTTGGAACCAATGCGTTTTTCCAGTTCCGTGCGAGAAGCAGGGCCGGTGCAAGCATTTTTATCTAGTCAGGCGAAGGTGCATTTTGGTGCCCCACCCCCCATCCGAGTCATGTCAAGCCAATCAGGATAGAGGTGCCATGATAATATCTATATATACACATATATATACACACACTAGGGTTGCTCATATACAGTGGCAAGAAAAAGTATGTGAACCCTTTGGGATTACGTGGAGTTTTGCATGAATTGGTCATAAAATGTTCTCTGATCTTCATCTAAATCACAACAATTTGAAAAACACAATCTGCTTAAAATAATTCAACACAAACATTATATGTTTTCATGTGTTTATTGAACATAACATCTAAACATTCACAGTGCAAGGTGGAAAAAGTATGTGAACCCCTAGCCTAATGACTTCTCCAAGAGCTAATTGGAGCCAGGAGTGAGCCAACCTTGAGTCCAATCAGTGTGATATTATTGGATGTGTTGCTGAAAGCTGTCCTGCCCTTTAAAAACACACACCAGTTTTGGGTTTACTGGTTTCAAGAAGCACTGCCTGATGTGAACCATGCCTCGCAGAAAAGAGCTCTCAGAAGACCTACGATCAAGAATTGTTGACTTGCATGAAGCTGGAAAGGGTTACAAAAGTATCTCCAAAAGCCTTGATGTTCATGTGTCCACGGTAAGACAGACTGTGTACAAATGGAGATAGTTCAGCACTGTTGCTACTCTCCCTAGGCGTGGTCGTCCTGTAAAGATGACTGCAAGAGCACAGCGCAGAATGCTTAATGAGGTAAAGAAGAATCTTAGAGTGTCAGCTAAAGACTTACAGAAATCTCTGGCACATGCTAACATTTTTGTTGACACATCTACAATAAGGAAAACCTTAAACAAGAATGGAGTACATGGGAGGACACCACGGAGGAAGCCATTGCTGTCCAAAAAGAATATTGCAGCACGTTTGAAGTTTGCAAAAGAGCACCTGGATGTTCCACAGCACTACTGGCAAAATATTCTGTGGACAGATGAAACCAAAATTGAGTTGTTTGGAAAAAACACAGCACACCAAAATCAAAACCTCATCCCCACTGTAAAACATGGCGGAGAGAGCATCATGGTTTGGGGCTGCTTTGCTGCCTCAGGGCCTGGACGGATTGTTGTCATTGATGGAAAAATGAATTCCAGAGTTTATCAAGACATTTTGCAGGAAAACGTAAGACCATCTGTCCGCCAACTGAAGCTCCGCAGAGGATGGGTGATGCAACAGGACAATGACCCAAAGCATACAAGTAATTCAGCAAAAGAATGGCTTCAACAAAACAAAAATACGCCTTCTGGAGTGGCCCACTCAGAGTCCTGACCTCAACCCGATTGAAATGATGTGGCTTGACCTTAAGAGAGCGATTCACACCAGACATCCCAAGAATATTGCTACACTGAAACAGTTTTGTGAAGAGGAGTGGTCCAAAATTACTCCAGATCGTTGTGCAGGTCTGATCTGCAACTACAGGAAACGTTTGGTTGAGGTTATTGCTGCCAAAGGAGGGTCAACCAGTTATTAAGTCCAAAGGTTCACATACTTTTTCCACCCTGCACTGTGAATGTTTACATGTTCTGTTCAATAAAAACATGAAAACATATAATGTTTATGTTGTATTATTTTAAGCAGACTGTGTTTTTCAAATTGTTGTGACTTAGATGAAGATCAGAGCACATTTTATGACCAATTCATGCAAAACTCCACGTAATCCCAAAGGATTCACATACTTTTTCTTGCCACTGTAAGTATATTTGCCCCCTGCTCATATGGGTATATTTGCCCCCAGATCACATGTGGATATATTTGTCCCCAGCTCATGGATATATTTGTCCCCAGCTCACATGTGGATATATTTCCCCCCAGATCACATGTAGATATATTGGCCCCCAGATTACATGGGTATACATTGCCCCAGCTCATATGGATACATTTGCCCCAGCTCACGTGGATATATTGCCCCCAGATTACATAAGTATATATTGCCCCAGCTCATATGGAAATATTTTCCCCAGCTCATATCGAAATATTTGCCCCCTGCTCATATGGGTATTTTTGCCCCAGATCACATGTGGATATATTTGCCCCAACTCATGGATATATTTGCCCCCAGCTCACATGTGGATATATTTGCCCCCCGCTCACATGTGGATATATTTGCCCCAGCTCACATGTGGATATATTTGCCCCCAGATTACATGGGTATATATTGCTCCAGCTCATATGGAAATATTTGCCCCAACTCATATGGGTATATTTGCCCCCAGATCACACGTGGATATATTTGCCCCCAACTCATGGATATATTTGCCCCCAGATCACATGTGGATGTATTTGCCCCAACTCATGGATATATTTGCCCCCAGATCACATGTGGATATATTTGCCCCCAGATCACATGTGGATATATTTGCCCCCAACTCATGGATATATTTGCCCCCAGCTCATGGATATATATATATATATTTTCCCCAACTCATGGATATATTTGCCCCCAGCTCATGGATATATTTGCCCCCAACTCACAGATATATTTGCCCCAGATCACATGTGGATATATTTGCCCCCAGCTCATCTATATATTTGCCCCCAGCTCATGGATATATATATATATTTGCCCCCAACTCATGGATATATTTGCCCCAGATCACATGTGGATATATTTTTCCCCAGCTCATGGATATATTTGCCCCCAGCTCACATGTGGATATATTTGCCCCCAGATCACATGTAGATATATTTGCCCCCAGATTACATGTAGATATATTGGCCCCCAGATTACATGGGTATATATTGCCCCAGCTCATATGGATACATTTGCCCCCAGCTCACATGTGGATATATTTGCCCCAGATTACATAAGTATATATTGCCCCAGCTAATATGGAAATATTTGGCCCCAGCTCATATGGGTATACTTGCCCCCAGATCACATGTGGATATATTTGCCCCCAACTCATGGATATATTTGCCCCCAGATCACATGTGGATATATTTGCCCCCAACTCATGGATATATTTGCCCCCAGCTCACATGTGGATATATTTGCCCCCAGCTCATGGATATATTTGCCCCCAGATCACATGTGGATATACCGTGTTTCCCCGAAAATAAGACACTGTCTTATATTATTTTGGCCCCCAAAATCCACACTAGGTCTAATTTTCAGGGTAGGTCTTATGTTTTTGGTGTTGGTGTTTTTTTTTTTTTTTGGTGGTGTACATCCGGTATCACTCCTCACTCCACGGTTGACAGGAGCTGACACTCGAGGAAGCATCAGCTAAGCCTGCGGTCACACGAGCGCACTGAGTGTGTCCGTGTGACAGCACTTTCCTGCGTCAGTCGCAGCTTTGTGAAGGCTGGACGGGGAGAATCACACAGGGTAGCATGCGTGCTAATTGCACACGCTACCACCAGGAGTGATTTCAGCCTCACCTTCAATAAGCTACGACGGACGCAAATGGAGCTACAAAGTGCAATCCTCCTAACTGCGCTCAGCGAGGTGGCCACACGGCATCAGAGTGGAAAGACGTCTATACTCAGTGACGTTTCTTCTGCTCCATGAAGGCTCGTGTGACTGCAGCCTTATGCGGCTCTGCTCCCACCTCGCTTCCTCTAGCACAGGCATCACTCATTCTCTCCCGTGACTCTTCAAGTTTTCCAACTAGGTCTTATTTTCAGGGTAGGTCTTATATTTAAGCAGTTATCAAAAAACCGCACTAGGTCTTATTTTCGGGGTAGGTCTTATTTTCGGGGAAACACGGTATTTGCCCCCAACTCATGGATATATTTGCCCCAGCTCACATGTGGATATATTTGCCCCCAGCTCATGGATATATTTGCCCCCAGATCACATGTGGATATATTTGCCCCCAACTCATGGATATATTTGCCCCCAACTCATGGATATATTCGCCCCCAGATTACATGTGGATATATTTGCCCCCAACTCATGGATATATTCGCCCCCAGATCACATGTGGATATATTTTCCCCCAACTCATGGATATATTTGCCCCCAGATTATGGATATATTTGCCCCCAGATCACATGTGGATATATTTGCCCCCAACTCATGGATATATTTGCCCCCAACTCATGGATATATTCGCCCCCAGATCACATGTGGATATATTTGCCCCCAGCTCATGGATATATTTGCCCCCAACTCATGGATATATTTGCCCCCAGATTATGGATATATATATATTTGCCCCCAACTCATGGATATATTTGCCCCCAGATCACATGTGGATATATTTGCCCCCAACTCATGGATATATTCGCCCCCAGATCACATGTGGATATATTTGCCCCAGCTCATGGATATATTTGCCCCCAACTCATGGATATATTTGCCCCCAGATCACATGTGGATATATTTGCCCCCAGATCATGGATATATTTGCCCCCAACTCATGGATATATTTGCCCCCAGCTCACATGTGGATATATCTGCCCCCATCTCCCCCCCAGGATCCGCCGGCGTTCCTCTTCCATGGTGGCGAGCGGCCGCTGACATGATGCAGCTTTGCCGGGCGGGAACCACATGACCAGCGCAGCCGCGTTCTCACGAGATCGCGCGCGGCTCTGGTCAGGTGGTTCGGCCCCTAGCGCTGCGCCGGGTCTCCCCGGCCGACCAAGATGGCAGCGCTCGGGGCCGGGGAATTCCGCCCCCACAAACTGGCAGGAAGCCAGATAGTAAGGCGGCCGCCTTACGCTAGCGCCGGCCCTGGTGAGAAGTAGTGCAGTCGTAAATATGAGTATAAACAACATCCGTATTTGAGATCGTTGTAATTTAACCATGCCCAGACGCAAAACCTCTGGCGAATATGGAATTTGTACGCCCAAAATTTCTGTCGCCGTTGTTGAAATGTCCTTCCACAAAGGGGCTATTCGAGATGTGGCTCATAGTACCGATCTCCAAGGAACATCTCCAGCATAAATCCAAGTGTTGTGGAGCAAAACGTTTGATTTCTCTCGTTTTCAAGTATGTCCTGGGTTCAAGAACTTTGAATTGTTACAGAGATATAAAGTAATAAAATGCAAGATATTAAAAACAAAACACATATACAGATTAACAGAAAATATGTAGGAAATAAAGTCCTTAAAACCTGGCCTGTTGGGAGGACTTGAGGAACGCGGTAAGCTCCCACGGGAATAGGGCCCTCGTTTCCTCCTATACTGGTTTGTCAAAATGTTGTTCAATGTATTGTAACCCTGTCTATATTGTGCCCATTGTACAGCGCTGCGGAATATGCTGGCGCTTTAGAAATAGATTCTAATAATAATTATATATGTTTTACTCTTTGTACTTAAATATTTGCAAATTTCCAGATGCCTTCTGTGGAATCATGCTGGCCAAATTGAAGATATTTTGTTGAACCTGTTACGACTAAGGATAAACAATCCAATTTAATTTCCGATCAGGTTTTTTTCGATTTAAGAAGATACACAATCACAGAGGCGGTTAATGAACAATATTTAAAAAATAGAATTTTCTGAACGTGGCTACTGGGAAAGCATGATGGCGAGCGCTGCTTAACGATGTGAGGTCATCACTTATACAGATTGCTATGTCCACATACAGAGCGTTTTGTCCACGCAGGAAATGTCCACATACAGAGAGATATGTCCACCCAGGAAATGTCTACATGTAGAGCACCATACAGAGCGCTATGTCCATATGGAATGTGCCCATACAGAGTGCTATGTCCACATGGAATGTGCCCATACAGAGCGCTATGTGCACATACAGAACGCTATGTCCACACAGGGAATGTCCATATACAGAGCGCTATGTCCACCCAGGAAATGTCTACATGCAGAGCACCATGTCCACATACAGAGCGCTATGTCCACACAGGGTATGTCCATATACAGAGCGCTATGACCACAAACAGAGCGCTATGTCCACACAGGGAATGTCCACATACAGAGTGCTATGTCCACACAGGGTATGTCCATATACAGAGCACTATGTCCACACAGGGTATGTCCATATACAGAGCACTATGTCCACATACAGAGCGCTATGTCCACACAGGGTTATGTCCATATACAGAGCACTATGTCCACACAGGGTATCTCCATATACAGAGCGCTATGTCCACATACAGAGCACTATGTCCACACATGGTTATGTCCATATACAGAGCACTATGTCCACATACAGAGCGCTATGTCCACACAGGGTATGTCCATATACAGAGCACTATGTCCACATACAGAGCGCTATGTCCACACATGGTATCTCCATATACAGAGCGCTATGTCCACATACAGAGCGCTATGTCCACACAGGGTATGTCCATATACAGAGCGCTATGTCCACATACAGAGCGCTATGTCCACACAGGGTATGTCCATATACAGAGCACTATGTCCACATACAGAGCGCTATGTCCACACATCGTATGTCCATATACAGAGCGCTATGTCCACATACAGAGCGCTATGTCCACACAGGGTATGTCCACATACAGAGCGCTATGTCCACCCAGGAAATGTCTACATGCAGAGCACCATGTCCACATACAGAGCGCTATGTCCACACAGGGTATGTCCATATACAGAGCGCTATGACCACAAACAGAGCGCTATGTCCACACAGGGAATGTCCACATACAGAGCGCTATGTCCATATACAGAGCGCTATGTCCACATACAGAGCGCTATGTCCACACAGGGAATGTCCACATACAGAGTGCTATGTCCACACAGGGTATGTCCATATACAGAGCGCTATGTCCACATACAGAGCACTATGTCCACACAGGGTTATGTCCATATACAGAGCACTATGTCCACATACAGAGCGCTATGTCCACACAGGGTATGTCCATATACAGAGCACTATGTCCACATACAGAGCATGTCCATATACAGAGCGCTATGTCCACATACAGAGCACTATGTCCACACAGGGTTATGTCCATATACAGAGCACTATGTCCACATACAGAGCGCTATGTCCACACATGGTATGTCCATATACAGAGCGCTATGTCCACATACAGAGCGCTATGTCCACACATGGTATGTCCATATACAGAGCGCTATGTCCACATACAGAGCGCTATGTCCACCCAGGAAATGTCTACATGCAGAGCACCATGTCCACATACAGAGCGCTATGTCCACACAGGGTATGTCCATATACAGACCGCTATGTCCACACAGGGTATGTCCATATACAGAGCGCTATGACCACAAACAGAGCGCTATGTCCACACAGGAAATGTCCACATACAGAGGGCTATGTCCACACAGTGTATGTCCATATACAGAGCACTATGTCCACATACAGAGCGCTATGTCCACACAGGGTATCTCTATATACAGAGCGCTATGTCCACATACAGAGCACTATGTCCACACAGGGTTATGTCCATATACAGAGCACTATGTCCACATACAGAGCGCTATGTCCACACAGGGTATCTCCATATACAGAGCGCTATGTCCACATACAGAGCACTATGTCCACACAGGGTTATGTCCATATACAGAGCACTATGTCCACATACAGAGCGCTATGTCCACACATGGTATGTCCATATACAGAGCGCTATGTCCACATACAGAGCGCTATGTCCACACAGGGTATGTCCACATACAGAGCGCTATGTCCACCCAGGAAATGTCTACATGCAGAGCACCATGTCCACATACAGAGCGCTATGTCCACACAGGGTATGTCCATATACAGACCGCTATGTCCACACAGGGTATGTCCATATACAGAGTGCTATGACCACAAACAGAGCGCTATGTCCACACAGGAAATGTCCACATACAGAGGGCTATGTCCACACAGCGTATGTCCATATACAGAGCACTATGTCCACATACAGAGCGCTATGTCCACACAGGGAATGTCCATATACAGAGCGCTATGTCCACACAGGGTATGTCCATATACAGAGCGCTATGTCCACACAGGGAATGTCCACATACAGAGCGCTATGTCCACACAGGGAATGTCCACATACAGAGCGCTATGTCCACATCCTTTCCGCCAGGGAAATCACATTGATGGCTCTTGTGACGAGCGCATTTTACAGCCAGTCTCTAGCCATTGTATGATTTCCTTGTTATACTGAGATCTGTTTCCGAGTGCAAAGTCCAAACGCTAGACTCAAGTTTATTGCACCCATCAGTATGGAGAGTTTTTGTACAAAGTGCAAAGAAAGGCCAAAAAAAAGTAAGCTAATCGGGGCTATTTCCATTATTATTATTGCTTTGTCAGGCTGTTATAATTACAGCAATAATTACACAAACACATGATTTTACTTTTAAGAAACAGCACTCCGGCGACAGGCTTAATTCCAGTGTTTAACCCGCCAGGCTACGCGTTAGCAGGTCACATTAAAACACCCAGCAACATTCAGCTTGAACAAGGACCATATTCTTTCACTACACACATTACGTTTTTTTTTTCTTCTGTAACAGAAACAGGATTTTACGAAATGTATATTTTAAAGTAAGATAACTCTGCGTTCCCTTTTTATACCCCCGGTTTTCTGTACGTCCGGCAACCTGTGGCTTCAGCCCAACGTAAAACTAAAACCAGTTTTATTCTTGGTTCCCTACGGTAAATCATTGGGTTTGTGCCAGGCAATGTCTTAATGGTCTTTTTGTCTCCAGAGCGGACTCTGTTGATCTTAGGCCTTTTGAAATGATTATCTGGCCACCGGTTCGGTAAAGTCACAATTTAAATGGAAGGTGAATTGTGAAGCTGGTGGCTGGAATGTTAATTAATTTCATAGACACACTAATGTGCTTTATATACATTTGGGTAGCTTGGCCTGAAGGGAGCGAGGTGTCTCTCTGCTTCCTGCAGATCCAGGGACTCGCTCCAGAGCACCACTAATAGACATTTCAGTGTCTCACCTTACAATTTCCAGACTGTTTTAATATCTTTTATCTAAATGTGTTTGTTTAATATATATATATAGATTAGATAGGCCGTGTCGTCAGCTTCCAGACCTGAAGAAGAGAGCTTACACTCTCAAAAGCTTGTCTTTTAAATGTAACGTTAGTCCAATAAAAAAAAGGAATCACCACCTGCTATACTCGTGTATTTTATAAATATATATATATATATTTATATAAGGGCTGCGGAAATTACCGATTAATTAATCGATTACATTTATTTTGATCGGGGGGCCTATCAGCTCCGGTATCGGATTCTAGGAGTCCGAATCCGGAGCTGTACTGGCTTCCTGAGGCCCCGGGCGGCCCTACAGCAGCGTGCGAAGCACGCTACTCTGGCGCCTCCCTCCAGTCACGTGTGTGACACACGCAGTCACACACAGCGACTGGCGCAGACGAGAAGGCAGCAGAGGAGCAGTGAGTATGGTGCTGCCGGCCTCGGACCCAGCCAGACCCCACCCAAGGGCCCAAACCTAAGACCCAGGCTAAAGTGATGCCTACTTGCCTATATAAAGTGACTGACAGTCAGTATACTGGATAAGTGTTATAATTAAACTGTCTACGTTTTTCTTAAAGTTTGATAAGAAATAACGTCAGTGCTACAGTTTGAATTTAAAACGTATTTTTGTGAACTGTGAAGTTAAGTTATGGATTGTTGAAACTAACTAGTGTCACGCGATTGTATATAGTGTATACCCCATTTACCACTGACTAATGCAGAGTTACAATGCAAGCAGATCAGCTAAAAGTAGTTGGATCTGTATGTGCGTTATAATTATTCGATTAAAAAAAATTTGATTAATCGAACACAAAAATTTTAATCAGTACCAGCCCTTATATATATATATATATTATATAATTTTAATAAAGCAAAGTGCAGAACAGTCACCACATTTTTGGGTCCTATTCCACAGTTAGTTACAAGTATTTATAAAGCTCTAACAAGTTCCTTAGCGCTGTACAATGGGTGAGACCACACCACAAATATATATACAAGTTAAACTCAGTGTAGGAGGGAGGACCCTGCTCAAGAGCTTACAATCTAAGAGGAGAGGGGTGGCACACTAGGCGAAGGGTAGAGAATATGAAGTATCGGGGTGCATGGGGGCTGGGTGGGAAGATGCAATAAGAAATGTACAGTGAGGGAATCATGGAGTGAGCGGATAGGCTTCTCTGAAGTAATGTGTTTTCAGAGACTTCTTGAAGGACTGAAGAGACGGGGAGAGCCTGATGTCATGGGGGGGGGTTCCATAAAAAGGGGGCAGCTTGGAAGAAGTCCTGAAGGCGGGAGTTGGGGTGGGGGTACGAGGAACTGATAGCATCAGATCATTGGCCGAGCAAAGTGGTCGGTATGGGATGTACCTGCTAATAAGGGAGGAGATGTAGGCAGGGGCGCAGGTATGGAGAGCTTTGTAAGTGATGACCAATATTTTGAAGTGAAATCTAAAGGAAACAGGGAGCCAGTGTAGAGATTGACAGAGGGGTGAGGTGTGATAGGTGCGAGAGGTGAGGTGTAAGAGCCTAGCACAGGCGTTCATAACAGACTGCAGAGCGATAATCTGGGATCTCTTAAGGCCAGAGAGAAGGAGGTTACAATAGTCAAGGCTGGAAATAATAAGAGCTTGGATGAGCATTTTAGCAGAATCCTGATTTAAGACCAGGACGTACGCGTGCAATGTTTTTTAAGTGGATGCAGCAAGATTTGGTTAGAGACTGAATGTGAAGGAGAGATCAGAGTCGAAGACTACACCAAGACAACGAGCCTGAGAGGTAGAAGTAATGATGATTACTAGTCATTCGCCTGAAGGGAAATGAGCGCAGGAATGATGGTTTTAGAGTGAGGGAAGACGAGAAGTTCAGTTTTAGGGAGGTCGAGCTTTAGGAAACAGGAAGTCATCCAGTCGGAGACAGCTGAGAGGCCGGCAGTAACATGGTCCAGCACAGGAGGAGAGAGATCGTGAAAGGAAAGGTTAGATTTGGGTGTCGTCAGCATAGAGATGATATTGAAATCCATAGGAAGAAATGAGGTTGCCAAGAGAGGCAGTATAGATCGAGAAGAGTAGGTGACTAAGAATAGAGCCTTGAGGCAACCCGACTGAAAGAGGAACCAGGGGTGAAGAGGCACCGGCAAAAGAGATACTGAAGCAGCGAAGAGAGATAGGAAGAGAACCAGGAGAGGGCGGTGTCACTGAGGCCAAGCTGAAGCAGCGTGAGGAGCAGGAGATCTATTTTTTTGATATATGTATTTGTGTGTATGTATTGTGAGCTGGGAAACAGGTAGCGGGTGCAATTGCTCTCTGGGGTGAGCACTCTTGCAAGGTTCAGAGACCAGACCAGTGACTTTTCTTCAAACGGTGGTACATTTATTGCAGCAACCCACAGGTTATACACCACGCTGTATATTGCTCAAAATAAACAGTTCAAAAGCAAAGAAAATTCCTAGCCGTGTCCCGGCACTAACTAAACATACAATAGCCCTGACTAACAACCTTTGCAAACCTAGTGTTTGTCAGGCTCCAGCAAACTAGCATGACCAACCTTGTTCTCCAGCAGATAGAGAGTGTCTGCTCCCCAGACTCCAGAGCGATGTCTGTTTGCCTCACCTGCACTAAATTGCCTCTGAGGAAAAGTGCAAAACCAGGTGCTTAGAGGTTCCGGAAGGTGTAAGAGAGAAATCTGGGTGACACATAAACCCCGGACAGGACCTTTCCTTGCTCTCTACATGATGCCCTGTTACAGTATATAAACAGATATAGTAGATTTAAGCAAAGTGCACTGCAGATTTGATGTTGTATACATAATGCTATTATTCGTACCAATTTGCCACACATATTTAGCAATGTTTTTTATTTATAAACCTTTGTTGTATTTACAGTCGTTTGATAGTCATGACAACAGCGCATTTTTGTGTATTATTTTAAACAAAAGTTCAAAAGTGTAAACAATACAGTTTTTCACAGCATTCTTTGCAGATATTTACCAACTTGCCAATATTAGCGGAGGGCACTGTGTGTGTGTGTGTGTTATATATATCTTTCTTGTGCCAAGAGTTCAATCACAGAGACTTTCTCACTGCAGCTTAATCCTTCTTTATCATAATTTTTGTCCCATCAGTATACATTGTTCATAAAGCATATAGATGGTTTTCATAGTGACGTAAAAGCAGAATAAAAAAGAAAAATTGTTAATTTTACCTTGTGAGACCCCCTGATTTATAGGCAGAGGAGGAATCCTTCAATACGGTATCCTGTGAGACCTGATTCATTAGCTAAAGGAAAGGACTGACGGCCTGGGCTTTCCTGAACAAATGGAAACACCACTGATGACTGACCCTACTCCAGTGGGTGATCCAGGCAGGCTGCAGGCTCGGAGCCAGCACTGAACTTGGCCTGGAGTAAAACCTAAAGATGTCATCAATTAATCACGGCCTTCAGTCTTTCCTGTGCGTTGTAGATTTTGTTAGAAAAAACTCTTTACAGTGTTGGTTGTGTGCATTCTCCAGAACAAGTAATGCTGTCGAATTATGGCTGGAGGAATCTAATATCCTTTTTTCTTGACCTCTCAAATGTCCAGCATTAGGAGGGACAGCTCCTCCATGTCTGATGGAATACCTCTTCATTCTTATACATCCATGTATCCACCCAAAAAGGTTATTATCTTTAACATAAGAATCGATATTGCTGAAGATAATAGACACTGGGTTTTGACTGACAGATGTTGACAACTGGTGGATGGAGGGTTGGTTTGTTGAAGTGTTACCCTAGATAAAACTATAGCAGAGCATGTAACCAGCCTGTCTAGATCAATACATTGACACTTTCAGTCCTGCATAAAACGTATGTGCAATAATCCAATGTCAACCGTGAGCGCAAGAAAGACACATTAGGAGCCGGCTACACATATTTAGGAGCCAATGTTTTGTATATAGCTTTATCGTGGAGTCATTGAGGTATAATTCTAGAAAATCGCGGCTGCCTTGACCCTGGATTTGTCAAGCCTTGCTGTTACACTTTGTGCATTATTCCATAAATGCCCACTCTGATTGGTTTGCATGATCTTCATGGAACGTATACCTCCAAACCCTCGGTCAGGGCCAGCATGCCCGTCTACAGGAAAATAAATCTTCTCTCCATCCCTACCACACACACGAACGGGAGAAACTAGACTCATTCCAACGCAGACCAGTGTGAAGCTTCTTTTTTTATGACCCATGTCCACAAATACGTTCTGTGACTAAGAGCTTGGAAAATGTTGGTGCATTATCCACATAAACACACGCCCTGTTTAAAAGTAATGTAATTTTAATGGCCTGCTTTGTGTGGGAAGCTCCATCGATTTACTGGCAAGATCCATTACACTGCCCACTATTGTGCGTTTTTACATAATTTGGGTCATTTCTGTGTTTTATCATGTTTTGTAGCCAGCTTGCTCATCCTACTCCCAGACTTACCATATGAAACATACATGCATACAGAGGTGCTTTCCGTCATCCTATATGATCTAGAAAGCCAGAAATGTGTAGGTGAATTTCTCATTGCACGATAGGTAACGGTCAGAGGGTTTGTATGCACAAGGAATATTGAGCGTGCAACAAGCTCAGATTGCTGTAGAAGACTATGGGGCCCATTTCATGCATTTCATTCTCACCTTTTTTGGGGTTTTTCTTCGTTAAGTTTGGCATATTAAAGGGCCACCTGTGCTATGGGCCTTTGCAGAATTACAGGTCCAGATCATCTGTGAAGATTTAGGCTGGGGTCAGACGAGCGCAGTAATCAGGTCCGTGTTGCCGCACATTACTACATCCTTGGTAGCAGAGTATCATGACCGATGGAGCCCCACACACGACGTACGTCCACACGAAAGTGCAGATGCACAACGGACGCAGCAAATAGACGCAAGTTAGCAAGAAAGTAAAACCGCTAGGACGGATGTCCGGAGTGCGCTGCGTCTGCAACGTCCGCATAGCTTTGTGTGTGAGTGATGGAACGTGGTCAGACGAACTGCATTTATACGTCCAGCATTTTTGACAGACAAAATGTTTTTTCATTTTAATTTATGTTCCCTCCTACATCTGTCAAAAATAACGTCAGTCACAAAAACGGACCGTGTGGCCACTACTGTGTCTTCCGTCAAAAAGTGCATCCGTACTGCACGGGCGCACAGTCTGGAGAAAACGCGCTCGTCTAACCCTAGCCTTAGAGGTACAAAATTTGCAAAACTTTTTTACCCTATTTTTCATCATCTTGTTAACTTTAACATGCAATGTTTCAGTAGCCAGGGCACCAATAAAGGTCAGGTGTATTTGAATAGGCCTTGAATGTATAACTTTCCTATATTAAGAAAAACACATTTTTAAACAGTCGCAATCAATATTTTGGTCGTCATTTTATTTTATTTTCATTTTAAAGGGCCATTAACACCAAAAAATGCAATGTCCTTTTTGTGTATATTTGATGTTGCTGATATCTTGCATGTGCATTGTCTTCCTCTTGTATGCTTAGTTAAGAAATAATTTTCCTCTATATGTGTCACTGGGTGCATCCATTGTGTGTTATTTTGCGTTGTAAACTCCACACACCCCCCCCCCCACACCGTGTCTTTCCATCACTTGCTCCTCGTTGTGTCGCTTTGGCCATAGAATGGAGTGAATGGGTCAGTCACTGACTCAAATCATTGTATTGTGTAATGTATTCAAAGGACTTCACCAGGGGTAGATAAAACAGGGAGCTTAAAAGACTTCTAATCATATGGTGCTGCCATCTCTTCGCTTGAGTATCCTGGAGAACACAAAACACCCCCTGCAGCCTTATCTAAGCATTCCCTCCGTCACCAACTTAACTGTTATATACTGTATACGATAAAGCACCGTCACAAAGTAAAATGTTTGCTTTCTGATTATGGTAAATGATGTATCATGGGAAATTCCACAAAATGGAAATGGGTAATAAAAATATATATTTTTTTTTAGCATGCAGTTACTTCAAAGAAAACAGCAGCATGTGGTTTATAATACGTTTTTGTTTGTAAGTAATCTAGTTACAGCTTATGTAAGTATTAGTGTGCCTTTTATGTTTTAGATCACATACAGTTGTGTTCAAAATTATTCAACCCCCACTGAAATTGAGTGTTTTGGCCAGTTTAACATTGATTTTGATCATTCAGTCATCTTGCTTACAATTAAATCAAAGAGGCACGTCTAGGTCAGACAAATATAACATTTATAATGAAATAACCACAAATGTCTTTTCTGTGCTCACATCATTATCAGTTTTATTCAACCCCCAAGTGACATTCAATCTTAGTACTTAGTACAACATCCTTTTACAGTTATAACAGCTTTTAAACGTGAAGCATAGCTTGACACAAGTGTCTTGCAGCGATCTACGGGCATCTTCGCCCATTCGTCATGGGCAAAAGCCTCCAGTTCAGTCACATTCTTAGGCTTGCACACTGCAACTGCTTTCTTTAAGTCCCACCAGAGGTTCTCAATCGGATTTAAGTCAGGTGACTGCGATGGCCACTCCAAAATGTTCCAGCCTTTAATCTGCAACCATGCTCTAGTGGACTTGGAGGTATGCTTGGGATCATTGTCCTGTTGAAAGGTCCAACGTCTCCCAAGCCTCAGGTTTGTGGCGGACTGCATCACATTGTCATCCAATATCTCCTGGTACTGAAGAGAATTCATGGTACCTTGCACACGCTGAAGCTTCCCTGTACCTGCAGAAGCAAAACAGCCCAAAGCATGATTGACCCCCCGCCATGCTTCACAGTAGGCAAGGTGTTCTTTTCTTCATAGGCCTTGTTCTTCCTCCTCCAAACATACCGTTGATCCATGGGCCCAAACAGTTCTAATTTTGTTTCATCAGTCCACAGAACACTATCCCAAAACTTCTGTGGTTTGTCCACATGACTTTTGGCATACTGCAGTCGACTCTTCTTATTCTTTGGAGACAGCAAGGGGGTGCGCCTGGGAGTTCTGGCATGGAGGCCTTCCTTACGCAGTGTGCGCCGTATTGTCTGAGCTGAAACTTCAGTACCCACATCTGACAAATCTTTTCTCAGTTCCTCAGCAGTCACACGGGGACTTTTCTCTACTCTACGCTTCAGGTAGCGCACAGCAGTCGAAGTCAGCATCTTCTTTCTGCCACGACCAGGTAGCGTTTCAACAGTGCCCTTTGCCTTGAATTTGCGAATGATGCTTCCTATGGTCTCTCTTGGTATGTTTAACATCTTTGCAATCTTCTTATAGCCATTGCCCGTCCTGTAAAGAGTAATCACCTCTTCTCTTGTCTTCCTGGACCATTCTCTTGACTTCACCATGTTTGTAACCACACCAGTAAATGTCTAGAAGGAGCTGAGTATCACAGTCATTTTAAAGCTGCCTAATTGGTGCTTATTATGCTTTATTGCTGCTCCGTGACATCCACAGGTGTTTTCAATACCTGATTGAAAACACTTGAATGAACCTCTGTTCTTCAGAGTGGTAGTCTTTAAGGGGTTGAATAATTGTGTCAATGAAGAATTCACAAAAGAAACATTTACTACTGTATTACAAAACCAATTGATGTAATTTTAGTTGCATATGGTTCTTTAAAAAGTCCTTGTAGGATTTCATTCTGAATACAATTACAAATGTACACTAAATTCCCTAAAACCCTTTACAGCATTGGGGGTTCAATAATTTTGAACACAACTGTATATCACCGGAGCGAAATTTGAACATGGAATCCCAGTAGGATCAAGAGTTATATTGGGTTTAGTAAAACTGGAATTCCCATTTCCAGTAATTTCCTTACTCCTTTAAACATGTCCTGACTCGCAAGTCGCATCACAAAATTTGAAATTCTTTTATGACCTTTGCAGGGGGTAGATTGCCCCACTGCTCCTTGACCTGAATTGACGAGATATAAGGACTACATTACAATTATTCTACGTGCACGTGGGAAATGAGCCCATTCTGATATATTTTAAAAGCCCAAAAGCTTTAAAATATAATATGAAATTAAGTTAGTGGTTAGATCATGGCAATCACAATGCCCAAATGTGTCCCTTGTGCCCCATCATTCCACATTTGTAGCCAGAACCGGATTGGTCGGTTCAGTCAGGCGGGTCAGGGTAAACGGTCATGAGTTAATGAGCGTCTGCGGTCAGTATTATTCTCTATTTATATAGCGCCACATATTCCACAGCGCTTTACAAGATCGGTGTACAAGCTGTTGTGTGTTGATACTTTCACGCATATAAAACCAGATAGGTATTGCATAATCTTGTCCTGAGAAGGTCTTTTGACTCGCGTCCAGTGGGAGCACATATATGGCTAATTGGCCATCGAAATTTTGCTCTTGTCTTCCTGTAAGATTACAATTTAGCAGTAGACATTGGAGGAAGCGAGCTCAAAGTAAATTTAGAACAAAATTGGATATTACAGGACGGTAAAATTGATCTACAGCTTAAAAATGGCATGTTCCCCTTCGGAAAAATGAAGGGCTGGTGAAATACGTCAGACGGTATGGATATTGAAGTTGACATATGAGCAGAAAGGGTATAATTATGAAGCAAACAGAGTATTTAGTGGTATGTAAAATAATCTCCCTGATTATGTGTGTGTGGGATATGGGCTTTACTTCTTTTTTGCAGAATCTATTCATTATTTTTAAGCATTCTTGACAAATTATCATATGTTTTTCCCATTTATTCAAGGCCAGCAAAAGTGCTTCTTAAATTGAAGGATTTTTATTTAATTTAAGTTGGATATGTATGCTAAGAGTTGCGAGGAAAGGCTTGACTACACATTGACCTTTTTCATTTATTTTTTTTTAAATAAAAATGCAAAAAAAAAACACAAATTGGGTCTTGTGGGGTTTTTTGTTGTGTTTTTTTTTTTTACATTTGAACATCCAATCCGAACAAATCATTGCATAGGTGCCAGCAGGTACTGTTTTGTGGATTTCTGTCTGCCATGTCAGAATGTCATTTTTTGCCAATGGTTTTCCGCATCCCTTTATTCATTGACAAACCTGTAGATGAGTTGTTGGGTTTTTTATGCTCTTCCAAAATAACTGGACTGACATCTTGCATAATAAGGGTGGGGAAAATAGGCTTTTGCATTTTTATTTATTTTTTTACTTCTGATTTTCTTGATGCATCAACTAGGGCTCATTAATAAAACGCCAATAAACAAAGTGGTGTTCACTACAAACATTGGAAAGGCAGACCTTCCGCTCTCGAGTTTTTCGAACTCGAGCTGTAACTAAATTACTTCTGCATTATAAACCACATACTGCTGATTTTTTGTTTTGGGTTTTTTTTTCTGAAGTGATTATTGTGAAAAGGAAAAATAAAATTCAGGTTTTTTTTATCTCCCGTTTACATTTTGTGCATTTTTCCCATGATGCAACATTTACCAAAATCTTATGGTGAGTTTTACTTTGTGGCTGTGCTTTATCTCATACAGTATTTAACAGTTAATGAGGTGGAGGAAGGAATGTTTACGTAAGGCCAGTGTGTGGTTTATGCAACTCAAGATAAGAGCTGGCAGCTGAATGAGATAAGACAGGGAACTTAAAAAACTTCAGGCACTATTACATTCTTAGCGCTAGCATTAGCGCTCATATCGGTGAACGTTAACGCTAGGCTAAGTAACTTTACTGCATGCCCCATGTCATGACCACTACACGCGCTGCTGCGAAAGACGCCGGGTTAAGCCGCTCACTATCTGTCTATCCTAGACCCAGATAATGACTGCGTAGACAACAATCCCCGCGCGCTCGCTTACCTATCCGTCCCGCATACTTTCTCTCGCAACAGGTACGTAGAGCGCGATACAATGGTCCCAGGATTGCAACGCAGTACCAGTCTTCTCTTGAATCGGGTAGTGACTACGTTTCCCACAATCCCTGGGCCCACTTTCTTATTCTATTAGTTACGCTGCCACCAGTTCCCCTGAACACTATGCGTGTTGCGGCTAAGGATGCAGGGCTAAGCAACCCACTATCTGTCTATCCTTGACCCAGATAATGACTGCGTGGACAACAATCCCCGCCGTCCCCAGCAAACGCAACTCACAATTTTGTAGCTACTCGAGCTTAAAACAACAAGCAATACTCCAGTCTCTTCAGTTAGCATGGATCGAATATCAGGCAGAAAGCAGATCTTAATAAGGAATATTTATTATGATCTAGAAAAAATTATCACCGTGCATTTGTTATAAAAAAGATGGATATGATAAATCAATTAATTACACATTACACACAAACAGCAAACAAATAAAAGAGAGATAACAGCAGATCCTAGTTACTTACAATATACGCTAGACGATCAGCCATAGGGAGGTTCTATTAGAAGCTGGCAATTCCCTCAATTCTCGATTGATCTCCAAGGAAATAGCCCCAAGCTCATGCTTGATTCAGAATATATATAGGGCTGCCTTTTTTCTAAGTACAGCCTCCTAGCTGGTAGAGCCTTTGCCTACAATTCCCAGAATTCCTCTCTCCTGGGCACGCTCAGTGCGTTTCTTCATTAATTTTAATTCTCTGGTCTATCAATCATCTCCAAGAGACCACCTCCAGTGATCAAAGGATGTGATTGCTTCTTTGATATGCGGTTGGGGTGACGCTCTGGCTACGTCTTTTCCCTGCCATGAGCAATTGCCCCTCCTGCCTGCTGGGTAGAACCAAAAGGGTGATTTCTTTAATTCACACCTTCGCTGACTTCACAGAGAAAATGGTCACTGACCTGTTAATTGTTTCCTTCAGCAGGCTGGAAGCGCAGGCATTGATTTCCTAGGGCAGCTGCGCAAAATGGCCTGGTATCTATAGATAGCCATAGATATAAATATGTTTATATAATATATATTGCGGTAGATATACAGATAGCTAGACACAGAGCGATAGGTATGTCTACCTATGACACCCCACATATTACATTTTGAACACTATTGGGTTAAAAAAATCCATTGAGACTTTGATAAATGCGCTCGTTTCTGCTCCCTATACTTAACTTGGGGCACGCAAAGTCCTAATGCTAATTACCGCACTGCTGTGGTAACTAAAAGGTTAACCACAGCTTGAAGCTGGTGCTGAAAATAATTGGCAACGTTTTGGCTCTACATTAGCCTTTGTCTTGCTTGAGAAAGACTCCTATAGAGCTGAAATTTTGCCTTTTCTTTTACCCCAATAAACTTGTCGGGCCCTATCACCTGGTTGCTAAAAGGTAGCACCTGACGACCCACCACTAGATCACTTTGTCCACGGTAGTCTGTGTACAAGGTCATTTAGCACACGCTAGGGAAATGCTGAGACCCAGTGCTAATGCGGTTGTGTACAAGATAGAACCGTTGTTTTCCATTGCTGAGTGCCGGGCCATACCTATCCCCTGCCCTCACAAGCTTGTATAAGTATGAACACATCCAGCACAGAGCCCACAAACCCCTGCATTATTAAAATCCTCCAAGCTGCCTGTATCATCCATGGTTTGATGCACACAAATATTAATTAATGCTGATGGGCATTGCATGATAAAAGACTTATCAATGTGTCCCTTTAAACATGGTCAACACGGTCTCCCTAATAATCAGCCGGTTACATACTATGAATAACCCCCAGCATAAAATGTTTAAAATTACCCACTATATTAGAATTAGGATATATGTGGATAAAGGATACATTTATATCATAATAGAGCCTACTGCAACAGCAGCGACATTGCTGACCAGATCCATTACTATCATGTATGGGGCCAAGAGAAAACCTGTGCTGCATTCCTTTACATTGCCTGTTAATTTTGGGCGAGTACCTGGTTTTTGTGGGGGGGTTTTTGAAATTAGCACCAGGGTTGAGCAGTAGGTAAAATTTTGCAAATAGCGTCGATCCAGAAACCACCGCAGGCACCAAGTGATCCGTTAGTTACAAAAGCGCTAGAGATCTCTAGCGCTCCCCATGTTAAGTATAGGACAAAAAAAGTACCGTAAGCTCACGCTTCGAATCGCTAATGGCAACGCGCTAAGTGATTTTTCCCGTTATGAGCGAGAGGCAAACAATCTATTGGTGCAGCGCTAGACTGAATTTACCCAGCGCTAACGCAAAAACATGCCGACGCTAGGATTAGCTCACAGGAGATAGAGCCCATCGTTTTTGGAGACAGAGTGCCCAGTTCTTCTTTGTTCTCTATTTCAGGTTCTTTGCTGTCAATCCATTGGTATGCCAAGGTCCATGACTGTGAATTCCCGATATACGCTAACACACGGTTTGGGATTCCCTATAGAACAAGCCCAGCTTGTGTTCTTCATGGCAGGTTGGCATTAAACCCAATACAGGTGCTTGGGTTTCAGATTGGATATTTGTGGTGTATCCAACAAAACGATCAATAGCTACACACACACACTTTCATTTTAACCGAAAGCCCCACGCAATGACAAGGACTCCAGACGGGGTGTAACGTTATCACATGACCATAAAATTACCTTCAGCGCTAATAATGGATCCGGTTTTTGGTTATAGTGGTGAGAAAAAAAGAAAAATCTCCATGAACTGGATGACTGTTTGCAGAAAGAACCCGAGACGTTTGCAATAAACAAAGAAAGAATTCAGCAACTTTTGAGCACTGCGTTTTGTTTCTCAGGGTTTTTATTTATATCCTGTAATAAAAGCCTTGATATTGGTTTTATATCCCTGACCAGGCCCCATTTTTAATCTTGTGATCCACCACCCTAAATTGCAAATGATAACTAACTGACAATTTGTGGACTCGCCACAGTCCACAAAAACCTATGAAAATAGCAATGAACCTAAAATGACCCTTTTTCCTTCATTTTTTTGGTACTTTTGGGAAGTTTGCCTGACTCGGCTGACCCTAGGAAGTTGTCTACCCATTACTTTTAGTCAGATTATATGGGAAAAATCTATTTAAGACATTCTGTATGGACAGCTTTCTATATAATGTGCTTTTTGGAGTTGTGTAGCAAATATTTCTCAATGTTGTTGTGTATGATACACACCTATGATTGTGCTCGCCAGCTATCACTCATTTTTATGTCCTTTCCATTACGCCAGGACTGCGCTTTGGAGGTTCTACAAGGCTATGTGTGGGTCTTGATTAAAACGACATAGAAATCATCAGTAGACATGCTGATTGCAACATAATAGTTTTTAGCTCAGTAATGCAGCTCATGGGGTTTTTTTTTTGTCAATCTCGTTATATTTTTACTCCATGATATACATTGTAGACCTTTTTCGCCTGATTTTTCATTCTTCAGACTTGGTGCTTCAAGTCCTATGGCTATTGTCTTATCGAATTCCTGAGCTCTACTCTAGGACAATGGGGCAGGGGAGTGGGCAGAAGGACTGGAGAATGACTAGCCGAGCTCAGAATAAGTATTAGGAACATAATAGTGAAGAATGTAACCATGAAGTGGTGGAAGTTTGTAGATTTGATTTGTTCGTGAAACGTTAAGTATGCTTTTTGTTCCTGGCTGTCCCTGAGCTTTGAAGTCTGGACAATCTGTGACCGCCATATCTACTTTTTTCCATTCTTGAACGTAAGAGATGGACGCTCTGTGATGTTTGGTGGAAGACGAAGATCTCCTCTGGTTAGACCCAGGTTAAGCTCTCAACCAATTGTGCTTGACGGAGACTCTCATGTATTAAGGAATCAGACTTTTTCAGATGTCCTCTACCTGTGCTTGGTCCAGCTGTTGTGTTTTGGGGCAAATGTTTTGTATAGCTATTTATTTGTGGCTACACTTACAGCATTTTGTAATTGCGAGACCTGTGATCAGGTCTTCCGTAGAGACCGTGTCAGGGCATTCAGTGTCATCCATGGCAGTGCCTACTTTAAAAATCCAATTTGTGAGTGAAGTTATTGTACTCTTGAGTCGTGGTACAATGGGTTGTCCTCGGTTCCTTGTCATGTGTGGTTGTAGTTGGTTGGTTTTTGCCGTCAGCTTTTCCATGCATTTAATTGGAGGAGGTCATTTCTGATTTTTGTTCCCTTTGGCCAGGCTTTTATTTGCTGGACATCAATAGGGTTGGCCATTTGCTTTCTCGGTGTTGAGCTATGTGTCGTCCAGACAGAAGTGTGAAGGCTTTTGGAAAATTCAATGAACCAATGGCTCACACATTTGTTGACTTAGGCCGGCGTAGGACGAACACAGGGATCCCGTCCGAGTTGCCGCACAGTTTAACGACCGTAGTAGCATAGAATCCTGATCAATAGAGACCCACACGCGAAGTACATGGGCACCAAAGTGCGCACGCACCACGCAGGTGGCAAACGGACGCAATTTAGGCTAGAACGTAAAACCGCTACCAGGAACGCACAGAGTGTGCCACATCCGCGTAGCGTTGTGTGTGAGTGATGAGATGTCAGACGCAGCGCAATTACGACGTCCAGCACCTTGACGCACACAATGCCTTTTCATATCCTTCTCAAGTTTTTATACAATATTAATTTTATTTCCCAGAATTCCCTTTTTTCCTACGGCCGTCAAAAAAAAATGGACCGTGTGGTGTCTACAGTATCTTACGTCTGTCCGTTGTGCACGCACGAGAGTGCGCTCAGACTGCGTTCATCTGACATTAGCCTTAGAGTAAGGGACAAAGGGTTATTTACAGATTATTTTTGTTTATATTTGGTTTTACTGTACAGTCTATGGCCTACTCGGCGATATAAGCTTTTTTGGATTATTTGAAGTGGGTTGCATTATTTATGGATGCTTTATTGAGCGCTAAAAGGTGTTACATTGTTTTCTTATTAAAAACTCTTGCCATAATTACTATTTATTGTATTTTAATTGGTCAACAGTCACCTCCCCTTTCAATTATGGGCTTATTCAATTCTATGGAGGTGGTAGTTGTCATACAGCCACTAATTTGCCTCCTCCAACGCTGTCAATCAGGATGCATTGGACAGCCTTCCATGGTTTGGCCATTACATCAAGAGTCGTCGTATTGGTTGAACACTAGAACAAGGCCACCTTGAATCCTTTTGTATCATGAAGGTCTTCATGGTCCCTGTTTTTCTCCTCTGTGTGGACGTCTGTACTTTTAAGTTGGCTTTTATTCTGAATTCTGAGAGGGTTGAACCTTGCAGGGTTACCTATTGAGGGAATTTCTCGAATAGCCAGTGAAGGTGTTGAACGGACATTAATACTGTCGAGCCGATGGTTCGTTTATTGGTACATTTATTCCAGTAATTACTGACAGGATGTGTGCTAATTAAAACAAGCTCATTAATATGCTGTACGCCACTCGTGATCGAGACCTCTCCTGTGTATCAACAGCATGTTGCCTTATTCAAAGGGAATTGATGAATATACGTCTGATCCAAAGTACTTCACGTCACCCTGGCACTCAAGGGATTAACCCCTCTTACTTGAAGTCCTTAACCCTTAAATCGCCACTAGCCTCCTCAACGCATTTATCAAGTTATGACAAGCTGCGTCTTGGCGAGATGAAAGGCTGGTTCCATAAGGCGTTCTTTATATGTTTAGCTAATGTTATCCCCATGTCCTCATAAAATCCGAACATTGTCTGCATCTCTTTTTATTTAGTATTTCCCCTGTCTGGTGGAAAAGAACCAGAGAACATTTATTGGCCGGCCCGAGCAGAGTGAAAGTCTTCACTATTCGACACAAGATAAGTTGAGCTTTTGTTTATTTTCCTTTTGGCTCTTCAAACCGTTCTAAGTGACTACGTCTGCCAGACAGCAGTGATGGACTTGAAGGAGCAAATGAGGCCTAATCCTTGTGAACCGGGCTGTAGTGATACACAATAAATCTCGGTAATCGAGCTGGACTCTAAGAATTCTCATTAAACGAGGAAAGATTTATCTCAATTAGCAAACGTGTTTGTTGCTGTCTGGGTGAAAAAAGTGGCGAAAGAGAACTCTTTGAGCAAAAATAGTGAGGTCCTCATCAGAAAACGTGTGTGTTATAAACAGGAATGCTATCAGAAATGTTGGGGCCCCTTATCGAATCACAGGTCAGAGCCCCCCTCCATCCTCAGCTGCCCATTTCAGTAAACAAATTCAGAAGAATTCTTTTTGCCTACTCTTCTCTTTATTGTATTTAACAGAGTGCAATAAATCCCTGGTGGGAGAGCTTTGTTCTGCAGCTCAGCCTGGTGCAGACCATACTAATCGCTCCCTCAGTGATGACTCAGAGTGCTCTTACCAGCCCTAGATGCCTCAGCCCACCGGGAAATTTGTAGGTATCTTTACGGCCTAATCCTGGGTGGTATGGAGGGACCCTTAAATCTGTGGCACTTTGACAAACTGTACAGAGTATGGCAAGTGTTGCACTGGGTCCCTTAACGTGTCATGGACTGCCACCTCCTTACTAACTCAGCTCCCCACTACTACCTGTCTACACTAATCACCAAATACACCCCAGCCCACTCGCTAAGGTTAAACCGTGTCCTGCGCCTAGCTTCTCCCCGTATCACCTCTTCCCATGATACACTGCAGGATTTCTCACGTGCAGCCCCCATCCTCTGAAACACACTCCCTCGTACGGTCAGACTTTCCCCTAGTTTTCCTTCCTTCAAACGCTCCCTCAAGACATTCCTATTTAGGGAAGCCGACCACCCGACTCACTGACGCAACCAGTCCATCACTCTCACCTTGCAGCCCATCACTCTCACCTTGCAGTCCTCTCCTCCGGTTTCCACCCCCAACCCTTCTAGATTGTGAGTTCCCACGGGAATAGAGCCCTCGTTTCCTCCTGTACTGGTTTATCAAAATGTTGTTCAATGTATTGTAACCCTGTCTATACTGTGCCTATTGTACAGCGCTGCGGAATATGCTGGCGCTTTATAAATAAAGATTAATAATCATAATAATGAAGGCCCTGTACATAAAACAATGTACGTGTATTAAAAAAAAAAATAACAAAACTGGCCTGCACTCGCCTTTTACTTGGTATATGAATTGCACAGGTACACTATCCAAATCTCACATATACTAAAAAAAAAAAAAAAAATTTCCATTTTTATTAGTAATTATTTAAAACCTTATCGACCAATGTTTCATCTCGCGCTAAGCCATTACCAGAATTGATAAAGAAGTTCAATGGACCCTTTCGAAGTCAGTAGGACCGCAGTGTGTGTTACCATGGGAGTTTTGTGAGATCCCGTAAATGAACGCAAGTTACCGCTCTCCCTGGAATAGCAAATTGAGCGGTAAGGATGGTGTGACGTCACGCAGTAGTTGATTAGCCCCACACAATCGTTACCTGCCTGGTATAGGACCAGTCGGCTGGAGATTGATATGGTAAAAAGTCTATATATGATGCATCAGAAAATAAAAAAAGCTTTATTTTCAATTCGGTTTCTAGCAGCCACATTCGCATACTCCCTGTCTGTCTGTATCCAAGCCCATCAGAAAGTGTATCCATGCAAAACATAGTCGATGGTCTGAAACTCGTTAAAAAACAATTTTGGGTGTGTTTGAGGTCTCTGGAGCATCTGTGCAGAAAGCGAGGATTGTCTGCCACACATTCCCTATTTATGGGTGGTTTGAGCATCTAAAGCGTAGCTTCAACAACAGCGACCAATAAAGAAGGAAAAAAGCCCATTCTGCAAGATCGCAATAAAGGCTTTTTTTATTATTTTATTAATAACTTAATGTTTTTTATAATAAAACCCAGCAATTGCATCCGGTCGAATAAATGAAGGGAAGGCCGATCAGACATTGTTGGCTGTCGAAACTTTTTGATGACACGTGTAGGATGTCGGACTCTCAACAATGGTTTAATGATTTGGAGGATGGAAGGAATGAAGTATTTGAAGGGAGTATTTTAAAGATGGGTTTTGTGAACCTTAAAGCGCCGCTAACAACTGAAAAACCCTGATAAGAACATTTAGTGGCTGATCCCTGTCGGTTAGAAGTCATTATAATTCCAGTGTACTTTGCAGTGCAAGTACTTTACAGCCACCGATCAACTAACGATCGCGTTACGTTCTGTCAAAGTGGTTGTAAGTCGATTTTGAATGTAAGTTTGACTTTCTCTCATTTTATGCGCATATGCTTTCATGATCCACGTGAATTAGTTGTCCGGAACTTTAAGTCCTCATGTTTCCTTTTTCTACCTTCTTAGCATTTTTACAAACGTCTACAGAATTTTCACACTTGGACCTTGTCTCCTTTGTTGGTTTTTCTGACGTTTTCCATGTGCTGCAGGTCAGACTTTTCTTATTCATTATGGACATAGGGGCAGACGTAACTCCCATAGATCGTAAGTCGACAAGTAGCTGTAGAGTGTTTTGGTGCATGTTGACTGTCATGCCCCATGATTTAGGATTTATTGTATATTTTTCTGTTTTGTGTTGAATCTGCCTTTGCTGCTTACATGCTATTGATTTCATAGCTATTTTGTCCCTTCCGGGGTTCCCTAGCTTTCTATATCCAGCTAGTTCCCACCCCTCTGCTCAGTGTCTTGTTGTTAGTTACTTCCTGGTCACATAGCAGCCATTCTGTGCTCACTGCTAGACAAATCTAATGTCTTTTTACCTGCATTGCTGTACACTATTCAAGATTGTCAGTCTGATCATTAAAAGTCTTCAGCTGGACTTCATCATGTGAGTACTGGTCAAATACAGACAGCTAGTCTAAAGCACCCACGCTTCACAGCTTTGCTTAGGGAAGCAGAATATTGTCACTATTTATAATGACTTATGAGCCATTCTGTGCTGTGATTAACCGTCTCCTCACTCTGCTGGCAATGTTACACTCACCAAATGGTAAATGAGTCAGAATTTTTCCATCTGCCCCTTCGTATGAATAGCCGAACCCTAGCTGAAGGAGCATCGTTGTGAAAGTTGGACCATAAGAAAGGCTGAGCGCCAAAGAATTGAGGCCTTTGAACTATGGTGCTGGAGAAGACTCCTGCGAGTCCCTTGGACTGCAAGATGATCAAACCGGTCAGTCCTAGAGGAGATTAACCCTGACTGCTCTTTAGAAGGCCATATCCTGAAGATGAAACTCCTATACTTTGGTCACCTAATGAGAAGGAAGGACTCAAAGGAGAAGAGCCTAATTCTGGGAAATATTGAGAGCAAAAGAAGAAGGGGACGGCAGAGAATGAGGCGGCTGGATGGAGTCACTGAAGTAGTAGGCGTGAGCTTAAATGGACTCCTGATGATGGTAGAGGACAGGAAGGCCTGGAGGAACTTTGTCCATGGGGTCGCGATGGGTCGGACACAACGTCACAACTAACAACAACAAGCTGAAGGAGTACAGTATGACTGTAATAGGTTGTGGCTCTGGGTTTGCCAATTTGACCTCTCTATCTCGTAGGTACAGCACGTTGGGGAACATAACTGGCCAGTCAAGAATTCCCTCTTGGCTATCAGTGCCCCTATTTTGTTTTTAAATATATTCCACATGTATCGGTGAGGTCGGAGACCTACAAGTGTCATGTCTGAACTCCACCAGAGGGTATAACTTCACAGCGATGAGAATTTTAACCAATAAAAGGTCCATTTTAAAAAGTCTGTGTGAATTTTGCCTCGGGGTATGGAACATTTCTAAATTATAAAATCAATTTCCTTCCACCATGGTTTCCCCGCTGGAGACTCCTTCTTTAAATCCCGAGTTCCTCTAGATCGGGGGATGTCAAACTCCGGCCGCCAGATGTCGATGGGATAAAATTACAGAACTCCTTGAATGCGATAAATGGCCAGAGTCATGGGTGGTGACCGGAGTTTAACATCCCTGCATATTGGTCGTTGGGTGCAATTCTGCTTCTTTTGTTTGCAGTTCTTCTAAAATTTGTTCAAATTTTTGTTTCAACAGGGCTCAACATATCCGGGGCCTGTGCACCGATCCTGAAATGAAACTTGGCAACAAGAATTTGTTTCGATGCCATTCAGGGGACCCCTGACCTGCCCGCTTATGTTTCAAGAGTAGAGGATGTCTTTGTGTTCTGTTATTCAGAAGACCAAGAAGAAGTAATACATCATATCCTTCCAGCGTGGAAATTATCCTGACCACAACAGGTGAGCCATCCAAAGTGGTGGTTTTCAAGGTTGTGCCTCTTTATGTTGAGTGCTTGCATTAGTGATTGGTTGGCGGTGTAACCTTTGAGCTATTCTCTGTGTGTTGTTATGTGACACGTGTGAGTTATGAAACTGGGTGTTCTTTTACAGAAGAGAATTTCATATGGCTACTAACATTTCCCTTTGGCTTCTGCATTAAAAAAATGGCAATTATTATATTCCACATCTGAACAATTCATGTTCTCTTACATTAGTGTACAAACAGAAAGACAGCCTTTTGTCTTGAGTAAGTAACCATTTTTTTTGTGTTGTTAAGGGATGTCCTCAAGGCCACCCCAAATCTCAATATGGGCTGCAGGACTCTCACTGACTCGATGAAAGGTTTTCTGTCCATAGGGCAGAGTTCACAAGGCACGTTGTATGAATTTAAACAAAAAAATATGGTCCCAGGGAATTAAAACCACAAGCCCTTTCCTGTAGCTTCCTTCAATCTAGCAATATGTTTCTAAACCCCACGGAGAACCAGACACCTGGTATCTGAGTCAAATTCGTCAGGAAGCAGAACCGAAGAACAATAAAAGAAGTGTCCTCACTGATCCTCCGCAGCCCCGGTGGTGTAAAGCACCTTAGGGCATTTCTCTGCCTCGTATGTGCACGTGATTTAATGTACGCTGGGATATTTGGGGGGGTGGGGTGGGATTGAGGATATGCATTAACTACACAATTTTTTGATTGTTTCTGTGTGGTCCGGACAGGGAAATGAAGATGTAGGCCTGATTTCCTGGATTTGTTAATAACTTTATTGCTTTGTGTGATGCTCGTCCAGCCACTTAACCTATGAGCTAAATAAAATCACTTTACTTTTATCGGCCTGGAAATAAAGTGGATTCATATGGTGGTCTGACCAAAGTCCATTCCAAACCTTTATTACTATTCAATTCAAGGACATCTTTTTCTTCTTAAACAGTTGGACAACACTGGCGCCTCTGGAGCCGTTTTCCACTTAACTCTCAGACAGCTGTTGTAGTTTTTATTTAATAAGTGCCATTCTCAAATATGTTGTCAGTCATTCTTATGTCTTAAGATCTGAAGAGACTCTATATTTTTTATTAATATATATTTTTCTACATCTATTAAACAATGGAAACCATTCAACTGGTCTGGAACTTGAAGCAAGATGATGTACCTTCTTGACCTCTGCCCGGGGCTATCCATGCCTCATAGGGTATCAGGCTATCGAATATTTGTTAGGGTCGAGCAGAGGACTCTTTAAGGGCCCAGTAGGCAGGAACAGTTGGACGTGTACCACTCCTTGCAATACCCAGGTTTGACCTCGATAAAATAACCTGTTGTAAGGGGAAGCCAAATACCAGCTGATGTCAGGAACACCGAGAACAAGGCAAGTGTAAGGACTGGCCAAGTCAGAACGACAGAACACAGCAGGTAAGGTTGAGAGTACGGAGAGACACAAGGTCAAACAAGTAATGTCAGTAAACAGAAAAACCAACATGATTGCATCAAACGCACAGGTAAGCAAGGTCCACAAAGTGTCAAGGATATAATACAAGAGGTTGGCTACCTGTAGTAACTGTTCCAAAAAAAGCATAGGTATGCACCAGCCTGCAAAGCGCAGGGTTGACGCAACCGACGCACGCACAGGATGAAGCACATGTGATGTCAAGAGAAGATGCTCGCTGCGGCGGCCCGTAGCAGGACTGGCGCTATTCCAGCGTTGGAAGCATGAGAGGGGAGTTCTGATTAGCGTCTCCTCATTGTATATTAACCATTCGTTTACTTTGTTAATTACAGCTCCAAACGTGAACAACGAGCTATTCCAACACAGCTTCTAGTCCTCGGCTCACGACGTTATTCCTCAAACAATACTGACTCTCAGAACCTGGTGTTCAGTGATCTTGCTTTTGCCGAATCACTTAACACTTCCTTTTAAAGACCTTAAAAAAAGTCCTACTGTAACCCTTACCCCACTGTATAGAGGGCGACAAGATTCGCCGCTTTCTCTATCCGTTTGCTCTGGCATACTACGAACAAATAGTTCCCACCCTGAGTTCTTCCATCGCGCTTGGATGACGCCAGTCCCACTTGACCTACGGACTTCAGGAGCTGATACCAGTGGCGTCACTGCCGGTATCTGTGAGCAACTGTCACGTTCCCACGTTCCAACCCTGTCTCCCTGCCCTCTGAATTCCTTATGTCTGTGTTTCCCTGTGCTGCTTTCCCTGACATGCAGCTCAGGGGTTAAGTTCTTTGCTCGTTTAGCTTCTGCTGGTGATATGGGCTGATTACTCCCCTATTTAAAGCCATGGGCCCATATCACCATGCTCTTGCATCCTGGTTCACTTCAGCTACAGATTTGTTCCTGAGAGCTCCCTGTTATTCTATCCTAGTGCTTTCTCAGTGTTTCCCCCTTGTCTGAGTTCTAGGTTTCTGATTGACTTCCTGGTATTGACCCTCTGGCCTGGCTGACGGATTTTCTCTGGTGCTATATCCCCGCTTTGGCTCAAGGTATACGTTTTGGTTTTGACCCCTGGCTTATTTATTTATTAACGACTCTTCTGGACATCCCTAGCTGTTCTGTGCATATTGTATTATATGTTGTGTATCCCTGTAGACCACGGCTTTTGTATATTGAAGTCCTTCCCTGCAAGTTGTTGAGTATACTCCTTCAGGTGTCTGTGTTTTCCCCAGGACTCTGCACGGCTACAAAGGTAACCTTTTTCTATTAGTGCAGATTCGGCCACTCTAAGGACCGATCTATCAGTATAGGGCTCCTTCGGTATAGCCGTGCAGAGGTCCCCAGTGTCTCCTGTGGTTTATTCACATATCCCAGATCATTGTGTCACGCATCTCTGCATATAGCGGCTTTTCCTCATACCTGGGCCCTACTTGGCGCATGCCGGGTACCGCCATAGTGGCTGAACGTGACAGCAACTCACAAATCTTCCATCACTGGTGGATTGGTCGAAACCGAGCTGTTAATAGCAAGACACAAATAGACAATGGTTCATGTGGGATTTTTCTTTTGCAGAGCTGTTATTACCGTCTAGCATTAATTACAGCCTAATCTCTTCATGATTACTGCGATTTTAAGACAGAAGAAATACTCGGGCTGTAGGTGTGGATATAGTAAACATTCACAATGTAGCGCTGCTGTTGAATGATCAGTAATCAAAACGTGACCTGCATTATTCCTCACACATTTCAACGCTCCTTTCCTGGCCATTCACTTTCTCTTCCAGCACGGTGTGACCTGCTCCCTTCTCAGAGGATGGAAGCCGACTGCTTGGAAAGCTTTCAGACATCTAAGCATTTTATCAGGTTCTTCGTGAAAGCTGTAGGCCTAGTGGGAACAGTTCGCTCTGATCGCGCGGTTCCTTGGGAGGAAGTTGTGTAGGATGAAAAGCGTCGGGTTTGATTTCAAAGACCCGTATTAGAAAACTCTTCTGAAAGGGAGGGCGAACACTGCCAGCTAATGCATATTAAAAGTGCCTGTTATTGGAAAAATAACACCGTTAAATGGCATAATCTCAAAGGTTTTATATTTTGTGACCTTCACTTGGTTAATTTTCTTTTTTTTTTTTCTTTTTTTTCCTCTCTCAGAATGAACTTCATGGGACAGAGGAGACTCTTATACGACAACCATACTCTGTCTCTTCTGGAAATACTTCTAACCCCGTATATAGCAACGGTAATACACACTTCTATATTTCAGATACAGATAGACAAGACTCCCAAGGCCGGGAATGGTCAGTGAGCAAATCGGGCTCATGTCTGGTAGATTACAATAGCCTTGGGAGACAGGCCAACTGGAAAGATCAAAGAAACACAACACTTGATAACTGAATGTGCTAGGGTGGTGATCAAAAGATCCAATGTCTGACCCAGTACTAGTATTCTGTCTTGAGGCAGCCAATCACTGCATGGTCACAAAGCGATTTAGAAGGGCTCCTCTTAGCTCTGCAACCCACCTCACCATCTGCTACAACGTCGAAAGTAATCACCCTGTGGCATCTAAAACACATTAGTCTGTAAGCGAGGAAATGTAACTACTGGCTTACTGATTGGCAGGGATTCTGGGTTATTATTTATTTTATTTAAAAAGTATTTTACCAGGAAGGATACATTGAGGTTTCTCTCGTTTTCAGTATGTCCTGGGTTTAAGAACATTGAATTGTTACATTAGGTACAGAAATACAAAGTAATAAAATGCAAGCTATTAAAAACGAAACACAAATATACAGATTAACACAGAAAATAAATATGTAGGAAATATAGTCACTATGTTACATGTTTACAGCTGCATTCTGTATATAGTCACTGTGTTACATGTTTACAGGCGCATTCTGTATATAGTCACTGTGTTACATGTTTACAGGTGCATTCTGTATATAGTCACTGTGTTACATGTTTACAGGTGCATTCTGTATATAGTCACTGTGTTACATGTTTACAGGTGCATTCTGTATATAGTCACTATGTTACATGTTTACAGGTGCATTCTGTATATAGTCACTGTGTTACATGTTTACAGGTGCATTCTGTATATAGTCACTGTGTTACATGTTTACAGGTGCATTCTGTATATAGTCACTGTGTTACATGTTTACAGGTGCATTCTGTATATAGTCACTATGTTACATGTTTACAGGTGCATTCTGTATATAGTCACTGTGTTACATGTTTACAGGTGCATTCTGTATATAGTCACTGTGTTACATGTTTACAGGTGCATTTTGTGTATAGTCACTATGTTACATGTTTACAGGTGCAGTCCGTATTGAAGTATGTTAATAGAGATCTCTTGAATGACTTTAGACTGGGGGAAGATTTGATGGCGTCTGGGAGGTTATTCCATATTTGTGATGCTCTGTAGGAAAATGAGGACCGAGCCACTTTCTTTTTGTATTGTGGTATTGCAAGTAAGGTGCAGGTCCTGGATCGGAAGTTATAGGATGAGGGAACTGCTGTGGGGAGCCGTCTATTCAGGTAGTGTGGTAGCTTCCCAGAAAAGCTCTTAAACACCAGGTTGGAAAGGTGAAGGGTGCGTCTAGATTCCAGTGACGGCCAGTTTAGCTCTTTTAACATGTCACAATGGTGGGTCATGTAGTTACATTGTAGCACAAAGCGGCAGAATGAGTTGTACAATAGTTTATGAAGTTGTGTTTGCGGAGCAGCTGCATACAATACATCTCCGTATTAAATGACCGGCATAAGCATTGGTTTGAATCCTAGAGATTCAGCATGAGAAAACCATATCAAAGCAATATTTTTGCGGCATAGTCCTTGCCTTTTCTGAATTTTAGTTTTGTGCACTGCGCACTAATCTCGCTTGAAAATCAGATGAACCAGTTCGACATTTACAGACATGCTCAGATTACTTTACTTTTATCAGAACCCCCTCACTATTGTCCCAAAAATATACATATGTTAAAATCTCCCATCATCTTTAATTTTTTAAAAGCTGTTTAGCCAGCGGGGCATCGAGGTTATATCTATCCTACACGAGGATACAATTCTTGGTGACATATATATATTTTTACATAAACGTGACCCCTGTGGACATGGCTTTCTGCTTTCAGAGTGCGTGCCAAATGAGGTGTGATATTGTATATGAACGAGGGGATTCAGCTTGGACCGTGGAGCATATAAAAGATGGAGAGCGCACAGGGCTGCTGATAGACATTGTGTGTTTGCTAGATGTTATCGCTCTTACAATGCAAGGCTGGATTTCCTGCTTTAAATCCACTCTTGGCAAACCTGTCTCATTGAAAACTGATATAAATAAATGCCACATTTCACTTGTTATACCGCTGTGTTATACTCTTTCATGCGTGTCCTTATATGTCTCTGGTGCCTCAGGCCAGCGCAAAGTTAACTGGACGCATATCCACTGCAGAATAACTAATTCTCCTGTAATTCCTAAACCCCTTTGTGTTCCTGCAGGATACTCAGCGGGCCACCAGTACTAGGTAACTAGGGTTAGTATATGCAATATATTTTCAGTTGGGTACTATGTAACAAGTTATATAACAAATCTGTGAAGCGCCCACTGAAGAGCTGAATCACCTCCCCTCGCTGTAACACTGTATATGGAGGTTCCACTATTGTACCATATAAACCATTAATACAAATCACAGCGCAGCGCCAGTTAGCCTCAGCTCACTGGTAAGTAGTTAGTCATACACAACACATGTCCATCATAGAAGCTGGAATATTCCTTCTATGGTCCACCTACTATACATGGTATGTCCCAGAAAGACTGTGGAGATAAAGGAAACCACAATTGCACTGTACGCTTGTAGCAGGGAATCCTAATGGCAGGGCTCAAAATTTCAAGTCCCAAGCTACTAACCAGGCCATAAGAGTTACTCGCCACCAGTTGCTCCACCTAACCCCTACCCAGCCCTTAACTCTGCCCCTAAACACACACCCTTAAATTATCTTATGACATTACACTGTTAAAGCTTTTATTTAGAATAAAGTTACAAAAATAACATTAATGCCCAGACATCAGACCCCAGATACATTTATACCCAGACATCAGACCCCAGATACATTTATACCCAGACATCAGACCCCAGATACATGTATACCCAGACATCAGACCCCAGATACATGTATACCCAGTCATCAGAGCCCAGTGTGAGCAGAGCGAGGAGGTAGGGAAGCTCCTCTCCACCCCCTGCCAGTGAAAGAGACGAGCTTGGTCAGGTTAGGCAGCTGATCCCTGCCACCGTGCAGCCAGGGAAAGAGGGGGGCAGCACAATGGCACTGCCGGAATACACAGCACAAAATAATTTATTCTGCTGCCTGCGAGTGCATTTCCACTCCCTCAATTTCCACTCGCCAAATGCAATAGGCAAGTGGAAATTCTGAGCCCTGCTAATGGTGATGTATATGAATAAAATTCACAATATATTAAGCCAACTCCCGGCTCTAGATGGAATCGCCTTTATGGGTCTTGTTATTTTCAGGTTTTTTTAAGTGTAAATGCCATGTTGGTTAGTCAGATGTTATTATCATGATATGCATTTTTTTTCTGCCTTTTGCAATACTAATGTTTTGTTCACCCCGTGTCGTGATCAAGATGCAATGAATGGTTTCCTTTCCTGGCAGTGGTCCATTTTTCTTTAAAAAGAAAAAAAGTTTCCTTCCTTTATATGATGAGACCCATCTAATTACATCTCACTCATTGGGAGTGCATGCAGTTAATGGCCCTCTCCCTTGGCCTCATGGGCTATAAATTTCATTATTGCCTATAAATTATTGGATTGTGCAAGGAGCGAGAAAACCCTGCAATAAAAGCGCTGTATATGTCAAAGATGAGAATCCCGGTAGATTTTTCTCTCCCACGTTTTAGGTTTCATTCTGTCTTTCTGGGAACGTTGGGAGGCTGAGAATCCTTTGGGCTTTCAACCTAACATAAAACACCTGTGAGCGCTGAAAAGTATAATTCTGTCTTTTGTTCCTGACACAGGGCAGCTTATTGGCAGCGTGACGGCAGGCGACTTATCACCTCCAGCGCGCACAATGGGCTTCTAAAAGCGATTCATCCGGATATCTCCGCTGATTGACCCAATCAGAAACCGCTTCGCTGGCCCAAGGTTATTCAGCCTCTCAGCCAAGAGGGACTGCAGCGCGTTTTGGTAAGTGATGTACATTAGATGTAGGCAATGTCTGTCCATGTGCTTCAGACCGACAAAATACTCATAAATAATCAGAATACAGCCTGCAATCAGGTTACACAGCAGGGGGAGCCAATAAACATTACATTCAGGAACCGGAACCCATGAATCTTTATAATCCCTCTATTCATGCTGCAATACCTTTTTAACATGAGCTGCCTGTTACGGAGATAAATTGAAACACTAGAATTTCATAAATCTCTTTATTTGGCAAATAAGAAACTAATACATATTCACTCTCTGCAATAAATGACCTGGGAGCCGCCTCTACGCTGCATTTTGTGGATCTGATTTGTAGACGGATTTGAACGTTCAACTGCTTTGCAAAAAATGGAAAATCAAACGCTTCCATGTAGGGCAGCGTACTCAAACTACGGCCCACCCAGATGTCGATGGC
Organism: Leptobrachium leishanense; assembly: GCA_009667805.1. Taxonomy (NCBI): domain Eukaryota; kingdom Metazoa; phylum Chordata; class Amphibia; order Anura; family Megophryidae; genus Leptobrachium; species Leptobrachium leishanense. The sequence goes on along the minus strand of CM019072.1, from coordinate 11,514,977 downwards.
CTACAATTCCCAGAATTCTTTGAAAAATCACTCAACACATCCGATAAACTGTCGAAAAATCACCCAACGCATCCGATAACTCGCCGAATGCAGCCGACAATCTGACGAACACCTCCAATCTGCCACTGAAAAAAGCAGACTAGCCGCCAAACAGGTAAAAAAAAACTGTTTTTTTTTTAAAAAAAAAGGCGTTTAAAACAAAACTAGTGCATGGAAATATTATATAGCATCCTATGGATAACAATAAAAAGGTCTGTTACAGAATAAAAAAAAAAAACATTTAAAAAACAATCACAATAAAAATTTCACCGAAAAAATGCCTAAAAATAAATCTATATAATAAATTGATAAAACGTATTTTTGCTGCAAGTGAAAAGAATAAGCGGTTGAATAGAAACAGGAAATTTAGTTTACATTGAAAGCTATGGGATTCGCTTGATGAAACCTGTCGAACAAAAGCAATTAAAAATCTGGGCATTTCGCCAACTTTTTGCTGCTGTTCGGTGTCTCTGAATAAATTAACCATTGCTTCTCTATGGGGATTTCACTGTCGCCGAATTGCACCAAATATAATATTTGGCAAATTGCCTGGTTTGTGAATAGCCTAATGGCCACGAAAATTGCACCATACAGGGAAATTCACCAATCGGTGCAATTCGGTGGCCAATTGGGCTCTCTGAATAACCCCATTAGTTGGCTCTGTTGTTGTTTTGTAACGCCTGTGAATATATGTCGGCGATTTTAACGTGGCAATCTCTACTGAACTCTGATAGAAACAGTGCAGAAAGTGATAAAATCACTGGACAACCTCGACTGAAACACCTGTGGGAACTATAGTGAAATTTATTATTATTCAGAATAGCTTTGGGGGAAACCCCATGGAAACCTACACTGAGAACACCGCAGGACAACACCATCAGACTGAGACAGTGAAAAGTTCAGCTCCCTAAATAATGAGTTCACCCTACGTTATCCACTACAGGTCCCCAAATTGTGGAGTAAAACCACGTTCTTTCAATGAAAAACCCCTTATATGTAGCCATGTGTGTTAGTAACATGAATGAACTTCATATGATGCTGTATTTAAACTATAAGACCCCAGCCTATACAGGACCTGCGGGGAGATCTGCCCAGAAGTGGCTCAGCCAATCAGTAATCACTCATTCTGATTTATGAATCCTGGCTATCTCCCTTAAATCCATGCACAGGAGGGGCTCATGGGATGTGTGGAAGCCCATTCAACCCAGGCAAATGGAATTACTGTGAATCCAATTGTTTTTCATGTTGTCGCAGCCTCCTTTTTGGCAAAGAGCGCCCACTGTTGGTAAATCATTGTATTTGTGGTCAGAACTACAGCTCTTGTGATTCTCAGATACCTTTTGAAAAGGGACAACCTTGTGCTTTTTATAACTTTGTGGGTCTCCTTGTGACTGTTTCAGAGTCTTATTTTTTATTATCTGAAGCGCTGGGATTTATAGGTAGAGGAAGAGAAAGATACGTTTGTTGCCTTTTAAATAGGAATCTCTTGCTAATGGTAAGATATAATGGGTTAGAAATGAAGAAATGCTGATTTATTTATTTTTTTATTTTATTTAATGCGCATTGGATTTAGGCTCATGCACAGCCAGAAGCTCAGGCTCTCTCACAGAGCATGCTAGAGCCGCCTTGACTTCCATGACATATAGTGACAAACAAAAGAGGAAGAGCATGGGGCAGCCATGGAGGGGCTACAGTAAGTTACAGAAAAGATTATAGCTATAACCATTTTTCCCCTCTGCTGCGCCATCTGCCCGCCCCATCCACCCTCCCACCCAGCCCCTATCCTAATTACAGTCATGTCCAGAAATATTGGAAAATTGAAACAATTCTAACATCTTTGGCTCTATACACCACCACAATGGAGTTGGAATGAAACAAACACAATGTGCTTTAACTGCAGACTGTCAGCTTTAATTTGAGGGTATGTACATTCAACTCAGGTGAATGGTGTAGGATTTACAACAGTTTGCAGATGTGCCTCCCACTTGTTAAGGGACCAAAGGTAGTGGGACAATTGGCTTCTCAGCTGTTCGTGGCCAGGTGTGTGATATTCCCTCATTACCCCAATTACAATGTGCAGATAAAAGGCCCAGAGTTCATTTCAAGTGTGCTATTTGGAATCTGTTGCTGTCAACTCTCAAGAGGAGATCCAAAGAGCTGTCACTATCAGTGAAGCAATCCATCATTAGGCTGAAGAAACAAAACAAACCCATCACAGAGATAGCAAGAACATTAGGTGTGGCCAAAACAACTGTTTGGAACATTCTCAAAAAGAAAGAATGCACCGGTGAGCTCAGCAACACCACGGAAAGCAACTGTGGTGGATGACCGAATAATTCTTTCCCTGGTGAAGAAAACACCCTTCACAACAGTTGGCCAGATCAAGAACACTCTCCAGGAGGTAGGGGTATTATCTGCCCGCCTTCAGCCAAATACTGCAGAACTCATTGGACGGCGTTTCACAGTGCAGATGAACAATGACCCAAAGCATACTGCAAAAGCAACCAAAGAGTTTTTGAAGGGACAGAAGTGGAATGTTATGCAATGGCCAAGTCAATCACCTGACCTGAATCCCATTGAGCATGCATTTCACTTGCTGAAGACAAAACTGAAGGGAAAATGCCCCAAGAACAAGCAGGAACTGAAGACAGTTGCAGTAGAGGCCTGGCAGAGCATTACCAGGGATGAAACCCAGCGTCTGGTGATATCTATGCGTTCCAGACTTCAGGCTGTGATTGACTGCAAAGGATTTGCAACCAAGTATTAAGAAGGGAAAGTTTGATTTATGAGTATTATTCTGTCCCATTACCTTTGGTCCCTTAACAAGTGGGAGGCACATCTGCAAACTGCTGTAAGTCCTACACCGTTCACCTGAGTTGGATGTACATACCCTTAGATTAAAGCCGACAGTCTGCAGTTAAAGAAGATTTGTTTGTTTCATTCCAACTCCATTGTGGTGGTGTATAGAGCCAAAGATGTTAGAATTGTGTCGATGTCCCAATATTTCTTGACCTGACTGTATATAGCCTCCTTTTCCAGCTGCTTCAATCCTCTCTCGGTTTAACCTCATCATGCCCAAGCTCTTGGTCTATCCCCATGCAGTTTCTGCTATATTCTCTCTGGGACTTTTCTCCACACTCCCCCTGCTCCCCTTTTGTTTCACTTGCCTTAGTCCCTTAGATTGTAAGCTCACGGGATGTCTGGCTGAGCACTTATATAAAGTGCTACATTTACAGGGCAATTATCCTACAGGCAAGGCCGTCTGTTCCTTATGTTTATAATTTATTATGTCACATGTTTGTGCTTCCGCAATGTAAAGCGCTACGGAATCTGTTGGCGCTGTATAAGAGACCTTCTGGACCGTCAACATAGGTAAGGTGTATATTTGTTTATGTTGCAGGAGCCAATTTAATTTCTGGGCCTATAATTGCAACATGCAGACTGTGCTACAGAATAAATAAAGAATAATAATAATGGATAGAGTTGAGGTAATATACAAACTTATAGTTCCTTTCACCTATCAAGCATTTTTCTGATTGGCAGGGATGGCTCCTCAGAGCTTGCATATTGTAGCAGGTATCTGAACCTTTGATAAAGCACTTCTTTCCTGGAAATGTTTATGGTGGAACCTTTCCCGGCTCACTCTTTTGCCCCTAACCATTTGTCCGTTCTTGTGCTTCATTCCACAATGCTCTCATTGCTTTGAAGATGTGGTTTGCATGTGTGTGTTTATTTCCATTTTCTTCCAGGGATCATCCTTTTCCAATTGATGTCAACTTCTCCTCAGCGCGGTGTGAATATGGAAAAATGCAGCAGGGGCAAGTAGGGATTAAAAAAAATCATTTATTTACCTGCTTTTCACACTCAATCAGCTGAGTGAGACTTCATTTAGCCTTTGATTATTTAGCCTTTTGGTGTTAGTGAAAACAGCTTTTCACGCCTTTTAATTTATTATCTTGCCGGGTAATTACCAAACGGGTGTTAATTGCAAGCTCTTGATCTTTAAAAGTGCTCCCTCTAAACTACTGAGAACTGAAGGCAATCTGCTTGGTGATCATTATCTGGATCCAAGAGACCTCACTCCTGCAAGGAATGTCCTGCTCCTGTATGGCTAGCTTCTCTATGGAGATCCCTGATAATGTTAAATGAGTACTAAATAAATATTCCATGTCATCCTATAGCAGCTTGTTATGACACAGACCATCATTTGTCCTTAACAAGTTAAGATTTCCCCTTCTGTTTACTATCCATCATTTCCTTACCACTTCTACTCCTCTCCTCCTCGCTCCCTTTGTCCAAGCGCCAGCTCCTCCATTTAGACCGCTACTTTAGAGCTCTGGTAGGGTTTTTCTGCATGCAAAATAAATTACTATGTTGTAGTGACTTGTTTAATTTCTTTGTTTTTTTATGCATGTCTGCTACTGTAGAGAAATACATTTTTTATACCCCGTGTGTGGACAGACCTTTACATGCAGAAAGTATTAGACCCGGTTCAAGCCGAGTAAATACTCTTAACTGCTCAAGCCGCGAAACCAACTAAGATGCAACTCCTTACTATACATTAACAGCCCCTGTACCTTGTGTATACTTTAATAACGGCTCCGATCGAGAGCAGACAGCTGTTCTAAAGTAACTCACTGTTATCTGTTGGAGAAGATGGGATTCCTGAAAAAATACCAGCTGTCAGAGACAGGAGTTAAGTGATTTTGCAAAGGGCCGCTACCACAAAAAAATGAAATCCCCTTATAGTGTTTATTTGGTGTTGCTGTTACCTTACATGTGTCTTGTTTTCTCTTGTTTGTTTAGTTAAGAAAATATTTTCCTCTATATGTGTCACTGGGTGCATCCATTGGGTGATATTTCCCTCTAGATGTGTCACTGGGTGCATCCATTGTGTGATATTTTCCTCTATATGTGTCACTGAATGCATCCATTGTGTGATGTTTTTCTCTATATGTGTCACTGGGTGCATCCATTGTGTGATATTTTCCTCTATATGTGTCACTGGGCGCATCCATCGTGTGATATTTTACTCGATATGTGTCACTGGGCGCTTCCATTGTGTGATATTTTACTCTATATGTGTCACTGGGTGCATCCATTGTGTGATATTTTCCTCTGTGTCACTGGGTGCATCCATTGTGTGATATTTTCCTCTATATGTGTCACTGGGTGCATCCATTGTGTGATATTTTCCTCTATGTCTGTTACTGGGTGCATCCATTGTGTGATATTTTGTGTTGGCCAGATTTTACTGCTCATTGTCACCATTTTACCAACACAAGGATGTGTACATCAGAAGCAAGATCCTGCACAGAGTGCCTCTAACTAGTATATCGGGTCACTAGATCGGCCATGTTTTCCTGGAAGCATACTATTCTTTTAGTCAGAGGGAATAATGGCGATGCTGCAATTAAGGAAAACAATTACCTAATCGAGACAGTTTATCTGGGATCACTCTTTGATTGATTGTCTTCCTACCCGTAGAAAAACATGGATATCGCAACTGCGGTGAATTTAAGCTACCCCGAGAAGCAAGATTCACAACGGAGGGTAAAGTTCCTGCAAATGGTGAACGGCTGTACCTCCATTATTTTTCTGTAAAATGAGTATGCTGCGGCTATTCTCGGTTCATCGTGATTCCATGAGGTTTGCAACTCTGGGGAATACATGTGAGGGATTTTAAAGTGGCGATCTCCATTGAACCCCTATAGACACTACAGTAAAAACAACGCCAGGCAAACGGGACTGAAATGACAGTGAAATCTGCGCTGACGTCAGCAGAAACTACATTGGCAGTTCTCTACATATTAAATTCACTGTGCTTTCTCCATAGTTGATCCGCTGTAGATCCCCAAAGTTCAACGAGCTAAATCCTCCAAAACTAAGGTGGTTCGTGAATTACCTCATTAAATGTCTTTATTGCAGCATGATCAGCGCTCATAGGCACGTGCTCATACATTATTTTTTTATTATTGAGTTTTTCATATAGCACAGAAAAAAAAAATTAACATTGGGGATACAGGAAGGGAAAGGGGTACATCATCAGCCGTAGACACATACCACAGCTCTGCACCGAATCAGAGACCAGTACATGGAGAAACACGGTGCAACAGCAAGCATCCCACGCTCACCAATGATCTTTTTTTATTGGTATTCCGTCCCTGAATTCTGTTGGCCCCAATTTCCATACTGCGAATCTCCGCGACCCGATTCCTAATCTCCACTATCCCCGAGGTGGCCATATGAGACTGCACTTTCCCTTGTGGCCTTGAGAGATGTGGCAGGAAAGCGTGGATCAAAAAGGAGCACGGATCAGGGTCGATCTGAGAGCCCAATACCATGGTACAGAAGGTAGCTACTTAACACCAATATGGAACCACGACGGAGCAGGGCCACCGGATGTGAAAGAAGGAACCAGTTGCGTTTGAGCATCGCCAACACAAAGGGGGAAATTGGCAGATTCATATGGTGCTCACGGTCAGGTGTAATTTGCCACCGGTAAAGCCGTTTTTTTTACTGGCCTCCAGTAAGGAAGCGCTGCAGTAGGTCCCTCCATGTTTAGCAAAGGAACCTCCTGTCCCACTGAGTCTCCGACAACATCCTCATACTTTTTTTTTTTTAAATCAGAAATCCATAGAAATATATATTTAGATTGTACTTACAGTGAAGCTAAATAATCCTTAGTCACATGATTCTTAAAACGCCAGGCAAGGGCCCAAATCCCGGCTTAGTATATTAATTTCATACATTGTTTGGTTTGCGAAATACATCTTATTAATTGGGCTGTACGCAGCTGCCCCAAGGAGTCATCTCCTGGACCTTTACTGCCGTCCTGCGGGCACGTTAAACCCCCTTTACTTTGCAAAGAGCCTAGTATAATTGTGTGGTTTGATTTATTGATTATTTTGAATGGTAAATATGAATTATTATAAATTGTACTATTAAGGAGGAGGTAGACTTTATTTCAGTAGTGCCTCACATCATTTTTCATACATTTTTCTAAATTGTCATCGATGGCGCCCCTGCCCCACATACATTGTGATTCGTCAGGATGGCTTGAAATTATAGAGGATGGTTTTAGACAATTCTGTTGATACAATCCATATCAAACATCCATGTAAATTGTTTAGATGACATGTTTAAACATACAGAAAGTGCAGAGCCCTCCTCACCTTTTCTAACAAGCTGCTAATCCAAGCACGTATGTATAAATAAGCTTTTTTTTTTATACCATGGCATTAATATTGGTTGAAAGAAGCGCAAAGGAGGTCTCGTTCGGATTGCGTGACAGTCTCATCCCTGGTATCCCTTTTGGATGCCCGTAATGTGTTTCAAATAAATGTGCGAGAACACTTGTAAATTGGTACCACAGCTCAATTAAAAGCAGAGACCACCCACCATGGGACAAACATAATTATTGCAGCTGTTTATTTACCTGTCAATTAAGAGCAAGGACATTGACATATGCTGCAAGCTCCAGCAGCTGAAGGAATGCATTGATTAAGCATTTTTGCATGAATTATAAGCAAGTGAGGGACGACCTCCTGTAAATGGAAATTCGCAGTTCCCATCAATCCTTTAACATCGAGCAGGATGGGACAGAGAAGCCAAGCCGTGCTGTGATGAGCGACGCTCACTTGTTCCCTCCTGTTATGAATCTCTCTGCTTTGTATCTTGTTTGGGGTCCTTCACATTAAAATCCTCATAACTTTATATGTGTAGGAGTGCCTTCACATTCCACTAGATGCTATTCTGTACATACCCTCCAAAAAGCCCCCTGGATACCCTTTTACTTCTGACCCCAGTACCCTCCACATTTTCCATCAACTATACCTTCTGTGCAAACAGCAAACACCAACACCTAATTATTATTATTATTATACTTTATTTATAAAGCGCCATCATATTCCGCAGCCCTGAACAATGGGTATGATACAGACAGGGTTACAATACATTGAACAACATTTGATAAACTGATACATGAGGAAAAGAGGGCCCTATTCCCGTGGGAACTCACAATCTAGACTCCTGAACCAGCCTGCAAGCCTTAGATATGTAAGTGAAAAGAGGGGAGTGAAGCTACAGTACAATCCCATCTTTTCACTCACCTCGATCAGGGAGGATCAAGAGTCTTGGATCGTCAGTAGTTATAACGATAAGCCTCTTCCTTTTATACGTATGTAACGGATGTTTGCCCCGAGGACTCGCACCACTAGGGCCCTCATGCTGGGTTACATCTTCTGCAATGCGGGAGTAGGCATACATAACTTTGGCAGTGCTTCCACCTATCTGGGCATCCATGGCAATGGATGGTTTCCCAGGCAGGAACCTTATAGCTACAATACAACAGCAGCAGTAAGACAATATATCTCTGTATTAAAGATAATGGCAAGACAAAATAAGGCAGGAAGAACAATGGCTAGCTAACACACCAACACTCTCTCTAACCAGACCCAGCTCCCTCCCAAACAACCTGTAACCACCCTACGTCTTCGCCCTAGCTGCTGTTGGATACCGTTGGGGCCCTTAGGATGTAAGGTAACACATGCGATAACAGTAGGCACTCCCACAGTAGCTTCAGTGAATCCACGTGCAGGCTGGGTAGCTTTATTGGTGTAGAAGATTGATAGAGTGCCCTGTCCTGCTGACCGGAGAGAGAGTACTGGTTACCAATGTATTCAGCCTCACAAGGCCGCAGGGGGAACCTCACGATCTGTCTGCTCTCCTACTAACCAGACTGATTGTCCTCATGCTGACACTTTACATGAACTGCCCGACTTGCTTTGATCACGGCTACGGCGCCAAACTACTAGGCTGTCTCTAGACAAAAGGAATACAACACAGCGCTTAAAGACCTAGGTGCATAAGAAAGTGAAATAGACACACTATATGTCCATAAACAGTAGTCCTTATCTTCAAGAGTTAGTCTTCTTTAAAATGCAGATGATGAGGCATACACTGCAGGAGAAAACCGAGAGAGGACCAAAATTGCGCAGTACAACAGCACCCGATGAGAGTAACTTGTATTCGTATTTATCTCACATTCTGGGGAGCCTACAGCCGGCTCTCAGGAATATAGCGGACAGGGACTTATATCAGGTGCCCATAGACCCTTCGATCCACTTCTCCAGTGTTGCCAAAAGAGTAATACTTTTTTTCAGGTTTAACGCTCAGCTTCTCACACACACCATCTCCTGCAGCAACACCAGGTGTTCGAAAGTTGATATCAATTCGAATTTTGGATCACTAAATAAAACCCCAATTAATCAAATTTTGCTGTTAAAAGAAAAGCTAGGGTTAAATTTTAAGCTGTGATTTAGTATTGGAGTCAAATTAAACAGTGAAACAAAATTAATTTGTTTCATAAAGTCCTTTGCTGACTATTACTGATTTAAGTATTGTGAGTATGTATTGTGAGTTAAGATCAGTTCGATAGTTGATATCAATTTGATAGTTCATTTCAAATTTGATAGTTGATATCAATTATTACATTTTTTCTTTTATGATGATGACACAGTGTTAAACAAAATAAATTCGTTCTATACCGTTTCGAATTCATATTGATTCGTTATTCGGAAGTACTTCCGAACTACGAATTACCAAATTTCGTTACAAATTCCGAATTTTTCCGAAACGAATGCACATCTCTAATAGGTGGTACCCCCTCAATTAACAGAATGTTCCCTCTGGAATCTGACACTGGCGATGATGGCACTCCACATGAACTTACATACTCATCTGGTGGACCCATCCACTTTACTCTTCATTTTGGGCATCTGCCTTTAGCCAGATTGATAAGAGGGTTGCACATAGCCCTTGGTTGTCCTCCTTTATTTGCTTTATAGCTATGGATATATGTTGTTAGTCCCTCTCAGCCCATCTTCTTAATGCCACTAGAACACTAATGCCAACACTCTGCAGGAGGACCTTGACCGTGGAAAACGAGATTGCTTGTGTTCGATAACAGAGCTTTGGAGGAAAAGCACCACTCATTGAATATCGACTACCCAAATTACTACTCGCCCACGTGCCACTGGATTAATGCCCCAATAAATACATTATAAAGCACCATCTGCTGGTTTAAGTCCTGTTATCCATTCACCCCTTTACACAGACCTCAGATGTAATTGCCAAGGTACACATCCTCCTAAATAACACCTAAGTAATGTATGTATGCAGGACATACTTAAAAAAGAGAGAAATCTCAATGTATCCTTCCTGGTAAAATCCTTTATAAATAAATAAAATCTATATTGTAGACTTCTCCTTCCATGTCTTAAAGACACTTATTTTAAATCCCCTTTATTGTGCATGCTCTATGCACAGCTTTATTTTCTGTTAAAAACCTTGCCTATGGTCTGAAACCTTAATAAAAATACATTAAGAAAAATAAATATAGCCGTATGTGCATTTTGTAGCTTGCTGCCGTCATCATATGCTGTGTGCAGGGAGAAGGGGTACGACGGGCTCCGTGTAACTTGTGCAAGGAGCAAGCTTGGTAAAGGTACTCTGAGGGGCTTTTAAGTCGCCTAAGACGCAGTGTGTAATGTTTGCATTGGTTTATTATCTGGCTCCATAAAATTAGCACAGTAAAGGTCTGTTTTTCTTGTGAATTCAATCAGTTATGTGCTCGGCTTGTGTGATCAGATCCACATTTCCCATATTCGCATTTTCAAAGCAAAAAAGGGCAAGCCATTGATAATCTGATATTCCCAGTATTTCGCATGGATGGGCCAGCAGCTCATGAAACGGCAGTGGGTCCGGTCTTTCGGCCTAATGATCAATGCTAGGTGGTCTTTGTTCAGAACCATAGACCGATGATTTATGACCGAGCCACGGGTTCTCACCTCAGCATGAATCCATTGGTGTTCGAGGTGGTCCCCCACTCGTCTTGTGAGTTAGACACATTTTACGCAGAGGGCAGAGAGGTGCCACTTCTACTTTCAAGTCCATAACATTTTTTCCTCTGTTCCGAAGTAATGACTTCATGTACGCCTCGCTGCGAACCCCAGCCTTTATGGTAAATCCTCGACGCTTTTAACTACTCTCTTCTCAGTAAGAGTTGTTAAAATAATTGTATTTCTGTTTTCACATCTGCAAAAAAGAAGCAGAACGGCATGAGGCCCATTAAGCCATTTCAATATTCCGCCGTAATAAATTCTCCTCCATTCCCATCGCTGTTATTATTTCAAACCCTCTGCATTTTGAGTTATTTATAGCCCTTTCAATCGTCAGTTAAAAACTTCAAACGAAAATCTGTTCGCCTTTCTAATTGCACGCCAAAAACAACGAACGCTAAGACAACTCTTTCAGAAACAAAAAATGTCGGAGGCTGCTAGGACCTCTGTTTAGAAAAATGTGGAATTTTAACAAATTCCAGGTAGCCGGCGTGGGTTGGTATTTAATCCGCCGTACGTATACACAGTGCATCGGAACGATGACAAAATGATATTTGCTTTATTTATATTATTTCTGAAGCGACCAGCACCATCAATTTTACATATAAAATAAATGTAATGTAAATAGCTTTGTGGACCGGGGTTTGGGTAAAATTAAACTGTATCTTAAGCAAGTAGAAGGCGATTGTGTAGCATTCTAGGATGGGAATGGACCTCATCAACTTGTTGATTTATTGGTGTTACAGCACACATATTTTTTTATTACTGCAGAAAAAATGTCATTGTTTCTCAATTTGAAATATGAATTTCACAATTTATAAAGCGCCAATGGCCTCAATACAGAATGCACCTGTAAACATGTAACAGTGACTATGTACAGAATGCACCTGTAAACATGTAACACAGTGACTATATACAGAATGCACCTGTAAACATGTAACACAGTGACTATATACAGAATGCGCCTGTAAACATGTAACATAGTGACTATATACAGAATGCGCCTGTAAACCTGTAACATAGTGACTACAGTCAGGTCCAGAAATATTGGGACATCGACACAATTCTAACATCTTTGGCTCTATACACCACCACAATGGAGTTGGAATGAAACAAACACAATGTGCTTTAACTGCAGACTGTCAGCTTTAATTTGAGGGTATGTACATCCAACTCAGGTGAACGGTGTAGGACTTACAGCAGTTTGCAGATGTGCCTCCCACTTGTTAAGGGACCAAAGGTAATGGGACAATTGGCTTCTCAGCTGTTCCATGGCCAGGTGTGTGATATTCCCTCATTACCCCAATTACAATGTGCAGATAAAAGGCCCAGAGTTCATTTCAAGTGTGTTATTTGCATTTGGAATCTGTTGCTGTCAACTCTCAAGATGAGATCCAAAGAGCTGTCACTATCAGTGAAGCAAGCCATCATTATGCTGAAGAAACAAAACAAACCCATCAGAGAGATAGCAAGAACATTAGGCGTGGCCAAAACAACTGTTTGGAACATTCTCAAAAAGAAGGAACGCATCGTGAGCTCAACAACACCAAAAGACCCGGGAGACCACGGAAAACAACTGTGGGGGATGACCGAAGAATTCTTTCCCTGGTGAAGAAAACACCCTTCACAACAGTTGGCCAGATCAGGAACACTCTCCAGGAGGTAGGTGTATGTGTGTCAAAGTCAACAATCAAGAGAAGACTTCACCAGAGTGAATACAGAGGGTTCACCACAAGATGTAAACCATTGTTGAGCCTCAAAAACAGGAAGGCCAGATTAGAGTTTGCCAAACAACACCTAACAAAGCCTTCACAGTTCTGGAACAAGATCCTATGGACAGATGAGACCAAGATCAACTTGTACCAGAGTGATGGGAAGAGAAGAGTATGGAGAAGGAAAGGAACTGCTCATGATCCTAAGCATACCACCTCATCAGTGAAGCATGGTAGTGGTAGTGTCATGGCGTGGGCATGTATGGCTGCCAATGGAACTGGTTCTCTTGTATTTATTGATGATGTGACTGCTGACAAAAGCAGCAGGATGAATTCTGAAGTGTTTCGGGCAATATTATCTGCTCACATTCAGCCAAATGCTGCAGAACTCATTGGACGGCGTTTCACAGTGCAGATGGACAATAACCCAAAGCATACTGCAAAAGCAACCAAAGAGTTTTTGAAGGGACAGAAGTGGAATGTTATGCAATGGCCAAGTCAATCACCTGACCTGAATCCCATTGAGCATGCATTTCACTTGCTGAAGACAAAAACTGAAGGGAAAATGCCCCAAGAACAAGCAGGAACTGAAGACAGTTGCAGTAGAGGCCTGGCAGAGCATCACCAGGGATGAAACCCAGCGTCTGGTGATGTCTATGCGTTCCAGACTTCAGGCTGTGATTGACTGCAAAGGATTTGTAACCAAGTATTAAGAAGGGAAAGTTTGATTTATGATTATTATTCTGTCCCATTACCTTTGGTCCCTTAACAAGTGGGAGGCACATTTGCAAACTGCTGTAAGCCCTACACCGTTCACCTGAGTTGGATATACATACCCTCAAATTAAAGCTGACAGTCTGCAGTTAAAGCACATTGTGTTTGTTTCATTCCAACTCCATCGTGGTGTTGTATAGAGCCAAAGATGTTAGAATTGTGTTGATGTCCCAATATTTCTGGACCTGACTATATAGAGAATGCACATGTAACACAGTGACTATATACAGAATGCACCTGTAAACATGTAACACAGTGACTATATACAGAATGCACCTGTAAACATGTAACACAGTGACTATATACAGAATGCACCTGTAAACATGTAACATAGTGCCTATATACAGAATGCACCTGTAAACATGTAACACAGTGACTATATACAGAATGCACCTGTAAACATGTAACACAGTGACTATATACAGAATGCACCTGTAAACATGTAACACAGTGACTACATACAGAATGCACCTGTAAACATGTAACACAGTGACTATATACAGAATGCACCTGTAAACATGTAACACAGTGACTATATACAGAATGCGCCTGTAAACATGTAACACAGTGACTATATACAGAATGCGCCTGTAAACATGTAACACAGTGACTATATACAGAATGCACCTGTAAACATGTAACAGTGACTATATACAGAATGCACCTGTAAACATGTAACACAGTGACTATATACAGAATGCGCCTGTAAACATGTAACACTGTGACTATATACAGAATGCACCTGTAAACATGTAACATAGTGACTATATACAGAATGAGCCTGTAAACATATAACATAGTGACTATATACAGAATGCACCTGTGTAAACATGTAACCTAGTGACTATATTTCCTACATAATCTGTATATTTGTGTTTTGTTTTTAATATCTCGCATTTTATTACTTTGAATTGTTACAGTCGTTACAGAAATACAATGTTCTTGAACCCAGGACATACTGAAAACGAGAGAAATCTCAATGTATCATTCCTGCCAAAAATACTTTATAAATAAATAAAAAATAATGTAATCTGCAGTGCTCTACAATGGGTAGGGCAATACAAACATAAAATTAACAAATAACCTAGACACATGGAGAGCGACGGGAAAAGAGGGGCCTGCTCCAGTGAGCTTACAATCGAAGAGGAGAGGAGTGACACAAAGGTAAGGGTAAATAGAGTATCAAAAGTAATGGGATGGATGTGGGCTGTAAGGGAGATCAGGAAAGGTACAATGAGGGGATTATGGATAGAGGTAGAGGAGTCTGGCAGAGACGTTCATTACAGACTGTAGAGGGGTGAGGTGTGAGAGGTACAGGATATGTGGTAGATGAGTCTAGCAGAGATGTTCATTATAGACTAGAGGGGTGAAGTGTGAGAGGTACTGGATGTGAGATAGATAAGTCTAGCAGAGACATTCATTATAGACTGTAGAGGGGTGAGGTGTGAGAGGTACGGAATGTGAGATAGATGAGTCTAGCAGAGACGTTCATTATAGACTGTAGAGGGGTGAGGTGTGAGAGGTACGGAATGTGAGATAGATGAGTCTAGCAGAGACGTTCATTATAGACTGTAGAGGTGTGAGAGGTACGGGATGTGAGGTAGAGGAGTCTAGCAGAGATGTTCATTACAGACTACAGGTGTGAGAGGTACAGGATGTGAGGTAGGTAGGTCTGGCAGAGACGTTCATTACAGAATATAGAGGGGTGAAGTGTGAGAGGTACGGGATGTGAGGTAGAGGAGTATGGCAGAGACGTTCATTACAAACAGGGGGATGAGAAAACTCAAAATGTATTATAATGCATGCATTTACTTTATATAGTGAAGTCAAAGTGCCTGTGTACTGCCAAGGTGCTCTGTGTCTCTGATATCACATCACGGATGGATTGGTCATGAAGGTCAATGTGATATCTCATCCCTTGATGAGATATTGCTATTTGTACTTACCGCCTTCCAGCAATGGGTTTTTCCATCTTTTGCCCTCCGTGGGTGGAGATGAAAGGGGGTCTCTGCACCGTGATGTTCAATTGGTAACAGTGACGCTCTCACTTGTCAAATAGCATCATAGACTGAATCGAGGGCTGTCCTGTACAACGACTCTTCAATCAATGCTGTCACCCCCCCCCACCCCATGCAGCATGCCACAGTAACGTGAGGGACAATGAAACTTTAATATGGAATAACGCCTTTTTTCTCTCTTAGCATTTCTTGATGGCACATATAACTAACACACGTAAAGGAGTGAATCCCTGTCAATGAGCTCCACTTGCTTTGGGTATGACGGGTACACTTCTAGTGTCTTGATGGGCTATAATACACAATTTAGTATAGTAGTGTTATGTCACATATTGATATCTTGTTTATTGAATTTTTTTTACGAGTGAGAAGGTTGTCCCGGGTCTCTTTTGTAGCAATAATAAATGTATTCATTGTATCAGAATTGCTTCGTGCAGCCGTTTGCCTGTGTGTAGTTCTTCACGGCTAAAGACGGAAAAAAGATTAGTTCTGGTCTCATTCCCAATTTCCTCTGCGTGTAGAGGATTTTGCTGACCTTGCACCGCTAAATTTAGAAGGAAAAATTGTTTTTTTTTTATACTTTTAATCAGTTCTCAGAAATAAAGACGCAAAACAATAACGGTCTACATATAGAGCGTGCCGTGTATATGTGGCCACAGGCTGCTTTGTGTTTGTAAAATAGAAAACAATTCTGTGTATATCTGAACGTTTGGTATTTCTGGAAAGTCTTCAACATATCTTCTACTTCTATGCATTGCCCTAAACCTTGTACAATATGAAGAAGAAAAAACTGCAACGGCTGCAAACAATATGTAAAACGGCAGGCAGAAAGGTGTATACGTCTTGCTATTTCCTAATGTAACACACATTATGTCGTTTTGTTTTCTCGTTTTTTGTTACCCGTGCATGCTTATGTTTTTGCGTAGGACTTTCTCGTGTAGCGCGAAACTTGCAATGCATCTTTATAGCTGTGACATCTCTTTTTTTTTTTTCTATACATCTTTCAACATTTGCGATTGCATAGAGGCTCTGTTACATGACTCAAGAAATGTTAAATATGCATTTATATTCTTTTCTTTTATAGGGGTTATTCAGAGAGAGACGATCTGGCCCCGAAATGTCACCGAACAGGGAATTTCCTCATACAGGGACATTTTGGGACCATTCGTCTATTCAGAGAGCAGGCAGTTCACCAAATTCTTGCTGTCCCCCATAGAGAAGCAAATGGTTAATCTATTCACAGACACCGACCTGCAGAGAAAGTTGCTGAAATGGCCTGCTGTTCGGTGGTTTAATTCGACAGGTTTATTCAGGAGAATCCCATAGGCTTCAATGTTAAAAATATTTCCGTTTTAATTCAATATCTAATAAACCATTATTTTAATCTGCGGCAAAAAGTCTCTTTGTTTATAGATTTTTTTAGGATCTTTTAGTCATTTTTCAGGATTATTTCGGAAAAAAAACAGTATTTTGTTTTTTTTAATAGCGGATTTTCTTTTTCCTGTAACAGACCTTTTTATTATCGTTCATAGGATCTTATATGTTAATACCGGCTGGGTGGAGTAGAGGTAACATCACTGTTCTGCGTGGAGAGAGCCTGTGGAGACATGGGTTCAAATCCCGGCAAGAGCTCCTCTCCAGTAAGTGTCCTTGGGCAAGATACCTAACGGTACAGACTCGCCTCCCAGGACATACTTGAAAACGAGAGAAATCTCAATGTATCCTTCCTGGTAAAATACTTTCTCAAAAAAAAAAATTCCAGACATTTTCATTCGGTAGTTTTTTTGCAAACAGCGTTTAAATTTTGATACTTTCAATCGTATTGTTTTTTTGTTTGTTTTTTACTCCGTTCGCAGCTTGTCGGATTTTTCTGAGAATTGAGAAACAAAAATTTTGTCTAAAAAATACTAAAAAGCCTTCCAAAAAATTAAAAGCCTTTTTTCCCAACCATTTGCAATAAACTTTTAAATTATGCTTAATTATATCGGGGCAGTTTATGTTCGTTTCCCCCCTTTTTGTTAGGTTTGTTTATGTTCGTTTCCCCCCTTTTTGTTAGGTTTGTTTATTTCTTATACCTGGTATTTGTTGCTTAGATAAAACACAAAAGCTGCGCACACAGAGATGTATTTTGTTCTGGATGCCTTCTGTTGGTTTCTCGTCTTGTTCATGATACGTCTGATTGTTTGATCTTTACTTTTGTCATCTCACACGCACTGTGTCCGCAATAAAAATTGTCACAGAAAAAAAAAGCCTTTTTGCTGAAAATGAAAATAAACCTTTTTTTTTTAAATTAATCACTTTTTTAAATTGAATCTTATGGGATTCGCCTGTTTAAACCTGTCTAACTGAAACCCCTTAAACCAGGGCATTTCACTGACATTATGGTGGAGTTCGGTTTTCTGTGAACAGATTAACAATTACTGCTCTTTATGAGACAATTTCGCTGTGGTCGAAGATCGCCGATCTGTGGCGAACTGCACCGTACTTCGCTGTCAATTCGCCAGTATTTGGAGAATTGACAGCTTTGTGATTAGACAAAATTACATGAAATCACATCGTATGATGAAATTCACCGTTCAGTGCACTTCAGCGGCAAGTTTGGTGCTTAGCGAATAACCCCTTTTGTGTTGCGTGTGTAGAGCTGTTGTGCTCTCTAATACATTGTTTTATTATTATATTTTTTATACTGATGGACTATTTTTTTATTATTTTATCTTTTTAGTAATTTTTTTGTCTTAATTTGCATCCAGTGTAATGAAAACATAATAGAAATAAAAATTCCTGATTACTGTAATGTAACAAAACCACAAATGGTGCAACAGTACAGCATCGAGCAAAGTGCAGCACGGTGACGCATTCGCAGAAAGATATTTATGTATATGAATCTGCAGGCGAATCCCTGGATCTTTCCCATCTGAATGCTGCAAAGTACAAAACCAAAAACAGTACCCAGGAGGAAAGAGTTTAAACGTCTATTTGCAGATAATAAACACAGATTTCTTATTCTATTTTATCATTTTATTTATTATCAGGGTTATTCAAAGAGATCTGAATGGCTGGAGAAAGGTAACTGAACAGTGAAAATCAGCGTTCGGTTACGTTTCCTGGCCATTCGGCAATCCAGAGAGCAGGCAGTTCGCTAAATGTTGGTGAATTGCCTGCACATACGGTGCCTGTTCGATGCCTGTTCGAGGGCAGTGAAATCCCCCATAGAGAAACAATGCTTCTTCTATTCAGAGAACACAAACCAGCAGTGAAAGGTTCCCGAAATGCCCTGCCATTCAGTGGTTTAATTCGACAGGTTTATTCAGGCGAATCCCATAGGCTTCAATGTTAAAAATATTCCCGTTTTAATTCAATATCTAATAAACCGTTCATTATAAAATTCTGCAGTAAAGAGTCTCTTTATTTATAGATTTTTTTTAGGATATTTTAAGCATTTTTCTGGTTATTTTTTATTTTATTTTTTTTAAGGCTGGGGTCAGACGAGCGTGATTTCTACGGACTGTACGTCCGTGCAGTACGGACATCGTCAGTACGGATGACGCAGTAGTGGTCACACAGTCCGTTTTTTCACTGAAGTTATTTTTGACGGATGTAGGAGGGAAAAATAAATTACAATGAAAAAACATTCTGTCCGTGAAAAATGCTGGACGTATAAATGCAGTCCGTCTGACCTCGCTCCATCACTCACACAGAAAGCTATGCGGACGTTGTGGACGTGGCGCACTCCGCACGTCCGTTCTAGCAGTATTACGTTCTTGCCTAACCTGCGTCCGTTTGCAGCGTCCGTCATGCGTCCGCAGTTCAGTGCGGACGTACTTCATGTGTAACAGGCTCCAATGGACTTTCTTTCATGCTATCACGGACGTACTTTTAGGCGCAATCACGGACGTGAACACTACGCTCGTCTGACAGCAGCCTTAAAGTCCGTTTTTTTTCTTTTCTGTAACAGCCCTTTTTCTTATCATTCATTGGATTTTATATGTAAATTTCAGACATTTTCGCTCAGTAGTTTCTTTGCAAACATCGTTTCACTTTTCAATCATTCAAGCAAACTGTTTTCCTAATTTATTCACTTCACTTGTCTGCTGTGTCGGCTTTTTCCGGCGGCTTCGCTGTGTGTGATCGGCTCCTGCTCGGGTTTTTCCAGCGTCTTCGACGGGTTAATCCAGATGTTTTTGCGGGGTTTTCGGCGTGCATTCGGCGGGGTTTCGCCAGGTTTTCGCTGGGTTTTTGGCAGCTTTTCCCTGCACTTTGATGACCCTGTGGTGCTTGCTGAATACACCGCAGGGTCGCCGAAATGGGGATCGGCAAAAGGAACCGAATTGAAGAGAACGAAAAGTCACCGAACGTGCGGTGACTTTTCGAATCTCTTTGAATAACCCTGTAAGTTTTTATGCTTACACTTTCTGTAGGTTTTTAGTTTACATTGTGCTCTGATGTTGTAAGAAGGCACAGGCACCTACACGAACCTCCTGCATTACTTATACATTTCATTTGCATTTAAGTGTTTCTTCACCTAGGGCTCTATCAGCTGGTGTGAGCTAACCCTGGCGTCAGCCTGTTTTCCGTTTGCGGCAGGTAAATTCAGTCTAGCGCCGGACCAGCAGATCATTTGCCTCTTGCTACAAATGGCGAAGATTCTATACTTAACATGGGCAGCAGTACACAGCACTTTCTCTATTCTAACCAACAGATTGTTTGGTCCCGGCGCTAATCGCAAAAAATGTACCTACGGCTCAACCCTGACAGAAAAGGGAAGACATTTAAAAAACAAAAACATCAAAAGTCCTTGCCCAAAATTAACAGGCAATTGAAAGGAATGCAGCGCAGGTGTCTCTCAGCTCGCTGGATGTAGTTTATGTTTAAAAGATGCATATTTTTGGTTAAACCGGCGTGCTTCGGGGAAACGAGAGAAGATGCATTGTATAAGAAAACCTGCCGTATGCGAAGCCCATAGGATTCAATATAAAAAATATTATCGTTTTTATCCTTTTATTCAACCGTTTATTTTTTTTTAAGCTGCAGCAAAAAGCCTTTTTATTTATTGAATTCTTTGAATTTGTCAGGTATTTTTCTGGATTTTTTAAGGCGAAATTTGGGGTTCTGATATTTAAAAAAAAAAAATATATACTTTTTTTCCACTGAAACGCTTTTTATTTTTAACCATAAAATGCATCTTTTCACGTTTCCCGGAGCACGGCGGTTTAACCATACAATGCATTAGCGCTGGTTCTCAGCCCGGGTCTTAGCGTTTCCCTAGCACGTGCTAATGAATCTTGTACACAGGCTACCGCAGTGATCTGGTGGGTCGTCAGGCGCTACCTTTTAGCGACTCACGCTAGATTTTTCATGTAGCGTTGGCGTTTTAGCTCACACCAGCTGATAGAGCCCTTCATTTGCATTAAAGTGTTTTTTCACCTACTGTTTAATTCATGGGAGAAATTAAAAGCAGTTGTACAATACTGTATAAGAGGGTTATACTGTGGAAACACCCAAAAACAATGAGCAGCAAAAAACACCACCCTGATATCCACCAAATCAGAAAGCATATAACATGAAAAACAAAAATTGGTGGTGTTGCGCTAAGGAAAATAATAAAACTTATGTATGGTCTATTTTGAAGGCATGCTATACGCACAGCAAAAAAGAGAAAGAAAGTTCTATTTCTCAATAGTTCGTTCAATGGATATCCAGTCTCTGTTTAGAAAGGATTTTCAGTGAAATCTTCCAAGACTTTGGAACGAATGACCACTTCTTTGGTGAATCTTCATTAAAAAGTATATATCTCGGAAAAAGAGAAACTCGATAGTGTTATACCGTTTATTAATGTGCATACAAATCTACTGACATAATATACGTACAGAAAAAAGAGGTAGTGGGTTTAGGATTTGATCTCACCCACTGCCAGATAAAACATCACGTCCCAATCAAGCCTCTATAGACAAAACCACCAGGAAGCTCCCGGCTGCTTCCAAGGTGGTCACTCATACCAAAGGTGGGACCGCGATGATAAAGTGACGTAGTGCTGACGCGTCGCCCCGCCCACGGACTTCATCAGAGCATCATTTCTCTTTTTCCGAGATATATACTTTTTAATGAAGATTCACCAAAGAAGTGGTCATTCGTTCCAAAGTCTTGGAAGATTTCACTGAAAATCCTTTCTACAACAGAGACTGGATATCCATTGAACGAACTATTGAGAAATAGAACTTTCTTTCTCTTTTTTGCTGTGCAGTATAGCATGCCTTCAAAATAGACCATACATAAGTTTTATTATTTTCCTTTAGCGCAACACCACCAATTTTTGTTTTTCACGTACAATACTGTATGTATACAATTAATTTTTGTAACAAAGTTTACTTGCAGTTTGTCGAGCTTGTTTGATGGTACATTTTTAACGTATATGGCTAGGGTCAAATGAACGCATTATTTGCAGCGACCGTCATAAAGTGCGTCCGAACGCATTGACGTATTTTTTCACGGAATGCGAGAAAACGGTCAGACGATGCACATTTTCATGCGTGATTTGTTACGGATCCAAACCAGGAAACTTTGGGTGTCTGGACGTTATGTTGGCCGGACATGAGCAGCGTCTGACGTCTCCTAATCACGCACACACGCCGCTATGCGGACGCAGCGCACTCTGTACGTCAGTACTAGCGGTTCTGCGTTCCCGAAAAAATGCGTTCCACTTGCATATATTGGCCGTCATTGCGCGTCATTTGCTGCTAGTGCGGCCGTGATTAAGTGCGCCTAAACGCACGTTAAAAATGCGCTGGTCTGACCCCAGCCTAAAACATTACCGTAATATCATGAGGAAACAGATTAATCAGCGTTATAATTAATACATTTTATTTTGCCATGTTTCCACCAGGACTGCTGCTGCTGCTGAAAAGGAGAGGCAGACCGATAATAAGAAAGAGACAGATATACCCCCACATACAGAAGAATCGTGTGCCGTACCATCTTTACGTTCACTTTTGCACGATCGAGGCCCAATGTTGTCAGTGAATTGAGGTGTGTATGTGTCATATAAACTCAGAACCCTGGTGCCTATTCCTCACTCTGTGAAACATGTCTAAAACAAGAGATTGTGGTTTGTTAAAAACACAAAAAATTAAATGGGAGGGTTAGCATGTGAATCCTTGAAAAATAAAATCACTTTTTTTATTTTTATTCTCATTTATACAGCGCCAACAGTTTCCGCGGCGCTTTATATAAACCAGTGGGAAGTGAGACAAATTTACCAACAAACATTGGAAAAGAAATCAGAGGCGGAGACGGCCCCGAAACGCTTACAAATGTTTCTAACATGTATAAATTAATAACAACCAATCAGTGATCTTAAACCTCAGCACCCCAACTGTTTCAGAACTGCATGTTCTGTGATGCCCCGTCAGCCTTAATGCCGCCAGAGGATCGTGGAACATGTAGTTTCAAAACATTTGCAGTGCTGAGCTTCGCCATCCCTGGTAACAACCACACTTTGTGTTTTTTTGTTTTGTTTTTCGGTTTTCTAAATTCTATTTCATTCTAAGAGAAGATATTTTACCTGAATATTAACCCTTTATGTTGTTAGACATATTCCTTGAGGGCTGTGGGTCAGTAAGAGGATCTTTAAAGAAATGGCCTACACATGAGGAACCTTGTCACTCGCATCATGTTTTGCGACGGAGCGTCTTCCTTCAGATTGAACGTCTTTAAACAGAGGTTCCTGTGGGCCGCTGAGTTAAAAGATTTCTGGGAAGGGGGCAGGGATAGGAGAATTTGGGAGTTCGGAAGGATTCTCTTTGGCCCTATCTTTTGCAGATGTGGATTTATGGTGTTTCAGGTAATCTTTTGGTAAAACACAAAAAAGTAGTAAAGGTGTTTTTTTTCTTTTTCAGTTTCTTACATCTCTAAAAAAATACATCTCACTGGTTACTGCCTGCTTTGCCCAAAAGAAGAGGAGTGGATTTACCCTCACGTTCCACCCATGGACAGTAACCAGGTAAGACCTGCAGAGCAGAGAAATTAAAGGATGGTTTTCCCATCATTGCCATTGTTCATTTTGTTTGTAAAATAATAAATAAATAGTAACCAAGAATGGACATTACATTTATAGATATTCTCCCTGATTTCACAATCGCCAAACCACAGATTGTTGCACACAGCAGACAGAATGTATTAAAATAAAGTGATCTACTCCACTTCTTATATAATTAACTCTTGCAGCACTTTATGACTGCCATGCAGAAACAGATATACATTATCATGGCAGGCAAAGGTAACATGCACTGAAATCACAAGGTTTTTGTGGTTGCAGCATGCTTTACTATGTGCAATGTCAATGCGTTCCTGTGAATAAAAACCCAGAAAAAATGCAGGATTATTACATATATACATAGCAAAATACACAGACTCTTGTAGTGTGTGCGTGTGTATACAGTATGTGTATATATATATTTTTATTATTATAAATATATTGCTACACATATATATTGGAATTTCTGACCATAATAAATGCATCCGTCATCAGGGACCCTGATAAATATATAGATATCTATTATGCATATGTATATATATGTATAAGTTGACTTATTTTCAATACATTGTTATAGTTTATTATTAATTTTAGGCAAGCTGCTTTATGTATATGTTTAAGCTACATCCCTTGTACACTTATAGGGGCCTTGGCTTACTTATCTGGGTTCCCCAAATAATGCTAGCGGTGCAATGAATTAATATCCCGTGTATTATAAGACGTTGTAAATTGTAGGCCACAGTAACTGAGAAGGAGGCATGGCAGAGCTTATGGGATTTTTCCCATTTGGCTATTTTGAATAAAATTTGCAATTCCCTCCCCAGTCTGTGGTTTGATAGATAAACACGAAATTAAAATATTTGAGTCTTAATTTACTGCCTACTGACCCCCTCCCTCCGAGGGCCTACGGCAGCGATGGATCATAATTTATGAGTGTGTCTGTGTGTGTTCACATTTATGCTTGTGTTTTCATATTTATAGTGTGTATGTGTACGTGTTCATATTTCCAGTGTGTGTACGTGTTCATATTTATAGTGTGTGTGTACGTGTTCATATTTCCAGTGTGTGTACGTGTTCATATTTCCAGTGTGTGTGTGTACGTGTTCATATTTCCAGTGTGTGTACGTGTTCATATTTATAGTGTGTGTGTACGTGTTCATATTTATAGTGTGTGTGTACGTGTTCATATTTCCAGTGTGTGTGTGTACGTGTTCATATTTATAGTGTGTGTGTACGTGTTCATATTTATAGTGTGTGTGTACGTGTTCATATTTCCAGTGTGTGTGTGTACGTGTTCATATTTCCAGTGTGTGTACGTGTTCATATTTATAGTGTGTGTGTACGTGTTCATATTTCCAGTGTGTGTACGTGTTCATATTTATAGTGTGTGTGTACGTGTTCATATTTCCAGTGTGTGTACGTGTTCATATTTATAGTGTGTGTACGTGTTCATATTTCCAGTGTGTGTACGTGTTCATATTTCCAGTGTGTGTGTACGTGTTCATATTTCCAGTGTGTGTACGTGTTCTTATTTATAGTGTGTGTGTACGTGTTCATATTTCCAGTGTGTGTACGCGTTCATATTTATAGTGTGTGTGTGTACGCGTTCATATTTATAGTGTGTGTGTGTACGCGTTCATATTTATAGTGTGTGTGTGTACGCGTTCATATTTATTGCGTGTGTGTGTGTGTACGTGTTCATATTTATTGTGTGTGTGTGTGTGTACGTGTTCATATTTCCAGTGTGTGTACGTGTTCATATTTCCAGTGTGTGTGTACGTGTTCATATTTCCAGTGTGTGTACGTGTTCTTATTTATAGTGTGTGTGTACGTGTTCATATTTCCAGTGTGTGTACGCGTTCATATTTATAGTGTGTGTGTGTACGCGTTCATATTTATAGTGTGTGTGTGTACGCGTTCATATTTATAGTGTGTGTGTGTACGCGTTCATATTTATTGCGTGTGTGTGTGTGTACGTGTTCATATTTATTGTGTGTGTGTGTGTGTACGTGTTCATATTTATTGTGTGTGTGTTGTGTGTATGTGTTCATATTTATTGTGTGTGTGTGTGTGTGTATGTGTTCATATTTATTGTGTGTGGTTTTATTTATTCACTGAAAAATGGAATCTTAGTGTTTAGAAAATAACCCTCTTTTGCGATGTATTGGGAGCACTTTCTTTGCCCCAAAAATATTTGGTAGCTTTGGGTCTGTAGGATCCCCCCCCCTTAACATATTACACCCCAGATACTTCAGCTTTACACTGGGGATGGGTATGTTATACACTAAATGTTTTCTTTGAGGCCTGTACGTCTAAACCTTCTGCCGCAACAATGTCCTGTATTTTTTTTATTTTGCATTGCGTCAAACCTTTCCACATCGTGGTACAGGGGTTATATTTCACATTAAATACATGTATTTTCTGAACGTAAACTGGACATAAAGTCCCCCTCA
Source organism: Leptobrachium leishanense (assembly GCA_009667805.1). Lineage (NCBI taxonomy): Eukaryota > Metazoa > Chordata > Amphibia > Anura > Megophryidae > Leptobrachium > Leptobrachium leishanense. Next base: position 11,489,054 of record CM019072.1, on the reverse strand, counting down.
TGCTGCAGTCTTGCCCCATGGGCTACACATACAGAATGCTGGTGATACATACAGAGAGGATCAGTCCATACCTCCCTGCTATATGATATTTGCAGTTTAATCTGGTGGCACTGTGATGTCACCCACCTAGCCATTGCCTTGGCATTTGAAGGGTACACCATGCCCATGCCCATGCTCTGCACAGAGCACTCCTCATCCCCTCTCCCTGAATCTGCTTTCCCACATCTGATCTGGAAACTCTCAGGTCCCAGCACCAGACTGACCCCAGCCAGTGGGACGCTGTGGGAAACAGTCCTACTTCTCAGACAGTCCATATTAACCCCTGGGGTCCTGAGACTGGACCACTGTGTAGTGTCTGAGATCCGTGTACGCCCTCCCCAAATACCTATCACACTGTATATAAGGGCACTTATCATTCTGTCACTGCACAGTGATACAACCCAGTCACGTAAATATGTAATCCTATATATAACACATCATGTGCGCGTAAATAATACATTCTGTGTGTGCTGCAAATGCATATCTATTCACTTTGTTTTCTTCCATCGATTGTGCAGCACTGCGGAGCATGTTGACATTTTATAAATAATCGAAAATGTATCTGAACCCTGATGCAGAAACCGTCACTAATAATATATATATGTGTTTTTTTTCTTCTTCTCCAGAATGAGAATGAGCTCCTGGCATTTTATTAAAAATAGCTTCTTTATTATAACATAAAAAGAAAGCATTTCGACCCACTTTGGCTTCATTCATATATTTTAGCTTTAATGTGGTCTTCTCTTCTAGAGCAGGGTGTGTGTATGTATATATATATATACCTTCGTTCTGCAATAATATTGCTAAACAAGACTATATGTTCATTATACGCTTTTTAATAACCAGTTCATCTATATACAGAATTAAATCATTTTTTTCTTAAAATCCATTTTAAAAGTTACATTGTTTCAGCAACCGTCTCCAGACCCCCCCCCCTCCTCTAAAGCAAAGTTGCAGGTCGTTGTAACGGACATACAGATGAATACAATTCTTTGTCTTCCACTTAAAGTAACATATGTTACAGTATTGTGCTTTTAAAGCGAGCGTGTATCTAATGTGTTATCTAATACAGTGACGGAGTACCTTATACAAAATAACAGCTGCTGGCCTTATGAAGTAACGCTTCATGCTGTGAAATATCTATGTACATATAAAAGTAATGTGAACATTGCAGACTACATGGTTTAAAAATATCTATACAGGCAATAATTCAAAGCTTTCTGTGTATTCTGAGTAAAATGGCATTAACCTGGGACAGATATTGGCACAGGGTAGAGGCGAGGATAATATGGTAAAGGTTAGTGATGACAGACCCTAGCAGCCCAGAGCTTTCAGGACTACATGTCCCATGATGCTCAGTCACTCTCAAAGCTCATTAGTCTTTCTCTGGGGCATCTCAGCTGCCAAGGTCAGCAGTAAGTGATGGCCAGGGATACATTGCTGGGGATGCCAGATTTAAGGGGTATTTTACTGGGAATAACCTGTGTCTGGCAAAGCTAGAGGGAGGTAGGAGAAGATTGGCACACCTATCTGGTAAAATCTTCCCTGGACTTGAGAATCGATCATTAGAGAGGCATTAAACACTGGACACACACTAGGGTTTGGAACCAGAGAGGTGAATCTGTAAGTACCCGGTATATTGTCCATATTCACCTTGGATAGACCTGTGTGGACGCTAGCCTTGTCCTGGCCACATTCCTTGACTGCTGAGACTCTTCTGCTGGACAGGATGCTGTCTATGCTGAAGCTTTTGGGTGGGTTTTGGGTTTTTTGGGTGGTTTCCTTCAACTTGAAGTCTGAAGTCCCAGGTCTGGTCATGCTGGTTAGGTTGACATCTCCCAGGTGGGGTTTGGTCACTGCATTCATCTTGTTCTCCATCCTGCTTTCGCTCTCCTTACATTCCACATTGCCGGGGCTCTCTCCTTCTTCTCCTTCCCTTTCTTCCTTAGTGGGAGAAGCAGCACAACTTCCAGGAAAACCTGAGGCAGGGAAGGAGGAAGCTGAAGATCCAAGTACATTAGGTCTTTTCCATGCCACGCTTGCTGGGCCACTTTCCTCGTCGGAAGAAGACATCTCCATACCAGGGTCATTCTGAATGCCAGAGCTTGGCAACCTTTCTGTGGTATCTTCTCCATGGAGGTGGTCTCCTTGCCCCACATCTAGCCCACTCCGGGCTTCCCTCTTTACAGCAGGCTCCTCCACTCCCCCGCTCACACTACTTTGTGATGCTCCTGCTTTGTATCTTCTGTCCTCCTGAGACAACAGAAGCTTGGGCTTCCTCTTCCGGCGTCTGAAGTTGCCATTTTCAAACATATCCAAGCACTTGGGGTCCAGTGTCCAGTAGCTTCCTTTGCCAGGCTTTTCCCTTTCCCTGGGCACCTTGATGAAGCAGTCATTGAGGGACAGGTTGTGCCTGATGGAGTTCTGCCACCCTTGCTTGTTGTCGTGGTAGAAGGGGAACCGGTCCATGATGAACTGGTAGATGCCATTGAGAGTCACCCTATGGTCCGGAGAGTCCTTGATGGCCATTGCTATCAATGCAATGTAGCTGTAGGGGGGTTTCTGGGGAGGGTCTTGCCGGGAGATCACATTTGCAGACGCAAAGCCCAGGTTGGGCATCAATGTCCTGTCTGCCCCATACAGGTAGACCAGGGGTGGTCTGTGCAGCTCACCTGCAATCTGAGGTAGGGAGTTGTTATAAATTCTGCTCATGGTTCAGCCTTCTGTGGACAAATGTCCCCTTTCTTGCAGAGTTTAAAGAAAGTGGAGAACTTCTCGGCTCCAGGAGATCTGTCTCTGAGCTGCTGCTCCTGCCTGGACCCCACCAGCACTCAGCTTTCCACAGCTTGCTCTGTCTGTGTCCCTTCTTCATAGCTTAAAAAATGTTAAATAATTGTTGTAAGTTTGCTATTTTATGTTGACTTAGCGCTGGAAAATAAATTGTCTATAATAAACAGTCATCCAGTTCTCAGCCCACCCACATTAATTAAAATTTCATTGCAAAGAAGGAGGAAGAAAAAAAAACACACACATACACACACATCTCTGCCTTTTCCTCCACGTGTCTTTTCTGGTACCAGCCAATGGGTCTTTAGGTTCTTCTTTCATTTGTTTGTAAAATTAGTCTGTTGATAAGCCTGCCCACCCAAGTTGAATCAAGCTGTGTTTATTTTGAAAAATTTCCGGGCACCCAATACATAAACTCACTGATCTGCTGTTTGAAATATCACGTCCACCATTCACACTGCAAACTCCCAGGGATAGGCAGCAGCCAGTAACCTAAACCAGCCTCTGCCTCGCAACATGTCTCATCGCTCACAGCACATGCAGCTTTTACTCAAGGCTTTTGTATGTTATTATTTATGACAGTGTTACAATTTAATTAAAATGAGGAGAGGGAAAAAAAATAATATATATATGTATATCTTTATTTTTTCACCTCTTTTTAATTAAATTTTAACACTGTCAAGAAAAAATAGTAGATCTGGCTTGATCCGTTTCCTTTTTTTTCACGGGGATTAGTTGAATAGTATCATACTGATGAGGAGTATTTTTCAGAAAAAAAAATCTGAAAGGGGCATTCTGGTGTTTTTTTCACATTCTAGTTATTCTTAACCTTTCCGAAATCTGTTCCTTGTGTTAAAACAAGCATTTTCCTCATTCGCATTTTATTTCCTGCCTTTAACGAGTTATTACTATTTTCCCTAATTTAAAGGTAATGAGGAGTCCATAAGCTACTACCTCCTGGACTTACATTAAAGAATAGTCCGCAGACTTCTCCACCTGATATAATTACAAAATTTTCCTATTTCAGAACGGAAACTTTGAATTTTATTAAGGACACGGAGGCGAATATTTGCAGTCTCTTTCTCGCTTTAATTAAACGGCAGCAAGAAGATAGACAGAAAAGTATAAAACTTGACAAAAAATAGTATCAACATGGTATATACTGCAACACCCCTCCCACTGTGCAGTATGGAATGTCCAAAGTCTATATATCTTTCTCCCCAACGTCCATTAAACCTCTTTCTTGAAAATAGCGAAGACGTCTAGAACTGAAGAAGTCCAACGGGAATTAAAACGGATGAAGGACGAAGATGGATCATCCAGTAGAAGAGGATCCAGTAAAGCCAGTACTTATTGAAATGTACCTGAGGCTGAAAAGAGAGAACACAAACATGGAATGTGTGTTAGCTTGTGAGTCTTTGACTGCGTGCAATACGAAGAACACGCTGGACTAGCGCTGAAATAATTTCAGTACACGAAAAATCTAATAACTTTATTGTATCAAGCAGTGTAATACATAGATATATTTATATAATATCGACGAGTTCATAAAAATAAACCACAAAGTCAGAATTTTATTGAAGTATTTGATAATCGTACAACTTGACAGGGAGGGAAAGGGAGGGAAATATTCGCCTCCGTGTCCTTAATAAAATTCAAACTTTCCGTTAGGAAAATTTAGTAATTTTAAGGCAGGACACGGAGGCTCATATTTGCAAGTTCAAAGCTCTCCGAAATCGTATCTATATCAAACATCTAATACACCGGAGGACCAGTGTGATATAGGCTTAAAATAAAATTCTCTAAAAGTAGATTCTCTTGACCAATCAGCTGAACGTAATAGATCTTCTAAACGGCAACCGGATGATACTGCCTTAGAAGCAACTGCACTCCGTATCGAATGTGCACCGTACCGGGAAACATCAATTCCTGTTAATTCTAAAAGCCAACGAATCCATCTCGCCAAGGTTGGCGAACTGACCGGAAGGAAGGGTGGCTTAAATGAAATAAATAAGGGCGTTAGCTGTAAATTATGTCGAAGAGGAAGAGTACGTTCCTCATACTCTTGTAAACAACGGACGGGGCATAACCCGGGTTGTAGTTGGAAACTCGGAAAAAAAGCCTGGGAAATGGAAGTTTTAGTGCGTCTGGAAATATCAAAACGGACACCCTCAGGGAGGAAGGAGCGAACTCCAAAATCTAGTGCCCTCACATCTCCTATACGTTTACAAGACACTAAACAAAGGAGCATCAGTAACTTGGCTGATAACTTACGCAGGGATAAACCATGATTATCAGGCCAGGCGAGTAAAAACCGCAAAACGATATTAACGTCCCATGTCGTAACATATCGTGGTTGTGGGGGACGAGCAAAGCGGGCACCTCGTAGGAGTCGACAGACTAGGGGATGACGACCAAGCGAAACACCCTCAAAGCCTATATGTCCTGATGACATAGCTGATCGTAACACATTCAAAGAGCGATAAGCTATACCGGAGTCGAAAATTGAAGACAAAAAATCTAGTACAAAATTTAGAGGGGCAGAAAAGGGATCTTGAGCCCGTTCGATACACCAGCTAGACCATTTGGACCAGTAGGAACTGTATACTCCTCTGGTTCCTGGGGCCCAGGATTGTTCAAGTAATGCGGCAGTAGAGCTCGATATGCCACCTGAAGTTCTACTGATCCTGACAGCAACCACCCCATGAGATGCAGATGGCCTGACGACATCAGTGGATGGGGTCGTCCTTCCGGGTCTAGGAGTATATTCTGCATGTTCGGGAGTAGACGAGGTGTCTCGATCACTAGGTCCAGTAACGATGGAAACCACGCTTGAGACGGCCAGAATGGAGTCACCAGTACCAGGGTGACACGATGAGTCCTGATGACATTCAACACCCTTTGAATCAGGGCGAATGGTGGAAAAGCATAGTGGCGTCCCTGCGACCATGTCTGGAGGAACGCGTCTGTCGCCATTGTGTCTGGGTCTGGACGCCAGCTGAAGAATTTGGGTAGCTTTGCATTCAGCCGGGATGCAAATAAGTCCGTGTGGAATGGACCCCACCGTAGAGAGAGCGCTGAGAAAGCTGAAGAGTGTAGCGACCAGTCGCCTGCGTCATGAAAATGTCTCGAATTCCAGTCTGCTATTACATTCGAGAGTCCCGGGATGAACTGTGCTGATACGTGAAGAGGATGTTGGAAGCAGATATCCCAAAGGTAACGTGCCATCAATGTCAGTTGGATTGAACGTGGGCCACCTAGGCCGTTGATATAACGAACGGCTGGGAAATTGTCCAATCTCAGTAGAATAGATTGATGAGTTGTCTCTTTCGTGAAACATTTGAGAGCGAAGGAGGCCGCTAGTAATTCCAGGGCATTGATGTGGAATGCTGTTTCGTCTAGGGACCATCGACCTCCCATTTCCCGATCCTCGCATCGAGCACCCCAACCCAGGCGACTGGCATCTGATTCGATCACGAGTGTAGGAACCGGGAAGTGAAGGGGGTTTCCATTCCAAAGGTGTAGATCTGAAATCCACCAGTGTAGATCCTGGATCACGTCTTCTGTGACCTCCACAATCGTATTGTAGGAGGGGTCTGACCGGAGAAAACGGCCTTCAATCTCTGGAGGGCTCGGAAATGTAGAGGAGCCGGAAACACTGCATGCCGTGTTGCTGACATGAGACCTATGATGCGTGCTATCTGCCGCAATGGTGTGGATCGATGACGTAACAGGGTACGGACTTCTTTCTTGATAGAAAGGACCTTGGAGTTCGGGAGGCTCAGAGTTTGAGACGTCGAGTCCAGAATGAAACCCAGAAACTCTAGTCGATGTGATGGTTGTAGGATCGATTTCTCCATATTGACCAGAAACCCGAGTCCTTGGAGTAGTTGAATGGTCATGTGTAAATGTATTTGCAGAGTGGTGTGTGACTGAGACATTATTAGAATGTCGTCAAGGTATACGACTAAGCGAATGCCTCTTGATCTGAGGTGAGCTATCACCGGTTTCATCAACTTGGTGAAGCACCATGGTGCTGATGACAGGCCGAACGGGAGGCATGTGAACTTCCACATTCTTCCGTTCCAGGGGAATTCTCGGAATTCCCGGAAGTCTTCTCGAATGGGAACTGTCAAATAGGCGTCTTTGAGATCCAGTTTGACCAGCCAATCCCCAGGTATCAGTAACTCCTTCATTGTGTGGATTCCTTCCATCTTGAAGTGGCGATATGTCACCCAATCGTTTAATTCCTTCAGATTTATTACAGGGCGATAACCGCCTCCTTTTTTGGCAACTACAAAGAGGTTGCTGACAAAAACTGGGTTGTGTGACGGTTCTATTGCTCCTTTTTCTTGGAGGCTCAAAACTTCGTTGTGTACCAGTGTGTGTAAGTGTGATGCCAGAGTCAGCGGGCGTGGTGGTGACGACTGATGTGGAGTGTCGGTGAAGTCTATAGTGAATCCCTGAACCGTGTTTAGAACCCATGAGTCTGATGTTAGTAAGGCCCAATTGTGTGGAAAGTGTCGCAGGCGCCCCGCGACCGGAACTGATGAGTGAGGTATCACTTGCAAAATTACCTGCTGGGCGGCGGAGATAACCTCTGCCTCTGGTTCCTCGGAACCCGCGTCCTTGCCAGGGTCGAGCTCTTGTGGGGAAGAATTGTCCCGTGAAACCAGTGCCTCTAGGTTTTTGGGTGGACAAGGAGGGCATATTTCCTGAGCGGGAAATAGTATTGGGAGTATTTGCCCGGCCGGCAGGGCGCCCTCTGATTCTGCTGGCCCTTCCAAAAACACGTGGGGCGTGAAAAACTTTTTTGATGGCGATGTCCGCCTTATCGATGTTCGCAAAAGAATTTGCGTAGGTCCCCATCTCTTTGACAAATTTATCCCCAAATAAGAGGCCTTGTGCCTCACCCCCCAGGTCATTAGGGGCCAGGGTAGTGAATTGAGGGTCTACTTTGATTAAAATCGCCTTGCGACGTTCTGCCGCAACAGCGGCGTTAGCATTCCCAAACAGGCACATAGTGCGTTGGAGCCAGCCTCCCACCTCTTCGGGATCAAGGGGAGTCCCTGCAATTTTAGCCTCTTCGATTAGCTCAAACAAACGGGCTAGGGGACCCGACATGTCAAGGACCTTATCTTGGATCATGCGAAGGGCGTGATCAATTCCCTTTTTAACATTCCATCCTCTGGAACCCAAAATTTTTTCAAAGTGTTCGTCCACTATCGGGGCGAGGCAAGTTTTGCCTACCGTGGTTGAGCGAGGACATTCTGCTTTTAAAGTCGCTCTAGAGGGACGATCTAAAGGGGCTCTAAAGTTGGCGTCAATCCATTTAGCAACGTGAGGAAGGGGGTACCAATCCGTGGAATGTGGGTGGGAGATGCTTTTGGGGTGGAAAAGGGGGTTACCCTGAGGGTCATAAATTATTTCCCTTGGAGCAGTGCCGGGGAAAGTGGTGACAATATCCCCTTCTAGTTGTGCGTCGTATTCAGGGGCATGAACCTCAAAGGGTTCTTCTTCATAACCCTTATCCCCCTCTTCCTCCTCCTCAGAATCAGGGTAAGCTGGAAGGAGAGAGGTGCTTTTACATTTTTTTGGTATGCAGACCGTTGTACACGCCTCACGGTCAGAGGCTCTTTTATGGGGGGGGGGGGGGGTTTGGGAAAGGCAGTTGAACGGGGATGCCAGCCCCTCTTGCGCTCAGATGGTCAGGCGCGGTCTCTTTCAGGATATGAAAACCTGAGGGTCTATTAAGGGCATGAGAGCCCATGTCAAAGTGAGGAGTATGAGAACTCCTATTTAAAGAAGGGCCATGGGAGCTCACAGAGCGTAGCGGGGTATGGGTGCTGGAGGCTACAGTTGGGCAGGGGTTAACTGAAATAGGAGGCATAAAAAATTGTGGAGCAAAGGATGTGGAGGGAGTGTGGGCAGGTACATTACGTTCTGACCAGGCTCTGGAGAAGGAATCAGACATGCAGGTGACCGCAGACTGTATCCTGGAGATGGAAGCTTCCATTGCTGCCATCCGCAGCTCCGGATCCTCATGGTGCCTTTGAAAAGGTAGACCCCCGTGCTGCTCTACTAGGGCACCCTGATGGAGCGAACTGCCGCCGGAATCGGAGTCTCTGCGCTCAGAACGAGTTGGTTTTGAGTAAGACATGTTTAAACACTTCTATTCCGAATTTTGAAATGGCCGCCGCGCCAGAATGCCGCGCAAGCCGCGTGATAAGTATGGGCGGAGCCTAATTGTGAGGCGATCGGCTGACTAAGTGCGCAGGCCGTGGGAGGCAAAACGGAACTGTACCACCGCGGCACCAGTTCCAAACCCGACGGCCATCACACCTACAAGTTAATTAAGTTAAAATACAGTAAAATACAGCAATTAAACTCGCCCCAGACTCCCTTTAGCAGCGCAGGGAGTCTGGGGAAAAAAGATATACTTAACTGTCGCTGAGCAGCAAGAAAGAGGTTTAATGGACGTTGGGGAGACAGATATATAGACTTTGGACATTCCATACTGCACTGTGGGAGGGGTGTTGCAGGATATACCATGTTGATACAATTTTTTGTCAAGTTTTATACTTTTCTGTCTATCTTCTTGCTGCTGTTTAATTAAAGCGAGAAAGAGACTGCAAATATGAGCCTCCGTGTCCTGCCTTAAAATTACATAGTTACATAGGCCGAAAAAAAGCTGTGCGTCCATCGGGTTCAGCCTTTCACACATCACCTACTTCTGTTGATCCAAAAGAAGGCAAAAACCCTTAATATTCTGTGTCTACAGGAAGTCATCCAGCCGTTGTTTAAAAGTCTGTACAGACTCTGAACCAACCACCTCAACAGGCAGAGAATTCCACAGCTTTATTGTTCTCAACGTAAAATAACCCTTCCTGTGCTTTAGGCTGAATTTCCTTTCGTCCAGTCTGAATGGGTGACCTCATGTCCTGTGTATAGTCCTGTTAATGAATAGGTTTCCAGACAATGGTTTATAATGGCCCCGTATATATCTATATAAAGTTATCAGATCCCCTCTGAGGCGCCGTATATATTTATATAAAGTTATCGGATCCCCTCTGAGGCCCCTATATATTTATATAAAGTTATCAGACCCCTCTGAGGCCCCTATATATTTATATAAAGTTATCGGATCCCCTCTGAGGCCCCTATATATTTATATAAAGTTATCAGACCCCTCTGAGGCCCCTATATATTTATATAAAGTTATCAGACCACTCTAAGGCCCCATATGTATTTAAAGTTATCAGATCCCTCTGAGGCCCCATATATATTTATATAAAGTTATCAGACCCCTCTTAGGCCCCATATATATTTATTTAAAGTTATCAGACCCCTCTGAGGCCCCATATATATTTATATAAAGTTATCAGACCCCCCTCTGAGGCCCGTATATGTTTATATAACGTTATCAGATCCCTCTAAGGCCCTGTATATATTTATATAAGTCATCAGATCCCCCTCTAAGGCTAAATATATATCAGATCCCCTCTGAGGTGCTGTATATATTTATATAAAGTTATCAGACCTCTCTGAGGTGACGTATATATTTATATAAAGTTATCAGATCCCTCTGAGGTGACGTATATATTTATATAAAGTTATCAGATCCCTCTGAGGTGACGTATATATTTATATAAAGTTATCAGACTCCTCTGAGGTGCCCAGAATAACACGTCATAGTCAAGGTGTGTCTTACCATCAATTTATAAAGAGGCAAAAATATGTTTTCATGACGAGAGTGAATTCCCCTTTTAATGCTGATACCTTGCTGGCCTTGGCGGCTGTTGTTTGACATTCGGGATTGTATTACTTAGTTGGAAGTCTATGGGGGTTACTCAGGGAGATCCGAAATGTGGCCGAAATCCAACCAGACACTGAATTTCAGCGAACGGGAACGTTTCGGGGACATTCGGCTATTCAGAGAGCAGGCAATTAGCCAAATTTTGGCGAATTGCCTGCACGTACGGTGCCTGTTCGATGACAGTGAAATCCCCCATAGAGAAGCAATGCTTCCTCTATTCAGAGAACACCAAACAGCTGAGGAATGTCAGTGAAATGCCCTGCCGTTCGGTGGTTTCATTCGTCAGGTTTATTCAGGCGAATCCCATAGGCTTCAATGTTAAAAATATTCCCGTTTTTATGCAATATCTAATAGACTGTTTATCATTTTATTCTTCAGTAAAAAGTCTCTTTATTTTTAGATTTTTTTTAGGATCTTTTAGGCATTTTTGGGGGGTTTTGTCTTTTTTAAATCGTTTTTTTTCATTTTTCTATAACATTATCAGTCATTGGATTTTATATGTAAATTTCAGACATTTTCGTTCAATAGTTTTTTTGCAAACAGCGTTTCAAACTTTCAAGCGAACTGGGGGGGGGTTTACCCTGTTTGTCTGCGTGTCGGCTTTTTCCGGCCTCTGCGCTGTGATCGGCGGCTCCACGGATTTTTGCGGCACTTTCGGCTTGGTTTTTGCGGCCGTTTCTGCGGGTTTTCGGTGAGTGTTCTCCGGGTTTGCGGCGAGTATTCCCTGCACAACGGGGGCCCTGCGATGCTTGCTGAATACACCGCAGGGTCGGCGAACTAGGAATTGCCGAATCACCCTGAAGTGGGGGAACGAAAAGTCACCAAACGTGCGGTGACTTTTCGGATCTCTCTGAATAACCCTGTATGATTATTCCCAAATCCTTCTCCCGCTTGGATTTCCCTAACCCCGTACCATTTAGGGTATAAATTGCTTGTGTGTCTTCACTTCAAAGTGCATAACTTTGCATTTATCTACATTAAATCTCATCTGCCATTTAAGTGCCCAGTCCCTCAGTCTATCTAAATGTCTCTGCAGCGAAGTAACATCCTGCTCACAATGTATCACTTTTCCTAGTTTTGTGTCATCTGCAAACACTGACACATGACTTTCAATGCCTATCTCAAGGTCATTTATAAATAAATGTATTAGAAGACCTTACATTAAAGGATAGTCTGCAGACTTTTCTTTAATGTAAGGTCAGGCGGAGAAGTCCGTAGACTCTTCTTTAATGTAAGGTCTTTTCTTCAGTTCTCCCCCTGACCTGATATTAAAGAAGAGTTTGCACACTTCTCCCTCCTGACCTAATGGTAAAAAACATCCGTGGACTTCTCTCCCTGACCTTACGGTAAAAAAACGTCCGCAGACTTCTTCCCCTGTCCTTATGGTAAAGAATAGTTTGCATAATTCTCTCTCCTGACAGGTAAAGAATAGTGCACGGACATCTCCCTCATGACCTAAATTTAAAGTAGAATCCACAGACTTCTCCCTTAGGTACACGCTGTACTTACCAGCTAAGTCCCTGCAAGTCGCGTAGCAGTGCACTGCAGGATCAGGAGACCTGTGTTTAGCTGCGGAGGAAGAAATCCACAAACTCTTCTTTATTGTAAGGTCATAAAATAACTCCATACAGGATAAATGAGGAAAATGCTCGTTTTAACATGAGGAATTGTGTTAGGGAAAGATAAACAAAGCACAATTAGAATGGCCCTTTAAGGCACACGTGCTCATGCTTGTTGCTTGGCCCTTCGAATTTTTTGGAAATACATTATTATTATTATTTATTAAGCGCCAACACATTCCGCATCTCCCATGATACACAGCGACTGATTAGGTCGACAGAGCCTTGTGGGAGATGGAGTTCCAAAACATCTGCAGGACCAAGGTTGAGCACCTCCTGTTAAGGTTTGGTTTATCAGTCTGACGGTTTGGTGGAACTGAATAAAAAATATATTATAAATAAAAAATATTAAAAAAATAATTATAAATATCTTCAGAATATTTTTGTTCTGTTAAAAAATAACCAATATGGAAAACCCGTTCATTTTATAAAGCTTTATTTTTTTCATTCCGTTCAGAGTCTAGTCTATAAGCCCCTACGTATGTGGCTTATGGCAGTGGTCCCCAACCCTGGTCCTCAGGGCCGACGAACAGGTCAGGTTTTAAGGTTCACCTTGGGGAAATGCAGAAGGAATCCTGCAATCACTGAGCAGCAAATCATTTCACCTGTGTTGTGCTTCACATATCTGGCTAACATGACCAATTAGGGGGACCAGGATTGGGGACCCCTGGCTTACGGTATTATTACTATGGTATTATTTTTATGCGTGTATTATTGTATCATAGGATTGCGGTAACCGGAGGTAGAATGTGTTCTTTATAAGAAGCTTGACGATTCTAGTAATTATTCTCTATTTACTTACATAAAGGAAGATAAAATAAACTGGAACCTTTAGTTCATATCTTTCTTTTATTATTTGTTTTAGGACACCCTAAGATGCGAGGCGGCGATAACTAACTCTGTCCATAAGACATGCTGCTACTCCATTAATAAGGTGGGACTGCAAAGAAAAAGAGGTTCTGCAGTAGTGTATGGCCTCCAGACTTACAAGCTGCAGTGACGTAACATGCCAGTATGTTTTTCAGGCCTCTCTATACTCACACGCTCAATATAATTGTTACTGGTGGTCTGACATCTGGCCCACGCCGGAGCTATGAGTGCTTATAAACACAAGGCATAATAATAATATTGAATTCTGCGTGGTGTTAGCAGCTCGGCGCGTTGCACACGAAGCTCTATTGTGCTGGACCGTTTGATTGTATCGATGGCAATGGCCTATATTTTTTTGGGGGGGTAAAACGGGCTTTCGATTCAGCACAGCGAAGCAGATTTCTAGAAGGGGACTTGGCTGGGACAAAGAGGGAGTTTTATTATTTGTGAATGCAGGTCTGTAACTTCATAATATGTACTTTCCTGTTTATAGCAAGGAGGGGGATTATAACAACTTTACAAGTGCACACAGCTGGGCAATGATTACATTATCCGTTTGTGATGATTTTCTTATAAACCATCAGCTTTCCGTACTCTCTTACTCATCTGACAATGTAATCAAGGTATTGGTGATTTTGTGGATGACATGAGCTGCACCCCATTACTTCGGCCTCATTTCACATAGTGATTTGGTGGGGATACTTGCCTTTTCATCTCCCTCCTCTTGTGTTCTGCATTCCTCTAAATCGACACCCATTGACGGCGCCTACTTTCTACTCAGGGGACACTTGTGGGTTGTTAAAATACCCTCAGGAGTCCAGTCCTTGTTACGAAGCTTTGTGCAGTTTGATTTCTTCTGCCCCCTTCAGCTTTGTCTCTTAACCCGCTGGCATACTGACAGTGCCAGCCACCATGGGCTTTGGGGCATAATCACCCTTACACCTGGTTAAGAATTAGAAGGTCCCACCACAAGGAGATCTAAAGGGTGAAAAAGACTCTCTGGGTCCCACAATTTTGGAGACCATAAAGGAAGAGTCGGCTTCCCTTGAATGCCTGAATAGCATTGGAAGCTCACGTACATCCCCCTTTTTTGGGTATCCTCTCACTTAGAGCCATTCAAGGACCCTGGGAATCTTATATTTGTGGTAAGTCTATTGGGATACCCTTTTTGGGAAGATAGGCACAATTTACTTCGCCATTCTTTCCTATCTCTTTAAATAACAGAGCACAAACCATTAGGCTGACGTGGAATCCAACACAGACGCCCAGTACACCAAGGAATCTTGTTGAAGGAGGATTATTTCTTAGGTCCATCAATATATTGAAAGTTCCCCTATTAAGATGTGTCACTTACATTCTGAAGGCTGATACATGCACATACTGCGGAATCATGGCGGTATAAGGGTAGATTTTCTTTTATAAATATAGAAATCTCTTCATTCCTTATTTTTTTCTGTTTGTCTGGTTCAAATATATATGGTTTATATGGTTTTAAGGAACAATAAAAGTTAGTTTAGCACGGATACGCATCACCAGTTACCACTAATGACCGAGCTTTTCCCCAGCCATTGGAAGTTCTCCTACTTTTCATCATGGACTTTGACCACCTTACTGAGGAATCCAGTTGTAGGTCCTGGCCTGTTATACTGCGTTGCATTAGGCTGGTCATTCATTGGATCCGTAGTCTTATGACTATCTAGTCGCGCGTAGTCATCTGTCTAGGTCACACTAATCCCCCAACATGGGAAGAGGTTGAATGGAGTCCGTTGCATCTGACTTTGGTCGTACGTCTTCACCAGACTACATCAGACTAGCGAGAAACAAGAGGGGTGTTTGTGAGGGTCCTGAGAACGAGCAACAGCACAATGGCCTGCTCTACGGTGGGTGCCCGCTCAGGTCTCACAAACAAGGTTTTAGCTTGATTGTGCCATTACAGGGATGAATTTTCCATATGCAAATCAGCCTGCTCTCACCCAGAAAGGGTGGCCAGTGCTGATTGCCAAGGACGTCATCCCTGCACGAGAGGTGCAGCAACCCCAGACGATCGTTTCGGCCTTCTTGGGCCTCGTCAGGAGGGTATAGCTGACACCCCTCTAGGCACATCAAGCAAGGGGTCCACATCTGGATGACCCTTTACAATTATAGTGAGAAACAAGAGGGGTGTTTGTGAGGGTCCTGAGAACGAGCAACAGCACAATGGCCTGCTCTACGGTGGGTGCCCGCTCAGGTCTCACAAACAAGGTTTCCCCCCATTTTTCCATTTTTATACCTGCACATGGACTGAGGAAGGCACTGACAGTGCCGAAACGCGTCTCCCATTTTGTGACTTCCTTCCCACCTTTTAACTATTGTTTTAATCCATGTTCATACCTAATTTTATTTGTTCTAATAAACCCTTTTAAATTTCTTTCACCACTTCTGTTTAAGACTCTTTTTAAACAGTGCATGTCCTACATATTCCACTTTTTATCCCCGCTCACTATCCATACAAGAGAAAAAGATTGCCTGCAGACAAGAGAGGTGAAGGTACCCATCGAATAGGAAGTACCACACGCTAACAAGTTGAGCCTGAAATTCTAAGGCTCCACCATCGGTGAGTTTGTCTATTTTTTTCACCTTACTCATCTAAGCATTTGGCTATAAGCTACACTATGAGGATGTCTCTCTCTTCTTCTACACCTAAGACAATCAAGCAAATTATAAGGAAGGGCAGAGGCTACCCTCAACCAGGCCCAAGGCACTTCACACTAGAGCCGGTAAACAAGGCTCTAAAAAGCGTAAGTGTTCCCTTGTCTATAGGCATCTAACTCTCTACAAGGCAATATTGCACTATCATCTCTCTCCTTTTTCCCCTCCTTTTTCCCTTTTTGGGAACTGTGAGTCCACATAGGAATTAGACGAAGACACCACATCAGGACTTCACGCAAAAATTTGAATATCTACGTGGTGACCGGATCGGATTCTCCCATATCTCCATTATAGAACATATGGACGGTTGGACTATTTTCCCCCTCCTTTTTCACTTTTCATTCGGAAAGTAGGACTTTGTTATAGCAACCGCTATAAAGACTTTCACATGCACTTTAAACACATTTTATGCACTTATATTTGCATTTGCACTTTATGTGACTTTGTATGCACTTTACTTGCATTGGACTTCAACTGTGTTTTTTTCTGAAGTGTACGCAATTACTTCTACACCTCTCACGCTTGCACCTAGTGGTCTTTTTGACCGTGCACTTCCCAACTGGGAACACCGCTTTTACCTTCGTTTATGTAGGCACAATTTGTATCATATGCCTCGAGACCCCAATTGACCACCCTCAAAAGAGATTGCGCCACTAGGACCCATCCCCTTCCCCTTACTGTACATTTACACATTTCTGTCGAGGTTCTGTGTTTAAACCCTGGTTGGCTGCACAACACAAACATAACCACTCATTTATTATTAAGCGCCTCCATTGTGTATCCCCTTTCTGCTTCAATGTGCAGTTTGTGCATGGTACGTAATGCAAGTTGCGTAGGTAAGCAAATTGCGTAAAAAAAAAAAGCTGCAATGCGGAAACCCTGAGCTGACATGGGTGAGCATCGCACGCCGATAGAGAAAAGGTGAGTATTTACACTAAAGATAAAAAAATAGAAGAAAAAAAATTGCGTAGATTCTGTCAGCGGGTTTTTGTGTGCCGACATGAAGCCATAAAGGGAATATTCCACCCCAGACCTCGTGCCGGGGACAAAATTATTAAAAATATTTGTGATTTGAACCTTCAGGCTATATGTATAAAGTGTATATTAGGGATGTCCCGACTGGGTTTTCAGGTCCCCAATCTGTGTCAATCAGTATCTGCCAATACAGAGTCCAAATCCGATACCCTCACCCTCCGGCTGGATCAGAGGATCCCGAGCAGAAGGGAATTCTGAAGCTCTCTGCTTTGACTCCTGATGTGTTCCCTGCTGTCTCTAAGACCCTGGAGGAGGTAGTGAAGCCACCACAGGTCAATGTGAAGGCTCCAGGATTCCAGCTGGGAATCTAAACTTCCCTGCGTTTCTCAGATTTAGGGACAGGTCTGATTGATAAAGCCAATACCCAAAAAATGCCAAGATCTGATCTCGATCCTGATGTTAGGAATCCGATCGAAACATGCCCAGTGTTTATGACACATACATTAATTTGATGTTTAGACTCCGGACCCTTCCCATGATGCATTATTATATGCAAATTTACCAAAATCCTAAATCCCATCTGGTCCCGGAGGGAGTTGCTGTCTTTGGCATGGCTGACGCAGCGTCGTCGAACTTAAAATTATCCTTTTTTTTATCTTTATAAATCCTTTGATAAAAGTGTAAAGGCCTAATCTGCGCAATATCCTCTGTATTTCCTAATTCTGTGCTTTTTGCTACACTAAGGGCTCTATTACATTCTCTGCGCAATTGTGCTCGCGCAAAAAACGTGATCGCGCGAACATTTACGTGGTATTTCGATCCGAGCGCATTTTTTCGTGCGTAAAAACGACGCGCAAAACTGTGACTGTGTGCAAAGTACATTGCGTGCAGAAATCTGTGTTCGGACTGTTTTTTTCACGGGATTCAGCCAATCAGAATTAAGAACCACCATTTTCTAACGTTAGGTTGTTGCATCTGTCAAAGTCAATCTGAGTATATATGCTGCAGGGAAAAAAAAATAAAGCAATTTTATTAATTTTATTGTTTGGGTATGTGTAGAATGTGTAACTGTACTGTGCTGTATTTTTATTTTTCGTGCTGGTGTATTTCGTTTCGCCCAGGACGATCACATTTACAGTTACCACCTGCTTTTCAAAGACGTTCCGAAAATGCGCGCAAACTTCCATTGCGCGAAATTTGTAATACCATCCGCATACCAGCGCACGAGCGCAATTGCGCTGTCAATGTTAAGTATAGGATGCGCGCAGGAAAATTTATTCGCGCAGGGTCAATCGCGGTAGACGATTACGCGCATCGTTTGTGCGAACGTCGTAATACAACGTTCTGCGCAAATGGTTTTGCACTCGCGCAAATGCACATTTGCGCACGCAAAACAAATGCGCAAAAAATGTAATAGGGCCCTAAGAAAACGTTGTGCTTTTACTGTTGGCGCTATATAAATGATGACAATAATATTATAGTGATAACCATCACTGTTGCACAAGCAAAGTACACAATGTCCTGTTGGTGACTTGCAAATTTGCTGTAAGTAAATGGAGATTTCCATATAATGGAACCAAGCTGATCAGAGAGCATACGTGAAGCTGTAGCCCAGGGGTCGGCAACCCTGCCCTCCACATGTTTTAAAACCACATCTCCCATGATGCTAAGATACTCATTAGACTGACTGAGCCTCGTGGGAAATGTAGTTCCACAACATCTTGACGGCCAAGGCTGCTGACCCCTGCTGGCAGACCTAAGGCACCTCGTTTTATCAGATTATTTATTACAGGCCTGGCTCACATCACGACTAGTAGATACAATGTTATACGATGTGAAATGTAAAGTAGTATTAGTGTGACAGCACAGTATGTGAAATTGTAACCAAGAACAAGTATGAAGCCCTGTGACATGGGTATCAGTTTCTCTAGATTTGTAAAGCTAGATATCGTAAGTACATATAAAGCCGGCCGGTACAAAAGCTGGCCAGGGGCCAGCACCTAGAGCATAGCTCCTTATGACCCAGGGCCGTCTACACCTCTTTTTTCCATACTGTTATAGCTGACTATACTAAACCTGTGCTATCACTTTAACTAGTGGCTCCGCCCAGGATGACACAGGTCAGAGGGCACAGCAGCCATCTTCAGGGTCAGTTAGTGTGATGCAGTAATGAAGGCAGATGCATGATCCTGTGTTCCTGTAGTTATCCAAGCCTGTATATAACAGTAAGTGTCCTGCAATAAAGCAATGGTGAACCTGACAGCCCAGCCTCATATCTGAACAAGCAGAGATCATAACAGTGGCGACGAGAATGAGATTTGTAAAGGTCTGCTCAGCCTGAAGTAAAGAAAAAAAAAAAACAGGGATTGAAAGCCAGATAAAGCACACACTGCCATCCAGCAGCAAGATCATGGCACTGATAGGCACATTAACTGAGTTTGATGGAGAGAAAACTTCCTGGAGCTCCTGGGCTGAGAGATTAGAGCAGTACTTCAGTGCTAACACCATACCCCCTGAGAGACAGGTTGCAGTGTTTCTCACAGCCGTGGGGGCTAACACATATGACACTCTAAGAGACCTTCTGTTCCCTGAGAAACCAGCAAGCAAGGCTCTACAGGAACTTCTGAAACTATTAGAGGATCACTTTCAGCCAAAACCGCTGGAAATTGCAGAAAGATTTCGTTTTTATCAACGGCAGCAGCAGCCGGGCGAAGATATTAAAGCCTATGTGGTGGCCCTTCGCAAATTGGCCTCCACCTGTTCATTTGGGGAGTACCTACCGACAGCTTTGAGAGACAAGTTTGTCCTGGGACTGAATAGTGAAACGATTCAAAGGAAACTTCTGACAGAAAAGGGACTCACCCTTACAAGCGCAGTTGAGATAGCATCAGTCATGGAGATGGCTGTCAGGGATACGGAGGAATTGCACCCTCAGATTCACAAAGAAGGGGTGAAAGAGGACGTTTTCAGAACCGCAGTTGCTACAGCCAACTGGAGATACAGACCCAAACCCACGCCAGCTTGTTACCGGTGTGGTAATACAGACCACGACTCCAAAATCTGTCGGTTTAAGGATCAACCTTGTCATCAATGTGGAAAAATGGGCCATCTCAAACGGGTTTGCCGTAATAGGAATGTACGAGGACAAAAGCCGCAGTACCCTAAGAAGAAGACTTACAAGGTACAGAAATTGACATCATCTTCATCTGACTCAGACAACGATGAGGCATTACATAGTTTATCTATACATCGTATACACTCGTCACACCCTGCAATGACAGTACAAGTAACCATTGAAGGGAAGAGACTAAAGATGGACGTTGATACAGGAGCTGCAGTGTCAGTTATCACACAAAAACAGTGGAAACATCTTCAGATCCAGGCAACTGTCCGCCCCACTCCAATAAAGCTGCAGACCTACTCAATGCAAGTACTCCATCCACTTGGTTTTGCAAAGGTAAAGGTATCATACAAGGGCCAGACAAAGAGACTACCACTATATATCCTGAGAAACGGAGGACCGCCTCTCTTTGGCAGAGATTGGATCACTCATCTGGGAATGCCAGATATCATCAAGAATCCTTGCAACACCCTGACAGTTCCGTCAGGACATGATGATGGATGGGTGGAATCCTTAAAACAGCGTTTCCCTGAGGTTTTCGTTGACGAGTTAGGGAAAATCAAAAATGACTGTGTGAGGCTCAAGTTGAAACCGGATGCTCATCCCAAATTCTTCAAGGCTCGGACAGTACCGTTTGCCCTTAGAGCGGGAGTGGACGCTGAACTAATCCGGCTAGAAGAACAGGGTGTCATTTCCAAGGTAGAGCGCAGTGCTTGGGCATCACCTATTGTTCCAGTAAAGAAATCAAATGGTGAATTGCGCATCTGTGGGGATTTTCGCATGGTGCTGAATAGCCAACTGGAGGTTGACCAGTATCCTCTACCCAGAGTAGATGACATTTTCGCTTCACTTGCTGGGGACAAAAGTTCACCAAGATTGATCTACGACAAGCTTACTTACAGTTTGAGGTCCACCCCTCTTCTCGAAAATACCTCACCATTAACACTCACAGGGGTTTGTACGAATACAATCGAATGGTGTTTGGCATTGCATCTGCACCAGCCATCTGGCAAAGAAAGATGGATGAAATTTTAGCAGACATTCCCTTCACTCAGTGTCTATTAGACGACATGCTCATCACTGGTCGCACGGACCAAGAACACAAGCAGAATGTAGAGCTCGTTTTACAAAGACTTCAGGACCAAGGTCTCAAGGTAAATTTGACAAAATGTAAATTCATGGTGCCTAAATTGGAGTTTTGTGGCCACTTAGTAGATGCAGAGGGCATTCATACTGTTGAAGACAAGGTCGATGCTTTAGTCAAAGCTCCAGCCCCAACAAGTGTCCATCAACTACGATCCTACCTTGGCCTGCTTAACTACTATAATAAATTTCTTCCAGACCTTGCTCATACATTGTTTCCACTGCATAAGCTCCTGGAGAAACACTCCAGGTGGGACTGGTCAGCTAAATGTCAACATGCTTTTGAGTCCTCTAAACGGAAACTGTTAGCGTCACGTATGCTTGTGCACTACGACCTCCAGAAGCCTCTCACCCTGGCTTGTGATGCCTCTCCTTATGGTCTGGGCGCTGTTCTTTCCCACATCCTACCGGATGGCTCTGAGAAACCGGTGGCCTTCGCCTCCAGATCCTTGACGAAGACAGAGAGCAATTACTCTCAAATTGATAAAGAGGCACTTGCATTGATATGGGCAATTCGGAAGTTTCACCTTTACCTGTATGGTAGAGAGTTTACCATATTAACGGATCATAAACCGCTTCTTCAAATTTTTAGCCCTGACAAAGGAATCTCTCAGACAACTGCAGCCCGTCTCCAGCGCTACGCCCTGTTCTTGGGAGCATACAGCTACCGCATACAGTATCGAAGTCATGATGACAATGCAAATGCAGATGCAATGTCCCGTCTCACAGAACTGCCTCTAGAGTCGACACCATCAGTCAAGAGTTGTAGGTACACCACCTCACACCTCCTTACTTCCAGAGAGATAGCAGCCCATACTGTGAAGGATACCCTTCTGACAAACGTGCTTACCTTTATACGAGACGGCTGGCCTGCGACGGTATCACAGGAACATGAACCTTACTACAGGAAGCGAATGGAATTGTTTGTGAAGGATAATTGTGTCTTATGGGGAGACCGAGTGGTCATTCCAAAAACCCTCCAGAGACACATCTTGGACTTGCTACATACTGGTCACCCTGGAACCACGCGGATGAAACAGAAAGCAAGGGGCTATGTGTGGTGGCCGAACATAGATGCAGATATCACGGCATATGTCAATGCTTGTGTAGGATGTGCACAAACTGCCAGAGACCCTCCTCGAGGATGCATTCAACCCTGGACTTGGCCCACGGTTCCCTGGTTTCGCCTTCACTTGGATTTTGCGGGTCCCATAAGGGGACAAACCTTCTTGATTATAATTGATGCCCACTCAAAATGGCCAGAGGTCATTCCAGTTACCCAGCTGACTACAAAGGCAACAGTTGCCATATTATTGCATCTTTTTGCTTCGTTTGGGTATCCCAGGGAGATTGTCACAGATAATGGTGCCCAATTCACAAGTCAGGAGTTCCAGAGTTTTGTTACGGTGCATAATATCAAGCACAAATTAACCGCCCCCTATCACCCAGCCACCAATGGGCAAGCAGAGCGGTTTGTACAAACTTTCAAGAACTATTTCAAGGCCTCAGTGGCTGTGACTAGCCAGAGGTCCATATCGCCTCAGCAGTTAGACTCTTTCCTGTTTACTTACAGAACTACACCACATGCCACCACTGGTACGACACCAGCTGAGCTTATGTTGGGAAGACAGCCATGGACTGCTTTTGACATGCTTCGCCCTCAGACCGTTCATGAACATGTATTACAATCCCAAGAAAAGATGGTGAAGTCCAAAGAGTCTCCTGTTTTTGCAACCCACCAGGAGGTCTGGACTCGATCGTATGGATCTGCCAACAGTCGGTGGCTGCCTGCTACCGTTGCAGAATCTTTGGGACCCAAGATGTACAGAGTCCGCCTGGAAGATGGTTCCATTACCAGACGACATGTAGACCAGCTACGGTCTCGTTTACGGGTGCCTGAACCCTTAACGTCCCCAACCCTACGGGGTCCGGTGTCCACATCTAATGCGTCGGAGGACATCTGGAATGGTGTCTGGGTTGACTCGGAAACTTTGGACTCGTCTCCTGTGGGTATTTGTGACTCTGGTTCAGAGGTTCCCCCTGACCCCTCTGTACCCTCCTTGACCCCACCAGTTGATCTTTCATCCAATCCTACTGCCTCCAACACCCCGCCTGCTGGTGGACGTCCCCAACGTCACCGACGCCCTCCTGACCGCTTACTTCTTCAAGAACGGATAAGAGACTTCCGTCGGTCCTCGCGTAGGGCCCAAAAGATGTGGATGATGATTTGGCCCCGCAATTTTCTTCAGAAGACTAGTCATCAGTTTTTCAGTGACACTCTCCAAGTTCCTCAGATGAACTGTGTTCGATTGTTCTGGTTGTTGATTTGTTACTAGGTTTTTGTTATGTTGTTCTGGTTTTGTTTTTGGGGTGGGGAGGAAGGTGTTATAGCTGACTATACTAAACCTGTGCTATCACTTTAACTAGTGGCTCCGCCCAGGATGACACAGGTCAGAGGGCACAGCAGCCATCTTCAGGGTCAGTTAGTGTGATGCAGTAATGAAGGCAGATGCATGATCCTGTGTTCCTGTAGTTATCCAAGCCTGTATATAACAGTAAGTGTCCTGCAATAAAGCAATGGTGAACCTGACAGCCCAGCCTCATATCTGAACAAGCAGAGATCATAACACATACTATGTCCATTTACCTATATCTTGTTCCCTTTGGTTATTGTAAAGCGCTGCAGAAACTGTTGGCGCTATATAAATGATGACAATAATGTGTAATACGCCGTGGCTGTCCCGCATGTATAATGACATAATGTAGTGAATACATTGTGAAAAATGAGTCAGTATGGTTTATACAGTGGCAGAAATAAGCCTTCATGTAAATGGAGCAGAATTAAACATCGGCTAGTCTTTTAATATATCATATTTTGTTATAAAAGCCCAGCTGGTGATTGGTCTGCATTGCACATTGCTATACATTCGCATAAGCGCTAAATAATGAGATGATTACATTACCGTGACGGTTTGTGTAGCTGTTTACTGACTGTGAATGTTTATCTGGCTACATAATCTGTGGGTGGGGGGGGTTAAAGGAATACGCGATTAATAATAGAGCCCCCTTTTTTCCCTTAAATAATTGAGCAGAGGATGCTGAAAGCCTCTGCCCACTTATTTTTCTAATAATTTTAATTTTGGTGATTTTAGTCCCCATTTATCCCTCGACTGCTCCTCCTCTTCAGCTCAAGAGCTTCCGAACCCAGAAGTGTCTTCAGCTTTGCAGTGCAATATGCGTGGCTACACAAATTGCATAGCGTAGGATCCGCAAGTTGCACATTGCTCAGGGTTTGCGCACTTTACATACGCAGGTTCCGTAGCGCCTGCACAGAATGATGACTGGGAGCTGCGCATGCATCCACAGCGCTGATCCATTGGCAGCATCTCTGAGAACGCTATCTGTCACGGGCAGTCTCAGGGTGACATTAGCATGCTATTTGCGTGCAGACGTTCCTAGTGAACAAATTGGTGACCAGCAGCCAGAAAATTCAAAATCCCGTCTATTCCCAGCGATCACACCCAATCGGGGCAGTAGGGAAGGGGATGGTAGAGGGGGGCAGGCACTCCTCAATTTCTGGCCACTTTAAAAAGATAAAGTGGTCAGGATGAGTAGGGTGTCCCTTTAATTTAGCTACAAAGAGACGGCAGGTAAAGAGCGTCCAATGTCCAGGCCTGTCTGCTTTCTGTAATTCTTCCTATAACAGATGAGAAACCTTTTATAAACCCTTTAATCTCGTTTGCGAATTACTTCTTTTACCTGATTCAATTGTTTATTAGTGTAACGGGGAGCCCCCTATAGGGTGAGGGGGAACCCTCAATCTGCAGAGATGAAGCCTTAAGGACAGGTATACAGCTTCCAGGGAACAAACCAAGATATTAACAGAAACTAGAAAGATCCCTAAGCCCTGACTGAGATCCTTGAAAGATGGTCTCGAAATACTACCTAGGCTAGGTTTGCAAGATGAATAAAACATAAACCAGACAGACAATAAATGCAGGTATACAGATTCCAGGGAACAAACCAAGATATTAACAGAAACTAGAAAGATCCCTAAGCCCTGACTGAGATCCTTGAAAGGTGGTCTCGAGATACTAACTAGGCTAGGCCTGCATGACGAACAAAACATAAACCAAACATAACGATGAATGCAGACATACAGATTCCAGGGAACAAACCAAGATTTTAACAGAAACTAGAAAGATCCCTAAGCCCTGACTGAGATCCTTGAAAGGTGGTCTCGAGATACTAACTAGGCTAGGCCTGCATGACGAACAAAACATAAACCAAAACATACGATGAATGCAGACATACAGATTCCTAAGCACGGTACAGTACAGGGGACAGACAGAAGAGAGATCCAAATACAAGAGCCAAAGGTCATACACGGAATATCAAAACTAGAGGGGTCAGACAAGAGAGGGATCCTAAATACATGAGCCAGAGGTCATACACAGCAAATCAAAGTAAACCAGCATACAGGGACTAGGCAAGAAAGACTATCCTGGTCCAAGGATCAAGAGGAGTCCTGGTCGTACTTATAGGGCAGAACAGGTCATGTGACCGCAGGCAGGGCCGGATTAAGATCTCTATGGGCCTGGAGCTGAAGATTTTGAGGGGCTTTTTTTGGAATTTAGTGAAATTATAGCATATTTTAGGTTATCTAATAGTGCAGAAACGGGTATATCTAACTAGGAAGATACTGTGTGTGGAAATTTACATTCAAATTTCAATCATTTACAGCGTGTATAATATTTTTTTCACATTTTATCATCCAAACCTTTGTGGTTATATATTCTATAGGGCATTCTTGTTAAAAAAAATTGAAATGGGATCCTGTTACTGCATTTTTCTGAGAAAATATACAATTTTAACCAAAAAAATGAAATATTTCCCTTGTGTTTTGGAGGAAGTTAAATAATGAATAATATGGCTATGTATAAAACACTGACCTTGCTCCCAGCGTGGGAAATGATAAGGTTAGTAATGGCAGTGGTATTGCTCATTTTTATATGTGACAAATGGAAAAATGCCATCACTTTGGAACTAGATAAAAAAATTTTTGGTTTTTCCTTTCTTTTAGATTTTACATGGTCATGTTTGGTATTAATGCAAAGGCCAGATGCTGACCTGTCCAATGACACCTCCCTTGACCTTGTGAGGTGTAAAGATTAGTGACGCAGGGATCCAAAGTCCCTCCCAGTGCACTGTGCTGCAGTGCGGGGGTTTAGGTTTTTGGTGTAACAATTAGTAATAACGATGCCATCACCCATCACCTCCACCTCTAAGAAAAAATAAAGAAATATTTATTATTTTATTTTTATTTTTAATTTAAAACCTGTCCTGTTTGGTATCATTGGAAAGGCCATGCTCTAGCCTTTCCAGTGATAACTCACATGTCCCTGTAGCTGCTATGGTGTTGGAGTTAATGAGGTCCAAATGTCCATCAATGCAGACATTTTTATTTTTTCTCTGGGCCTATTCTGGGACATGGGCCTGGAGCTGCTGCTCCATCTGCCCCTATGTTAATCCGGCCCTGACCGCAGGCCAATAAGCCCAACAGATGGCCTGCAGGCTGAAAACAAAAATAAACAGGAATCCCTGCTACCACCAGCAGGGGGCAAGGCCAAGACGTGACAATTAGCCTCAATAATGTAATACATGCCTACATAAGATCACATTTTTGCGGGCAGGGGGGTATTGCATCCTCTGAATGGTGATTTCATTCCCAAGTGGCATCCTAAGTGGACGTTTAGAGTTGATTTCATGGAGTTTTATCCAAGATCCCCTATGCCATCCACCATCACGATCCCTAATTCCTGTGTCTCCTCTCTCCACAGGTAAGACTTTATCACCCATTATCCACAGACACCCACATCTCAACTGATCCCCTGCATACTTTTGCTGGTAAGACTTTATCACCCATTATCCACAGACACCCACATCTCAACTGATCCCCTGCATACTTTTGCTGGTAAGACTTTATCACCCATTATCCACAGACACCCACATCTCAACTGATCCCCTGCATACTTTTGCTGGTAGGACCCCCGTCACCCAGTATTCGCAAGCACCCACATTGTAACGTTACCTTGGTCTCTTTTTTTATTTTTTATTTATTTTTGTCTCCTTTCTCCACCATTTGCTTTGCTAATTAGCATGTAAATCTCCTGCCCTATTGACACAGCCCATCCAGCATCAGGTGTTTACCTTTTAACTGCCTGAATGCAATCTGTCTGCCCTATATAACAGCTAAGAGTGACTCCATTGAGCCTTGGCTCCAGTGACATTCCCAAGTGGCATCCTAAGTGGACATTTAGAGTTGATTTCCTGGAGTTTTATCCAAGATCCCCTATGCCATCCACCATCACGATCCCTAATTCCTGTGTCTCCTCTCTCCACAGGTAAGACTTTATCACCCATTATCCACAGACACCCACATCTCAACTGATCCCCTGCATACTTTTGCTGGTAAGACCCCCATCACCCAGTATTCGCAGTCACCCACATTGTAACGTTACCTTGGTCTCTTTTTTTTTTATTATTTATTTTTGTCTCCTTTCTCCACCATTTGCTTTGCTAATTAGCATGTAAATCTCCTGCCCTATTGACACAGCCCATCCAGCATCAGGTGTTTACCTTTTAACTGCCTGAATGCAATCAGTCTGCCCTATATAACAGCTAAGAGTGGCTCCATTTGAGCCTTGGCTCCAGTGACATTCCCAAGTGGCATCCTAAGTGGACGTTTAGAGTTGATTTCCTGGAGTTCAGTGGCATCCTAAGTGGACGTTTAGAGTTGATTTCCTGGAGTTCAGTGGCATCCTAAGTGGACGTTTAGAGTTGATTTCCTGGAGTTCAGTGGCATCCTAAGTGGACGTTTAGAGTTGATTTCCTGGAGTTGCGGGACTGGAGGAAGGAACTGCAAGGCCCACTTTTTACTCCGGGTAAACACACGTCTATATCATGCTTTCTCTCACGCTTCTGCTCTTTACTTCTACCTTTCTCCTTAAATGGAACTCCTGCCCCTCTACCACCGACCCCTACACTATCTGCATCTCTCCCTCCCTCCTCTCGTCCCACATGATGGCCTCGCATGAGCTCCTTTGTTTCCTCAGAACATGGTCTCCCTCTATCTCTCCTGCTGCCAATCACTCCCACTCCCACAAATCCCATTCCCACCTTCTCTTTCTCACCCTCCTGCTGTTACTCTATTCAGGTGACATATCCCCTAACCCTGGCCCCACAACACATCCAATACTTCCCTCTCATCCTATCTCCATCGTACATAAATCACCTCCCTGCAAGCCCAGCAACCTCATTCCCATAATCCCTCAGCGCCTGTCCTCTTTCTCCTGCGCCCTCTGGAACGCTCGCTCTGTGTGCAACAAACTCACAGCAATCCATGACCTCTTCCTTTCAAACTCCTTCAACCTCCTAGCTTTAACTGAAACCTGGCTAACTCCCTCTGACATGGCCTCCGCTGCTGCTCTCTCACATGGCGGTCTACACTTGAGCCATACCCCCAGACCGGGTGAGAGAAGTGGTGGTGGGGTCGGAATCCTGCTCTCTCCCACCTGCACCTACCAGCATCTCCCTCCACCCCCATCCCTCTCCTTCTCCTCCTTCGAGACACACTGCATCCGCCTGTTCTCTCCTCTGGCCCTCAGGGTGGCAGTCATCTACCGCCCACCGGACCAACCTCCCAGTTCTTTGACCACTTTGCTACCTGGCTTTCTCACTTCCTGTCTTCTAATCTTCCATGCCTAGTTCTCGGGGACTTCAACATTCCCATTGATGATCCTTATGCCCCTGCTGCCTCCAAACTTCTTTCACTCACGTCCTCCATTTGACTCACACAATCCTCCCTCCTCCCTACCCACCGCGATGGTCACGCTATTGACCTTGTCTTTTCCAACCTCTGCTCCATTTCTGAGTTCAACTGTCGCCCTTTCCCCATCTCTGACCACCACCTTCTCTCTTTCAACCTATCTGGACTTCCTAAACACCCTGCTCCCCCACCCCGCACACACACTCGCAGAAATCTACATGCTGTGGACCCCCATCAATTCTCCAACCTACTTCACCACCTCCCTCATACCTCATCCTTCACCTGCCCTGATGCTGCCACTAATCACTACAACACTACACTTATCTCTGCTCTAGACACTCTTGCTCCTCTTCGACTCTGTAAGGCCCCACGCCGCCAGCTTCAGCCCTGGCACACCCTCCAGACTCGCTACCTGCAAAGATGCTCCCGCACTGCAGAGCGTGCCTGGGGGAAATCCCGCTCTGAAGCTGATTTTGTTCACTTCAAGTTTATTCTCCGGTCATACACCTCTGCCCTCCACTTGGCCAAACAATCCTTCTTCTCATCTCTTATATCTACGCTGTCCTCCAACCCTAAACGGCTCTGGTCCACCTTCAACACCCTCCTCTACCCACCTGCACCTCCCCCACAGCTGCCTTCAGCGCTCAAGACCTGGCAGACTACTTCCTCAGTAAAACTTAACTATCAAAAGCAACATCCCAACACAAGATAGTTATCTGCCACCTCCACTCCCACAGGTCCCCTCTGCCACCCTCTGCCGCTTCCTCCCAGCCACTGAGGAAGTCAATTCCTTATTGTCCTCCTCACATCTCACCACGTGCCCGCTCGACCCCATTCCCTCACATCTAATTCCTCCCCTCTCCTCCTCCCTCACCCCTGCTCTCACACACATCTTCAACCTATCTCTCTCCACTGGCTCCTTTCCATCCGCCTTCAAACACGCGCTAGTTACCCCTTTACTAAAGAAACCATCCCTCGATCCCAACTCTCAATTCAACTACCGCCCTTTATCCCTGCTTCCCTTTACCTCTAAGCTCTTAGAAAAACTAGTCTTCAACCGCCTCTCCCTCTTCCTGTCCTCCAATTCCCTACTTGACCCCCTGCAATCTGGCTTCCGTCCCCTACACTCAACTGAAACTGCCCTCACCAAAGTCACCAACGACCTCCTAACTGCTAAAAAAACACGGCCACTATCTATTCTCATCCTGCTTGACCTCTCGGCTGCTTTTGACACTGTCGACCACCCCTCCTTCTACAGACCCTCAACTCTCTTGGTCTCGGTGACACTGCACTTGCTTGGGTTGACTCCTATTTATCCAACAGGTCCTTCTGTGTGTCCTTTGCTGGTAACTCCTCCTCTTCATTGCCTCTATCTGTTGGTGTACCTCAAGGCTCTGTCCTTGGTCCTCTGCTCTTTTCCATCTACACCTCCTCCCTGGGCAAAATCATCAACAGCTTTGGCTTTAATTACCACCTCTACGCTGATGACACTCAGATCTACCTCTCTACCCCTGATCTCTCTCCCCTGTCCTTTCAAAAGTCAGTGACTGTTTATCTGGCATCTCCTCCTGGATGGCCTCCCACCACCTAAAGATCAACATGTCAAAGACTGAACTCCTACTTATTCCTCCCTCCAATGCCTCCCCACCTCCTGACTTCTCTATCACGGTGGAGGGTCACCATCTCCCCATCAAACCAAGTTCGCTGTCTTGGAGTTACACTTGACTCTGCTCTTTCCTTCATCCCCCACAAGTCTCTTTCCTCCTCCTGCCGATACCAACTGCGTAAT
Source organism: Leptobrachium leishanense (assembly GCA_009667805.1). NCBI lineage: Eukaryota > Metazoa > Chordata > Amphibia > Anura > Megophryidae > Leptobrachium > Leptobrachium leishanense. The sequence goes on along the minus strand of CM019072.1, from coordinate 11,458,379 downwards.
ATTTCCAGAATTCGGCCATTTCTTACCGCTGTCACCACAAAACAACTCATACACGCCTGGTAATCTCCCGACTCGACTATTGCAATAATCTCTTATCTGGCCTCCCTCTGTCCCGCCTCTCCCCCTACAATCCATCCTGAACGCCTCCGCCAGGCTAATTCACCTCACCGCCGCTCTGTCTCTGCCGCTCCCCTCTGCGAGTCCCTTCACTGGCTCCCCATCCACTGCAGAATTAAGTTCAAAATCCTTATCCTTACCTACAAAACCCTCACTAACTCAGCTCCCCACTACCTGTCCTCACTAATCACCAAATACACCCCAGCCCGCTCCCTAAGGTCAAACAGTGACCTGCGCCTAGCTTCTCCCCGCATCACCTCTTCCCATGATAGACTGCAGGATTTTCTCACGCGCAGCCCCCACTCTCTGGAACGCTCTCCCTCGTACTGTCAGACTTTCCCCTAACTTCTCTTCCTTCAAACGCTCCTTAAAACGTTCCTATTTAGGGAAGCCTACCACCCAACTCACTGACGCAACCATCATCACTCTCACCTTACAGTCCTCTCCTCCTGTTTCCAACCCCAACCCTCCCAGATTGTGAGTTCCTACGGGAATAGGGCCCTCATCTCCTCCTGTACTGTTTGTCAAATGTTGTTCGATGTATTGTAACCCTGTCTATACTGTGCTTATTGTACAGCGCTGCGGAATATGCTGGCGCTTTATAAATAAAGAATAATAATAATAATAATTTCATACGTTTGAGCATTGGTACACTAGATAATGTGCTTTCCACAATGTTCCATTACTTAGTTTTTTGTTTCGTCTGTTTTTTTTTTTAGTTCTATATAGATTTTAGCTTTGCATACCTTAGGAAGTAATGTAGGAAAGCACATCTGATAGGAAGAGCGTAATGACAACAAAGTACAAACCACTGCCAGCCTACGGGGCCAAAAAGCAAGTCATGTGACCTCCAAGGGGTCCCCATCCACCCGGGTTCACTCCAGATTCCGAGAGGAGGCCACAGAGTTGCTATTACATTGTCTTTGTGTTTACGTTGCAGCAATGCCATTATGTGCCTTGTGCTATCCCACCGCAGCTCCCTAACCCACACAGATAGCTCCCCCGGCCTAACGCGGACATGGAGAGAGGTACACTATATTGCCAAAAGTATTGGCTCACCCATCCAAATAATCAGAATCCGGTGTTCCAATCACTTCCATGGCCACAGGTATATAAAATCAAGCACCTAGGCATGCAGACTGTTTTTACAAACATTTGTGAAAGAATGGGTCGCTCTCAGGAGCTCAGTGAATTCCAGCGTGGAACTGTGATAGGATGCCACCTGTGCAACAAATCCAGTCGTGAAATTTCCTCGCTCCTAAATATTCCACAGTCACCTGTCAGCTGTATTATAAGAACGTGGAAGTGTTTGGGAACGGCAGCAACTCAGCCACGAAGCGGTAGGCCACGTAAACTGACGGAGCGGGGTCAGCGGATGCTGGGGCGCATAGTGCGAAGAGGTCGTCAACTTTCTGCAGAGTCCATCGCTACAGACCTCCAAACTTCATGTGGCCTTCAGATTAGCTCAAGAACAGTGCGCAGAGAGCTTCATGGAATGGGTTTCCATGGCCGAGCAGCTGCATCCAAGCCATACATCCCCAAGTGCAATGCAAAGCGTCGGATGCAGTGGTGTAAAGCACGCCGTCACTGGACTCTAGAGCAGTGGAGACTCGTTCTCTGGAGTGACAAATCATAGAGAATGGTACTTGCCTGACTGCATTGTGCCAAGTGTAAAGTTTGGTGGAGGGGGGATTATGGTGTGGGGTTGTTTTTCAGGAGCTGGGCTTGGCCCCTTAGTTCCAGTGAAAGGAACTCTGAATGCTTCAGCATACCAAGACATTTTGGGCAATTCCATGCTCCCAACTTTGTGGGAACAGTTTGGAGCTGGCCCCTTCCTCTTCCAACATGACTGTGCACCAGTGCACAAAGCAAGGTCCATAAAGACATGGATGACAGAGTCTGGTGTGGATGAACTTGACTGGCCTGCACTGAGTCCTGACCTCAACCCGATAAAACACCTTTGGGATGAAGTACCGGCTGGGTGGAGTAGAGGTAATGTCACCGCTCTGCATGGAGAGAGCCTGTGGAGTCATGAGTTCGATCCCAGCGAGCAACCTCTCCAGTAAGTGTCCTTGGCAAGACACCTAACGGTACATACTCGCCACCCAGGACATACTTGAAAACGAGAGAAATCTCAATGTATCCTTCCTGGTAAAATCCTTTCACAAAAAAAAAAAAATTAGAGAGGAGACTGAGAGCCAGGCCATCTCGTCCAACATCAGTGTGTGACCTCACAAATGCGCTTCTGGAAGAATGGTCAAAAATTCCCATAAACACACTCCTAAACCTTGTGGACAGCCTTCCCAGAAGAGCTGAAGCTGTTATAGCTGCAAAGGGTGGAGCGACGGCATATTGAACCCTATGGATTAGGAATGGGATGTCACTTAAATTCATATGCGAGTCAAGGCAGGTGAGCCAATACTTTTGGCAATGTAGTGTATCTCCAATGACATAAGAGAATTATTGTTATTATCATTATAATGAATGTATTACAGCTATAGGGGTACACATGTTTAAAATATTGTGGTGAGTAACTCCTGTCATTAGTTTTTAAATCTGTTAAGTGATGGCCCATATCATTGTAAACGCTGCGGTAACTGTTGGTGCAGTTACCGCAGCGCTTTACAATGATATGGGCCATCACTTAACAGATTTAAAAACTAATGACAGGAGTTACTCACCACAATATTTTAAACATGTGTACCCCTATAGCTGTAATACATTCATTATTTGGTATTTTCAGTTTATATAGAGAGTCATGTAGTGACATAATTAAGAGACTGTTATAGGTCCTGGCAAGGCGAGATGCCGTCTTATGACATAAACTGTAGTGGCAGTCCTACGTCAGGAGCCATGTGCGTCCAGCACAAGTAAGGCGGAATGTGTGAAGGAGCAAGGCAAGCCGCGTGACAGCTCTCTGTTTATTTTCATGGTGCATGCTCTGTTTACCGGCTGAGTTGCAGCTCTGACGAATGTGTTGACACTTTATAAAGCTAAGGTAAACTTACATAAACATGTTTACAAACATATCCAAGGGATTCTTCTGAAAAATGCCACACCTTACCTGTGTTCCAGATGCCATGGCATGTAAAGTGCTCCTCATGGGCGGAGAGTCTGACCAGAGTAGAGCGAGTGAGGCTGACAGCTGAGGCAGCGCTTAGTGAGCTGGCAGCCTCCACCCCGCGGATAACAGAGGTGGGGTAGGCAAACAATGCCCACATTGCATTTTGGAGGTACTTACTGAGAGCATAGATACTAAACAGTGAATGAAATCATTACTTCTCATCCCTGCCCCCCCCCTTATTATTAATTCTTAATGATGATAGAGGAGGTTCTGGCTCCATCTAGGGCAGTGTTTCCCCAAACCTGTCCTCAGGACCCGCTAACAGGCCAGGTTTGCAGGATATGTGAAGCACAGCACAGGTGATATGATTTGCTGCTCAGTGATTGCAGGATTCAGTCTGCATTTCCCCAAGGTGATCTGCAAAATCTGGCCTGGTTGAGGGTCCTGTGGACAGGTTTGGGAAACACTGATCTTGGGTGTCCAGTACCTGCACTCATCAAATGTATTTATTTCTAAAGTATTTTAGCAGGACGGATACATTGAGATTTCTCTGGTTTTCAGTATGTCCTGGGTTCAAGAACATTGAATTGTTACAGTCGTTACAGAAATACAAAGTAATAAAATGCAAGATATTAAAAACAAAACACAAATATACAGATTAGGAAGAAGGAGAAAGAAAATATCTGTATTTATAACTTTTATATCTATAACGTGAATCTGTAATTTGATGCCTTCGGACGAACGTATATGTGTGTCCATACGATCCTGATCGAAGACAGGTCTTGTCTCTGGTGGATGTGGGCCAGGAGACGGCCTGCTGAAGGTGCCCTGGCATTCACTACCCAATCAGTAGGGCAAACAATGCAGACAGGTGAGTGACATATCCTTTTTTCAGACCCTTACGTACCTGAGAAGTGCAGGATAAGCTGTTTCTGATGAAGGTGAGCAGGAGACCCTGGGTGTATTTTAACAACTGCTTGTGTATGCTATGCTGTTTAACGTTAATGAGGGGAACACACTGTTGTGTTCCTATATAGTGGATCAGAGAAGAAAACAAACATACGTTTTTATTTATCCAATCGGAGAATTTGTTTAGCGTTACAAATAGTGAGTAATTGCCGAGCGCTGCTTTGCCCCTGAGTATGTACACAGAGGAGACACATTTTTATTGATGAACAGGTGAGTCAGTTAGCTTTTAACTTTATTATAAATTTGCATGATAAGTTATGTGTAGGGCTGTCAGGTTCTCCATGTTTTTCTGGTCATAAACAATATACACAATAGACTCAATAAAAGTCTCAATTAAACGTATTGTTGTTATTTATAAATAAAATTTCCTGTGTGGAGCATAGGCCTCCCATAATGCATGTGGTTACAGCCTGCAATCATATGCGCTGCTATCAAATATGGGACAACCACAGACCAAGTATATAAAACTCACCTTCTTGACATCATTATTATTACCTGTATATAGGAACCTCCTATTGTCTTGTTTCTTTACGTGAAACCTCCTTCCCTGGTCACGATTATTTTATATATCTTTTTTTCAGTCTTAATTCCCATTTTACACAGCTCTAGAATATGCATTTTAGTAATCGTGTGGAATGGCATTCCATGAATTTGCTTAAAATTTTGCAGGTAAAATGCACAGTCACATACGTAGCACATTGATGTTTTTAAAACTACATATCCCATGATGCTCAACTACTTTGTAGGCTGGATCTGGAGTCCATGATGGCAGTAAACTGAAGTAGACATTGCAGTGTGTTGGATTATGTTGCTCTTCCTCATATTGCTGATTTTAGTAACACATACTGAATTCACGGGGTCTCAATCAGCCCTGTTTAAAGAGCATTCTGTTTTCACCAAACCATGACCAAACTGAACCCCTTGTTTTAATCCCCACACATAGAGGATTAAAGGACAAGACCATCCTAACTCTGTTATATTGAAGCCCATTCACTATTCAATTATTCTTAACAGAAATATCACTGGGATGAAAGGATGTAAACTCTAGATGGCGACCCTTATCTTACACAGTGTCACACAGGGTCTGTATTATCTGCATACGGGCAGAAATGGCCTTTGTGTCAGTAAATGTGCTGCAGACAGATAATAAAATGGTGATCTGCTTACACAGGGTCTGCAATATCAGCATACATGCAGAAGCAGTAAATGTGCTGCAGACAGATAATAAAATGATGAGATCTCCTGCTTATGGGGATTTGTAGTGATCTGAATGAGATTATTAGCAATGCAATATCTGCATAATGCCTGTGTATGGAAATTACAGCGACACCTTGTATCTGTATGTGCTGCATAATGCCTGTGTATGGCAACTACAGCGACACCTTGTATCTGTATGTGCTGCATAATGCCTGTGTGGCAATTACAGCGACACCGTGTATCTGTATGTGCTGCATAATGCCTGTGTGTGGCAATTACAGCAACACCTTTTATATGTATGTGCCGCATAATGCCTGTGTGTATGGCAATTACAGCAACACCTTGTATCTGTATGTGCCGCATAATGCCTGTGTATGGAAATTACAGCGACACTGTATCTGTATGTGCTGCATAATGCCTGTGTATGGCAATTACAGCAACACCTTGTATCTGTATGTGCTGCATAATGCCTGTGTATGGCAATTACAGCGACACCGTGTATCTGTATGTGCTGCATAATGCCTGTGTGTGGTAGTTACAGCAACACCTTTTATATGTATGTGCCGCATAATGCCTGTGTATGGCAATTACAGTGACACTGTGTATCTGTATGTGCTGCATAATGCCTGTGTATGGAAATTACAGCGACACAGTGTATCTGTATGTGCTGCATAATGCCTGTGTATAGCAATTACAGCAACACCTTGTATCTGCACTGTACAGGGATTTACTCATTATAACCCCCTGAATCTTATCTCTGTACAGCTGTGACTGACCCCACAGCTCTACCTGTATTCTGCCCTCTTTCTGGCTGCTGGATTGCAGCAGTAAAGTTTGCTGAGCTTTTTGTTACAAAGAGGGGGGCTGCTCCTTGCTGACTTATTACAGTAACGCAGGGTGACAGGCGAGATGAGAATTAAATTTCTCCACAAGTAAAACATCACTTCCGCTTAAAAGGTCAAGCAACGGGTGTGTCATGTTATGTTATAATCTTTTCCAAAGGAAAGACCTATTTATGCATTTTTTATCAGTGTATCTATTAAACAAAAAATATAAAAATGATTTATGATGCTGTTAAATCCATGGAGACTTACCATGCAATTATAGGTTGGTTGATCCCCAAGCCTTCTTAGCCGATGTTGGGGAGAAATCCTGGGGTTTGTGGTCCACTACTAAAGACTATGGTGGCGTGGCAGGATTGAACCACCAGCATCCTGATTAACAAAGAATAAGCTTACCTGGTAGACACAGTGTAAATCCCTGTAGGAATTCACATAAAATGCACGCACTGTGGCCGGCGTCCGATGATGCGTCATGAAGACTAACCCTTACCTTTTTACCTTTTCTTCTCTGTTTCTCCAGAGCATAATGACCTTCAGTAAACGTGTCACCTGTAATGCTCGGTTACATGGATATGTCTGTCCCACTGCTCCCTTACATTACACTTTTACATTTCCCAGGGTCGCCATTATGCCAGTGACAGCCCATGATATGTTCAGGGGGCTGGTGACTCCAGGGGGCCCTGGTTCTCACCATACCTCGTGCAGTTTGTCTAAGTGTCAGTGAGGAAGCGATTTACTATAGTCTGCATCAGATAGAGGTGCAGACCGAACATTCTCCAACCATGGAGCACTTTTTATCCCGTTGCTGGTCCGTCAGTGATTTATCCCACTACCTGTAACGTAAGGTGAGCAGAAGAGGAGGCAAAGGTCTTCTTTCTAATTAATTTGCTGAAAGGGGCAGCTTAGGGAAGGGTGACCAGTGGGTCAGTAAGAGGCCCCAAGATTTCTGATGGCAAACCATAAGTCAGGAGTCAGCAGCCCTAGGCCTGCTGATCTTTTGGAGCTACATCTCCCATGATGCTTAGCCATGTATCAGGTAGGCTGAGCCTTATGGTAAATGTAGTTCGACAACATCTGGACGGCCATGGTTGCTGACCCCTACCATATGTAACAGCAGGGCCGCTGCACAACACAACGAGGCCCTCAAGACCCCTGGTAACCCAATGCCAGCTTAAATTCTGCATTTATTTCAGAAAAAGAGGCCCCGAAGCCTCACTCTGCTGCTTAATGGGGGCATGTTGGGGTGAGGGATAAAACAACAGCATAGCAATGCAGGGGCACGAGGCCGCTTTGGCATAACTGGCCCATTTTTATTACATATTACTGCCAATCTGTGGGTAATGTGGCACAAAGTACCACATGGTGATGTTTCGCATTGGACGATATTGTAAAAAGTGATTACAGAGCTATGCCATGAGTTTTGCTGTGAGAGATTGCACGGATTTTGGTAAAAAAAAACTCCAAAAAAATCTCTATCTTCCTATGTTTCTTATTTTTTAACGATTATTTTAGTTTAAAATTTGAAATTTGCTTTTCAGCGCAAGCGTTTCACGGGATCTTGATTTAATTATCGCCGACGCGCTGACGGACAGGGATTTGTAACCCCCTGATCTAGTCCCCCCTCAGCCTCTGCTGTATATACAGAAGTAACCCTATAATAAACCCTAAGCCCCCTCCTCTCCTATAGGCACCTCTGTGACCTAAATGTTTACACCGGGCTCTAATGAGTGAGAAGTGAAATGTGTGCACTAATCAGTGTAAACTGGCGTATAGTAAATATACGGAGTCCTAATCTCTGAGCAATTAAGGGCTGTAGATTTTATGGGTTTTACTTTAACAAGGCTGATAAACAAGTCTGTCATATGGTCCCAGAACTCTGACTGCACTGTCATATGGGATCAGAGGGGCAGGAGCACCCTAAAGAGGTGTTATTACTGGGCACAGATGGGCAACAACCTATATGCAGGTCCTTTGCAACATGTAACTGTATTGAACATTAAAGTGTTATATGTGGTACCTGCTCATGAGGGGTTAATCGGAAAGCCCTGAACTGGCCACCATAGTGCATTGTACGGTGCATTTTCAGAGCAGTTCGTCTATTCACTAAGCTGTCAATTCTCCAAGTACTGGCGAAATATGGTGCAGCTCGGCGATCTTCAGTAGGGTTGAGACGAACGCCCCCGTGTTCGGTTCGACTTCGAACTCGAACAATTTCAAAAGTTCGAGTTCGAACTCGAACACGATCCGAACTCAATGTAAGTTGATGGGACCCGAACGTTCGACTTTTAGAGTACCCTCCAAGAGGGCATATATGCTAGATATTTGCCATAAAAGGTGTATGGGGGTCCGGGTAGTGCCCTGGGGGACAGGAAACAAGGACAAAAAGTTAAAAAAAATACGTTTTTAAAGGAACAGTGAGTTTTCCATGAAATAAAGGTTAAGAATAAAAACGAAAAATTCCTTCAAATATCTTGCCTAGGAGGTCCCCATAACCTGTCCGTGAAGTGGCGGGTTTGTAGGATGTATAGAAACATTTAAAAACAAAAAAATGACATTTCAAATTACGGTAAATGGTTTTCCTTTAATCTATTCATAAACAACTGCCTGGGGCGGCAGCCTGTAGAAAAGAGGAGACGTTTTAGGACACGCAGAACAAGTTTAGTGATTTTTTTGGGCTAAATTATGGTGAAACTTATGCAGGCTTTGGATGAAAGTAACAATAGGTGCTTTAAAATTGGGCCTTTAGTGTCGGCACCAGTGCCGTCACACCGTAACCCCTCTGTGGTATTGTGGAAGAGTGCAGGGTTGGACCCTGCGGTCAAATATTAAAATGCGTATAGGAACACAAAAATTATGTATGGGGTTGGGTATCCACAATACCCAAAAGAAAGTTCTTTAAGAAAATTTATGAAAATATACTCAGCTGCTGCTGGAGAGGCAATTCACTCTTGTACATCCAACCAAGAGGGTAATGAATCTTAAGCAAGTATGGAAAAAAGATACCTCCAGCTCTGCAAGGAATGGTGCACTTGTGCTACCACATTTATTTTAAATAAACAAAAGGAAAACACAAAACAAACGTTTCGGGGACACAGCCCCTTCCTCAGTGTATATTGCCTAGGCACTATACACTGAGGAAGGGGCTGTGTCCCCAAAACGTTTGTTTTGTGTTTTCCTTTTGTTTTGTTTAAAATAAATGTGGTAGCACAAGTGCACCATTCCTTGCAGCGCTGGAGGTATCTTTTTTCCATACTTGCTTAAATATTAAAATGATATGAATCTGGTACAGGCGTCAGTGCACCCAAATATTTTGTCTTTGGTGGCAGCAAGTGCCTTCACACCGTAACCCATCTGTGGTATTGTGGAAGAGTGCAGTGGTGGACCCTGAGGTCCAATATTAAAATGATATGAATCTGTTACAGGTGTCAGTAGCAGTGCACCCAAGACATATTCTAATTTGCTGAACTGTGGTATAACTCACTGATACACACTGATAACAGGCTGTGCCAAGACAGATTCTAATTTGCTGAACTGTGGTATAACTCACTGATACACACTGATAACAGGCTGTGCCAAGACATATTCTAATTTGCTGAACTGCGGTATAACTCACTGATACACACTGATAACAGGCTGTGCCAAGACATATTCTAATTTGCTGAACTGCGGTATAACTCACTGATACACACTGATAACAGGCTGTGCCAAGACATATTCTAATTTGCTGAACTGCGGTATAACTCACTGATACACACTGATAACAGGCTGTGCCAAGACATATTCTAATTTGCTGAACTGCGGTATAACTCACTGATACACACTGATAACAGACTGTGCCAAGACAGATTCTAATTTGCTGAACTGTGGTATAACTCACTGATACACACTGATAACAGGCTGTGCCAAGACATATTCTAATTTGCTGAACTGCGGTATAACTCACTGATACACACTGATAACAGGCTGTGCCAAGACATATTCTAATTTGCTGAACTGTGGTATAACTCACTGATACACACTGATAACAGGCTGTGCCAAGACAGATTCTAATTTGCTGAACTGTGGTATAACACTGATACACACTGATAACAGACTGTGCCAAGACAGATTCAAATTTGTTGAACTCTGGTAGAACTCACTGATACACACTGTCCCTGATAGCCTGGCAGTGCCAACACAGATTCTAATTCCCTGAAATCTCCTACAACGTCACTGATACACACTGACAGAACAATCTCCTCTCCTCTCTGATTCACTCCTGCAAACACACGCTGGGGCTGCAGGCAGGAAAGCCTTATATAGTGTGCTGCGGGATTTAGCTCTGTGAGCCCATGATTGGGCAAAATTTGCCCAATCAGGACTCTGAGCCGTGATTGGCATAGTCTTGCATCTGTCTTGCACCTGACCTGTGGTCAGGTGCAAGGCTGTAGCCAATTACAAGCTTCAGGCCAGTGAAAAAGTGCATTGTGGGCGAACATTCGGCGAACATGTGGAAATGTTCGGAGTTCGCCGAACGGGCGATGTTCGAATCAAACTCCGAACAGATCCGAACCGAACGCTCATCCCTAATCTTCAGCAGCAGCGAAAATTGTCTCATAGAGATGTAATGGTTAATCTATTCAGAGAACGATGAACTGCGTCGAAGTGTCAGCGAGATGCCCTGATTTTCAGTGGTTCAGTTCAACAGGTTTAAACAGACGAAAACCATAGGATTCAAAAGTCTGCAATGATATCCAAGCTGTCATGGAACAAGGAAACCTACCTGGAGCCATGTTCCTTGATTTTGCCAAGGCCTTTGACACAGTAGACCATGGCATCTTATTAAAAAAATATTAAAAACTCTGGTATTGGTGATCGCACACTAACTTGGTTTCAATCATATTATTATTATTATTCTTTATTTATAAAGCGCCAGCATATTCCGCAGCGCTGTACAATAAGCACAGTATAGACAGGGTTACAATACATTGAACAACATTTGACAAACAGTACAGGAGGAGATGAGGGCCCTATTCCCGTAGGAACTCACAATCTGGGAGGGTTGGGGTTGGAAACAGGAGGAGAGGACTGTAAGGTGAGAGTGATTGATGGTTGCGTCAGTGAGTTGGGTGGTAGGCTTCCCTAAATAGGAATGTTTTAAGGGAGCGTTTGAAGGAAGAGAAGTTAGGGGAAAGTCTGACAGTACGAGGGAGAGCGTTCCAGAGAGTGGGGGCTGCGCGTGAGAAATCCTGCAGTCTATCATGGGAAGAGGTGACGCGGGGAGAAGCTAGGCGCAGGTCACTGTTTGACCTTAGGGAGCAGCTGGGGTGTATCTGGTGATTAGTGAGGACAGGTAGTGGGGCGCTGAGTTAGTGAGGGTTTTGTAGGTAAGGATAAGGATTTTGAACTTAATTCTGCAGTGGATGGGGAGCCAGTGAAGGGACTCGCAGAGGGGAGCGGCAGAGACAGAGCGGCCATTTAATTTTAACGACCATTTTTCGTATTTTCGGGTCACTTTGCTCGTTTTTTGTATCGAGTTTTCGGAAATTTTCGTTTTTTCGGAACGTCTGTTCTCCTCGTTTCAAAGTGTCTACGATAATTCTGGCGATTCTATCGTGTTTTTTTTTATTAAATAAAGATCCTTTTTTTCTTCTGAATAATTGAATATACATTTCACAACTTTATTTAATCATATTAAAATGGTATGAAAGCCAAGGAACAAAAAAAATGAACAAAACGATTTAAAAAACGCTAAACTGACCCGAATGCCACAAGAAACAAGTGATACGCATTTACAAATACAAAATTTACAGAATCAGCGATATAACCGATAATAGTTAAATATACGATGTCCAGAATTACCGAAATGGAACCGAAATCACGAATGGAACCGAAATCATGAATAGAGCAAAAATAAATTTTGATTTGACACATTTCAAGTCCATTCGAAAATTCCGAAAATTTTTCGTTTCGGCTCGGAAAACTTTTCGGATCTATCGGTTTTCGGGTCCAATCCGATTCGGAAATTCGACCGAATCCTAAGAAACGAATTGGGAAATTTCGTGAAAATTCCGAAACCCGAAACGCACATCCCTACACAATACAAAAAGACAGTGTCTCGATCCTCATTTTCCTACAGAGCACCACAAATATGGAATAACCTCCCAGACACCATCAAATCTTTCCCCAGTCTTTAGTCACTCAAGAACTCCCTATTGACACACCTCAATACGGAATGCACCTGTATGTGACTTTTACATGAGGTCTCGGCAACTTCATCTTCGGCGCACTACAGTGAATAGTGAATTCACTATAGTTTGTTCCAAATGGAATCGCCGAAGTGAATAGCACCGAAATTTCCATGAAATTTTGTTGCTTTCTGAATAGCCCCTAGTGGTGCCACTGGGGGGTCTGCTTGCAAGGTGTCACATATGAGGTACTGAAATTAATGTTACAGATTCAACCATCAGTCATTGGTCTATAAAGGAATACTTTAAGGTAGTCCCCCTAAATAATAACTTCCCTTCACCCACCCTACATCCTCAGCCCCTTGTTGCCTAAACTCGTCCAGATGAAGTTGATTGACTAAATTCCAGGCATGGAAGAGTTCTACGCTTTGAAAGGCTGTCATAGTAAATGCCAACGCCGGACTCACTTTCACAAAGGAGCCACCTGTCTGGCCGCGGGTCATACGGTATCAGATAGGGACTTAGTATTTTCCAATCCCGAATTCCGCACATTATACATGAACCTCCATGAGTTACAATGTGTATATTATACTATTCTTGGCAGAATACAGGGCGAGCTGTGGGCTCAGTCACTGCTGTACAGGGATAAGATTCAGGGGGTTATAATGAGTGTAAATCCTTGTTCAGTACAGATACAAGGTGTTGCTGTAATTTCCATACACAGGCATTATGCAGCACATACAGATACAAGGTGTTGTTGTAATTGCCATACACAGGCATTATGCAGCACATACAGATACAAGGTGTTGCTGTAATTGCCATACACAGGCATTATGCAGCACATACAGATACAAGGTGTTGCTGTAATTGCCATACACAGGCATTATGCAGCACATACAGATACAAGGTGTTGCTGTAATTGCCATACACAGGCATTCTGCAGCACATACAGATACAAGGTGTTGCTGTAATTGCCATACACAGGCATTATGCGGCACATACAGATATGGCATTGCTAATAATCTCATTTTGATCACTACAAATCCACATAAATAGGAGATCTCACCATTTTATTATCTGTCTGCAGCACATTTACTGCATCTGCCTGTGTGCTGATAATGCAGACCCCGTGTAAGCAGGAGATCTCACCATTTTATGTCGGCAGCATGTTTACTGCATCTGACAAAGGACATTTCTGCCTGTATGCTGATAATGCAGACCCTGTGTGACATTGTGCCAGATAAGGACGCCATCTAGAGTTCAGAACCTGTCATACCAACATTATGTAGTTGAAAAACAAATACATTAAAAATTAAGAAAACGAGCATACTTACATTATTTTAATTTAACTCAGAACAATCTCTGTGCAAATTTTCTATTTTGCTCTGTATTTACTTGCTAACTTCGCATCCCCTGTTGCAAATAAATGATATATTAAAAATATTTTAACAAAAATTGCTTGGTTGTGAATGGGTTAATATCATGATACACAGTACTTTATATAGAACATGGGGCTATTACACCCACATACTCACCACCCAGGACATACTTGGAAACGAGAGAAATCTCAATGTATCCTTTCTGGTAAAATACTTTCTAAAAAAAAAAAATGTATCCTGATACACAGTATTTTATGCAGAACATGGGATTATTACACCCATTGATATCCTAATACACAGTATTTTATATAGAACATGGAGTTATTACACCCATTAATATCCTCATACACACAGGATTATTCAGAGAGTGGTGAAAACCTTGAGAACTGGCAGGAGAAGAGAACAATCTTCTAGATGAAATAGCCAATTTGGAAAAGTGAGATAAATCTGAGAATTTTTCTGGTTTGGCTATTTTGACCTTGAATTTTCACTTCTCCAGTCATTCTCCTGGTTTTCACCTTTCTCTGAATAACCCTGACAGTATTTTATATAGAACATGGGTTTATTATACCCAGTAATATCCTGATACACAATATTTCATATATAATATGGGATTATTACACCCATTAATATTCTGAACATATTTTATATAGAACATGGGGTTATTGCACTCATTACTATCCTGATACACAGTATTTTATATATAACATGGGGTTAATACACCCATTAATATCCTGATACACAGTATTTTATATGGAACCTGGGGTTATTATACCCATTAATATCCTGATACACAGTATTTTATATAGAACATGGGATTATTACACCCATTAATATCCTGATACGCAGTATTTTATATGGAACCTGGGGTTATTATACCCATTAATATCCTGATACACAGTATTTTATATAGAACATGGGATTATTACACCCATTAATATCCTGATACACAGTATTTTATATGGAACCTGGGGTTATTATACCCATTAATATCCTGATACACAGTATTTTATATAGAACATGGGATTATTACACCCATTAATATCCTGATACGCAGTATTTTATATGGAACCTGGGGTTATTATACCCATTAATATCCTGATACACAGTATTTTATATAGAACATGGGATTATTACACCCATTAATATCCTGATACGCAGTATTTTATATGGAACCTGGGGTTATTATACCCATTAATATCCTGATACACAGTATTTTATATAGAACATGGGATTATTACACCCATTAATATCCTGATACACAGTATTTTATATGGAACCTGGGGTTATTATACCCATTAATATCCCGATATACATTATTTTATATAGAACATGGGGTTATTATACCCATTAATATCCCGATACACAATATTTTATATGGAACCTGGGGTTATTGCACCCATTAATATCCTGATACACCATAATTTATATAGAACATGGGGTTATTATACCCATTAATATCCTGATACACAGTAATTTATATAGAACATGGGGTTATTATACCCATTAATATCCTGATACACAGTAATTTATATAGAACCTGGGGTTATTATACCCATTAATATCCTGATACACAGTAAATTATATAGAACCTGGGGTTGTTATACCAAGTAATATCCTGATACACAATATTTCATACATAATATGGGATTATTACACCCATTAATATCCTGCTATACAATATTATATATAGAACATCGATTATTACACCCATTAATATCCTGACCATATTTTATATAGAACATGGGGTTATTTTACCCATTAATATCCTGATACACAGTATTTCATACAGAATATGGGATTATTACACCCATTAATATCCTGACCGTATTTTATATAGAACATGGGGTTATTGCACTCATTACTATCCTGATACACAGTATTTTATATAGAACATGGGATTATTACACCCATTAATATCCTGATACACAGTATTTTATATAGAACATGGATTATTACACCCATTAATATCCTGATACACAGTATTTTATATAGAACATGGGATTATTACACCCATTAATATCCTGATACACAGTATTTTATATAGAACATGGGATTATTACACCCATTAATATCCTGATACACAGTATTTTATATAGAACATGGGATTATTACACCCATTAATATCCTGATACACAGTATTTTATATGGAACCTGGGGTTATTATACCCATTAATATCCTGATATACATTATTTTATATAGAACATGGGGTTATTATACCCATTAATTTCCCGATATACATTATTTTATATAGAACATGGGGTTATTATACCCATTAATATCACGATACACAATATTTTATATGGAACCTGGGGTTATTATACCCATTAATATCCTGATACACAGTAATTTATATAGAACATGGGATTATTACACCCATTAATATTCTGATACACAGTATTTTATATGGAACCTGGGGTTATTATACCCATTAATATCCTGATATACATTATTTTATATAGAACATGGGGTTATTTAA
This sequence comes from Leptobrachium leishanense, assembly GCA_009667805.1. NCBI lineage: Eukaryota > Metazoa > Chordata > Amphibia > Anura > Megophryidae > Leptobrachium > Leptobrachium leishanense. The sequence continues at coordinate 11,442,164 of CM019072.1, read as the reverse complement.
CCCATTAATATCCCGATAAACATTATTTTATATAGAACATGGGGTTATTATACCCATTAATATCCCGATACACAATATTTTATATGGAACCTGGGGTTATTGCACCCATTAATATCCTGATACACAATATTTTATATGGAACCTGGGGTTATTATACCCATTAATATCCTGATACCCTCATGTTCTATATAAAATACTGTGTATCAGGATATTATTGGGTATAATACCCTCATGTTCTATATAAAATACTGTGTATCAGGATATTATTGGGTATAATACCCTCATGTTCTATATAAAATACTGTGTATTATACCCATTAATATAGTAATACACAGTGTTTTATATGGAACCTGGGGTTAATACACCCATTAATATCCTGATACACAGTATTTCATACAGAACATGAGGTTATTGCACCCATTAATATACTGATACACAGTATTTCATACAGAATATGGGGTTATTGCACCCATTAATATCCTGATACACATTATTTTATATAGAACATGGGATTATTACACCCATTAATATCCTGATACACAGTATTTTATATAGAACATGGGGTTATTACACCCATTAATATCCTGATACACAGTATTTTATATAGAACATGGGGTTATTACACCCATTACTATCCTGATACACATTATTTTATATAGAACATGGGATTATTACACCCATTAATATCCTGATACACAGTATTTTATATAGAACATGGGGTTATTACACCCATTACTATCCTGATACACATTATTTTATATAGAACATGGGATTATTACACCCATTAATATCCTGATACACATTATTTTATATAGACATGGGATTATTACACCCATTAATATCCTGATACACAGTATTTCATACAGAATATGGGGTTATTTCACCCATTAATATCCTGATACACAGGACATTACTTTATAATATTCCTATAGAGATTAAAATGATACCTATACATTAATATTAGCATGACATGGTATATTTTAGGGACCAGTGTAATATTTTATACCATAATTACTTTTCTTAATAGTTTCACATAAACAGGAATCAAATCTTACTAATCCTGTGCTGTTTCTGTAAAATCTGTATATGTAATAATAATCTTTTCCTCTGATACACTGTAAAGCTGTATTGTAGTGAATATGAAGGAGCGATTGATACATTTGTAAAGGAATTATTGCTATAGAAGGTCGCCTTCATCTTTTACCAACCCTGCCCTGAGTGGGTGAGTGGATTCCCTGGGTTCCTCCTCACTTTAGCTACTGGGAAATTACTTTATAAAAGTCTTATACTTGATATCAGAGGATCATGCGACAAGTAAGACGGCTCAGATACATGATATCCTCACACGACTCTGTCACGTCGGATATTAATTGATCTTAAGTTAGATCCCATGTATTTCATGTGGGGTATCATGTATCAGACGGATCAGGTGTGATCTCCACTGGGTCAGAATGGATAGATTGTTACATTACTGGGGTCAGGTTCTCAGGATGAAATGTAATAATGGATGTGCCATATATAGAATCACAGTGATGTCGAAGAGGCCACCTTTATACGATCATGTACATGTCATTGTCATTTATATGGCACCAGCAGTTTCCGCAGCGCTTTACGATAGCTAAAGGGAGCGAAATAAACGGACATATGATGGAAACAAGAGGTGTATAGGCCCTGCTCCTAGGAGCTTACAATCTAGTGGTCAAGCGTAACATGAGGGTCATGTACATGGGATCAAGTGTAACATGAGGAAGATCAGATACATGGGATTTAAAGAAGTATGAGATGAAGAACAGTTTCAATGGATCAAGTGTGACATGAGAAGGGTCAGATACGTCAGTCATGGTATGAGCAGGATCGGATATGTGGTATCCAGTGTGACATGAGAAGGATAGTTACATGGGATGGGATCATGGTGTGACTTAAGAAGGATCAGACATTGGATCACGTGTAACATGTGGACAATCAGACATGTGGGATCAAGTGTGACAGAAGGATCAGACATTGGATCAAGTGACATGACGATCAGACCACAAAATTTGATCAAGTGTGACATGAGAGGGATCAGAACCATGGGATCAAGTGTGACATGAGAGGGATCAGACCCATGGGATCAAGTGTGACATGAGAGGGATCAGACCCATGGGATCAAGTGTGACATGAGAGGGATCAGATTGGTGTGATCCCGGGTTATGTCAGACATGATTCTGCGCAGATTACTGGCAGTTTATGTTTAATGCTGTATCAAATTATACTTGTTTATATAATGGGAATAGTAATCACAGTGGGCAGGTTTTGGTCTGTAATGTTGCCTTTAGCTGAGGATTCCCTGGAGGGGCTTTCACAGAGCCCCCTGCATTGTGAGCAGACACTGTGTGAAGCAGGTCGGGTCCTTATAATCCTCGGGGTGTCTTTAAGTTATTACTCTGTGTCTCGTATTACCTCCATCCATGGGGCTTCTTCTACAGGATCACAATATACAAACCGAAACAGAAACTCACATTGGGTTTTATTTACTAAACAGTGATCAAATTCCACATCATAACATGCAAGCAGGAAAAACCTGCTTCACCTAAAGGATTCCCTAAATTCTTACTGACTTTCCATTCACTAACAATAAGGGTGAATTAACTGAGACTGAAAACTGCAGCTAACATAATAATAATATTTACTAATCACTCAATTCTCCCACAGCCATTACTGACAAATAGTATCATACAAATATACTATTAAAAAAAGCATAAAATCCTAACTGCTAAAACAATTACAAATGTTAACACAGCAGCAAATCGATTGTGTGAGACCCTGTAAGTATAAAGTATTCCACATGTACATTTTTATAATTATACCCATCTCTGATGGGAGCAGTAACATACCCCCCAATAATCTAGGAGCCGTAACATACCCCCCAATAATCTAGGAGCAGTAACATACCCCCAATAGGAGCAGTATCATACCCCCCAATAATCTAGGAGCAGTAACATACCCCCCAATAATCTAGGAGCAGTAACATACCCTCAAATAATCTAGGAGCCGTAACATACCCCCCAATAATCTAGGAGCAGTAACATACCCCCAATAGGAGCTGTAACATACCCCCAATAATCTAGGGGCAGTAACATACCCCCAATAATCTAGCAGTAACATACCCCCAATAGGAGCAGTAACATACCCCCAATAATCTAGGAGCAGTAACATACCCCCCCAATAATCTAGGAGCAGTAACATACCCTCAAATAATCTAGGATCCGTAACATACCCCCAATAATCTAGGAGCAGTAACATACCCCCAATAATCTAGGAGCAGTAATATACCCCCCAATAGGAGCAGTAACATACCCCCCAATAATCTAGGAGCAGTAATATACCCCCCAATAGGAGCAGTAACATGCCCCCCAATAGGAGTAGTAACATACCCCCCAATTGGAGCAGTAACATACCCCCCAATAATCTAGGAGCAGTAACATACCCCCCAATAATCTAGGAGCAGTAATATACCCCCCAATACTCTAGGAGCAGTAATATACCCCCCAATAGGAGCAGTAACATACCCCCAATAATCTAGGAGCAGTAATATACCCCCCAATAGGAGCAGTAACATACCTCCCAATAATCTAGGAGCAGTAACATACCCCCCAATAATCTAGGAGCAGTAACATACCCCCCAATAATCTAGGAGCAGTAATATACCCCCCAATAGGAGCAGTAACATACCCCCAATAATCTAGGAGCAGTGATATACCCCCCAATAGGAGCAGTAACATACCCCCCAATAATCTAGGAGCAGTAATATACCCCCCAATAGGAGCAGTAACATACCCCCCAATAATCTAGGAGCAGTAATATACCCCCCAATAGGAGCAGTAACATACCCCCAATAATCTAGGAGCAGTGATATACCCCCCAATAGGAGCAGTAACATACCCCCCAATAATCTAGGAGCAGTAACATTTAGAATAATTTAGCTTTAAATCGTTAATAATAAGAAACAGGAGGATTACACAAAAGAGACAAACTGGAAAAGTTCTAAATCTGAAGTTAGGAAGATTCAGTTTAACGTTAAATACACATACTGAGAACTCATCAAACTGACCCTCTGATCTGTACCATGGACAGGCTCAACAGCATGACCACCAGATCTGTACCATGGACAGGCTCTCCAGCATGACCCCCAGATCTGTACCATGGACAGGCTCTCCAGCATGACCCCCAGATCTGTACCATGGACAGGCTCTCCAGCATGACCCCCAGATCTGTACCATGGACAGGCTCTCCAGCATGACCCCCAGATCTGTACCATGGACAGGCTCTCCAGCATGACCCCCAGATCTGTACCATGGACAGGCTCTCCAGCATGACCCCCAGATCTGTACCATGGACAGGCTCTCCAGCATGACCCCCAGATCTGTACCATGGAAAGACTCTCCAGCATGACCACCAGATCTGTACCATGGACAGGCTCTCCAGCATGACCCCCAGATCTGTACCATGGAAAGACTCTCCAGCATGACCACCAGATCTGTACCATGGACAGGCTCTCCAGCATGACCCCCAGATCTGTACATGGAAAGACTCTCCAGCATGACCCCCAGATTTGTACTATGGGCAGGCTCTCCAGCATGACCCCCAGGTCTGTACCGTGGACAGGCTCTCCAGCATGACCACCAGATCTATGCCATGGACAGGCTCTCCAGCATGACCCCGGATCTGTACCATGGACAGGCTCTCCAGCATGACCACCAGATCTGTACCATGGACAGGCTCTCCAGCATGACCCCCAGATCTGTACATGGAAAGACTCTCCAGCATGACCACCAGATCTGTAACATGGACAGGCTCTCCAGCATGACCCCCAGATCTATGCCATGGACAGGCTCTCCAGCATGACCACCAGATCTGTAACATGGACAGGCTCTCCAGCATGACCACCAGATCTGTAACATGGACAGGCTCTCCAGCATGACCACCAGATCTGTAACATGGACAGACTCTCCAGCATGACCACCACATCTGTAACATGGACACACTCGGCAGACCAAAAACTGGTGAAATACAGAACATGAGTATTCTGTCCCTAAGAGCTTGCAATCAACATGTCATCGCTACGTTTACATTTTAGTGCTTGGGCAAGATGTGTCAGCAACCATTCCCTTCTGCTGTTGGACCACATGTCCTATAATCGTGGTTTAGAGGTGGGTGTCTTGGAACAGCAGGGGCTTATTTAAAGCCTTTAATATCGGGTGTCACACCCTCTATATATGTCATAAAAAGCACAGAACCCCTATTTGTGGCATCAATCAGCACCGGATACACTTCATTAACTGAATATAGATTCTATGAGGGCATTTACTAAACGCTAATATATTAATCTGCTTGATATTAATGCTGGACTCTGACTCCCATCACTCCCAGCAGTCAGTATGTAGAGCTGCGGGGTTTGCAGAATATATGGCTCCTGTGTGTCTGTTCATACAGCAGGTGTCTGAAGCATGAAGACTGCTCCATCCTATACTTCTCATGCTGTTATACAGAGGCCTCACCCCATATTCTATCCTGGCATTCTATTGCCCATGTTCTACAGAGGCCTCACCCATACCTCCTGGCATTCTATTGCCCATGTTATACAGAGGCCTCACCCCATATTCTATCCTGGCATTCTATTGCCCATGTTCTACAGAGGCCTCACCCATACCTCCTGGCATTCTATTGCCCATGTTATACAGAGGCCTCATCCATACCTCCTAGCATTCTATTGCCCATGTTATACAGAGGCCTCACCCCATATTCTATCCTGGCATTCTATTGCCCATGTTATACAGAGGCCTCATCCATACCTCCTGGCATTCTATTGCCCATGTTATACAGAGGCCTCACCCCATATTCTATCCTGGCATTCTATTGCCCATGTTATACAGAGGCCTCACCCCATATTCTATCCTGGCATTCTATTGCCCATGTTATACAGAGGCCTCACCCCATATTCTATCCTGGCATTCTATTGCCCATGTTATACAGAGCCTCACCCATACCTCCTGGCATTCTATTGCCCATGTTATACAGAGGCCTCATCCATACCTCCTAGCATTCTATTGCCCATGTTATACAGAGGCCTCACCCCATATTCTATCCTGGCATTCTATTGCCCATGTTATACAGAGGCCTCATCCATACCTCCTGGCATTCTATTGCCCATGTTATACAGAGGCCTCACCCCATATTCTATCCTGGCATTCTATTGCCCATGTTATACAGAGGCCTCACCCCATATTCTATCCTGGCATTCTATTGCCCATGTTATACAGAGGCCTCACCCCATATTCTATCCTGGCATTCTATTGCCCATGTTATACAGAGGCCTCACCCCATAGACTGGTATCAACATGGGCAGATTAATAACAGGATTACATTGCCCATCATCCACAGAGGGAGAGGGCGGATACTCTATCAACAGACATGGAAGAAGTGGTGCAATCACCATGGAAACCTGTGTTTTCAGGATTGCTCCATTTCTCCGAATTCCTCTGCATGCAGAATCTCTTTATATACTAATATATATATGAAAGGTAACACATGGGCTCTGGGATGCAGTTCTTTGAATTGATGTGCTGTGCAAATGGCTTCTGCAATAATAAACTTTATATATATAATATTTTATTGTGATATGTATATTTGTATACAATTTGTCAATGATATTATATATACGGTGTTCAGGATGTAAAATACCCCTGTGTGACGTTTTATTGCCCTGGATCTGTGATTTGTGTCTAGACAGATCTCTGCATTATTACATCAGTTTAAGGCTCTTTCCTTTATACTATTTAATCCAAAATCCTGATTGAGCAATGTTTGTGCTGATAAGTGAATGTAAGCCCTCACAGCACTCACAGCCACAAAATAACACCTTACCCCACCTTTCCGCTGAGAAAAAAATATTTATTTATACATATATATATGTGTGTATATTCTCTTAACAACATATATATATATATATATATGATAGGTTAGTAATGCACTCTGTAGCGAGCTAGTCGGCCTGTCCCGTTATCTGTGTGTGTAATAATTGGCTATTGACTCGGGAAGTTGTATTTATCTGTGGATTGTGCTTGATGATTGTGCTTGATGTGTGTGGTAGTGATTGCCAGCGTGGCTCTGAGCTGCTTTGACCCTGCAGACACAGAACAGTATGGAATCCCGCGTATACAATGTAACAGCTCCCACATCTGCACTGGATACATTGTCACAAACATCACCTGAGAGCCTGATCACAAGGCATGACACCGCCTAATGTATTAAAAGGGATCTGCCCTGTGCATGGATCATGTGTGTAAAGACAGATGTGCCCTGTTATGGCGAGCAAATGACACAGGCATGTCTTGTCTGTGTGTCTGTACAGCTGCCAGGACAGACACTGGCTGGTAAACGTAACACACACTGACTGACAGGACCCACAACACGAGGGGCTTTTATCAAGGAAGGAAACATTGAGATTCTTGACACCCACCCAATGGCTGATCACTGTCTGCCATCTGCAGACCTTTCCTTTCCTGATGTTTTTTTTTTTTTTTTATCAGGACAGGTTTAAATCCATCAGGTCATCCGGATAATGCTACTAATAAATATATATCACATTCTATATTCTTTTCATCTTTCTCACTGAAACAAACGACGTTAACTGCTGTCATAATGTGCACATCTGGCTGGGGTGTTATGGGTTTATTGAGTTTATATAATATATTTATATTATAATATAAAAGATAATATTTTTCTGTAAATTTATAATATAGACAGAAAAATAAACATATATTTTTCAGTACATTTATTATATACAAATTATATAAACAGGTGTTTTTATATGTACTATATATTCCTGTATATATAATCGGGTGTGTCTATGTGTACATTATAAATTTACTTACATATTTTTTATGTTTACATTAAATTCATAATATACATATATAGACACAACTGACTGTCTGTTTATATAAATAAAATCCAGTGTCTCTGTGTATGCAATGCACACAAATATACATTTATTTTTCTGTCCATATCATAAATTTACAGAAAATAAATATTTTCTATTTATGTTATAAATGCACAGGAAAACAAGTATAAATGTTACAAAATTACAGAAACAAATACGCAGAAAAGGGAATATATATACAATATGTAAAATTATATAATATATAAAATTGTATACATATATTTTAAATATATACAAATATTTATTTTATTTTTCTCTAAATTTGTGTTATAAATATTCCTGATACTTAATTTTATTAATTTTAAGGATTAAATGGGTTAACTGGACATTTTTTAATATAAATATATATATATGTATCTGCACACACACTAGCTGTGTGCATGCATCTTGGTTTTAGCTACTGTATTATTATTATTTAATATTTAAATGTATATTTATTTATTTATAAAGTATTTTAGCAGGAAGGATACATTGAGATTTCTCTCAGTTTCAAGCATGTCCTGGGTTCAAGAACATTGAAGTGTTACATTTGTGTAATTTGTTCATTTACATGCAGATACAATTTGAAAACAAAGCATCCAAATGATAAAATAATAAGAGTTATTTATGGAAATAAAACTGGAACATACAAATAAAAAACATATATATATATGAGAAAGCAATATCCTATATTTATCTTTTGGGGTTTATTACTGAAGCCATTCATTATGTATTGACTTAATTCAGATTAATTGGACCCTGCATAATCATACTCCACACATTCAGCATTTCACGTGTATCAAAATAACACAGGCAAGTGTAACAATACTCAGTCTGTAACACAATGACTGTTTATTTCATGTACAATACAAATCCTCAGGACCACAAAGACACAACACAAGGAGTGACAGAGATACAGGCGGCCAGAGCCACACAACACGAACATTTTACTCCCACCGAGACAGAAGAGGGACAAAATAAATAATAATCTTATTTATTAATAGAAAAAAACTGTAAAATATAAACTGTAGAAAATCCTATGGCTAGAATGACAGATGGGGGGGGGGGTATAAAGCACTATGACGGTTTTATCGGCTTCTGCAGCTACAACTTGATAAAAAATAGTAATCCAGTGAACTCAACTTTAAATATTACAATAAAATGACTCTGAATTTCAGTCTGTTTCACACAATTTACAGAAAAAAGAAGTAAAAATTAATGAGAGCTTCAAAATCTATTCCTAAAGCATGAGGGAGCAGGATGGAAGATACAGGGGGCTCAGGGATTGGTCCATACTGTGTAAGGGCACACGTTTCGGCACAGATCTTCTGCTTCTTCAGCAAACGGGGGTATTTATTAAATAATCTCCTTTTTCTTCAAGTAAACCTTACTGGCAAAACTATATATATATATATACACATATACAAGAACGTATGTATGTATGTACATAATGTATTATCTTTGTACATAATACTCAATATACGGAAAGCTATATATCACATACATATATATATATATATATACACATACACAGTAAAATTGTATGAAAAAAACATATATATATATATTATATATAAAACTCTACCTTAGCATTCACACTTCATAAGGGTGCTACTGGGACACAAAAAAACATATGTTAGTGTGCAACGGCTGAATGCAGTCCCTTCATTCTGTGTATCATATATATATATATGTTTGTGTGTGTAGGCCTCTACACACAGTTGTTTTTTCACATATGTACAATGTATTGTGTGTTTGTATGCATATATATATTAATCTGTTCCCAAATAAGCGCGTGTGGGACGTGTATATATATATATATATCACGAGAATAGCTATACTCGTGATATATATATATATATATATATCACATATATTGGCGTCTGGACTAACATGGTCTATCGAATATATATATGTGTGTGTGTGTGTGTGTGTGTGTGTTGTGTGTGTGTGTGTGTGTGTGTGTGGTGTGTGTGTGTGTGTGTGTTTTTTCCTCGGGTTAGGAGAGAAAAAATATTGAATGTGTGTTTATATAACATCCTACATTCATATATTTACGTATATTCGTTTTTTTCCAAGTATGTTGAATATAATATATAGTTTTAAAAAAATTCCTCAGGCTATAATGTATGTATGTATGTATGTGTTTGTATATATATATATTATACACACATTATATACAAACACTCTTTTCTGGGAATTGAAATATGTTGTGTGTGTATATATATATATATATATTCTAGAATGAGAAAAAAATCATTAAACATATTATTTCCACAATTTAATTTGGAAAACTAACATACATGTGTGTAGGAACATACACACACAATAATGTGTTTCCTAACCTGCGAAAAACATTATATATATATATATTAGTTTTCCCCCTGATTTATTATATAGGTGTGTATGTATATTTATTTATTTATACACACTCTTACGTGGAAAACAATACATATAGAATGTATATACATACATATATTCATGTCGTATATCTAATATATATTCAAATAAACCTTCTTCAGGCGATAGTGTGTGTGTGTATATATACATTAGTATGAGAAAAATATTATTAAACATACACTCTAACTTGGAAAAATAACAACATACATGTGTGTAGGAAGATACACACACACAATATTGTGTAGGAAGATACACACACACACACAATATTGTGTAGGAAGATACACACAATATTGTGTAGGAAGATACACACACACAATATTGTGTAGGAAGATACACACACACAATATTGTGTAGGAAGATACACACACACAATATTGTGTAGGAAGATACACACACACAATATTGTGTAGGAAGATACACACAATATTGTGTAGGAACATATACACACACAATGATGTGTTTCCTAACCTAAGAAAACCATTATATTATTAGTTTTGCCCCTGAATTTAGTATGTATGTACATGTATATATATATATACACTCTAACGTGAAAAAGAAAACATGTTGAATGTATATATATATATACACACACAAATAATATTTCCCCATGTAACAACAATATATATTTAATACTACGTGGCAAAGAAAAGCTATTGAATGTGTGTGTGTGTGTATACACATATAGGACCTATTCCCCAGGTATCAGTGTATATATATATATACAATGTATGGAAAGGCTGTGCCAGTTGTCCCTTTGTGCTCGCCCCTCAGCTTGGCCTGGCTTCATGGCTGTAGCCTCAGTACTTAGTGCAGTCATAGGGGTAGGGGGAGGCATGACGGTATATGGAGGGAGATGCTCTGTAGGGGATCTGACAGCTGCTGTTGCCGCTCACCTGGTGCTCACTGAGGCCTGAGCCCTCTATCCCCAGGCGGTGGGAGTTAAACATCTCCCTGACATTAGAGAAAGTCTGCTGCTGGGATCCAAACGTGTGTCCTGGGAGGTGGCCCAGCTCTGCACTGTGGTTGAGGTACCAGGGAGCTGCCTGGCTGGGGGTCCCCCCTGGCTGCTGGTGGCTGGGGGTCAGGGCACTGTCCTGGCTCATGGAGTTTAGGGGCGAGCTGGTACCATTAGGGTGATCCGAGATGTTCTCCTCCAGGGTGGTGGGGACACACATGTGGCTTGACCTGTCGCCTGTGTAGAGGCTCATGGCTCTCATACTGCACTGATAGCTCCCACTAGTGTCCATCCCCTGGCTGCACGCCTGGCTGTACAGGGAGCCCTGGCTCTGCCCGTAGTTCAGGGGCAAAGAGGGCACCATGCCCGTCCTGCAGGGCACAGGGCTCAGCTCCCCATGGGGCGAAGTCCTCAAGGTCATGATGTTCTCCACGCTGAAGCCTGAAAGCCCATTGCTGGCCGGGTGGTGGTCAGGCAGGGAGCTCTCGGTGGACACAGAGGGGGTGGATGCCATACTCCGGGGACTGTCCTGCATGGCACTGCCAGGACTCACATTCTCCACCTTGGTGATGACTGGCAGCTCCGGAGACTCGCTTTTGATGACGATCTTCTTCTCGTGGCTGGCCTCCTTGGAGATGTCCACGCTGGAGCCTTGCAGCTTGCCCTGCTCCTTGATGAGGTGCCTGTCGTCCTTCTCCTTGGACACATCTTTCTTCTTGAACCTCCTCCTCCTCCTGAGGAAGCTGCCATTCTCGAACATGTTGTAGGAGTCGGGGTCCAGGGTCCAGTAGCTGCCCTTGCCAGGCTTCTTGTCGTCCCTGGGCACCTTGACGAAGCACTCGTTGAGGGACAGGTTGTGCCTGATGGAGTTCTGCCAGCCCTGCTTGTTCTCACGGTAGAAGGGGAAGCGGTCCATGATGAACTGGTAGATGCCATTGAGGGTGATCTTCTTCTCGGGGGCATTTTGGATGGCCATGGTGATGAGTGCAATGTAGCTGTAAGGGGGCTTCACCAGGTCCTTGGGTGCTGCAGGCTGGTGGTGGTGGTGGTAGGCTCCATAGGACCTGCTCATGCCTGGCGTGTACTGCTCGTGTCCTGAGTACACACTCATCGGAGTGGCCATGCTGCCATAAGTCCCAGCTGTCCTGTAGTAGTTCTGCTCACTCAGGTAGGGCACGACCCCCAGGGCATTGGGGTCTGCCACGGAGTAGCGAGCCTGCATCATTGGTGCCCAGGAAGGTGGCAGTACCAGTCTGGAGGGCCAGGAGGTGTCAGAGTGGTGGCTTCTTCCTGCAGCCAGAGGTGAGGTAGATGATCAGGAGAACCCCCTCACAACCTCTCAGCTGCTCCTCAGCTCTGCATCCTCACTCAGTCGGGGTGAGAGAGCCTCAGGCCCCGGGCACTCAGCTGAGCCAGGCCACAGAGAGGTGTCTGCAGGCACACAGGGGCCCCGTCCTACTTCCCAAGCCCAGCACAGACTTCCTAAACTTTTTTTGGAGAGCTTTGCTTTTACTGCTGCCCACTGCCCTCCCCTCCCAGCTCCCTCCCTCCTCCCTCTGGCCGGTGAGAGGCTCTGTCATCCAATCCACAAGGAGACTCTGCTGTCCCACAACTGGCAAAGCACTCACTCGAGTTTTTTCTAAATTACCCAAATATGGCGAGTTTAAGGGGCAAAAGGGATTTAAAATCACGATCAGGACCCCCCCCCCAAAAAAATATTATATTTTACTCTGAATCCAGCTGATCCACAGGACTGTGAGTGAGCCCAACAACATAAAGCTGATTTAACCCTCATTTTAGGGAACCGGGAGGGCACTCCACCAGCTTCGTCACCAAAAGGTGTCAGAATCCCCTGCCAGCCTCTCCATGAGTCACAGGAAGATACAATGTATCCAGGAGCATCAGCATCTCATTATCTATGGTGACACAATATATTCAAAAGACATGATTTTATTTTACAGAACAAAAGAAAACCTTGAAACCAGGATCCATATACATATATCTACTATAAGAATATACATAAACATGTGAGATAAATATACATCGATATAGACTGACCTGTTCAATATACATAGGTCTATACTATAAATCTACATAGGCTGTGTGCATGTAAATATATAAATATACATAGGTTTATGCTGACACATGTGTCTAAATAAATATGTGATCTATATGTACATAGGTTTATACTGACCTGTGTGCATGGATATATATTATTATACATAGAATTACACTGGCCTGTGTGCATGGAAATATATTAATATACATAGGTTTACACTGACCTGTGTGCATGGAAATATATTAATATACATAGGTTTACACTGACCTGTGTGCATGGAAATATATTAATATACATAGGTTTACACTGACCTGTGTGCATGGAAATATATTAATATACATAGGTTTACACTGACCTGTGTGCATGGAAATATATTAATATACATAGGTTTACACTGACCTGTGTGAATGGAAATATATTAATATACATAGGTTTATAATGACCTGTGTGCATGGAAATATATTAATATACATAGGTTTACACTGACCTGTGTGCATGGATATATATTATTATACATAGAATTACACTGGCCTGTGTGCATGGAAATATATTAATATACATAGGTTTACACTGACCTGTGTGCATGGAAATATATTAATATACATAGGTTTACACTGACCTGTGTGCATGGAAATATATTAATATACATAGGTTTATAATGACCTGTGTGCATGGAAATATATTAATATACATAGGTTTACACTGACCTGTGTGCATGGAAATATATTAATATACATAGGTTTACACTGACCTGTGTGCATGGAAATATATTAATATACATAGGTTTACACTGACCTGTGTGCATGGAAATATATTAATATACATAGGTTTACACTGACCTGTGTGCATGGAAATATATTAATATACATAGGTTTATAATGACCTGTGTGCATGGAAATATATTAATATACATAGGTTTACACTGACCTGTGTGCATGGATATAAATATACATAGTTTTAGAATGACCTGTGTGCATGGAAATATATTAATATACATAGGATTACACTGACCTGTGTGCATGGAAATATATTAATATACATAAGTTTACACTGACCTGTGTGCATGGAAATATATTAATATACATAGGTTTATAATGACCTGTGTGCATGGAAATATATTAATATACATAGGTTTACACTGACCTGTGTGAATGGAAATATATTAATATACATAGGTTTACACTGACCTGTGTGAATGGAAATATATTAATATACATAGGTTTACACTGACCTGTGTGCATGGAAATATATTAATATACATAGGTTTACACTGACCTGTGTGAATGGAAATATATTAATATACATAGGTTTACACTGACCTGTGTGCATGGATATATATTAATATACATAGGTTTATAATGACCTGTGTGCATGGAAATATATTAATATACATAGGTTTACACTGACCTGTGTGCATGGATATATATTAATATACATAGGTTTACACTGACCTGTGTGCATGGATATATATTAATATACATAGGTTTACACTGACCTGTGTGCATGGATATATATTAATATACATAGGTTTACACTGACCTGTGTGCATGGATATATATTAATATACATAGGTTTACACTGACCTGTGTGCTTGGAAATATATTAATATACATAGGTTTACACTGACCTGTGTGCATGGAACTATATTAATATACATAGGTTTACACTGACCTGTGTGCATGGATATATATTAATATACATAGGTTTACACTGACCTGTGTGCATGGATATATATTAATATACATAGGTTTACACTGACCTGTGTGCTTGGAAATATATTAATATACATAGGTTTACACTGACCTGTGTGCATGGAAATATATTAATATACATAGGTTTACACTGACCTGTGTGCATGGATATATATTAATATACATAGGTTTACACTGACCTGTGTGCATGGAACTATATTAATATACATAGGTTTATAATGACCTGTGTGCATGGAAATATATTAATATACATAGGTTTAGAATGACTTGTGTAAATATGTTTATTAAATATATGTATAATATATATGTATTTTATATAATTTTACGTACAGCTCCATTACCTGTTTGCATATGTAAAAACATTATATATAAATCACCAGATTGTTTATGGGGGTGGTTGTGTGTCTGTAATAAATATATTATTTTCGTAATATTTTTATATATCATTATTGATACATTATAGTTTTTGCATGTAGTCATTTTTATTCTTGTTTTATTTTTCTCATA
The DNA here is from genome assembly GCA_009667805.1 of Leptobrachium leishanense. Taxonomy (NCBI): domain Eukaryota; kingdom Metazoa; phylum Chordata; class Amphibia; order Anura; family Megophryidae; genus Leptobrachium; species Leptobrachium leishanense. The sequence goes on along the minus strand of CM019072.1, from coordinate 11,426,571 downwards.
TAAAATATACATATATCATTTAGTTGAATACAGAGGGGATTCAATGTAGCAGTTCCCTAACATTTGCTTTTTATGTGGGTCGGTGTGGATAGATAGATTATAGGAATCTCAGGGTTTCTTTGGGAAGTAGATAAATGGTGCCTGAGCACATTCCTGTATGGATATATATTAATTAAAAATGATTTTAGAAATATATGCATATATTTATTTAATTCAGATTCCTGGGCTCAGCTCGCTGTCTGTATCCCCTGCTCTGAGGAGTGGAATGAATACATTGAATGTGTGTGATGGCACAGGGCATGCTGTGCCCCCCCCCCCCTATGATCTAGGGGGTACTCAGGCTGAGTTAATTAGGGCACAGGGCAGCAGGCTGCCTTCCCCTTAATTCATTTATTCGCAGGGCTTAGTGAGTACCAGGCAGGAATGTAACTAAGGGGGCAAGTAAATAAACCCCCCACAAAACCAGAAAAACACACCACAGGGGGCAAATACACACCCACCTCCCTACATCACAGCAAAGGTCACCCCAGGGGCCAAATAAATAAACCCCCTCTCCCCTCAGCATTCTAGAGGGGGTCCCCACTGACTCAAACGTGTCAAACTGCAAAAAAAAAAAGGATTGGTGAAAAGAATAATAATGTAATTATAGTGAGACTTAACTAATCATATATATATATATAATAACTACTACATAAGGCAACAAAAAACAGCAGGGTTTTATTTATATTTGGAAATGAATGTAGCAGATACAGTATATACAGCATATTTTATTCTCTATACTGTATTTCCATTTGTTAAAGTAATATTAAGATAGTATACAAAGCAGTCAGCCCCTCCCCCATGCATGTCTGTGTAGGTACAGGTAAGACCAGGACAGGCTTAGCAGACGAATGACCCCCCTATGCCCTTTCAGGGGTCCCTGGTGTGATTTTACCATTAAGATTTACAAATCTGCACTGACCTCACATCCATTAATTATTACTCACTATTATATTTATTACTATTCACCTCATTAGTCCTTTAATCTGCAGTATCTGTGTACTAGGGGTATTATTATTGTTTTATTAATATGATTTCATTCTTGATCCTATTAATAATCATAATAAATATGTTCCCATTCACTGTTAATTTCTATTTTATAACATAGTAGCACATAGAGGTGCTGGCCTTTCCCAGGACTGGCATAAAACTCAATCTTCATTTCTCCCAGCTAAAGCATTTTATAAACACATTTAATAAATAATAATTATTATTTTCTCATTTTGTGTAAAAGTTTAAAAGATATGTATTAGAACATTGCAGCACATAGTGTTGTTGGCCTTTCCCAGGACTGCCAAACAAAATGATTCTGGGTGGTAAAACATTTTATAAATGCATTAATTTATTATTATTATTATTATTATGCATGCAGCTTTATCCATGAGAAATGGTGACTTCTGTCATGGCTGCCATGTGCACTGATAGCATCAGATAGGTTTAAGGTTTAATCAGTCTCTATTTTGTATTATTATTATTTTCTTATGTCTGTGATACAGATTTATAAATATCATTATTTGTTATCATTTACATTTATGATACAGATTTATAAATATCTTTATTATTTATTTACACGTGTCTGATACAGATTTATAAATATCATTATTTGTTATCTATTTACATTTATGATACAGATTTATAAATATCTTTATTATTTATTTACACGTGTCTGATACAGATTTATAAATATCTTTATTATTATTTATTCGCGTGTGTCTGTGTTACAGATTTATAAATATATTTTATTATGCATGTGTCTGATACAGATTTATACATATTATTAATTATTCGCATGTGTCTGATACAGATTAGAAATATATTATTTATTTACATGTGTCTATTTACAGATTTATAAATATCTTTATTATTATTTATTTACATGTGTCTATTTACAGATTTATAAATATCTTTTTTAATATTTATTTGCATGTGTCTGATACAGATTTATAAATATCTTTATTAATATTTATTTACATGTGTTTGATACAGTTATAAATATATTTATTAATATTTATTTACATGTGTTTGATAGTTATAAATATCTTTATTAATATTTACATGTGTCTTATACAGATTTATAAATGTCTTTATTAATATTTATTTACATGTGTCTATTTACAGATATATAAATGTCTGTTAATATTTATTTACATGGGTCTGATATAGATTTATAAATGTCTGTATTAATATTTATTTACATGTGTCTATTTACAGATATATAAATGTCTGTTAATATTTATTTACATGGGTGTGATATAGATTTATAAATATCTTTATTAATATTTATTTGCATGTGTCTGATACAGACTTATAAATATATTTATTAATATTTACATGTGTTTGATACAGATTTATAAATGTCTTTATTAATATTTACATGTGTTTGATACAGATTTATAAATGTCTTTATTAATATTTTTTACATGTGTCTGATACAGATTTATAAATATCTTTATTAATATTTATTTGCATGTGTCTGATACAGATTTATAAATATCTTTATTAATATTTATTTGCATGTGTCTGATACAGATTTATAAATGTCTTTATTAATATTTATTTACATGTATCTATTTACAGATATATAAATGTCTGTTAATATTTATTTACATGGGTCTGATATAGATTTATAAATATCTTTATTAATATTTATTTGCATGTGTCTGATATAGATTTATAAATATCTTTATTAATATTTATTTGCATGTGTCTGATACAGATTTATAAATGTCTTATTAATATTTATTCATGTATCTATTTACAGATATATAAATGTCTGTTAATATTTATTACATGGGTCTAATATAGATTTATAAATATCTTTATTATATTTATTTACATGGGTCTGATATAGATTTATAAATATCTTTATTAATATTTATTTGCATGTGTCTGATACAGACTTATAAATATATTTATTAATATTTACATGTGTTTGATACAGATTTATAAATATCTTTATTAATATTTACATGTGTTTGATACAGATTTATAAATATCTTTATTAATATTTACATGTGTCTGATACAGATTTATAAATATCTTTATTAATATTTATGTGTCTGATACCGATTTATAAATATCTTTATTAATATTTACATGTGTGCATTACATGTTTATAAATATCTTTATTAATTTTACATGTGTATACAGATATATAAATATATTTTTTATTATTGTTATTTATTTACATGTGTCTGCATTACAGATTTATAAATGTCTATTAATATTTATTAACATGTGTCTGATACAGATTTATAAATATCTTTATTAATATTTACATGTGTCTGATACAGGTTTATAAATATCTTTATTAATATTTACATGTGTCTGATACAGATTTATAAATATCTTTATTAATATTTACATGTGTCTGTATTACAGATATATAAATATATTTTTTATTGTTATTTATTTACATGTGTCTGATACAGATTTATAAATATATTTTTTATTGTTATTTATTTACATGTGTCTGATACAGATTTATAAATATATTTTTTATTGTTATTTATTTACATGTGTCTGATACAGATTTATAAATATATTTTTTATTGTTATTTATTTACATGTGTCTGATACAGATTTATAAATATATTTTTTATTATTGTTATTTATTTGCATGTGTCTGTGATATAAGTTTATAAAGTAACATTTCAGTATATTAAACACTCGGGATTCTGGGTAATATTCCATGTGAAGCTGGAAAAGATGGCCAGGACATACAGCTAACAATCTGAATGAACCTTATTATATCATAAAACAACACACTGCCTCCTATCTGTTTATAATGAGTTGGGGTCTCCATGGGGTGGGGGGGATCCGGGGTCTTTTCATGCTATATATTTCTATAGCTCTTAGTGACACGTGTAATAACTGCACAGTGTGTGAAGCTTTGCTGATACAATATGCTTTGTCATGTGCGTTGGAGTTATTTGATTTGTTTTACAGTGCTCTTTGTGATACATTGTGTGGTGCGATGCTCTGAGTTTGTTGTTCTTTTGTTTCATGATACACTGCGCATTGTGATGCTGTGCATTTTGTTATGCAATAACTGATACAGTATGTTTTTATATAGATCTATGTTTTTGTATACTTTGAGTTTTGTGATGCAGTGTGTTTTATTATGTAGTGAGGTGTGTGATAGTATGTTATTTGATACATTGTGTTGTGTGAACTCTGAATTTTGTGATACACTGGGCTGTGTGTTACAGTGTGTTTTGTGATACACTGGGCTGTGTGTTACAGTGTGTTTTGTGATACACTGGGCTGTGTGTTACAGTGTGTTTGTGATGTTCCGAGATGTGTGATCCATCGTGGTCTGGGATACACTGAGGTGTTATGCATTGAGCTGTGTGACACATTGTGTTTTGTGATACAATGTTTTTTGTGACACAATGAGCTGTGTGATACATTGTGTTTTGTGACACTGAGCTGTGTGATACATTGTGTTTTGTGACACTGAGCTGTGTGATACATTGTGTTTTGTGACACAATGAGCTCTGTGATACATTGTGTTTTGTGACACTGAGCTGTGTGATACATTGTGTTTTGTGACACAATGAGCTGTGTGATACATTGTGTTTTGTGACACTGAGCTGTGTGATACATTGTGTTTTGTGACACAATGAGCTGTGTGATACATTGTGTTTTGTGACACTGAGCTGTGTGATACATTGTGTTTTGTGACACACTTGATGAGCTGTGTGATACATTGTGTTTTGTGACACTGAGCTGTGTGATACATTGTGTTTTGTGACACACTGAGCTGTGTGATACATTGTGTTTTGTGACACTGAGCTGTGTGATACATTGTGTTTTGTGACACACTGAGCTGTGTGATACATTGTGTTTTGTGACACTGAGCTGTGTGATACATTGTGTTTTGTGACACTGAGCTGTGTGATACATTGTGTTTTGTGACACACTGAGCTGTGTGATACATTGTGTTTTGTGACACACTGAGCTGTGTGATACATTGTGTTTTGTGACACTGAGCTGTGTGATACATTGTGTTTTGTGACACTGAGCTGTGTGATACATTGTGTTTTGTGACACATTGAGCTGTGTGATACATTGTGTTTTGTGACACACTGAGCTGTGTGATACATTGTGTTTTGTGACACTGAGCTGTGTGATACATTGTTTTTTGTGACACACTGAGCTGTGTGATACATTGTGTTTTGTGACACTGAGCTGTGTGATACATTGTGTTTTGTGACACTGAGCTGTGTGATACATTGTGTTTTGTGACACTGAGCTGTGTGATACATTGTGTTTTGTGACACTTAGCTGTGTGATACATTGTGTTATGTGACACTGAGCTGTGTGATACATTGTGTTATGTGACACTGAGCTGTGTGATACATTGTGTTTTGTGACACTGAGCTGTGTGATACATTGTTTTTTGTGATGCACTGAGCTGTGTGATACATTGTGTTTTGTGACACACTGAGCTGTGTGATACATTGTGTTATGTGACACTGAGCTGTGTGATACATTGTGTTTTGTGACACTGAGCTGTGTGATACATTGTGTTTTGTGACACTGAGCTGTGTGATACATTGTGTTTTGTGACACTGAGCTGTGTGATACATTGTTTTTTGTGATGCACTGAGCTGTGTGATACATTGTGTTTTGTGACACACTGAGCTGTGTGATACATTGTGTTATGTGACACTGAGCTGTGTGATACATTGTGTTTTGTGACACTGAGCTGTGTGATACATTGTGTTTTGTGACACTGAGCTGTGTGATACATTGTGTTATGTGACACTGAGCTGTGTGATACATTGTGTTTTGTGACACTGAGCTGTGTGATACATTGTTTTTTGTGACACACTGAGCTGTGTGATTCCAGACACAGTGTATATTGTAGGCTGTGTGTGTTTGTGATAGCTGTAATAGTTGTTGTGAGCTCACAGTGTGCAGTGTGATGCAGTGTGGTGCCCCCTGTGATCAGGCTCCCTATATGTACACATTCAGCTGGCAGCCTGGGCTCATTGTCATGTGACCATTCTGTATTCCTTTATAGGAGCAAAGCTTCATGTAATTTCCACTTATTTGTTCTTAGTCGAAGCCAAATACTCGGGGAGCCAATGAGATCTGTCATTCCAGGCATTTACCGATCACACGGCGCCCCCTACAGGCTCACAAGCAGTATTAAAGGGGAAGGCATCGTGTATTGCCTTATTCATGGCGGTGCTGCCATCTAGCGGTTAGTGCGGTCAGTACAGCCTGGAATGAGATCCGATATTGTGCTGTGAGTTACTGTGTCATCCAACTCCTGGATTTACAGTGGGGGCACAGGCTTTTATTATCAGCATTATAACTAGTATTATTCAGTGTAAAATGGGAATGTAAAACAGCAAAACAATAAATTAAATCATCAAGTCGATAGAATAAATATATCTTCAGGCCTTCAAGAAATCCCTGAAAACCCATCTCTTCAGATTATTGTATCACATCACTGATACAACTCATCCCTCTGCTCACCTAATCACACATGATTGAAGCTGCTTCTATGGCCCCACCATTCCCAAACCACTGGCACTAATGATCCTGCCGTCCAGTAAAATTCCCCTCGTCTTCCTCAACCCCAATCACTCTAGATTGTAAGCTCCTATGAGCAGGACCCTCTACACCTCCTGTTTCCATCCTATGTCCGTTTATCTGTATCTCGTTCCATTTGGTTATTGTAAAGCGCTGCGGTAACTGTTGGCGCTATATAAATAAAAACAATAATAATAATGGTTATAATACCTTCTATCATTATTAATATTATCGACATTTATATAGCACCAACAGTTTCCGCAGCGCTTTACAATAACCAAATGGAACGAGATAAACAGACATCAGATGGAAACAAGAGGTGTAGAGTATTACCCTCACCTCACCTAGCGTGTCACCCCTCTCCTCTTAGATTGTAAGCTCTCGAGCAAAGTCCTCTCTCCTACTATTTTGTGTGTGTGTAATGTGTATGTATATTTATTCTGTCTTTGTACAGCGCTACAGAACTTGTTGGCGCTTTATAAATGCTTATAACTGTAACAAATAAAAACACCTTATAAAACACACGCTGTTGTTGTTTTTCTTTTTGCTTTATGTAATTGCATGTAAAAGGAAAAATAGAGTTAGGTATTTTATTTCCTGTTTCCATTTCGTGGATTTTTCCCATGATGCACCATTTACCAAAATCTGTGCAAACATTTTACTTTGTGTCTGTGCTTTATCTTATACAGTGTTTAACAGTTAATGAGGTGGAGGAGGGAATGTTTAGAAAAAGCAGCAGGGGGTGTATTGTGGTTTTCAGGGTACCCAAGACAAGAGCTGGCAGCTGAATGCGGTAAGTGAGGGAGCTTAAAAGACTTCTAATCTACCCCCAGTGATGTCCTTGAATACATCCCACACAATACAATGATGTGAGTCGGTGACTGACCCATTTACTCCATTCTATGACCAAAGCCACACAGTGAGGAGCAAGTGATGGAAAAATACAAAATATCACACAATGGATGCGCCCAGTGACAAATATAGGAAAATATCACACAATGGATGCGCCCAGTGACACATATAGAGGAAAATATCACACAATGGATGCGCCCAGTGACACATATAGAGGAAAATATCACACAATGAATGCGCCCAGTGACACACAGAGGAAAATATCACACAATGGATGCACCCAGTGACACATATAGAGGAAAATATCACACAATGGATGTACCCAGTGTCACATATAGAGGAAAATATCACACAATGGATGCACCCAGTGACACATATAGAGGAAAATATCACACAATGGATGCACCCAGTGACACATAGAGGAAAATATCACACAATGGATGCGCCCAGTGACACATATAGAGGAAAATATCACACAATGGATGCACCCAGTGACACATATAGAGGAAAATATCACACAATGGATGCACCCAGTGTCACATATAGAGGAAAATATCACACAATGGATGCGCCCAGTGACACATAGAGGAAAATATCACACAATGGATGCACCCAGTGACACATATAGAGGAAAATATCACACAATGGATGCACCCAGTGACACATAGAGGAAAATATCACACAATGGATGCACCCAGTGACACATATAGAGGAAAATATCACACAATGGATGCACCCAGTGACACATATAGAGGAAAATATCACACAATGGATGCACCCAGTGACACATAGAGGAAAATATCACACAATGGATGCACCCAGTGACACATATAGAGGAAAATATTTTCTTAACTAAACACACAAGAGAAAAACAAAGCACATGTAAGATATCAGCAACATAAACACAATAAGGACATTTAATTTTTTGGTGGTACTGGCCTTTTAACACCAGGCTCTGGCAGACCATTTTTTTTCCAGGAATACCATCCCAAGCCAAGAACTTTGCATCCCCCCTGCGTGTGTCGGGACCTGCATGCAGGCTGCTGTGTATTGCAGGACACGCACAGGGTGGGGGTTGAATTCCACGAGCAGGCATGGAAGACGCCACAGTTACATAGTTACACAGGCTGATAAATGACATGCGTCCATCAGGTTCAGCTTTTCACACGCCACCTACTGCTGCTGATCCAAAAGAAGCAAAAACCCCAGACTGAAGCGCTCGCCAATATGCAACACACTGGGGAAATATCCCTTCTTGACCCCAGATGGCGTCAGATTTCTCCTTGGATCACAGTGAATGCCAAGCCACCAGTGCGGTCGCAGGTCGAGCAGCATCGCATCAGGACTAGGGTTGCCACCTGTCCAGGATGGACCCGGACAGTTGGGGTTTTGAGTTATGTGTCCAGTTTTATGATGAAGATGTAACCTATGTTTTGTATTATGTGTCCAGGTTTATCTGATCCATAATTACGCATTTTGTTAAATGTTCAGGTTTGGCTTTAAGAAAAGGTGGCAACCCTAACCAGGACTTGGAGCGGCGGCAAAAAAATGGCAAAGGGGATATAGCTGTAACGGCCTTATTCATTCTGCTCAGCTATATTGGCCTTAAATATACAGTTGTGTTCAAAATTATTCAACCCCCAATGCTGTAAAGGGTTTTAGGGAATTTAGTGTACATTTGTAATTGTATTCAGAATGAAATCCTACAAGGACTTTTTAAAGAACCATATGCAACTAAAATGACATCAATTGGTTTTGTAATACAGTAGTAAATGTTTCTTTTGTGAATTCTTCATTGACACAATTATTCAACCCCTTAAAGACTACCACTCTGAAGAACAGAGGTTCATTCAAGTGTTTTCAATCAGGTATTGAAAACACCTGTGGATGTCACGGAGCAGCAATAAAGCATAATAAGCACCAATTAGGCAGCTTTAAAATGACTGTGATACTCAGCTCCTTCTAGACATTTACTGGTGTGGTTACAAACATGGTGAAGTCAAGAGAATGGTCCAGGAAGACAAGAGAAGAGGTGATTACTCTTCACAGGAAGGGCAATGGCTATAAGAAGATTGCAAAGATGTTAAACATACCAAGAGAGACGGAATAGGAAGCATCATTCGCAAATTCAAGGCAAAGGGCACTGTTGAAACGCTACCTGGTCGTGGCAGAAAGAAGATGCTGACTTCGACTGCTGTGCGCTACCTGAAGCGTAGAGTGGAGAAAAGTCCCCGTGTGACTGCTGAGGAACTGAGAAAAGATTTGTCAGATGTGGGTACTGAAGTTTCAGCTCAGACAATACGGCGCACACTGCGTAATGAAGGCCTCCATGCCAGAACTCCCAGGCGCACCCCCTTGCTGTCTCCAAAGAATAAGAAGAGTCGACTGCAGTATGCCAAAAGTCATGTGGACAAACCACAGAAGTTTTGATATAGTGTTCTGTGGACTGATGAAACAAAATTAGAACTGTTTGGGCCCATGGATCAACGTTATGTTTGGAGGAGGAAGAACAAGGCCTATGAAGAAAAGAACACCTTGCCTACTGTGAAGCATGGTGGGGGGTCAATCATGCTTTGGGGCTGTTTTGCTTCTGCAGGTACAGGGAAGCTTCAGCGTGTGCAAGGTACCATGAATTCTCTTCAGTACCAGGAGATATTGGATGACAATGTGATGCAGTCCTTCACAAACCTGAGGCTTGGGAGACGTTGGACCTTTCAACAGGACAATGATCCCAAGCATACCTCCAAGTCCACTAGAGCATGGTTGCAGATTAAAGGCTGGAACATTTTGGAGTGGCCATCGCAGTCACCTGACTTAAATCCGATTGAGAACCTCTGGTGGGACTTAAAGAAAGCAGTTGCAGTGCGCAAGCCTAAGAATGTGACTGAACTGGAGGCTTTTGCCCATGACGAATGGGCGAAGATACCCGTAGATCGCTGCAAGACACTTGTGTCAAGCTATGCTTCACGTTTAAAAGCTGTTATAACAGTAAGGCTAGGGTCAGACTGAGGCAGTGCGAACGCGCGTGCAGGCGCACTTAATCACGGCCGTGCTAGCAGCAAATGACGGGCAATGACGGCCAATATACGAAGTACGGTCGCACAAAAGTCCGGCTGCGCAACGCAAGTGGAAAATGAACGCATTTTTTCGAGAACGTGAAACCGCAGGTACTGACGTACAGAGTGCGCTGCGTCTGCTAGAGGCGTGTGTGTGTGATTAGGAGACGTCAGACGCTGCTAATGTCCGGCCAACATAACGTCCAGACACAAAAAGAGTTTTATTGATGATCCGTACAAAATCACGGACGAAAATGCGCATAGTATGACCGCTATCACGTATTCTGTGAAAAAATGCGTCCATTCGTTCGAACGCACTTTTTCACAGACAACATAAAAATGCGTTCGTCTGACCATAGCCTTAAAGGATGTTGTACTAAGTACTAAGATTGAATGTCACTTGGGGGTTGAATAAAACTGATAATGATGTGAGCACAGAAAAGACATTTGTGGTTATTTCATTATAAATGTTATGTTATATTTGTCTGACCTACACGTGCCTCTTTGATTTAATTGTAAGCAAGATGACTGAATGATCAAAATCAATGTCAAACTGGCCAAAACACTCAATTTCAGTGGGGGTTGAATAATTTTGAACACAACTGTATAATCCCTCGCCAGTTCTCCTATTGATGAATAAGCCCCTTTGTGTGTGTTAAATGGGAAAGACACGCTTTGTATCCCGTGACGCGTGTAATAACCTCCGTACAGGAGCAGGAAGTCATAGATCTGCCCTAACAACATGAGCCCAGCTGATTGTTTCACGAGAGAAATAGAAACGTGGGGTTACAAATCTCTGCTCAGGACGGCGATTCCCGAGTCTGGACACGTCGCAGGCCCAGACACCTCTTTTATTAGCCGTGTAAGAATTCTGTTTGGGAAAACCAACAGTTTCCGCTAGCAGAGCCCGGCGGCTTCCTGACGATGAGGAGGTTAATTAAACACGAGGTCCATTTCCTTCAGCGCCGTATCACATGTGTGTATCTTGGCAAAACCCAAATTTGTGTTTTACAGACCCAAAGGGCTGACGTGCTCCGTCCATGAATGGATTTTCCCCATTACAGAAGATATTAAAACACTGAGCACCAGAAGGCCGCTGATAGATCAAGCCAGACAAGCGCCGTGTAGGGATGTCAGGTCAGGCGTCCTACAGGATGATCCATCATTTTAATCAGTAATTATCCAGCAAGAGCGTTGATTAAAAAACTCATTCACAGCGAGTGATTCCTAACAGCATTTAATATACAGGGTTATTCAAAGAGAATTGCAAAGTCACTGCACGTTCGGTGACTTTTCGTTCTCTTCAATTCGGTGCGATTTGGTGATCCCATTTCGGCGACCCTGCGGTGTATTCAGCAAGCACCACAGGGCTGTCGAAGTGCAGGGAAAAGCCACCGCAAACCCGACGAACACTCACTGCAAAACCAGGGCGAACGCACACCGAAACCCGCAAAAACATCTGGATTAAACCCGCCGAACACGCCGGAGAAACCCGAGCAGGAGCCGATCAGAGCGCAGAGCAGCCGCTGGAAAAACCCGACACCGCAGACGAATGCAGTGAATAAATTAGAAAAACAGTACCTTGAATGTTTGAAAAGAAACTACAGAACGAAAATGTCTGAAATTTACATATAAGGCTAGGGTCAAACAAACGCATTTTTAGCATCGACCGTCAAAAAGTGCATCCGAAAGCACTGACGTAATTTTTTTACGGTGGACGCGAAAGCGGTCAAACGACGCGCATTTTCTTGCGTGTTTTTTTACGGATCGTCAATAAAACACTTTTTGCATCTGGATGTCATGTAGGCCGGACATTAGCAGCGTCTGACGTCTCCTAATCATGCACACACACCGCTAGCGGACGCAGCGCACTCTGACCCGTCAGTACTAGCGGTTCTACGTTCTCGAAAAAAATGGATTCGTTTTCCACTTGCGTTGCGCGGCTGGACTTTCGTGCGGCCGTACTTCGTATATTGGCCGTCATTGGCCGTCATATGCTGCTACTTCGGCCGTGATTATGTGCGCCTAAACGCACGTTAAAAATGCGTTAGTCTGACCCCAGCCTAAGATCCAATGAATGATAATAAAAGGGCTGTTACAGAAAAAAGAAACAACAATGTAAAAAAAAAAGGAAATTTTTTGTTTCCCAAAAAATCCTGAAAAATGCCTAAAACATCCTAAAAAAATCTATACATAAAGAGACTTTTTGCTGCAGAATATTATAATAAACGGTTTATTAGATATTGTATTAAAACGGGAATATTTTTAACATTGAAGCCTATGGGATTCGCCTGAATAAACCTGCCGAATGAAACCACCGACTGGCAGGGCAATTCGGCAATTTTTCACTGCTGGTTTTTGTTCTCTGAATAGACTTAGCATTGCTTCTCTATGGGGATTCACTGCCCTCGAACAGGCACCGTATGTGCAGGCAATTCGCCAACATTTGGCAAACTGCCTGCTCTCTGGATAGCCGAATGGCCAGGAAAGTTACCCGAATGATGAATTTCACTATTCGGTTAATTTTCGGCCACAATTCGGATCTCTTTGAATAACCCCCATAGTCTACAGACTCTTTACTGTGAGTTGTATGGCTGTGCAGCTCTGTTATACACCCCAAATATATGAAGGAGCCAGTAGAAAGACACACACGCACCCTGAATATATTGAGGAGCCCCTAAAAACACACCCTCACACCCTGAATATATGGAGGAGCCCCTAAAAACACACCCTCACACCCTGAATATATGGAGGAGACCCTAAAAAGACACCCGCACACCCTGAATATATGGAGGTGCCCCTAAAAAGACACCCACACACCCTGAATATATGGAGGAACCCCTAAAAAGACACCCACACACCCTGAATATATGGAGGAGCCCCTAAAAAGACACCCACACACACTGAATATATGGAGGAGCCCCTAAAAAGACACCCGCACACCCTGAATATATGGAGGAGCCCCTAAAAAGACACCCACACACCCTGAATATATGGAGGAGCCCCTAAAAAGACACCCGCACACCCTGAATATATGGAGGAACCCCTAAAAAGACACCCACACACCCTGAATATATTGGACTTCTAAAAGAAAGAATAAGATAAAAATGACCCCCCCCCCCAAAGCGTTGCCCTAGTCTTATGAAAGAACGGTCCCCTGATTTATTATTATACTGTATAATGTGTATGTATCGCAGGGCGAGTTGTAATGTTGTAGTATATGCTGCGCTGCTCTTTTGGAGGTAGTTTGGCCCTTGCAGCTCTCTCTACTTTCAGTTCCTTGTTGGTGTTAGCTGCAGGCAGACTGTCAGATTGAGATCACATGCCATGGAGCCTGGAATTCGACTAAAAGCAAGTACGCCCTGCGCAGAGACTCGATTTCTGGTAGATAGGGGGGCAGCGGGGCTTATGGGACTTATTATTAACACTTTATATCCTGGAGAAGCAGGATAGGTAAAGGGTGAGCAAGTCTCAGCTCCTACAAGTGTGAATTCCCCATGTATTCCAATGTATACTTTGTATTCAGGAATCTGCAGCAGAGCCTTGTTCCTGGGGGCCGGGACCTCTAGGGATTATCCCGTTGGGGACAGGGGGCTCTATTCCTAAAAAAGACAAGGTTGGGAAGTCTGCGCGATTCCTACTCCCCTATGATAGGGCGCACTTAAATAAACGCTCCATACCGCTCTTACCGTACAAAGTCCTGCTTTTCTTTTAGCAACTTTTATTGGTTTTGGGAGAAAAATCCTAAAGTTTTAATAACCGTGTTATTGTACGACGAGCTTCATGAATTTTTGGGGAGATCAATAAAGGCACACGTTATGTGTGTAGGGTCACCAGACCGGCCATGTTTTACTGGGCACACATCACTATTTCATGCAGAGGGAGAGCACAGGGAAAAGTGCTGCCCTGCAACATGTATAATTCATATGCTGCAAGAATGAAATCAAGGCAGGTCACCTGGGATTCCTCTGTGATTTCTTACCTTCAGCGTATGGATTATACATACTGCAGGGTGGCATTTTCAATGCACTGCCCATCAGCATGAATACATTATATGTGTCTAGGTAAACATGGACGTTCTGGAAACCCTAACCCCCTGGTAGTGACATGCGTCCCCAGTAGGGTTACCAGATCTGCTGTGTTTTCTTAGGCATTTATTACCTTTTCATACAGAGGGGAGAAGAGGGAAAAGTGCTGCCCTGCAACATGTATATAATGCAAATGCTGTAGGATGTCGTATAGATTAGCTACATGCTGCGGGGTGGCATTTTTCATGCTCTGTCCATCAGCATGAGTAAAATCTATGTGTACATGAAAACATGGCCGATCTGTCAACCCTAACCCCGACCCCTAACCTCAGAGCAGGCGCCCCTCTGCTACAATCAGGGAACGTGTTATCATATTCTTCGGTTTCTTGGTGACTCTGTGCCGCTGGCGGTGGGAGAGCTTGGCGGCACGACAGGAGGGGAGTAGGAAAGGTCCAGCCCGCAAGCAGAAAAGATGACCATCGACCAATAAGCTCCAATACATTGGTTTTCAGATTCTTTCGGTTTTTGAAGCCCAGTTGAGCGGGTCTTAATCTGTAATATTTTCTGTCCTTTTGTTCCCGTGTCAGGGTACAGCAAAGCAGACATCCGACGCAAGGTATGGGATTATCTGGAGAAAAAGGACCTGGCCGATTATCCAAGACCTGTCCATCACAGGATACCAAACTTCAAGGTACAGCGACAATCCTGTATCATCACCTATGATGCACCAGGGGTCAGCATCCTTGTCCCTCCAGATGATCTGAAACTCCATCTCCCATGATGCTCAGCCAACATAATGAGAGATGATCATGGGAGATATCATTCCAACGGTCCATGGTTGCTGACCCCTGATATATACATGATCCAGTGCACGGCGCGTGAAAAGGGCTGCTATATTCGCGAAACCAGTCTTAAACTGAACCTCAGGATGAACCAGCACAGACACTCCATCAGGAACCACCAGGAAAATACATATTGTACCCCGGTGGGACATCACTTCAATCTAACAGGCCACTCCATCCAAAACCTCAGAATCAAAATCCTCAAAGGACACTTTAAAGACCATCGTGAACGCAAAACCTATGAAATGAAAATGATCACATCTTTTAACACCATAAATGCCAGACTCAATGTCGATTCGGGGTTCTTAACCCTTTATCATAACAACGTCACATAATATTCATAATTCTGGGTGGGGTTTGGTTTTCTCTTTCCTGTTTTTATTTATTTATTTTTATTCTGTGTCTTCTTCATACTCACTGGGGTTTTTTTTTTTTGTGTGTGTGTGTGTGTGTGTGTGTGTGTGTGTGCTTTTACTTTCCCTTTGAAGTGATCTTATCACTGTTGTCTCATGTGCCTTAATTGGTTTTTGTTTTTATTTCCTTTTTTTCTTTCCCCCACTCTAACCCTGCCATTTGGCGATTTTACAACATCTACACCCCCAACCGTGTGCCTGATTAATGTCCCAATGTTCAATTCCATCATTCTACTCAGCATAGCTCTAATATACCTGATGAAGGGAGGATCACTCTCGAAAGCTTGTACTTTAAATGTAACGTTAGCCCAATAAAAAAGATATCACTACAGACTGCTATACTCGTCATATATATATATATATATATATGTGTTTATTATTGCAAAAACCACTTGCACATCACAGCAATTTGATGAATTGCATCCCAGAGCTCCTGTGCCACATTCCCATATGCAGCAAGGAATTCTGGGTACTTTTATGCATCCTGGGTCTGTTATTACACAGAACCCTAAAATCAATGCTATGCCACACTGTGACTTTCTAGCAGAGATAAGGTTTATGCAACTGGTCAAAGCCACTCCTAGGACAGCGCTGTATCGGGTTTGTTGGACCCTCATCAGCAGGAGCTAGGCATGATGACCAGTTGCAGGGAATGCTTGGGACCCGTAGGGCAGTCAGTATCTACAAGGGTTGTAGTGGAGGACAAAAAGTGAGAGATAAAAGGCCTGATGAGGGTCCAACAAACCCGAAACAGCGCTGTCCTAGGAGTGGCTTTGACCAGTTGCATAAACCTTATCTCTGCTATAAAGTCACAGTGTGGCATAGCATTGATTTTAGGGTTCTGTGTAATAACAGACCCAAGATGCATAAAAGTGAGACAGCTGTCATTTGCATATCCTACCCAGAATTCCTTGCTGCATATGGGGAATGTGGCACAGGAGCTCTGGGATACAATTCATCGAATTGCTGTGATGTGCGGGTGGTTTCTGCAATAATAAAAGCACTTATTATAGTGTGGAGGCTTTTTATCTCACTTTTTGTCCTCCACTACAACATATATATGTATATGTATATGTCTTTTCAGGGTTATTCAGAAAGAGGTGAAAACCAGGAGAACTTTTGGAGAAGTGAAGATTCTAGGTCAAAATAGCCAAACCAAAAAAATTCTCCCATTTATCTCACTTTCCAAATTGGCTATTTTGACCTAAAATTTTCACTTCTCCAGTCATTCTCCTGGCTTTCACCTCTCTCTGAATAACCCTGTTTTGTTTTAGTCCCCGAGTCTGGCTTAGCACCTGTAGAGACAGCTCTGTGGTTTTCAGATTCAGGCCTGGGTAAAGGATGCTTACGGGATAGATCTGGACACGTTATGGTTTCATCAGCCCCCGGCGACCACGACTGCTCTATAACGAAGCCTAGGGTAACAAACAGGGGTCAAGTCGAGCAGGGACGGGAGGGAACGCAGTTCCTCCAGTATTTTTGTAAGAGGAACGCAGTTCTCGCTGGTCCCACACGCTGCAAAGCTTTTATTCAGGCGCTCAGTAATGCTTCTTTAAGACACAGTAAATATATGATTTCTCTTATATTTATATGGCTGTATTTTTAGGGATAATATATGATGTGTGATGAGTTAAGTACAAGATGGAAACCTTAATGGGGAGCAGAAAGCGTCGTTCCTACACTTGTTTGGGTTGTTTGTTCTTTTTTTTGTTTTTAGACGGTGACCCCTGGTAACAAGCTTTATTTTAAACATTATTCTTGTGTTTATTAATTTATATAAAGTTTTTTAAATAATATTATTAATAATAACAATATTATCATTTATATAGCGCCAACAGTTTCCGCAGCGCTTTACAATAACCAAAGGGAATGAGATACAGATAAACGGACATAGGATGGAAAGGAGAGGTGTAGAGGGCCCTGCTCATAGGAGCTTACAATCTAGAGGATGGATCCCTCTGTGCACGTTCACAATGAGATGTGTTGGTGATGAATGATGATCTCTGGTTTGTGGTTAATCCTCCCTCTGTTTCTGTGCTACGTCTCTCCTGCTCAGGGAGCATCACACGCATGTGAAAACCTGTTAAGCATGAAGGAGTTCAGTTTGGCCCGGACGGTAAAGATTAACCCTGACAGCCCTCAGAAGAACGCCCGCTTCCTTGCGTTGGAGGTGAGAGAGACTCTGACTTACCTTCTGCGTATCGGCTTCTCCAAGGTCAGCACAGACCCCCCCCCCCAAAAAAGCCTTTAAAATGTCCCATCTGTATGAGATCCAGCCGCATAAGCCGCCGCTTCACAAGGTATCTGTGCAGCATTGACTCGAGGTTTGCCGATTCGCCCATATATCTCCCTAGTGACCTGCAGGTGCACAGGTTTGGTTATCGGGGACCACAAAGCCTTTTGGGTTGTGGTTGTATAGCCGCTGCTGCAGAGGGATATGCGACACACAGTGCCTGGAATGATTAATAATTTATATTCTACATCCCCAGGCTAATAAGATCCTGCTCGTGCCAACACCGCGGCTCCGTCATGGCTTGTTCAACAGGATAACCCCCCCATCCAGGGCCGGCAAAAACCTACTGAGAATCTGTTCCACTCCACAGGTACAGTGCACGCAGGCTGGACAAATTCAGGGGCCGTGGGAGCTGCAGCTCCAGGCCCAATCCCTAAAAATATGCCATGGGAAGTGTTAACTGGCTGGGTGGAGTAGAGGTAACATCATGCTCTATAACCGTGGAGACACAGGTTCGATTCCGGCCAGAGCACCTCTCCAGTAAGTGTCCTTGGGCAAGACACCTAACGGTACATACTCGTCACCCAGGACATACCTGAAAATGAGAGAAATCTCAATGTATCCTTCCTGGTAACCCCCCCCAACTGTTGGAGGTAGAAGAAAGGTGCAATCCAAGGGGAAGAGAGACAAGACAAAAGAACAATGCGAGGCGAGAGGGACGGGGCAAAGGAGCGAGGCGAGAGGGACAGGGCAAAGGAGCGAGGCGAGAGGGACAGGGCAAAGGAGCGAGGCGAGAGGGACGGGGCAAAGGAGCGAGGCGAGAGGGACAGGGCAAAGGAGCGAGGCGAGAGGGACGGGGCAAAGGAGCGAGGCGAGAGGGACGGGGCAAAGGAGCGAGGCGAGAGGGACAGGGCAAAGGAGCGAGGCGAAAGGGACAGGGCAAAGGAGCGAGGCGAGAGGGACGGGGCAAAGGAGCGAGGCGAGGCGAGAGGAAAAGGGCAAAGCACATGTATTGTATATTAACAAAATACTGATATAATAAAATAATGAAACACACATGCCCCCCACGCTACGCCACTGCTACCAGTCACCTTGTCCCAGTATACCCTAGCATAGTTCCACTCTCACACTATACCCAGTCACACTCTCTTTCCTAGTACCCCCAGATACTCTCCAAGTACCCCCCAGACATTCTCCCTGTACCCCCACTTTCTCCCAGTACCCCAGTCACACTCTCCAAGTACCCCCAGTCTCTCTCTCATTACCCCCACTTTCTCTCAGTACCCCAGACACACACACTCTCTCTCTCTCTGTCTCTCTCTCCCCACTTTCTCCGTCTCTCTCTCTCTCTCTCTCTCTCTCTCTCCCCACTTTCTCCGTCTCTCTCTCTGTCTCTCTCTCCCCACTTTCTCCCAGTCTCTCTCTCTCCCCACTTTCTCCCAGTCTCTCTCTCTGCCCACTTTCTCCCAGTCTCTCTCTCTGCCCACTTTCTCCCAGTCTCTCTCTGTCTCTCTCTCCCCACTTTCTCCCAGTGTCTCTCTCTGTCTCTCTCTGTCTCTCTCTCCCCACTTTCTCCCAGTGTCTCTCTCTCTCTCCCCCCACTTTCTCCGTCTCTCTCTCTCTTCTCTGTCTCTCTCCCCCCACTTTCTCCCAGTCTCTCTCTCTCTCCCCACTTTCTCCCAGTCTCTCTCTCCCCACTTTCTCCCAGTCTCTCTCTCTCCCCACTTTCTCCCAGTCTCTCTCTCTCTCTCCCCACTTTCTCCCAGTCTCTCTCTCTCTCTCCCCACTTTCTCCCAGTCTCTCTCTCTCTCCCCACTTTCTCCCAGTCTCTCTCTCTCTCTCCCCACTTTCTCTCTCCCTCTCTCTCCCCACTTTCTCCCAGTGTGTCTCTCTCTCTGTCTCTGTCTCTGTCTCTCTCTCTGTCCCAGTCTCTGTCTCTCTCTCTCTGTCTCTCTGTCCCCACTTTCTCTCTGTCTCTGTCTCTCTCTGTCTCTCTCCCCACTTTCTCCCAGTGTCCCCTCACTGTGGTCACGCTGCTCTGGTGTCACACCGTGTCGCCTACCTGCGTGGAGTTGCTGGTGGCCGGGGGTGGGGGAGCTGTCCAGGCGGCTTAGTGGAGACCGCATTTTATATGTGCTGCAGGGCAGGCACCTCCCTCCCTCCTTCCTGTTCAGCGGCTGCAGGGCTGGCACAGGGCTTCAAGGGGGGCTGACAAGCGTGGTACAGGATGTTCTGTTGAATAATGCTGCGCAGCTTCACGTGACTCATGTCAGCGTTAAGGAGGAGACAGGACATACTTTTCTGTCCTCGTCCTTCCTTCCGCCGGCACCGTAAAACTGGAGGCTGCCAGTGCAAGGGCCTCTCACGGACACTAGTGTCCATGAGCAGACACCTTGCTGATTCCTGCTGGAAAATATTAATGGTTCAAATTTCTTTTGAAATTTTTGCCCCTAAGAAAATTGCGCCCGAGGTCCCCCCCACACTACACCACTGAGTCTGTACGAGCGTATCACAGAGCTGCACAGCAATAAAACTCCCAGTAATGTGCAGTGTGTGTGAGCATTATTGCTGTGCAATACTGTGATGCCCTCATACACACTGCACATTCCACAGCAATAATGCTCACACACACCAGACATTGCTGTGAGTTTTATGGCAGTGTAGCTCAGCGATACGCTCATACATACTATTTTTTTTGGGGGGGGACGCAGCATTTCATCCTTGGACCCAGGCAGCACAGTTTCTTGGACCAGCCATGATAACCCCTATACTGAGACGAACAGAGCTTTTTTCATCTGCCTACAGATAAACCTGTGTTCTAGCATTCTCTCTCTGGTAATAAGCGAAAAAATGAGCATTAATCCCGCACCTTGCAGCCCGTCCCTCGCACCTTGCAGCCCGTCCCTCGCACCTTGCAGCCCGTCCCTCGCACCTTGCAGCCCGTCCCTCGCACCTTGCAGCCCGTCCCTCCCACCTTGCAGCCCGTCCCTCCCACCTTGCAGCCCGTCCCTCCCACCTTGCAGCCCGTCCCTCCCACCTTGCAGCCCGTCCCTCCCACCTTGCAGCCCTCTCCTCCTGTTTTCACCACCAACCCTTCTAGATTGTAAATTCCCACGGGAATAGGGCCTCGTTTCCTCCTGTACTGGTTTATCAAACTGTTGGTCAATCTTAGTGTATTGTAACCCTGTCTATATTGTGTTCATTGTCCAGCGCTGCGGAACATGCTGGCGCTTTATAAATAAAGAATGATAATCCAAGTAAATCAAATTTAAGTGGGTTGCTGCCATCTGGTGGCCATATCATGTATTGCAGTAGCCTCAACAGCAAATTTACCTGTCATGTAGTACAGTGCTGTCTGCTGGTTGTTGCCATCTGGTGGCCGTACCACGTATTGCAGTGCAGTGCTTTGACACACACCAATTATTTTTATTTTTTTGAGAAAGGATTTTACCAGGAAGGATACATTGAGATTTCTCTCGTTTTCAAGTATGTCCTGGGTGGCGAGTTTGTACCGTTAGGTGTCTTGCCCAAGGACACTTCTGGAGAGGTGCTCTTGCCGGGATTCAAACCTGTGTCTCCACAGGCTCTCTCCATGCAGAGCAGTGATGTTACCGCTACTCCACCCAGCCGGTACAATCCCTGCAGTCTTGCTGTTGGCATCCAGTTAATTCTCCATTTCTTTTTCTTCTTTTTTCAGGGAGTGAAAGAATACAGCGAACCCGTGGGTTTGGATGACTCGCTTAAAGTGGACATGGTGATAGTGGGCTCCGTGGCCGTGTCTGAAAAAGGTGAACGGTTTGAGATAACGATAATTATCAGGGTTATTCAGAGAGAAGTGAAAACCAGGAGAATGACTGGAGAAGTGTAAATTCTAGGTCAAAATAGCCAAACCAGAAAAATTCTCCCATTTATCTCACTTTCCAAATCGGCTATTTTGAGCTAAAATTTTCACTTCTCCAGTCATTCTCCTGGTTTTCACCTGTCTCTGAATAACCCTGTATATATTTATTCTTACGGTGACAAATACTGTGAGGGAATCAATGTATCTTCATGTAACGTGTTCTGCTCTATCAGTGCGTGGGAAGCATCGAAAAAACCCATACTCCTTTACAAAGCGCCAACATATTCTGCGGCGCTGTTCGACGGGTGGAACAAAACACACATAAAATTAACAAGTTTCGACACGTGGAGAACAACAGGAAAAAGGAGCCTGTCCCAGTGAGCTTACAATCTAAGAGGAGAGGGGTGTCCCACAAAGGTGAGGGTAAATAGCAGAGGATGGGGTGCAGGGGGGGCTGCGGGGGGATCGATCACGAAAGCTGCACTGTATATACTTTTTTTATAATCTTTTTTTATTTTCTTCACTCAGGCTGGAGAATTGGAAAAGGAGAAGGGTATGCGGACCTGGAGTACGCCATGATGGCAACCATAGGAGCAGTGACAAAACATACAGTTGTGGTCAGCGTGGTCCATGATTGTCAGGTACGTGTGAGCTCCCTTTCCATGCGATGACACACAGTAACAGGATGACATTCATAATGCTCCCTCATCCTACAACACATTGAACGCCCACCTGAGGGATTGCTGACGAAAAGCAGACCTGCGTGTTTTGGACAGTTTAGCAACTTTGAATGAAATTCAGAAAATGTATTGACCACCAAATGCTGGAGTCATTTGAAATGACACAAAGTGAAGAGGATTATGGGTGGTGACATCCATGGCAATCTGGAAATGTTTCTCTGTATGGATCTTGTCCAGAAGGAGGCGCTGGCCATTGTATCAATATGTATGGGCCATGGCGTTTATCCTTCTCTTACACAATCACCATGTTCGGTTTTGAAAGGGAAACACTTTCCACCATGACCTTAAAGCCTATATAAGTGGTCATGGTGACAGGAGGCTGCGCCACCCCTCCTCATTCAACTCAGGCCTGTCCCTGGCCGCCGTACCTGCGGATCGGTCTCACCTCTCCCAGGAGGCTGTCATTCAGTGGCTCCTGGACAACCTCTGCTTCATGATCTTTCAAAATCTTTTCGATAAAGTGTCAGCAGGTAAGAAGCTTCTGATTGGCTGGGTGCATCCAGCCACTTCCTGTACTTGGGCCACGAGAAGACGAGGCTACGTTGAAGGATAAAAAGCAAGGTTTCTTTTTTTTTTTTTAAAACTGACAGAGTGGGGTCAGCAAGGGTTAATCAGTTAACTGATCAGTTTGCAGCAAAAATAAATGTCCTTCCTTAATTCTCCTTTATTGGATATTTGTAAACGTGTGTAAATGTAACACTCTGGCTACATTTAATCAGCCAATAGGAGAGCCGGGAATCTGCCCCTCCAGGGGTTAATCTCTCAGTGTTTCTCTGCACTCCTAGGGGTAAACATACTTCTAGTTTTCTAGAAAGGTTTTGAGGGGCCCTTGTGTATCACATGCAGGTTCAGAGCGTATTTATTAACCCCCTGCATGCTGCCTGTGGGTCGGCTGTTCTGCTGTGAGTTCGTTGGTGTCGCATCGGCCACATCCATGTACATTAAATGCTCTCCAACTAAATATTGTCCTTTGTTGCCTCCCTCAGGTGCTGGATTTTCCAGAAAAACTTTTAGGAGATCATGACCTCACGGTGGATTACATCCTGACGCCAACACGAATTCTAAAAACAAACTGTACACGTCCAAAACCACAGGGAATTATATGGTCTATGGTGAGTTTTATGCAGATTTACAAGATCATGTCTGTCTGGAAACACATCTTTACCGCAGCGAGGATTTACTGATATGTCTGTATCACATAACACACAGAGAGGACACAATACAGGGAGTCTGGGATTTACTGATATGTCTGTATCACATAACACACAGAGAGGACACAATACAAGGAGCCTGGGATTTACTGATATGTCTGTATCACATAACACACAGAGAGGACACAATACAAGGAGCCTGGGATTTACTGATATGTCTGTATCACAGAACACACAGAGAGGACACAATACAGGGAGTCTGGGATTTACTGATATGTCTGTATCACATAACACACAGAGAGGACACAATACAAGGAGCCTGGGATTTACTGATATGTCTGTATCACAGAACACACAGAGAGGACACAATACAGGGAGTCTGGGATTTACTGATATGTCTGTATCACATAACACACAGAGAGGACACAATACAAGAAGCCTGGGATTTACTGATATGTCTGTATCACAGAACACACAGAGAGGACACAATACAGGGAGTCTGGGATTTACTGATATGTCTGTATCACATAACACACAGAGAGGACACAATACAAGAAGCCTGGGATTTACTGATATGTCTGTATCACAGGACACACAGAGAGGACACAATACAGGGAGTCTGGGATTTATTGATATTTCTGCATTACACACAATATAGGGAATAAGGGGCGCCTCTATATACAGGAGTGTACGGTTGTTGTCTTTTTCGGGGTTTAGATATATATATATATCTAATCGCTGGTGAGGGTGCCTGGCGGGGTATTGGGTACATTGGTATATGCACGATGGTGGGTACACGTCTAAGTGCTTGTGTTATGCTGCAGCTCACCTGGGAAATGATGTGTGAAATGCCCATCTTAAAGAAACTGCACGGCAGAGAAAAAATTGCCGGGAAAAACACCAGGCTGAAGAGTGATCGTGCCTTGCGCTTTGATGACCCAGACAGCGACTCAGGAGACGTGTCCACCCTCTATATAGGGAACATTCCCCCCACAACAAGGCTCGGCGAGTTTAAGGAAATCTTGCAGGACAGGGGGGCACCAGCTTTACAAGTCAACTGGCAAATAGCGTATCAGAGGGCCTTCCTGATCTACCCAGACCCGCGCCAAGCCAGGGAGGCACTGCGAAGCTTGAAAGGGTTAATCATCAGCACTACTCCTCTCTGGGTTAATATGGCGAGACCTCGGCAAAGCAAAGAGGCCGATTAAACAATGACCCGGGGCCACAAACTGACAGCGGGCGAATGCAGCGCTTTAACTCGGGGCTTGAAATCATGTGGTGTATGAGAAGAGTCATTACATGTAACTACTGAACTTCCAACTATGGATCATCTATTTCTGCTAAAAGAAGCCAAAAAAAAATGTCTGTTTTTTGAGGCTGATTATTAACCCTTGGCACGCTGCGGCAGTAACATTGCGCCGTGGAGGATCTGCAGTGAAATGCTTAAGCATTTTACCCTTATTTCTGTTCCACCATTACCTTTCTCTTAAGTTACCTTTACTTCCCTCCAACAACCCAAACCCCCCCCCCCCCCGCTCTCCCCATAAATAAAACACACGACAAAAGTATTGGCGGTTTCAAAAGGTCACGTCTTTTATTTATTAAGGCCAAAAAATCATTGCCTTTTGTGTCAGAATTATCAGCGATCCTCGCTTTCTTGGAATAGGTAACACCAGATAACACTGGTACAATAGATCCAGCCAGATAACACTGGCGACCGCAATGAACCACCAGCATTGCCCAGAAATATCGGCCGGCCCCACGTGGCTAAGCTAGCGCGACCACATGCTGCTCTCTTTATAGCAGGCCGAGAGGACCTGCAAACCAGGAGGCACCTGTGTTTGGCCGCACAAACCACCACACAGACCCCCTAACCTACAGACCCTCCCCCTCTATCGCCTCTCCACGTGCCAGGGCCGCATATTTCACCGTCCGAGGTAACTGTTCATATAATCCCTCAGTTTTGGCCGCACAAACCACCAGCTGGCTTCAAGTAACCTGGTGAAATTATCTGACTGCCACCTCAACTAACCATGTCTTTACTCAAAAACAGTCCCCCCCCCCCCCCGGTTTTGGCCATAGAAAACCAGCAGCCGAAGTAACTGCCAATACAATCCCCCAGCTTTGGCCGCATAAACCACCAGCTGGCTTCATGTAACATGGTGAAATTATCTGACTGCCACCTCAACTAACCATGTCTTTACTCAAAAACAATCCCCCTCCGGCTTTGGCCATAGAAAACCACCAGCCGAAGTAACTGCCAATACAATCCCCCAGCTTTGGCCGCACAAACCACCAGCTGGCTTCATGTAACATGGTGAAATTACCTGACTGCACCTCAACTAACCATGCCCATATCTAAAGCAATCCACCGGTTTTGGCCGCACAAACCACCAACCGGCTTCCTGCGACATGGTATGACTCCATATGGGAACCCGCGGGCGGTCTTGAAATGACTGGCGGAATCACCACTTCATTTGCCCCTATCCGTGGTCAAGCTGCTCTCTGACGACGTGACCTTTTTGACTTGGTAAACAGGCAGTAACCTAAAAACAGGGTGAGTAGGGTGGGAAAAAGAAAAAAGGTTAGACTGATTTTTCTGTGTCTTGCTTTCCTTTCTTTTACCCCTACCCCTCCCCTTTCTGTTATCTGCCCCCGAGACCCAATCCCAGCGATAATCGTAAAACAAAAGGGGAACCATTGTAACTCCTCCCAACTTTCTACTTTTTCTTTAAACAGGGAAATTGCTTAAGCTTCTCGTCAGTACTAAGCATTTTACCCTTATTTCTCTTCCACCATTACCTTTCTCTTAAATTACCTTTTACTTCCCTCCATCAACCCAAACCCCCTCCCCACCCCTCCCCACCCCTCACCCCTGCTCTCCCCATCCCTCACCCCCGCTCTCCCCATAAATAAAACACACAACAAAAGTATTGGCGGTTTGAAAAGGTCACGTCTTTTATTTATTAATTAAGGCCAAAAAATCATTGCCTTTGTGGCAGAATTATCAGCGATCCTCTCTTTCTTGGAATAGGTAACACCAGATAACACTGGTACAATAGATCCAGCCAGATAACACTGGCAACCACAATGCACCACCAGCATTGCCCAGAAATGGCGGCCGGCCCCACGTGGCTAAGCTAGCGCGACCACACACTGCTCTCTTTATAGCAGATAGCAGGCCGAGAGGATCTGCAAACCAGGAGGCACCTGTGTTTGGCCGCACAAACCACCACACAGACCCCCTAAACTACAGACCCTCCCCCTCTATCGCCTCTCCACGTGCCAGGGCCGCATATTTCACCGCCACCAAAAATGAGGACCCTCATTTTCTGCCACCAATAAAAGACCGTGACCCTTTCACTTACCTTACCCAAGGTTCTTTATCTCACCTTCAGCGCCGTCAACAAAAATGTTGCTCCCTGCCTCAGACAAATGGACCCCTCTTCCCTATCCCCTTAATGCCCACTTTAGTGAGGCTGACCTAGGTTCACTCCCCTCTTTGTGCCCACAGTGTGAATAGCCGCCCAGCGCACATAGGAGTGTCCCGGGATCCATACGCTCTTGGCCCGTTCTGAAAGAAACCCAAAAACAGAAGCTATTAACGCCCAAAATACATACTAACTTTTATAGCAACTGAAATTACCCAAACCTTAATATAGAATTTTTTATTTTATTTTCCCCCCCCCCTCATTTCTGCGGCGGCCTTACATAACACCTATACGCATCCGACTTTCATCTCCACGTGTTTTAATATATAGAGACATATAAAATGTCGGCAGATAAGAACCTTTCGGCCCATCTAGTCTGCCCAATTACATGGATACTTTACCTGGATTTATCTTTTGTTTAGGATAGCATTATGCCTATCCCATGCCTGCTTAAATTCAATCACTGTTTTGGCCTCTACCACTTCTACTGGAAGGCTGTTCCATGTATCCACCACCCTCTCAGTAAAATAATGCTTCCTGATGTTACTTTTAAACCTTTGCCCCTCTAATCTAAGACTATGTCCTCTTGTCTTGCTCCTTAGGGTAAACAAACTGCGCTGCCGTGGTGGCTGCACCCATTCTGAGAGAATGCGGGGCAATGCCATCCCCTTTCCATCCCAGCAACAATACAGCCTTTTCCAAAGCCGCTTTGAATTGAAACCTGGACAAATTGGTTCCAACCTCATGCCTCAAAAAACACATGGCCGTTTGCAGGAGCCGCCTCCAAATAACCTCTAAGCATTTTACCCTTAAGTTACCTTTACTTCCCTTCAACCCCCCAAACCATCCCCCCACCCCCCGCTCTCCCCATAAATAAAAACACATGACAAAAGTATTGGCGGTTTGAAAAGGTCACGTCTTTTATTTATAATCAAAGGCCAAAAATCATTGCCTTTGTGGCAGAATTATCAGCGATCCTCGCTTTCTTGGAATAGGTAACACCAGATAACACTGGTACCATAGATCCAGCCAGATAACACTGGCAACCGCAATGAACCACCAGCATTGCCCAGAAATAGCGGCCGGCCCCACGTGGCTAAGCTAGCGCGACCACACGCTACTCTCTTTATAGCAGATAGCAGGCCGGGAGGATCTTCAAACCAGGAGGCTACCTGTGTTTGGCCGCACAAACCACCACACAGACCCCCAGATCCTCCCCCTCTATCGCCTCTCCACGTGCCAGGGCTGCATATTTCACCGCCACCAAAAATGAGGACCCTCTTTTTCCGCCACCAATAAAAGACCGTGACCTTTTCACTTACCTTACACAAGGGTCTTTATCAGCCCTTCGATGTTGCCCCCGAAAAGGGTGTTCCTCGCCTTGGACAAATGGACGCCGTCATTCCAAAACGATTCCTCCTGCATTGTCACTATGTTCTGATGCTCCAAAACCTTTCCTCCCATCTCCAGCATAATCTTTTTCGCTGCCTGGTTTAGCTTCTTTCTCCCGATGTATCCTGCACCCTGCAGTTCCTCCACACTATCTGAACATCCGGCCATTCCTTCCTGAACCACCTAAGTGTTTCCCGGACCCTATTCTGAAAATCTATCGTTGTCATAGCCCCTATGTCGTTACCCCCTAAATGCACTATCATTATATCTGGCTTCCCCACCTTCTCCTAGATTCCTGTGCTACCCCTAAAAACTGCGCCCACCCCATACCCCTCCTTCCTATCCACCTAATGCCCGCTTTAGTGAGGCTGAACCCTAGGTTCACTCCCATCGTTGTGCCCACAGCGTGAACAGCCGCCCAGTGCACATAGGAGTGTCCCAGGATCCATACTCTCTTCGCCCGCTCTGAAAGAAAAAACCCAAAAAACAGAATATTAACGCTCAAACACATACCAACTTTTTATCGCGACTGTAAATTGAATCAGGGTTATATACCTACCCCCGCTTATTCACAACCCTCTCTTCTCTAACTTAGTAAATTATGAAATACCAGCTAGCCTGTAAACAAATTCCCTTTCCCCATCGCTGTTTAATCCTAACTGCTCGCGATCTGCCAGAGAAATGAAGGTTTATTAATTTTATTTTTTACCCAAAAACAGAATATCCCCTATCATTATATCTGGCTTCCCCCACCTTTTCCTAGATTGAATATAGAATATTTGATACAGTCCTAACCTCAACATCTGAGGGTTGGGATTTAGGGGTTATTATTGCAGAGGATCTAAGGGTAAGTAGTCAATGTAATAGAGCAGCAGGAAATGCTGGCAGAATGCTTGGTTGTGTAGGGAGAGGTATTAGCAGTAGGAAAAGGGAAGAGCTCATGCCACTGTACAGAGCACTGGTGAGACCTCGCTTGGAGTACTGTGTGCAGTACTGGAGACCATATCTCCATATAGGATATAGACACCTTAGAGAGAGTTCAGAGAAGGGCTACTAAAATGGTGTATGGCTTGAAGGAGAAAAGTTACCAGGAAAGGCTTAATGATCTTAACATGTATAGCTTGGAAAAAAGACGAGATAGATGAGATATGATAGAAACATTTAAATACGTAAAGGGAATCCACAAGGTAGAGGAAGGGAGTATATTTAAAAGGAAACAAAGTAGCAAAACAAGAGGACATAGTCTTAGATTAGAGGGGCAAAGGTTTAAAAGTAACATCAGGAAACATTATTTCACTGAGAGGGTGGTGGATACATGGAACAGCCTTCCAGCAGAAGTGGTAGAGGCTAAAACAGTGATTGAATTTAAACAGGCATGGGATAGGCATAAGGCTATCCTAAACAAAAGATAAATCCAGGTAAAGTATCCATGTAATTGGGCAGACTAGATGGGCCGAAAGGTTCTTATCTGCCGACATTTTCTATGTTTCTTTCCATCCCAGCAACGTTACAGCCTTTTCCACAGCCGCTTTGAATTGCAACCTGGACAAAATTGGTTCCATCCTCATGCCTCAAAAAACATATGGCCGTTTGCAGGAGCCGCCTCCAAATAACCTCTTACATAACACCGGGCATACCTTCATTTAACCTCTGTATTACGCTCCAGTCTTTGTGTAATATAACCTCCCCCCTCTAAGTAATGGATTCCTTTTGTTTTCACATGCTTCTGTGCCCCTCGCCCCCCCCAGCAACCAAGGTCGCCCAGCTCACGGTTATCTGATGCATTGTTCCTAGCTGGATGTGATTACATTGTCTCTGCACCTTTCCTCTCTGTGTGTGTGTGTCCCTTGCACAATGTAAATCAATGCAGTCTCCATTTTGAGTTGGGCCATAAGCAGTACTACTGCGAAATACTGACTTCAAGGGGAGCAGTCTGCCCGTGGACAGGAACCCCTACGTTACAGCCTCGTCCCTCGAATGCCCTCTGGGTTAAGCTAAATGGGGACTTCTCTAAAGGACCAGCCATTCTACCTAACAGCACCTCCTTCCCCCACTTTTCTCTCAATATTTCTGGCAGCATATGCTGATTTCAACTGCTTTACTTTCCTACCCCCCTTCGCTTCACCCCTAATCAGTATCTTGAAGCCTTTCATAAAAAACCCTTACTCCATTCTCCTTATCCTCCATCTTAAGGCTCGCCAGCCCTGGAATCCTTTACCAAGTCTTTAACCCACGTCTTTAACCCACGTCTACCAATGAAACGGTTCCTTGCTTAGTATATTAATCTATAGGCCCGAAGTTAAGTCAACCTACCCAAAATAGTGAAACAGCATTTGCTAACATACAAAATCACTGTTTAGTTGATAAGCCTCTTCAGAAATTATAACAGACACATTTAGATGTGTATTTGGTTAGTAATTGTTATATTCACAAGTCTGGCAGAAACCATCTGGATTAATTTAGTTGCGCAAATGTAAATTTAAACAGATTATACAGTTACTGCTGCCGCACTTCCTCATTGACAGCAGACCATGTGACTTTTTGAGGTTTAAGATGGCTGCCAGCCATGCGGTCACTGATTACCTATGTTTATAAGATCATACAGACTATACAAATAATAAGGTTTGATCAAGTATTACAAAGTGAAGCAAATATCAATGAGCATATTCTAGCTAAAATGCAAATCACTATAACGGGTAAATTAGTGCGTATTTAACCAAATAGATTACACACACACACATACAGTATAATGTCAAAATAGAGACAAATTCACAGAATTAATACACTTAATACTTATCCACTCCCAGGCTTTCTTATGATGATGGTACGAGTGGGAAAGATGAGGGAGTTGTTGCTCATGTTTCCTCCATTTCGGAGATTAGTCTCTCCTCTCCCTCAATAAAGACAAAGTTAGCGTTCTGAAATAATTATTTACTCACACTGTAGCAAGTGCGCAAAAAAGATTGTACATTACTGCGTGTCACTTCAAAAATTGCCTCAATTAGTATAGTGAACTTAAATACAGTATACAAATGAGTTTATTCATCAACTTATTGCTTAGCTCTTGGAGTTACTTTATTTATTTCACATACACCCAGGTGAGACAACCCCCCCTCGCTTCCAGAATACATTACAGATAACAACAGGCTCCAGCCACTGGACAATAGAAATTACAGTCATCACAATGGAATGTTTACCCTTGCTTCTCTAAACAGTGTGCTTAGGGAAACCCAGGATGTTAGAGTGCAAGCTCTTGAGCAAGGGGCCTCTCCTACTGTTTAATGAGTGCAAAATATAACAACTTATAACTGTAACATACAGATACACACTTTGACAACAGCATAGCACATCACACAACACTCTAGACTATATAGAAGAGACAATAAACTGTAAAGCAAAATACTTGCAAATAAACATTGGGGCGGCCGTTTTATCACAGATTGCTTTGTATGCTTCCGGCCTGTTCAGTACAAAAATGACTGCAGCTCATTAAAATGTATCGATTTTGGAGTGCTATTTGGTGCTAAATCACCCACTATTCATGTGTGTGATTCTTAAAATTGACCGTCAGTCATTTACTAGAGTGAGCACTTTAACTATAAAGGCACAGCAATCTTCAGACAGACACAGGCAAAATTACTGAAACCCAAATGCACCTAATAACATACAAAACAACAAATCACTGAATTCTGGCCGAGTTATACAGAACAATTAACCTATTCATAATTACTATCACGCAGATACTACACAAAATTAACAAGGGAATACAGTATTGCAAAGTGTAACAAATATCAAAAAGCATCTACTAAATAAAACCTACAAATCAATACAATGGAAAAAAAAACCTGCACCTATTTATCCAAGTATTAATAGAACTAGGAATATATATATTTAGCAGACTATAATAATAGGGAATATATAACAGATTGATGCAGCCAGTAATACTTATCCAGTCGTTGGTTTTCATTTGATGATGGTGATGGTAAAATGGAGTTACCTGACCAGAAAGAAAAAAGGTTAGACTGATTTTTCTGTCCCTTGCTTTCCCTTCTTTATTACCCCTGCCCCTCCCCTTTTCTGTTATCTGCCCCCGAGACCCAATCCCAGCGATAAACCTAAAACAAAAGGGGAACCAATTTTAACTCCTCCCAACTTTCCACTTTTTCTTAAACAGGGAAATTGCTTAAGCTTCTTCGCTCCCAATCAGTCTCTCGTCAGTACGGAGCAGTAATGTTATGTCGCTCAACTATCCATGTTGTTTGAATGTATTCAGCGTAATATTGCTGCTCCGTAGGAATAAGGAAACATTCTGTGTGTCTTGTAGCTCGTACATGGTGCCTCTGGAAGTCACATCTCCTTGCAGATGTGCCCCCCCATTCTCCTCCTGCCCCAATCTGGTAAAGTCGTGGGGTGAAGTGGAAGACCCAGGGTCACAGGCAGCCGGGAAATTCAAAATCCCAGTTGCTAGTCACCAGATGGGTCACTAGGTATGGATGTGC
This sequence comes from Leptobrachium leishanense, assembly GCA_009667805.1. NCBI lineage: Eukaryota > Metazoa > Chordata > Amphibia > Anura > Megophryidae > Leptobrachium > Leptobrachium leishanense. The sequence continues at coordinate 11,393,505 of CM019072.1, read as the reverse complement.
ATACAATCTGGTGCACATATACCCACACAGTATGCCACCCCAAAGCGTGTCCTGGTGAAACACTGTGCAGGAAAAACACGATTGCATCGTGACTCGCCTGGGTTGACGCTCTCTGTGCGCGTTCAGGAGTCTCCATGTGCTTATCTTTGCTGCTGCTTCATGACGTCACTGCAAAACATACATTGGTGTTGTAAAGTGTGAGCGGTGATGTTTTCGGGGCTTACAGTAACACCGCGCTGATGAGTCATTACATCGATGGGCAGAAGGTGGCTCAGAGAAGATACAATGTGCACAGACATACCTCACAGGGACGGCTGGGACAAATGACACGTCATACCCGAGCAGACTGTAACATCGGGCTATGTGTAACTCCCTTTCAAATTGGAGCACAATGTGATCCACTATGACTGATCTTTCATTCTTAAAGGGCCAGTACCACCAAAAAATGAAACGTCCTTATTGTGTTTATTTCTGTCGCTGATCTCTTACATGTGCTTTGTTTTTCTCCTGTTTAGTTAAGATAATATTTCCCTCTATATGTGTCATTGGGTGCATCCATTGTGTGATATTCTCCTCTATATGTGTCACTAGGTGCATCCATTGTGTGATATTTCCCTCTGGATGCGCCCAGTGACACATATATTGTGTGATATTTTCCTCTGTATGTGTCACTGGGCACATCCATTGTGTGATATTTTGTATCTTTCCATCACTTGCTCCTCACTGTGTGTCTTTGGCCATAGAATAGAGCGAATGGGTCAGTCACCGATTCACATCATTGTATTGTGTGTGATGTACTCAGATGACACCACCAGGTCCAGGGGGTAGATTCACCATAAGATATCATTCCACTTCCATCTCTTATCTCAGGTAACACAGACAGCACAACAGATCCCCCGCAGCTGTATCTAAACATCCCACCCCTTTATTGTTTTATCCAATACCACAGCTGTACAGTGAGACTTGCCATAAGATTTTGGTAAATGTTGCATCATGGGTTAAATCCACAAAATAGAAACAGGAGATAAAAACCTAACTTTATTTTCCTTTTATTACAAGTAATTAATTAAAGCAAAGGGAAAAAAAAAAATCTGCAGCAGCATGTGTTTTATAAAGTGTTTTATAATGCGTTTTATTTGTAATGCACAAGTAATGTAGTTACAGCTTGTGTACGTGGTGGTAGTGTCCCTTTTAAAGGTTTTCTTTTTTAAGTTCTAAAAGTGTTTCTTATGTTGATAAATAATTCTATGTGTCTGTCATACGTCTATATGTGTAAAGAAAGTTTTTAATGGTTTTTGTGTTTTTCCTTTTTCAGAAAAAGTGCGCTCTGTTTATTTGAATTGAACGTTACTAATACTTACCTTTCTTTGCTAAAACTTTGTGAAAATAAAGGTAAAACTTCCACACGGGTTTGTCTTTGTATTTTTTTTCTTTTTAATCCAAAACCGTTTTTATTGTTTTTTCCACTTGCTTTCGGTGACCTTCTATTGTACGGCCTGTCGGAAACAAAGAAAAGCCGTGTAAACCAGCCCGTGCACAGAGGTACAGGAGCAGCAGGGTAAGTGTTAAATGTATTTTATTACAGGTATGTCCCTCTCATTAATTCCTCACGATAATGGTTCGGTGGGTCAGTCTTTACAGCTATAGGGGCAGATTCACTAAATAGCTGATGGTCAGTACTGGCAGGCGCTGGAATACCAGATCTTTCAAAGTCATGGTACTCAGAGGGCAATAAGGGAAGTCACACTCAGCACAGGACCAGAGGCTTCCAAGTAGTAGTCACTGCACCTCTCCTAACAACCACTAGATGTCACTCCAAAGCCATCCTATGTTTGCCTGTTCCTTTCCTGCAGACATTCCTCAGAATACTTCTTTCCTTGTGCATGACATCAGTCAGGGTTTAAAGCAGTGTTTCCCAAACCTGTCCTCAGGACCTGCAGACAGGCCAGGTTTGCAGGATATGTGCCGCACAGCACAGGTGATGTGATTTGCTGCTCAGTGATTGCAGGATTCAGTCTGCATTTCCCCAAGGTAATCCTTAAAACCTGGCCTGTTAGGGGGACTTGAGGACCAGGGTTGGGAAACACTATCCTACAGTCTTAAAGGGACACCGCTACCACCACTTACATAACCTGTAACTAGATTACGTGTGCATTACAAAAAAAAACACTTTATAAAACACAGCAGCACAGCTTTTATAATCTTTGTTTTTCTGTGACGTAATTGCATGTAAAAAAGAAAAGAATTGGGTATTTTATCTCCGGTTGTCATTTTGTGGATTTTTCCCATGATGCAACATTAATCAAAATCTGTGCAAAAAGATTTGCTTTACTGCTGTGGTTTAACAGTTAGTTAATGAGGAATGTTTAGATAAGGCTGCAGGAGGTTATTGTTCTCCAGGCTAACTGAGATAAGATCTGGCATCTGAATGCGATAAAACAGAGATCTTAAAAAATTTCTAATCTACACCCCCCCCCCCGTGATGTCCTTTGAATACATCCCACAAGCATACATAGGGTTTCTAATTTGGGCTAGGTTTCTAAGAGTAGCCCTAACCTTAAAATGAGCATAAATAGAAACATAATCCTTAAACGAGCATAGAAACCTAACCCAAATTACAAACTGTATTTATGTTTTGTTTTAAGGGTTAGGATTACTTTTAGAGTTTCTACTTCAGGTTAGGTTTCTAAGAATAACCCTAAAACGAGCATAGAAACCTAACCAGAATTACAAACCCCAAGAGTAACCCTAACCTTTAAACAAGCATAAATACGGTTTGTAATTTGGGTTAGGTTTCTATTTATGCTCGTTTTAGGGTTAGGGTTACTCTTAGAAACCCTATTTATGCTTTTTAAGGGTTAGGATTACTCTTGGGGTTTGTAATTGGGGTTAGGTTTCTATGCTCGTTTTAGGGTTAGGGTTACTCTTAGGGTTTCTAATTCGGGTTAGGTTTCTAGGAGTAACCCTAACCCTAAATTGATCATAGAAACCTAACCCGAATTACAAACCCCAAGAGTAACCCTAACCCTTAAAAAGCATAGATAGGGTTTCTAATTCAGGCCAGGTTTCTATCTATGCTTTTTAAGGGTTAGGGTTACTCTTGGGGTTTGTAATTCGGGTTAGGTTTCTATGATCAATTTAGGGTTAGGGTTACTCCTAGAAACCTAACCCGAATTAGAAACCCTAACCCTACAACGAGCATAGAAACCTAACCCCAATTACAAACCCCAAGAGTAATCCTAACCCTTAAAAAAGCATAAATAGGGTTTCTAAGAGTAACCCTAACCCTAAAACGAGCATAAATAGAAACCTAACCCAAATTACAAACCGTATTTATGCTTGTTTAAAGGTTAGGGTTACTCTTGGGGTTTGTAATTCTGGTTAGGTTTCTATGCTCGTTTTAGGGTTAGAGTTTCTACTTCAGGTTAGGTTTCTAAAAGTAATCCTAACCCTTAAAACAAACCTAAATACGGTTTGTAATTTGGGTTAGGTTTCTATGGTCGTTTAAGGATTATGTTTCTATTTATGCTCGTTTTAGGGTTAGGGTTACTCTTAGGGTTTCTAATTCAGGCCAGGTTTCTAAGAGTAACCCTAACCCTAAAACGAGCATAAATAGAAACCTGGCCTGAATTAGAAACCCTATTTATGCTTTTTAAGGGTTAGGGTTACTCTTGGGGTTTGTAATTCGGGTCAGGTTTCTAAGGGTTAGAGTTAGGTTTCGGTTTATACTTAGACACCTAAGCCTTAAATAAGCACAAATAGTAACCTAACACTAATACTATCCCTAGTTTAGTTTTACCATAACCCAGAAACTCGGCTTCCATAAAATGCTCCCATGTGAATTCGGCTGCTTGTGAAAAGGCCTTTTACAGTTCATATGGTATTCATGGTGCAGTGGGACACTACATGAAAGGTTTTACCACTATATTTTCACTTTAAGTACCAAGTGTGAAGGATAGCGAAATAAATCACGTTGACATTATGGGCTGGTAATAAATGACCCAAAGAGCTTTTCATACCCCAGGTGTACCTGTGAGGTCATCTCCTGTGGCTGGACAATGGTTAGGATAATTGAGTGTAATGGGACAGGGTGGAGGTGACATGACAAGCAGATGGGGTGTGTGTCCCCCAAACAGATTGAGCTGCTGGAGCAGCAGATAGTGCTAATCTCTCCCGCTTCCTGAGCTGTCAGGATACACGATGAAAGTGACCGCCGAGCAAAACGCCTGAACTTTCAGCCTCCTGCTCTCTTATCTCGGATACACCTGCTGCTTTAAAGACATCCCCGGCCTGGATATATTCCATCTTCTAGATATCAGAATGGGAACGCCCCGTGTTATTAAACACCCCCTAACTCGCCCGCATTCTTGACCTGCGTGAAATGACGCGGGAGACTCCGCCGGGGCTCGTCCTCGCATCCCTGGTATTCTATTCATGTCTATCACACTGCTGCGTATGGAAATGTTTTATTATGTGTTATTGATTAATAAAATCTTTCCCGCCCGCCTCGCACGCGCAGGGTGACCACTGACCGCATCACGCATGGACTTTAAAAACCAGGATTTCGGATTACTCGCGTCTGAAGTATAGACTGTGGCCGGTGACGGACGAGACGGAGACCCTGGACCTGTTTATCGTGAGACGCGTAAAGGCAAAGGCGGCTTCAAGAAAGAAAGTCTTTTTAAACCCAGGATTAAACCTAAATTAGTATATAGAAGCAAACAAAAACACACAAAGTGGCAAATACCGGCTGCCTTTTGGCTATCTATGCCACTGGTGCCGGTATTATAAATTATATTTGTGTACATAAATAAAATGATCTTTATTATATATTAAACCATTGTGTGTTTAGTTGCCAGATATAGTCATACCTAGAACAATTCATCATTTTTTTTTTAACGGTGTTTGTTTAATATACAATAAAGATTGTTTTATTTATAATGCACCAGCGGCATAGATAGCCAAAAGGCAGTCTTTTTAAGGTTAAAGCGTTTTATATAAAGGGTTAAAATCAAACCTAAGAGCCCTAATTAATCCAAAATTTAAAGAAATAATAGCGGTTATTAGACGGCGTGGGTTAAACCGAGAAGCCTCCCTTCCCTCCTCTTCAGCCGCTCCGATCTCTACTACTCCTGTAAATCAAAACAAATGACAAATAAGTAGTCATTTCTTTCCCAGGGTGCCGAGTGTCCTCTGTATCAGGAAAAACCTCTCCGAGCAGAGACCGCCACATCTTTACTGCTCTGTTTATTGTGCTGTAGGTGAAATCTCTGTTCAGCTCTTGTTTGTCCTTTGTACAGTCCTGTTAAGGAACAAGTAAGCAGAGATCGGTTGTGCTGACACTGTATGTATTGGTCGAACGCGCTCCCCATCACCCCAGTTCATTTAGTATAATGTAAGCGTATACGTTGCTCTTACCTTGTTACGGGAAGGAATCTTTGCGCTGGTTTTGGAGCTGCCTTCGAGGTTTTTCCTCGGGTCGGCTTCAGGTTGTGACTCAGGTCCCGTATCCCTGTCAGAAATGATTTGGAAATACAGTGCATACTCCTTTCTCCTTCATCACACCCCCTCATGTTACCATCAATATCCAGGCTGTCCATCTCCAGCCCCTCAGGTATTCATGGCCTAAACTTCCCTGAATTCTTGGAATGTAATAGATGGTCAGGGAATCATGGGAGTTGTAGTACAGAGACATCTGAGGGGGCTGTATTTTGGCAGCCCTGATCTACATCGTGATGCAATGTAGCGCCTGACACGTCACCTCTCTCTGTGTGCTGTCTGTGCTGTCTGTGTGCTCTGTCTGTGTGCTGTCTGTGCCGGCCTGTGTCTGTGTGTGCTGTGATGTGCTGGCCTGTGTCTGTGGCCGCCTGTGTCTGTGTGCTCTGACTGTGTCTGTGCCAGCCTGTGTCTGTGTGCTCTGACTGTGTCTGTGCCAGCCTGTGTCTGTGCCGCCTGTGTCTGTGTGCTCTGTCTGTGTCTGTGTACTGTCTGTGCCAGCCGTGTCTGTGTGTGCTGTCTGTGCTGTCTGTGTGCTCTGTCTGTGTGCTGTCTGTGCCGGCCTGTGTCTGTGTGTGCTGTGATGTGCTGGCCTGTGTCTGTGGCCGCCTGTGTCTGTGTGCTCTGACTGTGTCTGTGCCAGCCTGTGTCTGTGCCGCCTGTGTCTGTGTGCTCTGTCTGTGTCTGTGTACTGTCTGTGCCAGCCGTGTCTGTGTGTGCTGTCTGTGCCGGCCTGTGTCTGCATGTGCTGTCTGTGCCGGCCTGTGTCTGCATGTGCTGTCTGTGCAGAACTGTGTAGCGCTCACTCCCGGAGGAGCCGCTGAATTTAAACCTCGGGTCAGTCTCCCCGCACTAGGGAATAAATATACTCCAGCACCGTTGTGGATTTTATAAGTTATATAGTTTACTGAATAAACTGGCATATAAAGACCAGCACGGTATACGTATATATATTTACAGTAGTTCGTAATGCGAGAAACGCGCAGCGGAAAAGGAATTTTAACCCCTTCGTGGTTGGAGTGTGAGTCCCGTACAGGTTGTGTCCCAAGAAAGTGTACGTGTATGCGTGTATTGGTACCCGGGTACATGATTCAACTGGCCAGTGAATGATTTCAATGTGTCTTCGACTAGTCACGTTGGGCCCTGTAGGTTTTTGACAAAACTGCAGCGTGCTTTATTATTTTTACTGTGGCCGGGAAGGCTCTCACCCATCCGCCAGATACTCTGCGCTCTGCTCGACCCAGGACGTATCTCCGCTCGATCTGACTGGGACTCTGTGTCACCGGATCTGCTGTCTTGCTTGTCTGTTTCTGCCACAAGATGCTCAGCTCACCGCCTGCACTCCCATTAGATCATCTGTGGTCTCCTAACTCGGGGTCCTTCAGCATCCTCTGTATCTGTGTAAACTTCTCAGCGGTGGATCACTAGGTCTTTGGCAAGTAAAGTGAATCGATCTCCAGCTCCGCAAGGCCGCACCTGCGCTCCGGCCTGGTCACGATCGTTGTCTCTCTTACATGCGTCTTACTCTCTTCACTCCTCTGCGCGCTCTGCTCGTTCTCCCCACGAGGCTGCGGATGTCAGTCTCTCCTGCCCACCCACTTCCTGTTCCCGCCGCAAAGCATGCTAGAAAATGTAGTCCCATTGTCCAGTGTCTTACATTGCGCTTGTCTCCCTCTGGTGGCCAAAAATAAGTACTACAGCAACCGTGTTCTAACCCAGCGCTACAACTGTGTCTGCGTGTACGGTCTGAGCAGGCCTGTGTCTGTGTGTGCTGCCTGTGTCTGAGCAGGCCTGTGTCTGTGTGTGCTGTCTGTGCCGCCTGTGTCTGCGTGTGCAGTCTGAGAAGGCCTGTGTCTGTGTGTGCTGCCTGTGTTTGAGCAGGCCTGTGTCTGTGTGTGCTGCCTATGTCTGTGCCTCCTGTGTCTGTGTGTGCTGTCTGTGCCGCCTGTGTCTGTGTGTGCTGTCTGTGCTCTGTATGTCTGTGTGTGCTGTCTGTGCCGCCTGTGTCTGTGTGTGCTCTGTGTGTGTGCTGTCTGTGTGTTCTGTTTGTGTCTGCGTGTGCTGTCTGTGCAGGCCTGTGTCTGTGTGTGTGTGCTGGCCTGTGTCTGCATGTGCTGTCTGTGTTGGCCTGTGTCTGCATGTGCTGTCTGTGAAGGCCTGTGTCCGTCTTTGTGATTCTTATGGCAAAAGTGTATAAATCATATACAGTTCGTCCTATGGATCCTATGAATCTCCTTAACATCACATCCACATGCCTGTATGTTACGTTTACTGTTCTGTCTCATCTCCTCTTCCACACTGGATTCCCTCGGCAGATTGTCGCACAGACACTGGATTCCCTTGGCAGATTGCCGCACAGACACTGGATTCCCTCGGCAGATTGCCGCAGAGACAGAGGCGGCTCTCCAATTAGGCAGTTAAGGCGGCCGCCTAAGGCCTCACCTCCCTGGGGCCTCGCAAGGTTGCTCTTTGGAATGAAACTCTCAGGTGAACGGTGTAGGACTTACAGCAGTTTGCAGATGTGCCTCCCACTTGTTAAAGGACCAAAGGTAATGGGACAATTGGCTTCTCAGCTGTTCCATGGACAGGTGTGTGATATTCCCTCATTACCCCAATTACAATATGCAGATAAAAGGCCCAGAGTTCATTTCAAGTGGGCTATTTGCATTTGGAATCTGTTGCTGTCAACTCTCAAGATGAGATCCAAAGAGCTATCACTATCCGTGAAGCAAGCCATCATTAGGCTGGAGAAACAAAACAAACCCATCAGAGAGATAGCAAGAACATTAGGCTTGGCCAAAACAACTGTTTGGAACATTCTGAAAAAGAAAGAACGCACAGTGAGCTCAGCTACACCAAAAGACCCGGGAGACCACGGAAAACAACTGTGGTGGATGAATGAACAATTCATACCCTGGTGAAGAAAACACCCGTCACAACAGTTGGCCAGATCAAGAACACTCTCCAGGAGGTAGGTGTATGTGTGTCAAAGTCAACAATCAAGAGAAGACTTCACCAGAGTGAATACAGAGGGTTCACCACAAGATGTAAACCATTGGTGAGCCTCAAAAACAGGAAGGCCAGATTAGAGTTTGCCAAACAACACCTAACAAAGCCTTCACAGTTCTGGAACAAGATCCTATGGACAGACGAGACCAAGATCAACTTGCACCAGAGTGATGGGAAGAGAAGAGTATGGAGAAGGAAAGCAACTGCTCATGATCCTAAGCATACCGTCTCATCAGTGAAGCATGGTGGTGGTAGTGTCATGGCGTGGGCATGTATGGCTGCCAATGGAACTGGTTCTCTTGTATTTATTGATGATGTGACGCTGACAAAAGCAGCAGGATGAATTCTGAAGTGTTTCGGGCAATATTATCTGCTCACATTCAGCCAAATGCTGCAGAACTCATTGGACGGCGCTTCACAGTGCAGATGGACAATGACCCAAAGCATACTGCAAAAGCAACCAAAGAGTTTTTGAAGGGACAGAAGTGGAATGTTATGCAATGGCCAAGTCAATCACCTGACCTGAATCCCATTGAGCATGCATTTCACTTGCTGAAGACAAAACTGAAGGGAAAATGCCCCAAGAACAAGCAGGAACTGAAGACAGTTGCAGTAGAGGCCTGGCAGAGCATCACCAGGGATGAAACCCAGCGTCTGGTGATGTCTATGCGTTCCAGACTTCAGGCTGTGATTGACTGCAAAGGATTTGCAACCAAGTATTAAGAAGGGAAAGTTTGATTTATGATTATTATTCTGTCCCATTACCTTTGGTCCCTTAACAAGTGGGAGGCACATCTGCAAACTGCTGTAAGTCCTACACCGTTCACCTGAGTTGGATGTACATACCCTCAAATTAAAGCTGACAGTCTGCAGTTAAATCACATTGTGTTTGTTTCATTCCAACTCCATTGTGGTGGTGTATAGAGCCAAAGATGTTAGAATGGTGTCCATGTCCCAATATTTCTGGAAGTATATATATAGCACCAGGAAAGAGCACTCCATATCAATGACCACCTTCTTCCATCATTTTCTTCGGCCAAAAAAAAGCACAGTTTTAAAAAATGTTCCTAAAACCTGACTGAGGTAATAAATGATGGGGATTCAGTTCACAAAGTATGATCATAGTTTGCTTAAGCTGGTTACAAACGCCAACGTCGTTGACAGGTCCGATCTAACTTGACCAAATCTGCATTTACAGGAACAACTTACCCTGGGGCTCCCCAGCAGCTCTAGGCCTTTACAGACAGCCACGCCTTTAGAGGCCTAGAGCCTGCTGGGGAGCTCCAGGGTGAGTTGATCCAGGTCATGTGATCTCGCTCTCGCGAGATCGTGGAGGGAGACTTCTCATTCTGGTCCCGGTGGCCAGAAGTGGCGGATCGGGCCGTCATTCTCGCCGTGAGTATCTGGGGGGGTTCAGCTGGTGATAGCCGATTCCACAGAAGTACAATCACTTAGCACAGGGCTCAAAATTTAAAGTCCCAAGCTACTAACTAGGCCATAAGAGTTACTCGCCACCAGTTGCGCCACCTAACCCCTACCCAGCCCTTAACTCTGCCCCTAAACACACCCCCTTAAAGAGCGAGGAGGAAGGGAAGCTCCTCTCCACCCCCTGCCAGTGACAGAGACAAGGTGGGTCAGGTTAGGCAGCTGTTCCCTGCCACCGGGCAACCTGGGGAAGGGGGTCTGCACAGTGGCACTGCTGGAATACGCAGCACAAAATAATTTATTGTTCTGCCTGTGTGTGCATTTCCACTCGCCCTCACTTAATTTCCACTCGCCAAATGCTAGTAGGCGAGTGGAAATTTTGAGCCCTGACTTAGCACCAGTTTGAGCTGGTGCCAACTTGTCAGTTAGCTGCAGGGGTGAGTAATTAGCTTTGTGATCTAGCTAAGTGATCCTAACACTAATTACTCTCTTTTTACACTTTGTGCTCTCCATGTTAAGCATAGGGAGCGCAAAGTACAGTAAATTGTCACTAAAAAGCGCTTATACCGATGCGCTAATGGATTTTTCAACCCGTTAGCGCTACGCTCGTATCACATCCTGATGCGTGATCACCTCTTTTAACCTAGCGCTAACCTTCATTTATGTGAGCACTTGTGTTAGGGCCCATGGTCTCTATATCACCTCCTTAAGTGTTTCTTTAGAACTGTATAGTTGTGTATGAAATGCAATCTCTTGTAAAATATCATTTACTGTTAGTGTGGGTGTAATCCCTATTTTGGGCCCAAACTACTTTGCCCGTCTTTGTAGAATGATCCTCTTTTTTGGAGCCGGCCTCCATATGGTCAGGGTGTCCTCTGTGTATGACAGAGCTGCATTGCAATAAGCAATGAGTCTGTAAACTATAATCAATGTTAGAAATTGCTCCCTGTAAATAAGATTCTTTGCTTTTTGTTTTAAATCAGTTATTATTGATATAAATGGCCCTGCTAGGTTATGTCACTACCTTTGTATATGGCCTCGGTTATGCTCCTGTGTTTAATAGGGGCCTCATATCTTGCCTTCGCCTAAGGCCTCAGCAAGTCTAGAGCCGCCTCCGCGCACAGACACTGGATTCCCTCGGCGGATTGCCGCACAGACACTGGATTCCCTCGGCGGATTGCCGCACAGACACTGGATTCCCTCGGCAGATTGCCGCACAGACAATGGATTCCCTCGGCAGATTGCTGCACAGACTCTGGATTCCCTCGGCAGATTGCCGCACAGACACTGGATTCCCTCGGCAAATTGCCGCACAGACACTGGATTCCCTCGGCAGATTGCCGCACAGACTCTGGATTCCCTCGGCAGATTGCCACACAGACACTGGATTCCCTCGGCAGATTGCCGCACAGACACTGGATTCCCTCGGCAGATTGCCACACAGACACTGGATTCCCTCGGCAGATTGCCGCACAGACACTGGATTCCCTCAGCAGATTGCCGCACAGACACTGGATTCCCTCGGCAAATTGCCGCACAGACACTGGATTCCCTCGGCAGATTGCCGCACAGACTCTGGATTCCCTTGGCAAATTGCCGCACAGACACTGGATTCCCTCGGCAGATTGCCGCACAGACACTGGATTCCCTCGGCAGATTGCCACACAGACACTGGATTCCCTCGGCAGATTGCCGCACAGACACTGGATTCCCTCGGCAGATTGCCACACAGACACTGGATTCCCTCGGCAGATTGCCGCACAGACTCTGGATTCCCTCGGCAAATTGCCGCACAGACACTGGATTCCCTCGGCAGATTGCCGCACAGACACTGGATTCCCTCGGCAGATTGCCACACAGACACTGGATTCCCTCGGCAGATTGCCGCACAGACACTGGATTCCCTCGGCAGATTGCCACACAGACACTGGATCCCTCGGCAGATTGCCGCACAGACACTGGATTCCCTCGGCAGATTGCCGCACAGACACTGGATTCCCTCGGCAGATTGCCACACAGACACTGGATTCCCTCGGCAGATTGCCGCACAGACACTGGATTCCCTCGGCAGATTGCCACACAGACACTGGATTCCCTCGGCAGATTGCCACACAGACACTGGATTCCCTCGGCAGATTGCCGCACAGACACTGGATTCCCTCAGCAGATTGCCGCACAGACACTGGATTCCCTCGGCAGATTGCCGCACAGACACTGGATTCCCTCGGCAGATTGCCGCACAGACACTGGATTCCCTCGGCAGATTGCCGCACAGACACTGGATTCCCTCGGCAGATTGCCGCACAGACACTGGATTCCCTCGGCAGATTGCCGCACAGACACTGGATTCCCTCGGCAGATTGCCGCACAGACACTGGATTCCCTCGGCAGATTGCCGCACAGACACTGGATTCCCTCGGCAGATTGCCGCACAGACACTGGACTTGTCATGTTTCTCTTTGTGTAACCCAAATCGGTTCTGGGCTTTCAATGTCTACAAGATCACCGTGGATTCATCCTGCGTCGCTATCCTGTCTCCCTTCTCGGAAGGGTCATGGTGTTCCGGTACGGATCCTTTGTACGCGTTGGCCATATTAACCCAAGGCCTCAACCTGTGAGGCAAAGCACTTACCGGAGAGCGGCCGTGCTGCCAGGGCACTGAATTCTTACCTCCCATGGAGAGGCGCGACGAGCCGTGCTTGGCAAGAGTTCAGGTTTTTAATCCAAAGCAGATAGAATATGGTTCCTCGTGTTTATATTCTCCTTGAAAGCAGATTTATTACTTTAGGACACGAGGAAAAGCTCAATGGGAAAGCGCTGCACCCATAAAAGCATGGAGGGCGGTGAAGCACAGGAGGAACGCGGGTTTAGCTTTTAATCCTCAGGACTGTGGGTGCCCCCTCCATGTGCAGCCCCTAAAAAGACAGCGCTCAGTGCCGTACCCCCTGTGTCTGTGCATGTTACTGCCTAGTCTCAGCCTGAGTCACACTTGGGGTTCGTGATGCTTGTTTATCACTTGTCACAAATGCGTAACCTTCCATTTATCTGCATTCCACATGGGAAGATCAAATGGAGAATAAAAGCAGAATGAAAACGGTTTAGATTCACCGTAACGCGGCGCTGTCACAGCGTTTTAACATAGCTTTATTGTTACTGGACCATCAAAACAAACCTGTCGCCCCGCTCGGCGCTCCACATAGATTGTAAGCTCTTGAGCAGGGTCCTCTTTCCTCTCTGTGTCAAACACATTTCTTAATTCTATGTAGGTTTTGTCACACCCATTGTACAGCACTGCAGAATATGTTGGCGCTTTATAAATAATGTACAAGGGATTGTGTTTACGGCGCTCCACATTTCCGTGTACGTATGTGTCTAATCGATATAATGTCTCCGAGACTGGGATTAAATGGAAACCCTGACACACCCTCACAACGGACAGACGAGACGGACCGACGCACAGACACCCATAACAAATGATTGATTAGTGAAAAGTACCAAACAATGAGAATAAAACATTGTGTATATATGTGTATTTATTACTATATACCCAACCAGTCACCACTAATACTGACATATAAGGCGGTAAACCTGGAGCTGTATAGATATTATAGCTGTGTTGGTGCGGGGGGGGGGGGTGTCCTGAAACATTTATATATTATTGTAAGAGGGGAGAGATACACGATGGTGGCGCTGCCTTTATTCTGCACAGAGTGGTGCCATAGCATGGGCTACAAAACCAAGCTGACACACTGAAACATTACCTGAAATCTAGGAGCAAGAACTCAACAGCCTGCAGGGAGCGAGACTATTACAATGGACATTTATTACTATTATCCTCATTTATATAGCGCCAACAGCTTCCGCAGCGCTGCGCAATTATTATAATTGTCATTTATATAGCGCCAACAGCTTCCGCAGCGCTGCGCAATTATTATAATTGTCATTTATATAGCGCCAACAGCTTCCGCAGCGCTGCGCAAATTATTATAATTGTCATTTATTATAGCGCCAACAGCTTCCGCAGCGCTGCGCAAATTATTATAATTGTCATTTATATAGCGCCAACAGCTTCCGCAGCGCTGCGCAAATTATTATAATTGTCATTTATATAGCGCAACAGCTTCCGCAGCGCTGCGCAATTATTATAATTGTCATTTATATAGCGCAAACAACTTCCGCAGCGCTGCGGAAATTATTATAATTGTCATTTATATAGCGCCAACAGCTTCCGCAGCGCTGCGCAAATTATTATAATTGTCATTTATATAGCGCCAACAGCTTCGCAACGCTGCGCAAATTATTATAATTGTCATTTATATAGCGCCAACAACTTCCGCAGCGCTGCGGAAATTATTATAATTGTCATTTATATAGCGCCAACAGCTTCCGCAGCGCTGCGCAAATTATTATAATTGTAATTTATATAGCGCCAACAGCTTCCGCAGCGCTGCGCTAACTATTATAATTGTCATTTATATAGCGCCAACAGCTTCCGCAGCGCTGCGCTAATTATTATAATTGTCATTTATATAGCGCCAACAGCTTCCGCAGCGCTGCGCATATTATTATATTGTCATTTATATAGCGCCAACAGCTTCCGCAGCGCTGCGCAATTATTATAATTGTCATTTATGCGCCAACAGCTTCCGCAGCGCTGCGCAAATTATTATAATTGTCATTTATATAGCGCCAACAGCTTCCGCAGCGCTGCGCAAATTATTATAATTGTCATTTATATAGCGCCAACAGCTTCCGCAGCGCTGCGCTAACTATTATAATTGTCATTTATATAGCGCCAACAGCTTCCGCAGCGCTGCGCTAATTATTATAATTGTCATTTATATAGCGCCAACAGCTTCCGCAGCGCTGCGCAAATTATTATAATTGTCATTTATATAGCGCCAACAGCTTCCGCAGCGCTGCGCAAATTATTATAATTGTCATTTATATAGCGCCAACAGCTTCCGCAGCGCTGCGCAAATTATTATAATTGTCATTTATATAGCGCCAACAGCTTCCGCAGCGCTGCGCAAATTATTATAATGTCATTTATATAGCGCCAACAGCTTCCGCAGCGCTGCGCAAATTATTATAATTGTCATTTATATAGCGCCAACAGCTTCCGCAGCGCTGCGCAAATTAATATAATTGTCATTTATATAGCGCCAACAGCTTCCGCAGCGCTGCGCAAATTATTATAATTGTCATTTATATAGCGCCAACAGCTTCCGCAGCGCTGCGCAAATTATTATAATTGTCATTTATATAGCGCAAACAGCTTCCGCAGCGCTGCGCAAATTATTATAATTGTCATTTTATAGCGCCAACAGCTTCCGCAGCGCTGCGCAAATTATTATAATTGTCATTTATATAGCGCCAACAGCTTCCGCAGCGCTGCGCAAATAATTATAATTGTCATTTATATAGCGCCAACAGCTTCCGCAGCGCTGCGCTAATTATTATAATTGTCCTTTATATAGCGCCAACAGCTTCCGCAGCGCTGCGCTAATTATTATATTGTCATTTATATAGCGCAACAAGCTTCCGCAGCGCTGCACACAATTATTATAATGTCATTAATATAGCGCCAACAGCTTCCGCGCGCTGCGACTAATTATTAGAATTGTCATTTATATAGCGCCACAGCTTCCGCAGCGCTGCGCAATTATTATAATGTTTTTATATAGCGCCAACAGCTTCCGCAGCGCTGCGCTAATTATTAGAATTGTCATTTATTAGCGCCAACAGCTTCCGCAGCGCTGGCGAATTATTATAATTGTCATTTATATAGCGCCAACAGCTTCCGCAGCGCTGCGCAAATTATTATAATTGTCATTTATATAGCGCAAACAGCTTCCGCAGCGCTGCGCAAATTATTATAATTGTCATTTATATAGCGCCAACAGCTTCGCAGCGCTGCGCAAATTATTATAATTGTCATTTATATAGCGCCAACAGCTTCCGCAGCGCTGCGCAAAAATTATAATTGTCATTTATATAGCGCCAACAGCTTCCGCAGCGATGCGCTAATTATATAATTGTCATTTATATAGCGCCAACAGCTTCCGCAGCGCTGCGCAAATTATTATAATTGTCATTTATATAGCGCCAACAGCTTCCGCAGCGCTGCGCAAATTATTATAATTGTCATTTATATAGCGCCAACAGCTTCCGCAGCGCAATTATTATAATTGTTCATTTATAGCGCCAACAGCTTCCGCAGCGCTGCGCAAATTATTATAATGTCATTTATATAGCGCCAACAGCTTCCGCAGCGCTGCGCAAATTATTATAATTGTCATTTATATAGCGCCAACAGCTTCCGCAGCGCTGCGCTAATTATTATAATTGTCATTTATATAGCGCCAACAGCTTCCGCAGCGCTGCGCAAATTATTATAATTGTCATTTATATAGCGCCAACAGCTTCCGCAGCGCTGCGCAAAATATTATAATTGTCATTTATATAGCGCCAACAGCTTCCGCAGCGATGCGCTAATTATTATAATTGTCATTTATATAGCGCCAACAGCTTCCGCAGCGCTGCGCAAATTATTATAATTGTCATTTATATAGCGCCAACAGCTTCCGCAGCGCTGCGCAAATTATTATAATTGTCATTTATATAGCGCCAACAGCTTCCGCAGCGCAATTATTATAATTGTCATTTATATAGCGCCAACAGCTTCCGCAGCGCTGCGCAAATTATTATAATTGTCATTTATATAGCGCCAACAGCTTCCGCAGCGCTGCGCAAATTATTATAATTGTCATTTATATAGCGCCAACAGCTTCCGCAGCGCTGCGCTAATTATAATTGTCATTTAATATAGCGCCAACAGCTTCCGCAGCGCTGCGCTAATTATTATAATTGTCATTTATATAGCGCCAACAGCTTCCGCAGCGCTGCGCTAATTATTATAACTGTCATTTATATAGCGCCAACAGCTTCCGCAGCGCTGCGCTAATTATTATAATTGTCATTTATATAGCGCCAACAGCTTCCGCAGCGCTGCGCAAATTATTATAATTGTCATTTATATAGCGCCAACAGCTTCCGCAGCGCTGCGCAAATTTAATAATTGTCATTTATATAGCGCCAACAGTTTCCGCAGCGCTGCGCGCAAATTATTATAATTGTCATTTATATAGCGCCAACAGCTTCCGCAGCGCTGCGCAAATTATTATAATTGTCATTTATATAGCGTCAACAGCTGCCGCAGCGCAATTATTATAATTGTCATTTATATAGCGCCAACAGCTTCCGCAGCGCTGCGCAATTATTATAATTGTGATTTATATAGCGCCAACAGCTTCTGCAGCGCTGCACAATTATTATTGTCATTTATATAGCGTCAACAGCTTCCGCAGCGCTGCGCAATTATTATAATTGTCATTTATATAGCGCCAACAGCTTCCGCAGCGCTGCACAATTATTATAATTGTCATATATAGCGCCAACAGCTTCCGCAGCGCTGCACAATTATTATAATTGTAATTTATATAGCGCCAACAGCGTCCGCAGCGCTGCGCAAATTATTATTATTATTATTATAATATTATTATTTATTTATATAGCGCCAACAGCTTCCGCAGCGCTGCGCAATTATTATAATTGTCATATATAGCGCCAACAGCTTCCGCAGCGCTGCGCAAATTATTATAATTGTCATTTATATAGCGCCAACAGCTTCCGCAGCGCTGCACAATTATTATAAATGTCATTTATATAGCGCCAACAGCTTCCGCAGCGCTGCACAATTATTATAATTGTAATTTATATAGCCCAACAGCTCCGCAGCGCTGCGCAAATTATTATTATTATTATTATTTATTTATATAGCGCCAACAGCTTCCGCAGCGCTGCGCAATTATTATAATTGTCATTATATAGCGCCAACAGCTTCCGCAGCGCTGCCCAATTATAATTGTCATTTATATAGCGCCAACAGCTTCCGCAGCGCTGCGCAAATTATTATAATTGTCATTTATATAGCGCAACAGCTTCCGCAGCGCTGCGCAAATTATTATAATTGTCATTATATAGCGCCAACAGCTTCCGCAGCGCTGCGCTAATATTATAATTGTCATTTATATAGCGCCAACAGCTTCCGCAGCGCTGCGCTAATTATTATAATTTCATTTATATAGCGCAACAGCTTCCGCAGCGCTGCGCAAATTATTCTAATTGTCATTTATATAGCGCCAACAGCTTCCGCAGCGCAATTATTATAATTGTCATTTATATAGCGCCAACAGCTTCCGCAGCGCTGCGCAAATTATTATAATTGTCATTATATAGCGCCAACAGCTTCCGCAGCGCTGCAATTATTATAATTGTCATTTATATAGCGCCAACAGCTT
Organism: Leptobrachium leishanense; assembly: GCA_009667805.1. Lineage (NCBI taxonomy): Eukaryota > Metazoa > Chordata > Amphibia > Anura > Megophryidae > Leptobrachium > Leptobrachium leishanense. The sequence goes on along the minus strand of CM019072.1, from coordinate 11,375,212 downwards.
CCGCAGCGCTGCGCAAATTATTATAATTGTCATTTATATAGCGCCAACAGCTTCCGCAGCGCAATATTATAATGTCATTTATATAGCGCAAACAGCTTCCGCAGTGCTGCGCAAATTATTATAATTGTCATTTATATTAGCGCCAACAGCTTCCGCAGCGCAATTATTATAATTGTCATTTATATAGCGCCAACAGCTTCCGCAGCGCTGCGCAAATTATTATAATTGTCATTTATATAGCGCCAACAGCTTCCGCAGCGCAATTATTATAATTGTCATTTATATAGCGCCAACAGCTTCCGCAGCGCTGCGCTAATTATTATAATTGTCATTTATATAGCGCCAACAGCTTCCGCAGCGCTGCGCAAATTATTATAATTGTCATATATAGCGCCAACAGCTTCCTCAGCGCTGCACAAATTATTATAATTGTCATTTATATAGCGCCAACAGCTTCCGCAGCGCTGCGCTAATTATTATAATGTCATTTATATAGCGCCAACAGCTTCCGCCAGCGCTGCGCTAATTATTAGAATTGTCATTTATATAGCGCAACAGCTTCCGCAGCGCTGCGCAAATTATTATAATTGTCATTTATATAGCGCCAACAGCTTCCGCAGCGCTGCGCAAATTATTATAATTGTCATTTATATAGCGCCAACAGCTTCCGCAGCGCTGCGCAAATTATTATAATTGTCATTTATATAGCGCCAACAGCTTCCGCAGCGCTGCGCAAATTATTATAATTGTCATTTATATAGCGTCAACAGCTTCCGCAGCGCAATTATTATAATTGTCATTTATATAGCGCCAACAGCTTCCGCAGCGCTGCGCAAATTATTATAATTGTGATTTATATAGCGCCAACAGCTTCCGCAGCGCTGCGCAATTATTATAATTGTCATTTATATAGCGTCAACAGCTTCCGCAGCGCAATTATTATAATTGTCATTTATATAGCGCCAACAGCTTCCGCAGCGCTGCGCAATTATTATAATTGTGATTTATATAGCGCCAACAGCTTCTGCAGCGTTGCACAATTATTGTAATTGTCATTTATATAGCGTCAACAGCTTCCGCAGCGCAATTATTATAATTGTCATTTATATAGCGCCAACAGCTTCCGCAGCGCTGCGCAATTATTATAATTGTGATTTATATAGCGCCAACAGCTTCCGCAGCGCTGCGCAAATTATTATAATTGTCATTTATATAGCGCCAACAGCTTCCGCAGCGCAATTATTATAATTGTCATTTATATAGCGCCAACAGCTTCCGCAGCGCTGCGCAATTATTATAATTGTGATTTATATAGCGTCAACAGCTTCTGCAGCGCTGCGCAATTATTATAATTGTCATTTATATAGCGCCAACAGCTTCCGCAGCGCTGCGCAATTATTATAATTGTCATTTATATAGCGCCAACAGCTTCCGCAGCGCTGCACAATTATTATTATTATTATTCTTTATTTATAAAGCGCCAGCATATTCCGCAGCGCTGTACAATAAGCACAGTATAGACAGGGTTACAATACATTGAACAACATTTGACAAACAGTACAGGAGGAGATGAGGGCCCTATTCCCGTAGGAACTCACAATCTGGGAGGGTTGGGGTTGGAAACAGGAGGAGAGGACTGTAAGGTGAGAGTGATTGATGGTTGCGTCAGTGAGTTGGGTGGTAGGCTTCCCTAAATAGGAACGTTTTAAGGGAGCGTTTGAAGGAAGAGAAGTTAGGGGAAAGTCTGACAGTACGAGGGAGAGCGTTCCAGAGAGTGGGGGCTGCGCGTGAGAAATCCTGCAGTCTATCATGGGAAGAGGTGATGCGGGGAGAAGCTAGGCGCAGGTCACTGTTTGACCTTAGGGAGCAGCTGGGGTGTATTTGGTGATTAGTGAGGACAGGTAGTGGGGAGCTGAGTTAGTGAGGGTTTTGTAGGTAAGGATAAGGATTTTGAACTTAATTCTGCAGTGGATGGGGAGCCAGTGAAGGGACTCGCAGAGGGGAGCGGCAGAGACAGAGCGGCGGGTGAGGTGAATTAGCCTGGCGGAGGCGTTCAGGATGGATTGTAGGGGGGAGAGGTGGGACAGAGGGAGGCCAGATAAGAGATTATTGCAATAGTCGAGTCGGGAGATTACCAGGGCGTGTATGAGTTGTTTTGTGGTGACAGCGGTAAGAAATGGCCGAATTCTGGAAATATTACGCAGTTGGTATCGGCAGGAGGAGGGAAGAGACTTGATGTGGGGGATGAAGGAAAGAGCAGAGTCCAGTGTAACTCCAAGACATCGAACTTGGTTTGATGGGGAGATGGTGATACCCTCCACCGTGATAGAGAAGTCAGGAGGTGGGGAGGCATTGGAGGGAGGAATAAGTAGGAGCTCAGTCTTTGACATGTTGATCTTTAGGTGGTGGGAGGCCATCCAGGAGGAGATGCCAGATAAACAGTCACTGACTTTTGAAAGGACAGGGGGAGAGAGATCAGGGGTAGAGAGGTAGATCTGAGTGTCATCAGCGTAGAGGTGGTAATTAAAGCCAAAGCTGTTGATAATTTTGCCCAGGGAGGAGGTGTAGATGGAAAAGAGCAGAGGACCAAGGACAGAGCCTTGAGGTACACCAATTATTATAATTGTCATTTATATAGCGCCAACAGCTTCTTTCTGGCAACATGTTTTTATGTGTCGCAGCTCTGCGGGAAAATCTTGGCAGTTTACAAATACCGCGTTACCCAGCGTAAACCGGCGACAACCGGCGACACGGTAACGATCACCAATGGGAACTTAAGCTTTTTTTTTTTTTTTTTAAGTCTACTTTGTCATTTACAGTTGTGTTCAAAATTATTCAACCCCCAATGCTGTAAAGGGTTTTAGGGAATTTAGTGTACATTTGTAATTGTATTCAGAATGAAATCCTACAAGGACTTTTTAAAGAACCATATGCAACTAAAATGACATCAATTGGTTTTGTAATACAGTAGTAAATGTTTCTTTTGTGAATTCTTCATTGACACAATTATTCAACCCCTTAAAGACTACCACTCTGAAGAACAGAGGTTCATTCAAGTGTTTTCAATCAGGTATTGAAAACACCTGTGGATGTCACGGAGCAATAATAAAGCATAATAAGCACCAATTAGGCAGCTTTAAAATGACTGTGATACTCAGCTCCTTCTAGACATTTACTGGTGTGGTTACAAACATGGTGAAGTCAGAGAGAATGGTCCAGGAAGACAAGAGAAGAGGTGATTACTCTTCACAGGAAGGGCAATGGCTATAAGAAGATTGCAAAGATGTTAAACATACCAAGAGAGACCATAGGAAGCATCATTCGCAAATTCAAGGCAAAGGGCACTGTTGAAACGCTACCTGGTCGTGGCAGAAAGAAGATGCTGACTTCGACTGCTGTGCGCTACCTGAAGCGTAGAGTGGAGAAAAGTCCACGTGTGACTGCTGAGGAACTGAGCAAAAGATTTGTCAGATGTGGGTACTGAAGTTTCAGCTCAGACAATACGGCGCACACTGCGTAATGAAGGCCTCCATGCCAGAACTCCCAGGCGCACCCCCTTGCTGTCTCCAAAGAATAAGAAGAGTCGACTGCAGTATGCCAAAAGTCATGTGGACAAACCACAGAAGTTTTGGGATAGTGTTCTGTGGACTGATGAAACAAAATTAGAACTGTTTGGGCCCATGGATCAACGCTATGTTTGGAGGAGGAAGAACAAGGCCTATGAAGAAAAGAACACCTTGCCTACTGTGAAGCATGGCGGGGGGTCAATCATGCTTGGGGCTGTTTTGCTTCTGCAGGTACAGGGAAGCTTCAGCGTGTGCAAGGTACCATGAATTCTCTTCAGTACCAGGAGATATTGGATGACAATGTGATGCAGTCCGTCACAAACCTGAGGCTTGGGAGACGTTGGACCTTTCAACAGGACAATGATCCCAAGCACACCTCCAAGTCCACTAGAGCATGGTTGCAGATTAAAGGCTGGAACATTTTGGAGTGGCCATCGCAGTCACCTGACTTAAATCCGATTGAGAACCTCTGGTGGGACTTAAAGAAAGCAGTTACAGTGCGCAAGCCTAAGAATGTGACTGAACTGGAGGCTTTTGCCCATGACGAATGGGTGAAGATACCCGTAGATCGCTGCAAGACACTTGTGTCAAGCTATGCTTCACGTTTAAAAGCTGTTATAACTGTAAAAGGATGTTGTACTAAGTACTAAGATTGAATGTCACTTGGGGGTTGAATAAAACTGATAATGATGTGAGCACAGAAAAGACATTTGTGGTTATTTCATTATAAATGTTATGTTATATTTGTCTGACCTACACGTGCCTCTTTGATTTAATTGTAAGCAAGATGACTGAATGATCAAAATCAATGTCAAACTGGCCAAAACACTCAATTTCAGTGGGGGTTGAATAATTTTGAACACAACTGTATATAAAAAAAAGACAAAATTTCGGTTTTCTCTCTTTAAGACAATAATTACATTTTAGTTACTTAAAGTGTTGATTTTTTTCATTCTGTGATATATGAATAAATTCAGTGATCTATAAATAAAACCAAGATAACAAAGAATTGAAATGAACCCCCTGACCCTTTCCTGGATAAATATGAATGCGTTAAGTTATTTTAATTCACTAACATAGTCTGCAGCGCTGAAATAGAGTGTAAGCTCATGTGATCAGAGTCTGCTTCACCCCGAATTCTCCGATTTATCCTATTTGTTCTTTTATTTCCCCCATTTTTATTCTAAGCCGCGGCAGGACACATGGGCCTAATATCAAATGAATTAAATAATATTAATTAAGGGTTTTTTACAATCCTGGTTTGTAATTCCTGATAAATAATCCAAATGTGTTTTTTTTTTCCCCGACTGAATTTTTCCTGCAAAGCTCAGACACTTTTATCCAGGCCGCTCTGCGCTCGGGTGTTTTAATAGGCCGCTCTGCGCTTGGGTGTTTTAATAGGCCGCTCTGCGCTGGTGTTTTAATAGGCCGCTCTGCGCCCGGGTGTTTTAATAGGCCGCTCTGCGCTCGGGTGTTTTAAAAGACCGCTCTGCGCCCGGGTGTTTTAATAGGCCACTCTGCGCTCGGGTGTTTTAAAAGGCCGCTCTGCGCTCGGGTGTTTTAATAGGTCACTCTGCGCCCGGGTGTTTTAATAGGCCACTCTGCGCTCGGGTGTTTTAAAAGACCGCTCTGCGCTCGGGTGTTTTAAAAGGCCGCTCTGTGCCCGGTGTTTTAATAGGCCACTCTGCGCTCGGGTGTTTTAAAAGACCGCTCTGCGCTCGGGTGTTTTAATAGGCCGCTCTGCGCTCAGTGTTTTTAAAAGGCCGCTCTGGTGTTTTAATAGGCCGCTCTGCGCTCGGGTGTTTTAAAAGACCGCTCTGCGCTCGGGTGTTTTAAAAGGCCGCTCTGTGCCCGGGTGTTTTAATAGGCCACTCTGCGCTCGGGTGTTTTAAAAGACCGCTCTGCGCTCGGGTGTTTTAATAGGCCGCTCTGCGCTCAGGTGTTTTAAAAGGCCGCTCTGGTGTTTTAATAGGCCGCTCTGCGCTCGGGTGTTTTAATAGGCCGCTCTGTACTCAGGTGTTTTAATAGGCCGCTCTGTGCTCAGGTGTTTTAAAAGACCGCTCTGCGCTCGGGTGTTTTAATAGGCCGCTCTGCGCTCGGGTGTTTTAATAGGCCGCTCTGCGCTCGGGTGTTTTAAAAGGCCGCTCTGGTGTTTTAATAGGCCGCTCTGCGCTTGGGTGTTTTAATAGGAACATGAACTTGAATACAGCCCCAACGTGGATCAGTGGAGTGGGGGTCTCTTGCTCCACAGCCCCAAATAACCAATAGTATGAAAGAACTCCAGAATCCACAATGTAATACAAATGGATTTAATCCAACACCAAGACAGCAAGGCAACGTTTCGACCACAACTGGTCTTTGTCAAGCCTGACAAAGACCAGTTGTGGTCGAAACGTTGCCTTGCTGTCTTGGTGTTGGATTAAATCCATTTGTATTACATTGTGGATTCTGGCGTTCTTTCATACTATTGGGTGTTTTAATAGGCCGCTCTGTGCTCAGGTGTTTTAATAGGCCGCTCTGTGCTCAGGTGTTTTAATAGGCCGCTCTGCGCTCGGGTGTTTTAAAAGGCCGCTCTGCGCTCGGGTGTTTTGATAGGCCGCTATCTCGCGTGTCGATCAGCGCGTTCGCCATGTAGTCGTTTCTGTGAACCAATAATTGAAGGACTCAAATGTGAAACTTGGAAAATAAAAAAAAATCCCCCAGTTTGATTGACTGTCTGTCCGTCCGTCCGTCCGGGGAGGAAAGGATGTGGAGGGTCTTGGTATAATGTAAGGTTGTAAAAGTTTGGCACTCAGTCTGGCTATAGGAACATAATCTAATATCCTGCTATTTCTCACGCATTTCGTGTCTGGGGATGTTTAGAAGTCGCTGTGTTACAAGATGTCTGTTACTTGTTTTTGTGGTGTGGATTGTTTGTACTGAGGAGGTGACGTACACTGGTGTATTTTGGCCTAGGCCGACTAGGCCCAGGCCTAGGGCGGCACTTTCCAGGGGGCGGCGGCCCGCACTGGGTGGCCCCACCCCGAAAAAAAAATATATATATTTTTTTTTTTACTTGTGCAAAGTATTTTACCAGGAAGGATACATTGAGATTTCACTAATTTACACTTTCAATTTCACTTTCCAGGGGGCAGCAAAAAACCTCACCACTAAATGGGTTACTCACAGAGCACCGAAATGACGCCAACTTTTTGGTGTTCTGTAGTTCCCTGCACTTAGGCTAGGGTCAGACGAAAGCAGTTTTAACGTGCGAACACACGAAGTACGGCCGCACGAAAGTTCGTCCGCACAACGCAAGTGGCAAACGAACGCATTTTTTCTAGAACGTCAAACCGCTAGTACTGACGTACAGAGTGCGCTGCGGCCGCATAGCGGTGTGTGTGTGTGATTGGGAGACGTCAGACGCTGCACACGTCCGGCCAACATAACGTCCAGACGCAAAAAGGGTTTTATTGATGATCCGCACAAAATCACGGACGAAACGGCGCATCGTATGACCGCTATCACGTATTCCGTGAAAAAATGCGTCCATTCATTCGAACGCACTTTTTTTAAGGACAACCCAAAAAATGCGTTAGTCTGACCCTAGCCTTAGGAGAATAAAATTTCCCCACCCTGCAGTCAATTCACCATTCACCGCAGGGTCCCCAAAGTGCATGGAGTCGGCCGCTGAATGCTGCCACCGCAAACCCGTGGCCTGTTGTTTTCAAAAGAACTACTGAACGAAAATGTCTGGAATTTACATATAAGATCCTATGATTGATAATAAAAAGTTCTGTTACAGAAAAAATAAAAACTGCTATTAAAAAAAAGGGGGGAATTTTGCCCAAAAAAATCTGAAAAATGACTAAGAGGTACTAAAAAAAAAATCAATAAGTAAAGACTTTTTACTGCAGGTTCAAATAATAAATGATTTATTAGATATTGCATAAAAACGGGAATATTTTTAACATTGAAACCTATGGGGTTCGCCTGAATAAACCTGCTGATTGAAACCACCGAACATCAGGGCATTTCACTGCCATTTCTCTGAGTCTCAGTACCACATGACTGGCTGAACCACGTGAAACGCACGCGCGCAGCTGCCCGCCCTTTCGTTAACACAGTCTCTATTCTGGACTGAACACCCAGCGGGAAGGGAATCAAAGCTACAGTGCACCCTCTGGCAGTGGCACCCCACTGCTGACAAGATAATTGCTGTGTGCTCATATACACTCGGTTTGCTGGGAGTTTTATTGCAGTGGATTCTGATGCACTCATACACACCGCACATTGCATTGCTGGGAGTTTTATTGCTGTGAATTCTGATGCGCTGACACACACACCGCACATTGCATTGCTGGGAGTTTTATTGCTGTGGATTCTGATACGCTGACACACACCAAACATTGCATTGCTGGGAGTTTTATTGCTGTGGATTCTGTGATACACACTGCATATTACTGTGAGTTTTATTGCCCTGGAGCTCTGGGATATGCTCATACACACTGCACATTACTGTGAGTTTTATTGCTGTGCAGTTCTGATATGCTCATACACACTGCACATTTCTGTGGGTTTTATTGCTGTGCAGCTCTGATATGCTCATACACAGTGCCCATTTCTGTAGGTTTTATTGCTGTGCAGCTCTGTGATACGCTCATATGCAGTGCACGTTTCTGTGGATTTTATTGTTCAACCAATTAGAGCGCCTGTGATCCCGTTTACTTGACATGCGTGGCTGTTCTTTGTAAAAATGCTTGAATTTAAACATTTCATAATTTTATTTATCTCAATAGATACATTTGAAATGGTATACAAAATATACAAGTAGGCACTTGGTATCCACTTTTAATATAAAGAGAGGAAAGGCGGAGCTCTAAGAGGAAAAGGTGGGGATTAACCAGGAAGAGGTGTGCCGTTGACAGGAAGGGGTGCGTCAAATTTAAATTAGGGGGTGCATGAGTTTAGTCAGGTCTAGGGCAGCACAAAACCTAAATACACCACTGGTGACGTACAATGTGCTTTATGTCGCCGCGGCCTTCCCCAACATCTCACACCGGCAGAGAGGGGGAACACAGCATTTTAGAGAATTTCCCTAGAGATTGTGATTTTCCCCCAAATTTTCAGATTATTTATTGGCGACGTTTTATATCAAAAAATCTTATTTACAGCGACAGCTTTATCACAGCATAGAGTTACAGCTGCTAACAACGTACATGCACAATCCAGATATATAGAGGAGCGCCCAACGAGGCACCCGCACACCCTGAGTATATGGAGGAGACCCTAACGAGACACCCGCACACCCTGAATATATGGAGGAGCCCCTAACGAGACACCCGCACACCCTGAATATATGGAGGAGCCCCATAAAAGACACCCGCACACCCTGAATATATGGAGGAGCCCCTAAAAAGACACCCACACACCCTGAATATATGGAGGAGCCCCTAACGAGACACCCGCACACCCTGAATATATGGAAGAACCCCTAAAAAGACACCCACACATCCTGAATATATGGAGGAGCCCCTAAAAAGACACCCACACATCCTGAATATATGGAGGAGCCCCTAAAAAGACACCCACACACCCTGAATATATGGAGGGGCCCCTAACGAGACACCCGCACACCCTGAATATATGGAGGAGCCCCTAAAAGACACCCGCACACCCTGAATATATGGAGGAGCCCCTAAAAACACACCCGCACACCCTGAATATATGGAGGAGCCCCTAAAAACACACCCGCACACCCTGAATATATCGAGGAGACCCTAAAAAGACACCCGCACACCCGGAATATATGGAGGAGCCCCTAAAATGACATCCACACACCCTGAATATATGGAGGAACCCCTAACGAGACACCCACACACCCTGAATATATGGAGGAGCCCCTAAAAAGACACCCGCACACCCTGAATATTTGGAGGAACCCCTAAAAAGACACCCACACACCCTGAATATATGGAGGAACCCCTAACGAGACACCCACACACCCTGAATATATGGAGGAGCCTCTAAAAAAACACCCACACACCCTGAATATATGGAGGAACCCCTAACGAGACACCCTCACACCCTGAATATATGGAGGAGCCCCTAAAAAGACACCCGCACACCCTGAATATATGGAGGAACCCCTAACGAGACACCCGCACACCCTGAATATATGGAGGAGCCCCTAAAAAGACACCCGCACACCCTGAATATATGGAGGAGCCCCTAAAAAGACACCCGCACACCCTGAATATATGGAGGAACCCCTAACGAGACACCCTCACACCCTGAATATATGGAGGAGCCCCTAAAAAGACACCCGCACACCCTGAATATATGGAGGAACCCCTAACGAGACACCCACACACCCTGAATATATGGAGGAGCCCCTAAAAAGACACCCGCACACCCTGAATATATGGAGGAGCCCCTAAAAAGACACCCGCACACCCTGAATATATGGAGGAGCCCCTAAAAAGACACCCGCACACCCTGAATATATGGAGGAGCCCCTAAAAAGACACCCGCACACCCTGAATATATGGAGGAACCCCTAACGAGACACCCACACACCCTGAATATATGGAGGAGCCCCTAAAAAGACACGCGCACACCCTGAATATATGGAGGAGCCCCTAAAAAGACACCCACACACCCTGAATATATGGAGAAGCCCCTAAAAAGACTCCCGCACACCCTGAATATATGGAGGAGCCCCTAAAAAGACACCCGCACACCCTGAATATATGGAGGAGCCCCTAAAAAGACACCCGCACACCCTGAATATATGGAGGAGCCCCTAAAAAGACACCCGCACACCCTGAATATATGGAGGAGCCCCTAAAAATACACCCACACACCCTGAATATATGGAGGAGCCCCTAAAAACACACCCTGAATATATGGAGGCGCCCCTAAAAACACACCCACACACCCTGAATATATGGAGGAGCCCCTAAAAACACACCCACACACATTAGAGATGCCAGTTGAGCAGTTTTCATGGTTTCTGATGTTTTGTAAATGTTGTAACGTGTCTCTTTTAAATCACAGGGAGTGACGTCTGTTGTCGTAGTCCAGAGATCTCAAACTCTTCTCCCCCCCCCAGGTGTTGCTGAACTACAACTCCCATAATTCACTGGCCATCAATTACATCTAAAGAATTCTGGGAATTGTAGGCCATTTGCAGGCAGAGTTTGAGATCCCTGTTGACGCTGTGGCCTGCACCTCCACGTTGCACACTTAGGCTAGGGTCAGACGAAAGCATTTTTCCCCGCGAACATGAAAAAGTGTGTCCGAACGCATTGACGTATTTTTTCACGGAATGCGCAAAAACGGTCAGACGACGCGCATTTTCAGGTGTGATTTTGTACGGATCGTCAATAAAACTCTTTTTGCGTCTGGACGTTATGTAGGCTGGACATTAGCAGCGTCTGACATCTCCTAATCACGCACACACGCCGCTATGCCGCCGCAGCGCACTCAGTACGTCAGTACTAGCGGTTCAGCGTTCTCAAAAAAATGCGTTCAAATTCCACTTGCGTTGCACGGCCGGACTTTTGTGCGGCCGTACATCGTATATTGGCCGTCATTGCCGTCATCTGCTGCTAGTGCGGACGTAATTATGTGCGCCAGAACGCACGTTAAAAGTGCGCTGGTCTGACCCCAGCCTTAGGGGCGCATTGATACACGGGACCCCAAATATGACACCAGAAAGAAGGGACCCACAGCAACACAATATATCAAATTCTGTTTACATATGATCTAAAGGTGGGACTTTTAACCCCTTATGGTCTAGTGACACAATAGTGACCTTGTAATATAGGTTGGAAAATGACCAATGCCCATCAAGTTCGGGAATAATCCTGTCATAACGAACACATAATGAAATCAAACACAGTTACAAGTATTTACAAAGCGCCAATAAAATAATAACGCTGGTCACATTACAGACGGCGACCATATATACGCCGCGCAAACAGTGAATAAACCAGATATTAAAGCATTGACACATCTGCAGGGACAGCATTGTGATGGCAGCGTGAGATATTGTTCCTTAAATGGATATTTATTTTAATATTTTATCTCCCTTTACCCCGTGGCGCTGCAAGAGAGCGTGGCGTGACTTTATCCGGTCACATGACAGGCAGCGCCTGGTAACGTGAAAATTCAGACGACATTCAGCGCCTCCTGACACTGATAAAGTGACGCCACTGGATAGAAATAGGAGGCTTCAGCGTATGTTCAAACCGTACACATAAAGGACACAGGGTGACGGATCAGAATGAATCCAACCCCGGTGCGCGGGTTTATGTTTCGCTGCGCAGCAATGCTTCACCAACAAATATTTATTATTACGCGTCAGGGGTTAATTCATTGAACACGGAGTTTGGAAATTCTACATTTAGACGGGAAATAATAAAAAACAAACTTTCCAAGCGGGAAAGAATCCGCAGCTGAGCGCTATCTCTGTTTAGTGAATAACCCCCATGGCCATGTGATTCCCCCCCCCCAACATCCGATAAGCGGGTTTGCTGCTACATTGTATTAGCTATACACTTATATAGGAGAAATTCAAGCCTGGCGTCAGGGTGCCGCCACGGAAAGAATATTCCGGGCTGAGTTCCTGGGTCAGCGTGATCGAACGCAACATGAAATTCCTGGAAATGTGTGAAAATCTCTAATAAACGCCAACGTGCAGCTGGAAACTCCAGAAAACCTGCTGCGACGGCCTGTTAGGGGAACGTATTTACTACGCAGAGACTGGTGGGGCGTGGGGAACTGCAGGGTTTATGGCAGGCTAGAGAAATTCAATTAAAAATGGGTTTTATTATGGGTTTTTGTAATTGTTGCAATTTGGTTTTGAGTTTCCGCCTTATTTAATAAAAACGCCATATTTTACGTTTATATGTGGAGAAACAAAAAACCTAGCGTCGGCGTTTATATCCGAGCGATAAACGTGTAAAAGTAACGCATTGTTTCATTTCTCCGTGTCTGATCTATCAATTTAATCTTTTTAAAAAAATCGCACATATTTTTCGACCAGATTTTCATGTATTTATTTGCCATAATTTAACGCATTCACGTTTTATCCACCCGAATAATCAAAGTAAGACATTATGGAGACATGGCACCGCGGTTTCGATATTTCAGCCTAAATTATTAAAATGGAATTTCTGTTCACAATTTATTTTACAAAAATTATTATTTACCATCTTTTTTTTTTATTTATTTATATTTTTGAAGTTGGGAGGTTTGAGAATAAAATAACTAAAATTAGATATATTTTTCCGGAATGCTTACAGGAATTTTTTAATGTTTATTTAAAAAATCACCGATTTTTTTTTTTTTTATTGTTTTTCTAATTCCTGGAGTGCATCCTATTTTTCCACATTTTAAATATATATATATGTTTCGAGAGAACTGAAGTCTCCGCCGTAAACTGTATCAATATGTTCTTACATTTACTAAACCCTCAGTAATGAGCCTAATTAATGTCAGAAAACCGTGTGTGTGTGTTTGTGTGTGTGTGTGTGTGTGTGTGTGTGTGTGTGTGTGTGTGTGTGTGTGTGTGTGTGTGTGTGTGTGTGTGTGTGTGTGTGTGTGTGTGTGTGTGTGTCAGAAGATCACCAGGTTACCAAACGTTAAATAATAATAAATAATAATAAATTCCATTCCATCTATAAGTATAAAAATTAAACTGCATTTCCTTCTGGGAAATTATACACTTCTTCATATATACACATTGTATATTCCCAGTGCAGACTTGGAAAACATGAGAAATGTCAATATATTACTCCCTGGCAACATATTTAGTGTTTTGTTTTTAATATCTTGCATTTCTTACTTTGTATATCAATAATGACTGTAAAAAATTTCAATGCTCTTGAACCCAGGACATACTTGAAAATGAGAGAAATCTCAATGTATCCTTCCTGGTAAAATACTTTAAATAAACAAATATTTAGCAAATAAATATATTAATAATTTTATCGACGCACTTGAAGTTTTTATCGATATTAGGCATGAAAAAAAATAAACAAAACAGATAAGAATTTCTGGCTATGATAAATTTATGAATATATATATATATATTATATATATATATATATATTAATAGTATAACATGAGGGCCCCGTTCTTTTGACTTATAATTAATAGTAAATAATAAAATGTCCCTAAAACTGCCTGAAAATCAGTTGCTATTTATATGGCTTTTAAGGATCTCCATTTGTAATATTAATAATATGTGTATATATCCATATAGAGCTATATAAATCATATGTTAGAAATGTGTACACATTTATATTGAAGCATCCACAATAAATTCGCAATAAAAGATTAGAAATTTACAAGACTCTCTGGACAGTGCGCCTTCTTGGTGACTTACATATTCATAATGTAATTAAAATTAGAGACATTTCATTTTATTATATTAAATATAATTAATAAAATATAATTATATTTGTTCTTTTTTTTTACCTAATTACATGTTATTATTCTCCTTTTTTATTTATTAAATATATTTTAGTATACAAATATATATTATTTACATTTTACTGTGAAAATGGACACTCTCTCAGTACTTTGATAGCAGTGATCAGTCGCCTGCTGGAGCTGTATGGACTCCATGTTGGTGCTGTTAAAATGATGATGATAATAATATTAAATGACATTAATAATAAAAGCTGATTCGGGGATAAAATGTTGATATTCACCACCGCCTACTAAATAAATAGCTGTTATCAAGAGCTAAGAGTGCGCCCTTGTTTCGTTGTACAGCACAACAGACCCTTACAATGTCATTCTGAAATTCTGTGATTAATTGAAATAAAAATAATTAAAAAATAAGGTATTTTAAGAATGAAGATTTAAAAATAAATGTTCCAGCTCCCAGGGGTGACAGTTCGAGGTGACATAAAGGGCTACTAGAATTAAGTTTTCCCCCTTCAAGCCAATATAATTTTGATATTAAAACATATTCTTGAATATTATTGAATGAAGAAAAACCCATTATTCCGAACATTTACAAATAACAATTTATTTTGGTTGATTTTTTTTTTAATATTTTTACACAAGATGCAAACAATTCCCATAACATTTTTTTACAGTGCAGAAAAGATTTAAAAATAAAAAAAAAATAAAAAAAAATCAGGTGTACATCTCCACCCGAAAAAACAAACACAACAAAATAACGAAAGGAGTCCTTCATTTATATATAGATTTATAAAACATATGGAGAGTTTGCATTTACACAATACGACAATTTGTTCCTAATTTACAGTGACCGTATAAGGAAATAACAAAAAAAAATTCACAAGGCAAATATTGCCAACAAACACAAGAACACCATTTTAATACTGATAGTTTTTTGTTTTTTGCTTTTTTTTTTTATGCGAGGTGGTGTCTCTGTAATAACAATAATAATAATAATAAAAAAAGATAAATAAATTAACAGGGTGGTTATAAAAAATAAAAAAAAAAGTGCCATGACAGCTCTGCAAATGGCAGTAAGGATACAGGCGCCTACTGTCCTGGGGGGCAGCGTAACACTAAAGCAAGGGGTCAGGGGAGGGTGAAGAACTGAGTCCAAAAATATATATTTATTTTTAAAAAAAAAAAAAAAATATTGTTAATTATTCAGTTTAGAACATGAATTATTTGAATGATTCAATTGAATTAATTAAGGGTTGGATTAAAGGTTAAATCCATGTGAAGCCGCTATAACAGATTAATAACATTTGTAATATATGTATATTTTGCATTTCTTTCGTCTTATAATTATTTTGGGTGGGGGGGGGGTTGCACCCCTCAGCAGACAGGCCTCTATCATAATGTACTTGTTGATTTGACATGTTTGCAACAAGAGGGGAAAAAGAATATGTATTTTTTTTTAATTTAAAAATAAAAATGTAGAAA
Organism: Leptobrachium leishanense; assembly: GCA_009667805.1. Classification (NCBI taxonomy): domain Eukaryota; kingdom Metazoa; phylum Chordata; class Amphibia; order Anura; family Megophryidae; genus Leptobrachium; species Leptobrachium leishanense. The sequence goes on along the minus strand of CM019072.1, from coordinate 11,359,742 downwards.
AAAATGTTTAAGAAATGTTTATTGTCTGACTTGATCCTTTGTTCTCTGAGGGGTTAATACTAGCAGGTCAATTTTTTATTATTATTAAATATTTCATTTATTAAAAAATATATACCTCTTGAGTTAGTGGAGGGAGAGACTGGCTGCTTTAACCATGTGGCTGCCGGAATGCCAGGAGTCTTTGGCAGAGAGGAGGTGGGGGCACACATACAGAGTCCCATGCTGTGCCCCCCCCCAGGGGGCTCTGGATCCTCAGAGATCACATGACACAGGGCTTGATGTCTTGATAACTGACTTGCTGGTGGTAATAGGAGCCGCTGCCAGAATGCATGGAGGAGGCGGCAGCCATAGCGTTAAAGGAGAAGACGAACTCCTTCCTGTCATTCATACTGGGAGACTGGGAATGGTACCTGGGGATACCTGGGGGAGCAAAGAGGAGACAAGGTTTAGCCCAAAATCCAAAGACACTGACTGCACATGATTCTGCCCACAAGGCTGGCCTCACACAGAGCCTGTATTATACCCAAAAATACATATATTCCCCTGAAAGACCTTCTGAGAAACCCAGGCTTTATTTCCAGCACATCATGATGAACCTATACTAGACATTTATTCTCTGTATTGCACACTGTATGTCTGAGGCGATCTCAATCAAACCACTCAATCCTCTTACTGGAGACATATATATATATATCCATCCAGACCTCACTCTGACACTATCTGCTTTGTGGGAATATATATATATATATATCAGTAACAAAATGTATTTAAACAAAATATCTGGTGCTTTGAAACACAAATAAATTATATATGTGTCACTTAATTAAGATCTGCATGAAATGTGGGAGAACATATATATATATATATATATATATACGTTACTTACCCCATAACATATAAATGAATAAAACGTGTGTGTGTAAATATGTGCATGAAATGAGTGTGAGAATATACACATATTAGTTAAGTGACATATTGAAAACGAGAGAAATCTCAATGTGTCCTTACTTTATAAATACATACACACACACCCTCTTTTAATTAAATTGTAGATGTCAATTAACGAGTATATATAAATGGCATGTGTGTGTATATGTATACAAAATAAATACAACTCATTTCTACATTTTATATATATGTCACTTAACCAATATATCTAAAGTGACCTTTTAGTTAAGTGACATATATATATATATATACTGTATATATAAAATGTAGAAATGAATTCTAGATACATATTTATTTTATATACACACAATATATACATTCATTAATTCAACAATTTGTTTAAAGAGGATAAAGTAGATTGGATAAGAGGATATTTATTTAAAAAGGAGATAGATATAGATAGATATATATATGACAAACTTAAAAACGAGAGAAATCTCAATGTATCCTTCCTGGTAAAATCCTTTCTAAATAATAAATGAATAATATATCACCAGAGTATAGCTGTGCATAGTGAGTGATACCTTTTTTGGATTTGAGTTACATTTAAAAGAAGCTTTCCAGAGTTATTCCTCTCTTCCCCAGATCTGGAAGCTTTACTAATATATATATATATATATACACACAATTCGCTTCTAAATGTAATGAAACTTAATATGTGTAAAACCTTTATCTTTATAAGAAGTGTCAATTCATTAATCAATCTATAATTTATTCCTGTGTCTATCACCTCAGTCCAATTAATGATTGTTCCTTATAAATGACGTCACACCGCTGTGATGTCGCCTGTATTATTTTTTCTTTATGCTGCTTGATGTTGTGTAGTGTGTGTGTGTGTGTGTGTGTGTGTAAAATCACACTGCTTTCTGAAGAATGTTTTATATCTCATTAGTTATCTAATATTCTGCCCTGTCTGATCCTGGTTACATGTTAACAGTCTGTGTGTTTACAAATACGAGTATATTTATATATATATATATATATAGCATTGCTCATTGCTTAGTGATACATTTTATTGGATTAACATTACATTTAAAAGACAAGATGTTAGTCCAATAATAAAAGGTATCACCAAGCACTGCTATATATACTCTTGATTTTGGTATCTGGACTAACACGACCTATCTAATCTACAAACTATACTCATTATATATATATATACGCATACGTGCACAATATATTATATATAAAAAATCTAATGATCCTAAATAACACAAATTACACCACTTTTATCATAAATTGTGTACACACACACGTATATACATATGTATACTTGATGCTTATTTAAACATTCACATATACAGTTAATTATTCACACACACCTATAACCACACTGTAACTCCCCCCCCCACACACACACATATAACCACACTGTAACTCCCCCCCCCACACACACACACATATAACCACACACACACACATATAACCACACACACACACATATAACCACACTGTAACTCTCCCCCCCCCCCCCACACACACACACGTGTAGATACTGACATGTTTCCCTGAGGTTTGTGTTTTCAGGTATTGGTCTCTGTGTGTATGTATTATATTTTTTGCAGTAAATGGGGGGGGGTCAGGATGTGCAGCTTTACACACAGTGTATCTGCCTGATTATATACAGAGGACTGGACCCCATGTCAGGGGAGATTAGAGGGGTCTGTGTGTCTGAGGCAGGAGGGGGGGGGCTGTGGGAAGATGTGGACTCTCCCTGAGCCTGTGGGGTGGCTGGGGTTTTGGGGGCTGCTTTCAGAGCCCCCTGAGAGCTCTCCTTGTGATCTGTCCATGAGAAGATGCAGATAAGTGCTTGCAGAGGGGACGGGGATGAAATGCTGGGACAATCCCCCCAGGAGCAGAGCAGGCCTAGGGCAGCAGACAGGCTCCCCTCATCATGCCTAATTACCCCCGCTGGCAGGCAGCCCCACCGGCTCCACTCTAAGTGCTGCCATCCCATCCTGTGTGTGCCAGCAGCCCCCCCTGTGCCCCCCCAGTGCCCTGCTTCTCCCTAACCCGCCAGTCACTGCATTCTCAGGAAGATGAGCAGTCTGGGTGACGTCATAGTGTAACACGCGGGGCTGCAGTGATCCAGTTCCTCTTGGAGGTTGTTACAAAGTATCCAGTCAGAGGCTCAGGGCAGAGGAGCAGCATCCTGCTGGTTGCCATGGTGACTGCTCCACTCCTGGCTCTGCCAGCTGCTCATGCGCCTCTTTTCTGTACACCAGACCCCATGATGCCCCCCAATGCATGCCGGGCAGCCTACCTTGCAGCTCGGCCGTGTTGTGGCTGTTCTGGTGCAGGTAGGACTGGTCCAGGCTGTGGGAGGACAGGCTGTTGGGGGCAGAGTTGCAGGGGGAGAGGGGCTGCTGCTTGATGTAGGGGGCACCGCTGGAAAGGGCAGAGGCTGATGGTGCCCAGGCAGAGGCCGGGTTGGAGTACACAGAATGGGGCTCCATCACCCCACCCCCTCCCAGCAGGGGCGAGGCAGATTCATGGTGGGCATAGTCCCCCCCGGAGGAGCCCGTGCAGCCCCCCATGTAAGAGTGCCCCCCGTTGGCCGCCAGGTGAGACACCGAGTGCGCCGTTAACCCCATCCCGTCCACGTTGCCGGAGAGGTGGCCGTTCATCATGCCCAGACCCCCGTCCAGGGCCAGGCCGTTGGGGGGGCAGGAGATGGAGCCCCCCGAGCCCTGGAAGCTGTAGGTGTCCGGGATGTGGTTGAAGCCCAGTCCGTTCATCATGCTGTACATGGGCTTCAGAGCCTGACATTTCCTCCTGAAGCCCCGGGGTCTCCTCCTGAAAGAGCCCTCCTCGAACATGAACTCGCTGGCCGGGTCGATGGTCCAGTAGTGGCCCTTTCCGGGTCGGCCCAGGCCCTTGGGCAGCTTGATGAAGCACTCGTTGAGTGAAAGGTTGTGCCGCACAGAGTTCTTCCAGCCTTGGTAGGAGCCTCTGAAGAAAGGGAAGCGGCTCTGCAGGAACTGGTAGATCTCGCTGAGGGTCAGCCTCTTGGTGGGGGAGCTCTGGATGGCCATGACGATCAGGGCGATGTAGGAGTAGGGGGGCTTCTCTGGCCTCCTGATGCCGGCGTTGCTCTTCTTGGTCTTGGTGCTGCAGGAGGCGGAATCCATGGCCGAGCTCTGCTTCTCGGGGGGCGCAGACATGGGGCTGCTCTGTGCCGGGGGCTGCGAGGGGGGCTGCTGGATCTCCGCCGTCATTTAAGCACTTTCTGGGGGACAAATGGAGGGAGAGGCTTCCTGTGGATAAAGCTGGGGGTCCCCTCTGTCTGCTGGGGATGCTGCGCTGCTGCTGCGGGGGATAATGTGCTGCTGCTGCGGGGGATAATGTGCTGCTGCTGCTGCAGGGGATGCTGCGCTGCTGCTGCTGCCGGCGTCCTCCTCTTCCTGCTGCTCACAGTGTGTCTCCCTGCGGTTTGGAGCTGCTCAGCATGGCACTGCCTCTGGATTCTGCCCCGCACAGGGAGATCGCCTTATACTTATCTCATGTCATCTGTCTGCTCCTCACAGCAAGACGTAAGAGGAGAGCCTGCCCCGCCCCCACAGACCCCCCCCCAAACTCAGCCTCCCCTCCAATGGGTCCTCCCATCCCCCTCCCCTCACACACACCAAGGGTCAGTTAAAGGGACACCAACTCTGCAAGATCCAAAGATCCCAAAATATATTTATGTCTGACTTCATCAACCAGAGCCCTGTACATACCCACAGCCTGATCCGTGGAGGGGACCAGCAGCCTGGAACAGCACCCCTAGCAGCCTGGAACAGCACCCCTAACAGCCTGGAACAGCACCCCTAACAGCCTGGAGCAGCACCCCTAGCAGCCTGGAACAGCACCCCTAGCAGCCTGGAGCAGCACCCCTAGCAGCCTGGAACAGCACCCCTAGCAGCCTGGAGCAGCACCCCTAGCAGCCTGGAACAGCACCCCTAGCACCCTGGAGCAGCACCCCTAGCAGCCTGGAACAGCACCCCTAGCACCCTGGAGCAGCACCCCTAGCACCCTGGAGCAGCCCACCAGGCTTCACACCGCTGACACACTGTGCAACAAAATTCCAAAAATAATAACACATGTTGTAATATTATTATTATTAACAGCACAGGGGGTGCTTCATGTCACTAATCTATACCTAGTAATGTTATTATTACAAGTCATTAAAGTATTATTATTGTTATTAAAATATCCTTATTATATTATTATTATTACAAGTCATTAAAGTATTATTATTATTGTTATTATAATGTGTTTATTATTACATTTAATAAGTCCTGCTGTTAATATTATTATTACTACACATTACTTCTTTGCACACGTTCTTATTGGTACATTTATTTTAGTAATATTATTATATGGAATTCTTTTTTACACACATTCCTGTTGTTATGGCTATTATTAAAATTATATTTAATACCTTCCAGCATAAATTCCTATTATTACTAGTAATATAATTATTACTTCATTTAGTGGATTTATTATTGTTGCTGCAGTTTTAATATTATTACACTTTCCTTTTAATAATAATAATATTACTATCATTACTTAATAAAATGTATATCCAGTGTATATAGTGCAGCACCACACACCACACACCACACACCACCTCTCCACACACCACCTCTCCACACACCACCTCTCCACACACCACACACCACCTCTCCACACACCACACACCACCTCTCCACACACCACCTCTCCACACACCACCTCTCCACACACCACACACCACCTCTCCACACACCACCTCTCCACACACCACACACCACCTCTCCACACACCACCTCTCCACCCACCACACACCACCTCTCCACACACCACCTCTCCACACACCACCTCTCCACACACCACACACCACCTCTCCACCAAAAGAACAATGTGGCAAGAATTGATGTTTTCCTGCTTATTCCCGTTGTTGTTATTATTATATTTCATATTTTCCTGCATACATTATAATGTTACTTTGAATTAAAGGGGCTTTTTCAGTGAAAATGATCATTTTATTACACTTCAAATATCCAGCCGCTTAATCCAGGTTTAATGATTTTATATCTCCTGATAGAGCAGAATGAAAGCTCAGGGTTTCTAGGAATTGCTTGTTTTTTTTGTCCTGGAAACAATCAAGGGAGAGACGACACGGCACGACATGACACGACATGACACGACATGACACGACATGACACGACATGATACGACATGATACGACATGATATGCTGTATTACTGCACAGGAGATTAAAAGGCAGGTCTGTGGTCTCCCAGACCTGGCACCCAGCACAAAGGGAGGGGGGGCGACCTGGCATAAAGTTGGCCGATCTGAATGGAAGGTGGGCTATGTGGCAAAAAATGGGCTAGTAGATGTAAGGTGAGCTGAGTGGCATAAAGGTGGGTTACTTGGTAAAAAGGTGGGCTATGTGGATGGAAAGTGGGCTAAGTGGCTAGAAAGTGGGTTAAGTGGTATAAAGGTGGACTATGCGGATGGAAGGTGGGCTTTGCGGCTGGAAGGTGGGCTATGTGGCTGGAAGGTGGGCTGGGTGGCTGGAAGGTGGGCTATGTGGCTGGAAGGTGGGCTAAGCGGCTGGAAGGTGGGCTTTGTGGCTGGAAGGTGTGCTATGTGGCTGGAAGGTGGGCTGGAAGGTGGGCTAAGCGGCTGGAAGGTGGGCTATGTGGCTGGAAGGTGGGCTTTGTGGCATAAAGGTGGGCTATGCGGATGGAAGGCGGGCTATGTGGCTGGAAAGGGGGCTAAGCGGCTGGAAGGTGGGCTATGTGGCTAGAGGGTGGGTTTTGTGGCTGGAAGGTGGGCTGGGTGGCTGGAAGGTGGGCTATGTGGCTGGAAGGTGGGCTATGTGGCTGGAAGGTGGGCTATGTGGCTGGAAGGTGGGCTATGTGGCTGGAGGGTGGGTTTTGTGGCTGGAAGGTGGGCTGGGTGGCTGGAAGGTGGGCTATGTGGCTGGAAGGTGGGCTGGGTGGCTGGAAGGTGGGCTATGTGGCTGGAAGGTGGGCTATGTGGCTGGAAGGTGGGCTCGCCCGCTTGCTTTGCCTGCTGAGCAGTGGCCGGGCAGGATGTTTATACAGCTCAATGTAAACATATTCTCTGGGTTCCTTAATAAAAATAAAGCCCTGCTAGTCTCCTGCCTGCTCCTGACATCCAGCCTCTCTCTGCCACATAGAGCCCGCAGTGTGCCACTCTCTGCCCTCTCCTGCTACTTTAATATGGAATAAACCCCCTCCCCTCTGCACGGGGGGGGGGCTGATAGATGAGGGCTGATAGCAGCCACAGAAGTCTGGATGAAAGGGCCACTGACACAGTGACAGGGCGACCAGCCAGCTGGAGACCAGCAGAGGTAAGGGGACACTTTGAACTTTTAACACCTACTTAAAAACAAATGGGACCCACTGCCCCCCCCCCCGCCTTAATAATGGCGCCCAGAGAGGGAGCTTAGCTTTCATGATCCAGACAGACAGACAGACAGCAGGAGGAGGAGGAGGAGAGGCTCTGCTCCATCATGGAAACAGGCGAAAAACAGGAGAATCTGAAAATTCCTCAGTAGATCTCCCTGCTCCCCAACTATAGGGGGGCTCCTGTATGGGGGGGGCTGATGCCAACTCCAAATGCCGAAGGACAGGACAGGAGAGGGGCTGCCCAGAACCCTAATATTGTCTTTCAGTACATCATCCACCAGATTATTACATTTATAGGAAGATTAGGAATCATTTCCCTGAGATCAGGAGGGGGGCAAGAAATGGGGTAAAAATCCCAAAATCTAAAAATCGAACCCACCAACAGCAAGTCAGTATGTCATTACTCTATATAAAGTGCACGTCTGTTTATAAAGCTGAAAATTCACAGTGTGTGTGTGTGTGTGTGACTGTGTGTGTGTGTGTGTGTGACTGTGTGTGTGTGACTGTGTGTGTGACTGTGTGTGTGACTGTGAGTGTGTGTGTGACTGTGTGTGTGTGACTGTGTGTGTGACTGTGTGTGTGTGACTGTGAGTGTGTGTGTGACTGTGTGGTGAATTATAAACACATTAAGTCAATTAGCACAAACACACAGCCCCACATGAGGTGACAATGAACATCAATTTACAGATAAAAATATAAATGCCCCCTCTCAGATTATTATAAATACACCCCATTGGTTATTGTAAAGCGCTGCGGAAACTGTTGGCGCTATATAAATGATGACAATAATAATAATAATTGCATTCTGTGAATAAAATCCTTTGTGCATGGATCAGTAAGTTATTTAGTGTACTTTAGATATACAGGGACAGGCAGAGGTGTTATAAACAGCAAACACACCATAATCATACACAACACACCACAGTAATTTTAGCAAACAGATAAAACCAATATTTATTATTATTGTCCTCATTTATGCATCAATACAAGTCTGCAGAATGCACCTGTAAACATGCAACACAGTGACTATATACAGAATGTGCCTGTAAACATGTAATCTAGTGACTATATACAGAATGTGCCTGTAAACATGTAACATAGTGACTATATACAGAATGCACCTGTAAACATGCAACACAGTGACTATATACAGAATGTGCCTGTAAACATGTAATCTAGTGACTATATACAGAATGTGCCTGTAAACATGCAACACAGTGACTATATACAGAATGTGCCTGTAAACATGTAATCTAGTGACTATATACAGAATGTGCCTGTAAACATATAACATAGTGACTATATACAGAATGCACCTGTAAACATGCAACACAGTGACTATATACAGAATGCACCTGTAAACATGCAACACAGTGACTATATAAAGAATGCACTTGTAAACATGTAACACAGTGACTATATACAGAATGCACCTGTAAACATGCAACACAGTGACTATATAAAGAATGCACCTGTAAACATGTAACATAGTGACTATATACAGAATGCACCTGTAAACATGTAACATAGTGACTATATACAGAATGTGCCTGTAAACATGTAACATAGTGACTATATACAGAATCCACCTGTAAACATGTAACACAGTGACTATATACAGAATGCACCTGTAAACATGTAACACTGTGACTATATACAGAATGTGCCTGTAAACATGTAACATAGTGACTATATACAGAATGCACCTGTAAATATGTAACACAGTGACTATATACAGAATGCGCCTGTAAACATGTAACACAGTGACTATATACAGAATGCACCTGTAAACATGTAACACAGTGACTATATACAGAATGCGCCTGTAAACATGTAACACAGTGACTATATACAGAATGCACCTGTAAATATGTAACACAGTGACTATATACAGAATGCGCCTGTAAACATGTAACACAGTGACTATATACAGAATGCGCCTGTAAACATGTAACACAGTGACTATATACAGAATGCACCTGTAAACATGTAACACAGTGACTATATACAGAATGTGCCTGTAAACATATAACATAGTGACTATATACAGAATGTGCTGTAAACATGTAACATAGTGACTATATACAGAATGCACCTGTAAACATGTAACATAGTGACTATATACAGAATGCGCCTGTAAACATGTAACATAGTGACTATATACAGAATGCGCCTGTAAACATGTAACACAGTGACTATATACAGAATGCGCCTGTAAACATGTAACACAGTGACTATATACAGAATGCACCTGTAAACATGTAACACAGTGACTATATACAGAATGTGCCTGTAAACATGTAACATAGTGACTATATACAGAATGCACCTGTAAACATGTAACACAGTGACTATATACAGAATGTGCCTGTAAACATGTAACATAGTGACTATATACAGAATGCACTGTAAACATGTAACACAGTGACTATATACAGAATGCACCTGTAACATGTAACAGTGACTATATACAGAATGCACCTGTAAACATGTAACATAGTGACTATATACAGAATGCGCCTGTAAACATGTAACATAGTGACTATATACAGAATGCACCTGTAAACATGTAACATAGTGACTATATACAGAATGCACCTGTAAACATGTAACATAGTGACTATATACAGAATGTGCCTGTAAACATGTAACATAGTGACTATATACAGAATGCGCCTGTAAACATGTAACACAGTGACTATATACAGAATGCGCCTGTAAACATGTAACAGTGACTATATTTCCTAAATATTTATTTTCTACATTAATCTGTATATTTGTGTTTTGTTTTTAATATCTTACATTTATTTCTTTGTATTTCTGTAACAATTCAATGATCTTGAACCCAGGACATACTGAAAACCAGAGAAATCTCAATGTATCCTTCCTGGGAAAATACTTTATAAATAAATAAATACACGGTGTGCAATTTGTCATAGTTTTATAAATGTAGTATTTAAAAAATAATCTATATTGTCTTTTATTCTGTATACACGTGAATAAATATAATAGTTATATAAGTACAACAGACAACCATTACATGTCATATATAACAGAAAATCATTAAACATATACATACAACCGACAACAAACATTACATTTATACAACGTAAAAGACAATAAAGATATTATAAAACAGACAAACGATATAGATATATAAATCATAACAGAAAATCATTAAATATATGTATAAATCAGACAAACAATATACAAAACATAATACATATAATTCATTACGGAAACTCATTAAATATATGTAGAAAACAGACAAAATATATATTTAAATGGTTTCCCGTTATGATTTATATTTATAATATATATATATATATATATATATATATATATATATATAAAAAGAATCGGTGGCGGCACTCCAGGACTTTAAAACGAACACAAGCTTTAATCCATAAAAGTCAATGTTTCAGCCCTGACCCAGGGCTTTCCTCAGGACATATGTATGTCCTGAGTCAGGACTGAAACATTGACTTTTATTGATTAAAGTCCTGGATTCTTTCTTTCTGCATAATATTCAGCTGAACTGCAGCACCGGCGCAAGTGGAGTGCTCAGTTACTGTAAATATATATACATATATATACTTCTATGGAATTTATTTAAACCATGTTTTTGTGTCTTTTATATTGTAGTTTTAACACTTATTACTGCCTGATTATTCCACAATAAGAATCCAGTCTGTGGCTGGAGGTGAGAGAGAGACAGTAACACAATATGTAATGCAGGGGAAGCAAAGCAAACTATCCATTACAAGGATTAATTACAGAGAAAACCCATACACACACACACACACACACACACACACACACACACAGCCATTATAATAATAGGAGCACTGTCCCAGATATAATAATTATATTATTATTATTTTGTTTTATAAATATATACAAACCCCTGTAACATATATATATATACACACGTTCTATTTATCACTATATTATTTTATAAAGGCAATGTATTCTGATCAGGAGTAAAGCAGCCATTCCTGGAGGAGTCTTCCAGAAGTGTATGAAGGAGTCCCCTGTCTGCCAGTATACCCCAGGAGTAATATGTCCTTGCTGAGCTGTGCCCCCCCCCTGGAAGGACCCTGCAGGATGACAGCAACAACAATATGCCACATCCTATTCCTAGGACTGAGAGGAAACAAGGAGCCTATTATTTTACTGCAACAATGTATCCTCTCCAAAGCAGCAATGAAAGCAAAGCAGTGTCACTCCACCAGTGCAGCCTTATCACTCATTGTGGGAGAGATTGCTTTTAATCAGGAGATGAAGGTAAGAGAGGCAGGCTCTGCACTGGCTGCATGTGTAATGGGAGCAGTGTATATAGGTAATATTGTTGTAAGCAGACTGTGCAGGGCTCTCCCTCGGAAGGGTCTGTGTTTATCAGACTGCAGACCACCCATGCAGACAGCAGACAGGCGTGTGCCCCCTCTCCTCTCCCTGCTTTTAATTAACACCAGTGACTTGCTCCCCCCTGTAGGCTGAGCTCTTCCACAGCAGCCTGCTCTCCCTGCCATGCACAGCATTGCAAACTGATCTCTAAACGTTTACATAAGGTGGGCTGGGAGGAGAGACATGACAAGTCCAATTCCACCAGCTGCTAAAAGCAGGGAGAGAGGGGGTATTCTGTATCTGTGTACCTGGGAAGAATGGTCTCAAAAGGTGCAGACAATGAGGGGCAGCACAACTCCAGCTCTTCTCTGCTGTAAACCCGTTTGGGGTGAGTTTACCTATCATTAACCTCAGGCAGCTCTTGCAGTGAGGATAGTCTGGATTTATCTCCATGCTCTGTCTGTAAAAAGCTGCCATAAACCTCACAGGGCATGGGAGCTCCCCTGGCTGGGGATGGAGAGACAGGAGTTTACACAATGTGGGGCTGGAGGAGAAAATGCCAGAGACAGCCCCAAATATTCACACACTTATACTGAAGGAAAGGACTCCACCACCCAGTGAACACAACATCTCCCCAACAACATCTCCTGTATACACAATCAGTAACTGTAAACAGCAACACTTTATCCAAAGGAACAGTCACAAAGCTGACTGGAAGAGATACCACAAACATTCAGTACATAGATACCACATGCCCAATTACACAGCCTTACACACAGATACCACATCCCCATGTACACAACCAAACATATTAAACACATGCTCAAATACACAGCCTTACAGATACCACATCCCCACATGCACAACCAAACATATTAAACACCACATGCTCAAATACACAGCTATTACATACATACCACATCGCCACAAACACAACCAAACATATTAAACACCACATGCCCGAATACACAACCAAACATATTAAACACCACATCCCCACAAACACAACCAAACATATTAAACACCACATGCCCGAATACACAACCAAACATATTAAACACCACATGCCCGAATACACAACCAAACATATTAAACACCACATCCCCACAAACACAACCAAACATATTAAACACCACATGCCCGAATACACATCCAAACATATTAAACAACACATGCTCAATTACACAGCTTTACATACATACGGGTTATCCAGAGAGAGGTGATAAGCAGGAGAATGACTGGAGAATGGAAAATTCTAGGTCAAAATAGCCGATTTGGAAAGTGAGATGAAAGGGAGAATTTTTCTGGTTTGGCTATTTTGACCTAGAATTTTCCATTCTCCAGTCATTCTCCTGCTTTTCACCGCTCTCTGAATAACCCTGATAGATAACACATCCCCACATACAAAACCAAACATACATGGATACCATATCACCAAATACACAATTAGAGGCCTTTTAAAAACTTAACTATAAATATATGTAGATTTGGCGTATATACACACACATCCCCACATACAAAGGGAGAGTCACAATGAAATCTTAAATATTATACACACACAGTCATATACAAAGGCAGAAGCCCCTTGAAACTCATGAATATATATATCCCCTGCAATCCCCAAATACACAACCAAATGCCCCTTACCTAAAATATGATATATATATATACACACACACACAAATACAGCTAGAGGCACCACCCTGATACCACACAAAATGTTTTATATATATATATATATATACACACACACACACATTTATTCATATCTTCATGTATACATTTATTATATATAATATACACACCCATACTATTACATATAATACATACATGCACCCACATGTGTATTATATGTGTTAAAATAGCAGCATATCATAAATCCACATACAGGCACAACATTATTCATCAGGTATTCTGTTGTCCCCTTGTCATATATTAGTTGTATGGGACTGAAAGGGAAGATTTACACATATTATAATCTGAATCATCCCCAGGGTGCATCAAAAACTCTGTATTTCACAGAGATGCCTGAAGAGCCTGCAGGATGTATAGCAGCAAAAAACTTTCTGTACACACACACACACACACACACACAAACACCCCTTTTCCATCCCATAACTTGACTCTTGTTGTCATGAGGTTAGCTGGCACAAGAGATCACTATTCAGGGACCATGGTATACAGGTACAGCCAGAAGGGCACAGAGTCCAGGGCAGCCAGTGGGGCTTATTTACTAATCAGTGCATCAGTTTGATTTGGGGAAACAGCTTTCAAATTTTTTTTTCCAGGTGGAAACAAATCAAGCGCCTTTTGATTGGAGGCGTATGGGTATAGACCAAAGCGCAGTTTAGTGAATAAGCCCTTGCATGTGGCAATGCTCAGATCAGAGCCCCCCCCAGTTTATCCTCACCCCGGGTCCCCCCTCTCCCTGACCTCATAGCTGCACTTTACTGCCAGAAACTCACATTTTCCGTGACGTTTTGCCATAAAACATCCCACAAACCATACACTTCATACAATTTACTGCCTTGTTGACTGAGATTTTATCTTATTTTTTTCTCTGGGATTATAATTCAGATTCAAGTGAAGAACAAATAGAATTATTAGCAATTTGTGTAAAAAAAAGACACACACGTACAACACATAAATACACACGCACAACACACGTCCTGTTGTGCAGATCACATAAAATGGAAATGGATATATATACAAAAATGATCATAATTACATATTTTATATTTAAAATAAATATATATACAAATTAGAATTCAGTATATTGTGTAAATACACAGACACACCACAAAACATATTGATTTGTTGGAATGTAAAAAAAAAATAACAAAATGTATATTTTTTCCATAAATAAAATATTTTATATAAAATATTATTTTTGTGTTATGAGGATACTAAATTATAATCTATATACCCACAAATTATATTATATAAACTGTATGGCGTGCAGGGGGCTCAGACAAAAAAAAAAATCCAAAAACAAATGTCATATATATAATTAAATGTTTTTTTTTTTTAATGTGAACCCCCTGCACAGTTTTGCACTTTGCAATCAGGCCATGTACCTGTCACAGTCCAGAGATTATGACTGATAGAGCCATAAAGGAATTAAGAGAGTGTTTTCTCAGGTATTAGCAGCAGCCAATGAGAGGCTCTAATGGGGAATTGGCATCAAAGGGTTAACATCTGCTCGTTTTGGAAGCAGAACATTTATGAATAGATTGAGGTATAAATAAAAAAAATTAAAAAAAAAAAAAACAGTAATAGATATCGAAATATATTCAAAATAATGGAAAAATATGGAAATAAAATACACACCCACATATTGCATTTTAGTAAATATATATTAAAACAATAATTGTATTTTATATAATTTTATATTTGTGTGTGTATATATATATATTTATAATAATGCATTTCCATCTCTTTCGATAACAATATATTTTCTTTTTGATTGCTGTTCTTAGTGTTTGTATTTGCTATTACATATTCTATAGTATATTCACCAATATCTACCTATATATAGAATATTTATGAAGAAATATAAAAAGACAAGAGCCCCCAGCAGCATTTTATGTGGATCTAGGACACTTATTTAAGCACATTTAGGAAGTCTGTTCAGGAAAAAAAATAAAATAAAAGGCAGGGCAATATTTCAGATACAAATTTCTGAATAAAAAGTGTCACTTGTAAAGATCCGCCTGCATCAAACACAACATGCAGTGTGAATGTAAATATTACTGCTAGGAAATGATTGTCAGCAGAGCCAGGCTATTTTGTGAATTTTATACTCTGCTGTAATCATTTTATTGTAACTTTCCACATTTCAGGATCTTCTTTCTCCTATTTGAAATATAACATAATAACTAATGAGTGTTACTAATAATAACAACAACAGAATCAGAATAATAATAACAATAACAACAACAGCAGAATAATAATAATAATAATAATAACAACAACAACAGAATAATAATAATAATAACATCAAAAAATAACATAATCAGACTAATAATAACAACAACATCAGACTACTACTAATAATAATAACATAAAAAATAACAGAATCATAATAATAATAATAACAAAAACATCAGACTAATAATAATAATAACATCAAAAAATAACATAATCAGAATAATAATAATAATAATAATAACAAAAAGAACATAATCAGACTAATAATAATAATAACATCAAAAATAGCAGAATCAGACTAATAATAATAATAATAATAATAATAATAACAGTATCAGACTAATAATAATAATAACAACAACATCAGACTAATAATAATAATAACAACAACAAAAAGAACATAATCAGACTAATAATAATAACAGTATCAGACTAATAATAATAATAATAATAATAACAGTATCAGACTAATAATAATAATAACAACAACATCAGACTAATAATAATAATAACAACAACAAAAATAACATAATCAGACTAATAATAACAACAGAAAGTCTAATAATAATAATAATAATAACAGTATCAGACTAATAATAATAACATCAAAAATAACAGTATCAGACTAATAATAATAACAACAACATCAGACTAATAATAATAATAACAACAACAAAAACAACAGAATCAGACTAATAATAATAACAACAAAAATAACATAATCAGACTAATAATAACAACAGAAAGTCTAATAATAATAAGTTTCTCTGCACTGGGTAACCGTGAATATTTACACATGAGGGATTCTGGGAGACATTCAGAATAAACCCTCATTGTCCCTCCTGGCAGAATTCAAAGTAACAGGTTGATTTTTCAGGTCTCACTCAGCAGCAACAGATTAGATATTATCACATTGTGGGTATTTGGCATCATGTGACTGTGTATAAAGGAAGGTGTGTTATATGTTTATGTGTCTATTTATGTATGCTGATATCTGAGTGAACTATCTGTCAGTAAATCATCAGGACAGGGAGAAGGAGATATGTATTTATATATAAACATATATATATATATGAAACACACTGTAAGGAGTTAGAAGTAAACCCCTTCCCCCCAGCCGGAGAGACATCTCTCCTCTAAAATTAACCATATAATGGCAGGGACGGTATGGTGGTATTAGGAACGGTTCCTAATGGGTTAATTAATGTCCCTCCCATTCAACAGGGTAATTTTGTGCATAATGTGAAAACATATTCAGGATTTATTATTCCACCTGCTTCAACACATCTAAGAGCAGCAAAACACCCCCAGATAGTGCTGCCCCCAGGAAAGCTATGATCTATTGTTACCCCTCAAAACAATCTATTTTTAGCCCCAAAATAATATCACTCATCAGCTCATTATTCCATGAATTGTAACCACCAGAGACAATCACAATATGATCAATATTCCATGAATTGTAACTCCCAGAGACAATCACAATATGATCAATAGTCCATGAATTGTAACCCCCAGAGACAATCACAATCTGATCAATATTCCATGAATTGTAACCCCCAGAGACAATCACAACCAGCTCAATATTCCATGAATTGTAACCCCCAGAGACAATCACAACCAGCTCAATATTCCATGAATTGTAACCCCCAGAGACAATCACAACCAGCTCATAATATATGAATTGTAACCCCCACCAGCTCAACATCACAATATTCCATTGTAAGAATGAATGTCAAACCCCTCAATATTCCATGATGAAACCCCCAAATCACAAACCAGCATCATTATCCATGAATTGTAACCCCCCAGACAATCACAACCAGCTCAATATTCCATGATTGTACCCCCCCCAGACAAACAACAACCAGCTCAATACATTGTAACCCCCAGAGACAATCAAAGCTCAAATATTCCAATTGTGAATTGTAACCCCCAGAGCTCACATCCCTAAGTACCATGAATTGTAACCCCCAGAACCAATCACAACCTCTCTACCATGAGAACCCCAGTACAATCCACAGAACAATACATCCACATGAATTTAACCCCAAGAGACAATCACAATAAGATCAATAGTCCATTGTAACCCCCAGAGAACAATCACAATAATCAATCCAACCATGAATTGCCAGAGACAATCACAACCAGCTCAATATTTCCATTATAGAACCCCCCCAGACCATCACAAAGACAAATGTAACCCCCAAATGACTGATCAATAGTCCATGAATTGTAACCCCCAGACATCACAAATTCACTATTCCAATAATTGACCCCCAGAGACAATCACAATATGATCAATAGTCCATGAATTGTAACCCCAGAGACAATCACAACCAGCTCAATTTCATGAATTGTAACCCCCAGAGACAATCACAACCAGCTCAATATTCCATGAATTGTAACCCCCATCACACCCAGCTCAATTTCCATGAATTGTCAGAGACAATACCAGCTCAATATTGAATTGTAACCCCCAGAGACAATCACAACCAGCTCAATATTCCATGAATTGTAACCCCCAGAGACAATCACAACCAGCTCAATATTCCATGAATTGTAACCCCAGAGACAATCACAATCTGATCAATATTCCATTAATTGTAACCCCCAGAGACAATCACAATATGATCAATAGTCCATGAATTGTAACCCCCAGAGACAATCACAATCTGATCAATATTCCACGGTACCCCAAAAGTAAGTATTTTTAATACCCCTCCTGTATGAAAAGATCAAACCTGTTTTAATATGACACAGAGTTATTTGCAAATTATAAACATTAATCAATCATCTGCAACCAATCAGGATTTCATTTAAATATTAAATATTACAGAAAGGAAATGATGTTTAGAGGTGTGGAATATATGGGGTGCTGGTCCTTGTAATGCCAGGAAATAGGTCTGTGATGTAATACAAATGAACATTTTAATATCTCCTGCTTCATTCACAAGCAGGGGTGCTATTGAGTTTTCATTTTGGCACATCAAGGTGTGTGTTATATAGAGGTGAAGACTGAATACACACTTTCTATCCTGTCACTCCACCTCCCCCTGACAATTCATAGTGAATAGGAGTTACATGTAATAAGCAGCACTGGAATAAATTGATGTAATGCTGAGAATGGAAAAAGCAAAAACCTGCTGCCTTCTATTAACAGAGAAAACAGCATCTTGTCTGCAGAGCTTAATATTTTCCTGTTCTTTCTGATACATGAATGATCAGTGACAAAAAATGATTTGTGACACACAGGTCAGACAAGCACAGATTCCCATAAATACCTGCACATTATTTTTCATGTATACAATGTATTATTCAATGTTTGTTACAGATAAGGCTGGGGGATAATGGGGGATAATAGAATTTATTCCAGGGAAAGGTGTTCAGTTCATTCCTTGAGCAGCAACACAACAAATCTACACAAAACCTGTGTCTGGAGCACACACTCCCCCCACCCTAAACACACAACTGTATAAAAAAAATCAGCAAGGAAAAGCAAGACAGATCAGCAGAGCAAATCCAAACTGCATGAACAGGGGCAGCATGTACACAACACAAACCTGCAGCACTGGGGTAACTAAAGCAACAAAGCATCATGGGATGGATTCCAAACCTGGTGTACACTTAACCAGATTGTGATAAATTTAGCAGTGCCATAGACTTTAATGCTCTGGGAGGTTTTACACCAGGCTTGGAATCCAGCCCCATATTAACAGCCTGAGCCTGACAATAACATGCAACCAGGTACTAACTCACACAATGCCTGTGAAACACACAACAACCTCACAGACACAACAGAGCTGCACAAGAAGCCATAGCCAGACATGATCAACTCATATCAGCAACACAAACAGACACACTCTACAACACAGACACACTCTGCAACACAGACACACTCTGCAACACAGACACACTCTGCAACACAGACACACTCTACAACACAGACACACTCTGCAACACAGACACACTCTACAACACAGACACACTCTGCAACACAGACACACTCTACAACACAGACACACTCTACAACACAGACACACTCTGCAACACAGACACACTTTGCAACACAGACATCCTCTGCAACACAGACACACTCTACAACACAGACATAATCTGCAACACAGACACACTCTGCAACACAGACACCCACAGCAACACAGACATCCTCAGCAACACAGACACACTCTACAACACAGACACACTCTGCAACACAGACACACTCTGCAACACAGACACACTCTGCAACACAGACATCCTCAGCAACACAGACACACTCTACAACACAGACACACGCTGCAACACAGACATCCTCAGCAACACAGACACACTCTACAACACAGACATCCTCTGCAACACAGACACACTCTACAACATAGACACACTCTGCAACACAGACATCCTCAGCAACACAGACACACTCTACAACACAGACGCACTCTACAACACAGACACACTCTGCAACACAGACATCCTCAGCAACACAGACACACTCTACAACACAGACACACTCTGCAACACAGACATCCTCTGCAACACAGACACACTCTACAACATAGACACACTCTGCAACACAGACACCCTCAGCAACACAGACACACTCTACAACACAGACACACTCTACAACACAGACACACTCTGCAACACAGACACACTCTGCAACACAGACATCCTCAGCAACACAGACACACTCTACAACACAGACACACACTGCAACACAGACATCCTCAGCAACACAGACACACTCTACAACACAGACATCCTCTGCAACACAGACACACTCTACAACATTGACACACTCTGCAACACAGACATCCTCAGCAACACAGACACACTCTACAACACAGACACACTCTACAACACAGACACACTCTGCAACACAGACATCCTCAGCAACACAGACACACTCTACAACACAGACACACTCTGCAACACAGACATCCTCTGCAACACAGACACACTCTACAACACAGACACCCTCAGCAACACAGACACACTCTACAACACAGACACACTCTACAACACAGACACACTCTGCAACACAGACACACTCTGCAACACAGACACACTCTACAACACAGACACACTCTACAACACAGACACACTCTGCAACACAGACACACTCTGCAACACAGACACACTCTGCAACACAGACATCCTCAGCAACACAGACACACTCTACAACACAGACACACTCTGCAACACAGACATCCTCAGCAACACAGACACACTCTACAACACAGACACCCTCAGCAACACAGACACACTCTACAACACAGACATCCTCAGCAACACAGACACACTCTGCAACACAGACACACTCTGCAACACAGACATCCTCAGCAACACAGACACACTCTACAACACAGACACACTCTGCAACACAGACATCCTCAGCAACACAGACACACTCTACAACACAGACACCTTCAGCAACACAGACACACTCTGCAACACAGACTCTCTGCAACACAGACACACTCTGCAACACAGACACTCTGCAACACAGACACTCTCAGCAACACAATCACTCTCAGCAACCAGACACCTTCAGCAGCACAGGCACTCTCTGCAACACAACCTGCAGCAAAGACACTCTCTGCAACACAACCTGCAGCACAGACAATCTCTGCACAACAGACACTCTGTGCAACACAAAAAGATTATTTGCAGCACAACACTCTACAACACACTGAGAGACAATCTCTGCAATACAGAAAGCCACATATGCAACACAGTCACTCTGAAAGCAAAATAACAACTCAAGCCAAGAAATAACTCATAGCATGGAAACCAATCACTCATCTGTGGAACAACAACCAGCACTTGGGTCTTAGAAAAAAAGATGCAATCACTATACACAAAAACAGATCAGGCAATAGCAACACACAAGCAATACTATACACGAAAGAGAGGATAACAACACTCACAGATAAGGGATCAGTCACTCACAACACACACAGGCAGAACCCCCAAAATTCTCATAAAACAGACAGAACAATCCACTGGAACAGAACAACAAAACCAGTACTCAATTTACACAGACAAAACAAGCACTCTCATCACACACAGCCTGTGTGACACAGGCCAAAAAAACACTCACTGCACACACAGGCAAAACAAGCAGGTACAACAGGCACAACAAACACTCCCATCACACAGACACAACCAACAAGCACTCCCATCACACAGACACAACCAACACGCACTCCCATCACATAGACACAACCAACAAGCACTCCCATCACACAGACACAACCAACACGCACTCCCATCACACAGATACAACCAACAAGCACTCCCATCACACAGACACAACATGCACACACACCACACAGGCACAACAAACACTCACACCACACAGACACAACCAACAAGCACTCCCATCACACAGACACAACCAACAAACACTCCCATCACACAGACACAACCAACAAACACTCCCATCACATACAGGCATAATAAGCACTCACACCACATAGGCACAACAAGCACTCACACCACACAGGCACAACAAGCACTCACATCACACAGACACAACAAGCACTCACATCACACAGGCACAACAAGCACTCACATCACACAGGCACAACAAGCACTCACATCACACAGGCACAACAAGCACTCACATCACACAGACACAACAAGCACTCACATCACACAGACACAACAAGCACTCACATCACACAGGCACAACAAGCACTCACATCAAACAGGCACAACTGGCACTGCCATTGCCAATACACATACAGATAAATACAGACATCATGCAGACGAATCAAGGAAGGATAAAGTCCAGTCAAAACAAAGTTCAAGGATTTTATGCAGGATTTCAAATAAAAAAAAAATACCACCTTCCCCCAACATATGGCAAGTAGGGGTTATAGGAAGATAATATTAGGACAGGGGAAAACCGAGTATGGATTTTCATGGATAAACATAAAGGGATTTATGCTCATCTTCATTTTTTTCAAAATCTTCTTACAGGGTTATTCAGAAAGAGGTGAAAACCTTGAGAATTGGCAGAAGAAGAGAACAATCTAGACCAAATAGCCAATTTGAAAGTGAGATAAATGGGAGAATGCTTCTGGTTTGAATATTTTGACCTAGAATTTTCAGTTCTCCAGTCATTCTCAAGGTTTTCACCTCTCTCTGAATAGCTGTAAGCATTTTGTTGAAGCTGATTTGAAAAACTATCACCGAATTGACACACCGGCTTTATTCTCCTTTGCTCTAGTATGTGTTTGCAGCATGCATACTATCTCCAGGTCGACACAAACACAGCTTATACAATATACAATATATATATAATGTAGATTGTATAATATATATATATATATATATGTGTGTGTGTGTAGCCCCTGCCTGTATAACTCACATGCTACCCAAAACATTTCCATAAACCCATGACAATAAAAAAATTACAATTGTCCTTGTTAATATTAATTGAAGGAATTCGGATTGTACAGTATTGATGTAAGCCTGTATATATGTGAAGTAATAATGTCAGTATGTATATATGTAAAGTATTAATGACAGTATGCATTTAGGTAATATTGTCAGTATGTATATAAAGTAATAATGTCAGTATGTATATAGGTAAAGTAATAATGCCAGTATGTATTTATGTGAAGTAATAATGATAGTGTGTATATAGGTAAAGTATTAATGTCAGTATGTATATATGTGAAGTAATAATGACAGTATGTATTTATGTGAAGGAATAATGTCAGTATGTATATAGGTAAAGTAATAATACCAATATGTATTTATGCGAAGTAATAATGACAGTGTGTATATAGGTAAAGTATTAATGTCAGTATGTATTTATGTGAAGGAATAATGTCAGTATGTATATAGGTAAAGTAATAATACCAATATGTATTTATGCGAAGTAATAATGACAGTGTGTATATAGGTAAAGTATTAATGTCAGTATGTATTTATGTGAAGGAATAATGTCAGTATGTATATAGGTAAAGTAATAATACCAATATGTATTTATGTGAAGTAATAATGACAGTGTGTATATAGGTAAAGTAATAATGCCAGTATGTATTTATGTGAAGTAATAATGTCAGTATATATATAGGTAAAGTATTAATGCCAGTATGTATTTATGCGAAGTAATAATATCAGTATGTATATAGATAAAGTAATAATGCCAGCGTGTATTAATGTGAAGTAATAATGTCAGTATTATAAAAGTGAAGTAATAATGTCAGTATGTATATAGGTAAAGTAATAATGCCAGAATGTATTTATGGGAAGTAATAATGTCAGCTTGTATATAGGTAAAGTAATAATGCCAATATGTATTTATGGGAAGTAATAATGTCAGTATGTATATAGGTAAAGTAATAATGTCAGTATGTATATATGTGAAGTAATAATGTCAGTATGTATTTATGTGAAATAATAATGTCAGTATTATATATGTAAAGTAATAATGTCAGTGTGTATACAGGTAAAGTAATAATGCCAGTGTGTATTTATGTGAAGTAATAATGTCGGTATGTATATAGGTAAAGTAATAATGCCAGTGTGTATTTATGTGAAGTAATAATGTCAGTATGTATATAGGTAAAGTAATAATGCCAGTGTGTATATATGTGAAATAATAATGTCAGTATGTATATAGGTAAAGTAATAATGCCAGTGTGTATTTATGTGAAGTAATAATGTCAGTATGTATATAGGTAAAGTAATAATGTCAGTATGTATATAGGTAAAGTAATAATGCCAGTGTGTATTTATAAGTAATAATGTCAGAATTATATATGTAAAGTAATAAAGTCAGTGTGTATACAGGTAAAGTAATAATGCCAGAATGTATTTATGTGAAGTAATAATGTCAGCTTGTATATAGGTAAAGTAATAATGTCAGTATGTATATATGTGAAGTAATAATGTCAGTATGTATTTATGTGAAATAATAATGTCAGTATGTATATAGGTAAAGTAATAATGCCAGTGTGTATTTATGTGAAGTAATAATGTCAGCTTGTATATAGGTAAAGTAATAATGTCAGTATGTATATATGTGAACTAATAATGTCAATATGTATATAGGTAAAGTAATAATGCCAGTGTGTATTTATGTGAAGTAATAATGTCAGTATGTATATAGGTAAAGTAATAATGTCAGTATGTATATAGGTAAAGTAATAATGTCAGTATGTATTTATGTGAAATAATAATGTCAGTATGTATATATGTAAAGTAATAAGGTCAATATGTATATAGGGAAGGTAATAATGTCAGTATGTATAATATTCCATGCTCTAAGAGGATGTATTAAGCACTTGTGGAAAGCTATGTATACAGACCACGAAATACAATCACATGTGTGGGGGAATATCCCTCTGTGTAGAGTGTAAAGAAATCAAAGGGTTTACATGTCTGTGTCGGGATTTAATTCCCCAGAAAATAAAACACATAATTCTCCCAATTATTCGAGGGTTTTCTAACAATTCGCCTGCAGATACATAAACCGATCTGCCCCGACCAGAGGGAAATGACATCGATGAGATGTTGGTGTATTTTCATAAACAATTCTCTTCAAGAAGAAGAAATTTATTTTTGGCTTTGGATCTAGAAGTGATCTTTACAAAATAACTGAATAATACGCAGATGTATTGTGTGTGTATATATATATATAGCCTATAATAATTATATATATAATTAACACACTATATATATACATACATACATAACACACACAAATATTATGTATAATTATATATTTCTGACAAATCTTAAAATTTTATATTTGTGCATATTTAAGTATTTATATATACATATATATAAATACTTAAATATGCAAATATAAAATATTCAGATTTGTTTATTAGTATATATAGACACACACATATGCATACACACAAACACATAATATTCTGATTTATTTTATTATTGTGTATATATATTACATATATATACTAATATATACGCACATACATATACACAATATTCCGATTTGTTTTATTAGTGTTTATATTTATAATATAGACACAAATTAAATACACATATATACGCACATACATATATACACATGCAACTTTATACATAACAATCAGATTTGTTTTATTAGTGTGTGTATATATATATATATACATACAAATTACATGCACATACATATATACACATGCAACTATTTACATAACAATCAGATTTGTTTTATTAGTGTGTGTATATATATATATACATACAAATTACATGCACATACATATATACACATGCAACTATTTACATAACAATCAGATTTGTTTGTAAATATATATATATATACACACACATATACGGATATACACACATTCAGATATAACACACACATAGATACATAATATTCAGATACACATATCCACATGGTTCTAACTCCCTACGAAGAGATAATAAAGTGATGGCATTCCCTAACTGCCATCTGACACAGCCACATAAATATACACTGCTCTGTGTGAGAAAGACCTCAACCACATACAATATTCTGAACATTTTACCAGAAGTCCAGAGTCTGGATGTTTTGTATTGTGTGTAGTAAAGGAATAGATTTCCTGCGTTCAATGAATGTGTTTAATTGCTTTGTATTATTTCGCATTTAACACTATTCCAGAAATAGAAATCATATAACACACATTCTCCCTCCAATAGCACTGATATATATTATCCAAGATACTGTTTATGCTCTGCATGGATACATCATGTAAATCAGAACGTGTGAATACATTTATTATATGATGGACCATTACATTTAGAATTGAATATATATTCTTACTATTTAATTGGAAAAATGTGTACATGTATACACACACACACACACACACACACACATACCTATGGGAAGTATGTTTGTGTCCGTGTCATTTTATAAACACATGTTAATCTCAGGTGAAGTGAATTAAAATGTAGTTTAGTTTTTCAGGAATGAAACAATTCATTAATAAGGGCAGACTTTCAGAGGTTTTTCTTTTTCTCTATATATTGGTTTCTCTTCATTTCTTACACGTTCTGTTTTACTTGTTCTTTTCTCTTGGCTGCTAAGACTTTACAAAGTATTCCAGCAATTTGTTTTGATTTGCAGAAAGTCAAATAAATCCCCCCTGGTTTGGCGGGGGATGCTGATAAATTTGTGATATTATCCCCTGGGACCCCCGTGGACCCCTGTGCCCTTTGTAATCAGCCCCAGATAACTCCTAACCTCGCACAGTAAGAGCAGATAAGAGAGATGCTGGGCATGTCCTCTACAAGCAGTCTGGGGAATGGTATATATATCATATATATCTATATAATACACACACGCATACATAATAATATACATATGCACATGTATTAAACTATATATAGACATAAAAGACACACATATATAGATCACACAACGCAAATACACACACACAAACACAATATGTGTGTGTCTGTGTGTGTGTGTATTTATATATGTATCCTTCCTGGTAAAATACTTTTTAAATAAATATAAATATATATATATATGTATTTGTGTTGTGTGTGTATATCGTATGTATATATGCTGTGCTGCTCACACTGAGTGCTATGGCACGTCCACAACAAGCAGCCTGGGGGTGTATATATATATATATATATATATATATATATATACACACACACACATTTATATACCACTCGCCCCCCCCAGGCTGCTTGTTGTGGACGTGCCATAGCACTCAGTGTGAGCAGCACAGCATATATACATACAATATACACACACAACACAAATACATATATATATATATTTATATTTATTTAAAAAGTATTTTACCAGGAAGGATACATATATAAATACACACACACACAGACACACACATATTGTGTTTGTGTGTGTGTATGCGTGTGTGTATTTGCGTTGTGTGATCTATATTTGTGTGTCTTTTATGTCTATATATAGTTTTATACATGTGCATATGTATATTATTATGTATGCGTGTGTG
This sequence comes from Leptobrachium leishanense, assembly GCA_009667805.1. NCBI lineage: Eukaryota > Metazoa > Chordata > Amphibia > Anura > Megophryidae > Leptobrachium > Leptobrachium leishanense. The sequence continues at coordinate 11,332,171 of CM019072.1, read as the reverse complement.
TATTATATAGATTAGTACACACACCTATATACACGCGCATACATAATAGTACACACACATATATAATGGAAACAATAAGAAACATGTATATATCCTCATTTTATGGGTATAGTGTTTTAATGCCACAGTCTGCTGACATACATGTGCTGTGTGTTGATAACGAGTGGTCATTAATGTTTATGTTTCTTTGTGTAACACTTCTTTGTGTTATTATTTTACAGATATTAAAGAAAAAAAAACAAATCCAAGAGCAAGGAACAATCCTCCAGCGTGTGTTTTATTAACTCAGACATTTAAAATGTGTATATTGAAAGGTGTAAATATGTCCTGTAAAGGATAAAGATGTACAATCACACATTTCAGAAGGTTATTGTGATCCCCGTGTCCAGATCTACTTACACAATGTATATATACTGTGTTTGCATAACTAAAAACGAGTTCTGTCCCTTCCTATCTGTTATCATCTGTCCCTCTCTCCTTCTCCCTTTCTATATATATTACTCTATCATTTGTCTATCCCTCACATTCTCTCTCTCCATCTTTCTCTTTTCCCTCTTATCACTCGCATTCTCTTTTTTGCTTCTATCTCACGTTTCCCCCCTTTGTTTCTCCTGTTTCCCTCTAATTTCTCTCCATATTCACCTTTTCCCTCTTTTATTTTTCTCCATTTTCACCTTTTCCCTCTTATTTCCCCCTTTCCTCCCTCTTTTATTTCTTTCTCCCTCTTCCCTCTTCTTTCTTTATCTTCTTCTGTTTCCTGCTCTTATTTCTCTTTTCTCTCTCTACTTTATCTGTTTGTTTCTGATTTTAGTTTCCTTTGCTCACCTACAATAGGATGAATATTCCTGTATTTGGTATATATATATATATACACTCTGGCAGAGTCTCCCTTTCTAGCAAATCACTGTTGTTTAAAAGCTACACATTGTTTAGATGAATTCTCCAAATGATATAGTTTATTATTGTTTTGCTTTTCTGTGTTTCCCCAGACTGGATCTCCCGTTTTCTTTGATTTCTGTGAAATAAAGTGTTTTTCAGCCTCTCTCTCTCCCTGTGTGTGTTAATGATGAGGGGATCCTGCTTCCAGGGCTGGGGCTCCATTCATTGCTGGCTCAGTAGGTGGCCAGTATATTTTTGTTTGGGTTGCTAGATTACAAGCAGACCTCTGCCTGCTCCAAGCTGCCTGTTGGGTGGAAAAATAGATCAGGTTGACAAGAGAGGCTCAAGATTTAACCCACTGAGTGCCGCGGGGGAGGGCTCTACAGTCCATGGCCGAATATATGGCCATACATCACTTATTAAATGCACTTTGATATATTCACCATCCCCACTTGTCATTTTCTGTCCCTTGTTTTGAGATGTTTTCTCATGCATGTTCTCTCACCAAGTTACAAACCCAATATTTATTAATTTTATGCCCAAAACTGGATATATAATATATGCTTTATTGGTAAATATTGTGTATCTGGTAAATTATAATTTGGCATTGAGATCCATCGGTGTCCAACGCATACCATGTAAATATAAATGCTTTATTATCATAATGGATCCAAAGCATGCAGCACACAGTGCTCTTTATTTTATAAGGGTTTTCATATGTATCAGTTTATTTATTGTAGTGTCATTCAGATAATGCAGCTAAATAAACACTGCATCAGACTGTGTCTATCATGCAAATTATAAATCACATTTATTTGGAGTATCTGTAATATACTGTACAGTATATATATCTATATATATATATATATGCTCTGGGATGCAATTATTTGAATTGTTATGATGTGCAAGTGGCTTCTGCAATAATAAACAAACTATATATAGCGTGGAGGCTTTTTATCTCGCTTTTTGTCCTCCACCACAACCTATATATATATATATATATATATACCCATGTAGGTAAAATCATGTAAAGTAGCCAGTGTCTGTTCCTGGTTAAATAATAGGTTCAATCACTTTACTGTAATCGTTGTTATGATTGACTTATATTGTCTTTATACATATATATATTGATGCATTTTACAGATTATATACACACACACAATATAAAATTAATTACATATACACATATTAAATATATATATACACACAATATAAACATAAAAATAACTGCAAACACACGTTATAAATATATATATTGTGTGTGTGTATATATATTTAATGTGTGTGTTTATATATTGTGTGTGTATATAATCTGTTGAATAAATAAATGATTGAATACATTATTTTACCTGGGTGTGTGTGTGTATATATATATATACATGTGGAGGCCTTTTATCTCACTTTTTGTCCTCCACTACAACCCGTGTAGATATATATATATATATATTCCAAATACCCCAAATAAATGGCATAAAATGTGATTTGTAATTTACAAGACAGAAACAATCTGATGCAGTGTATGTTTAACATATTATCTGAATGGCACTACAATAAATAAAGGAAACTGATATATTTACAGCCCTTACAAAATAAAGAACACTGTGTGCTGCATGCTATGGATCCATATAACATACACAATATCAATTTATACATATACAAACAATATATATATATATATATATAAATAGAGAGAGAAATGTACACAAACACACAGATATATATATATATATAACTAAATATAATTATATAATCAGGTACACACAAACACATATACTGTACACACTTTTAAAGTTTTTAGTTTTCCTGTCTGCCATGATAATCGTAGATTAAGTAAAGGCAGAGAAACATTAAAAAAAACCAATGAAGGCAATAAAAAAAAAAAAAAGAAATCACAGAGTTTACAATATCATATAGGATATTCCCTGAGAAGAAAGGATTACAACAAAAAAAACTCCCCCCCCCTTTCCCTCACTAAAAATAAACTTTTACATGTATTTTTAGATCTTGTTTATTGATTTACAATATGAAGATCCAAGTAATAAGATTGTTTTCTTCTTCGGTTTGCGTATTATCTTTATTTCCACACTTTATCTCAAGTTTCAGATGAAAAGAAGTCAAATTGTTTTCTAAATATGTTAGTGTATATAATGAATTCAATACACAATTCATTTAATTATAAATATACACTCACATATACAAACACATTATCAGCACTACATGAGGCAGAGATAATTATATTGATTAACATTTATATATTTTTACAGTTTAAGGAATTGATAATTTGTAACCAGTAACTAATTATTACTAAATCTTAGATCTGCTTGTATTATTAAACCGTTATAGGTGATGAATCTCTGTAAATACAGCCAGATCCTGTCATTATTTTGTGCCCTTTACCCATCCTCCCTCAGTGGCCATCCCCTCCTCTTCCCCAGGGCACCTTTGGCATCAGGCTGTGAGTTGGTCCCATCACAGACCCAGTGCAGCCTTCACATGGAGCTCAGGGAGATGAAAGTGTTGTCACATTAATGTCTCCCAACAGGTCCAGCCCACACACTCCTGACTGCTGACATCAATCTGACCAATTTATCTGTCAACACTTGGCTGGTCCTCCACTAGGCTCAGACAGGTGCTTTATGCTACATCCAGCATCACAGGCTCCTCATCAGCACCCCTGGCTGGTGACAGTGACTTACTCTCTGCTTCAGCCACAGAGTGAGGCTGATGTTCAGTCTGATACAATTTGACCAGTTTCAAACAAAGTCTTACATTGGTTTCCATTCAATAAGCCCAGGGAAGGAGCGGGACCACTGAAGGATGGAGGCGACAGCTTTACTCAGATTAAGGTTTGAGCTCTGAGGTTGGTCACCCTTGGTCCTCTAGGGTCTGGTCATGCTGTTGGGTGCAGAGTGGACCTATCACACAGCAAATGTAAAGCCAATGCTGATCATTATTATACAATATACAGTCTAAGTAACAGCAATGCCCTCATAACTGCTTAATGTTCCCATTAAAGAGGTTCTGCAGCAGGTGCATGCATAGGCATGAGGTGCGTGCAGAGGTACGCTCAGTGAATGACACACTGAACACAATTTTTTATTGTTGAATGATCACAATTCGTCGTTTTCATAGAGACGTGGAATATGTGATACGTCATAAATCTACGTCATAAATACGTAAAAAAAAAAATGTCTTCCTGAGTGACCGCAGGAGCCCGGGCTTGGCCTTAAAGGACCTCTGCAAAGAGATAAAGTAATTTGTCAGTAATTCTAATAGTCTGTTTACACAAAGCAATGCCCGCTTGTGCTAAAAATAGAATTTGTATTTATAGATTTATCCAATAAATTCCCCTCTCGTCTCTGACTTAATTGGTGAAATAAATCTGTACAAATCAAAGTGCGCTCTTATGTCACTTAAAATGCCCAGCAAAAAATGTACATGGAATAATTCAGCAAACGCCCGTTTCTTGCACATCTGTTTTCAAAAATGGAGATTTTACCAGCCATGTTTACTACTGGGCGCTGCCATCGTCTGTCTCCTATAGGCCAAATCAATGAATCTATTCTGACAGGTGACATTGGCAGCTCTGATCGGATCTCAGATTGCTGTGCGAAAGCGATCACCAACACGGCGCTTTGAAGGGAAATATGACAAGTGTGCTTTAAAGGAAACGCCTTGTGCTGTCTGAGGGAGAGGTGGCTGCCGCCGATTCACTTGTTGCACAGGTTTAGCGTATTGTAGCAGTGGCATTAAAATGCGGAAGCCTCAATCTGTAACAAGATAGGGTTTGTAGAGCAGGTAAATGTATGTTTTGCCTTTGCTACTATGGACACAAGGCACAGCACTGTATATGTCCAACCTTTTTTAACTTTGAAGCTCAAGACCCATCACATCTCAGTGGATGAAAGTGGACAACAGAGACCTGTGAGTTGTATGGGATGAATGGATAAGTATGTATGGTACAGCTGGTAGGTGCATTGGGATATCGTGTGGATTATAAAGTGCCCTGTTATTGATACTAGTCCCCGAGATAGTAACAGATGGGTGTTACACTGTTGACCAATCAAAGAATGTTAAAAATGGACTCTGAAGCACCTCATAAAGAACGTTACCTGTATAGAAGTGCACAGCAGAATCAGGAGTTGGACATGGGCAGTATTCCATCCCTGGTGTAAAGTAAACGACACAAGAGCTGTGGTAAATTTACCAACTCCATAGACTTACATGTCTGCGGGAAGTTTAAAACAGGGTTGGAAGAGAGCCCCATGTGTTTAAGTCAAGATGGAGACATTTCCGGACACTTCAAAATAGGGTAATTGCTGGAGTGTCCGGCCAAGTGGTGACTCTCCATCAGGGTGAGGATTGCATACATATGTACACATCACTCCAAAAGAAGACCCTCCATCTGGGTGAGAATTGCATATCTACATATCACGCCAAGTGGTGACCCTCCATCTGGGTGAGAATTGCATATCTACATATCACGCCAAGTGGTGACCCTCTATCTGGGTGAGAATTGCATATCTACATATCACACCAAGTGGTGACCCTCTATCTGGGTGAGAATTGCATATCTACATATCACACCAAGTGGTGACCCTCTATCTGGGTGAGAATTGCATATCTACATATCACACCAAGTGGTGACCCTCTATCTGGGTGAGAATTGCATATCTACATATCACACCAAGTGGTGACCCTCTATCTGGGTGAGAATTGCATATCTACATATCGCACCAAGTAATGACCCTCCATCTGGGTGAGAATTGCTTATCTATGTATTACGCCAAGAGATGACCCTCCAGCTGCGTGAGAACTGCATATCTACGTATCTCATCAAGCGTTGACCCCTCCATCTAGGTGAGGACCGCAATCATTTGCCACGAGTGGCCCAGATAATGCATTAAACTATGATTTCTGAAATCCAACTGGCCATCCTTCGTTGATACCTTGGAGATGCCACAGGTCCATACCAGCTGGTGATCACTTGATGCTGTTGCTTTGATAGAATCTTAGAAGTAAAATTCTTAAGAAATACCATCCAGTGCCCCTTCCCATCTGTCACATTAACATACAACACAAGCCAGATGATATTATGTCACACAAAGAAAATAAATTGAGTATTACATCAGAATAATTACTAGGGCGCCGTTACCGATTCTGGGACAAGTACTACAAGGAGCTCTATGCACTCGATGATTCCTACCCTAGACACGCCGCCAGATTTGTAGGTGGACAGCGAATATTTAAGGGGAACCTATCTTTAAAAAGAGGTAACTGTTTCCTATTCATAAACTAGCTGACATTATTATCATATTTTAATATATTGTACTTACATTAAAATAATAAGCTCGAGCACTCTCAGCCAAGCCATCATTTATAGAGCGCCAACAGATCCCGACATCACTTTAAAATAAAGGCTGGATAATTAAAATAAGCAAGTTACAGACATGAACCAGGTTCATGAGGTATAGAGGGTCTTCAAATCTAGAGGAGCTGGTTTGGAGCAGAACAACAGGAGTCTGAAGGAGAAAAGACTTTTGGAAGTCAATGAATGGGTCTTCAGTTAATGTAAAACAACATGAGTGCAAAGGACGCGTGGGGATCGCTCTCCATTTTCCCTATGCAGTGAGTAAGACGCTCCCCATGAGTCACACACAATACTCACATGCTGAACAATCCTCGACAATCTGGCTCTTTTCCGACAGGTCGATCACCAGGAGGAGACCAGGCTGGGGGACTGCCTGGAGTGCGCTGACATGACGTCAGAAACACCCCCTTAGCTCCAGCATAGCTTGACTGAATTTGGACATGGGTTGAGGGGGTCATTTGGACCCAAATATCTTCACTTCTATAGGTAGGATGTCATGTGATGGATCTTTGGACAGGTCAGAGTCCAGCCTTTCCAATGATACCCAACAAGACCTTGCCAAAATAATAATAATTAAACAAAAGAAGAAAATAAAATGATTTTTTTGCCGTTATTTGTTGTTGCGGCAATATACAAAGAGAAAAATGTTCGTTTAAAAAAAAAATCATTAAAATCACTTATTAACTGAGAAAAATACAGAAACAGCTTCTCCATTTCTGATTTAAATAGATAAATAAATAAAACCAGTATCCTGTACAATATATAACCACAAAAACATAGGCTTGGAGGATAAAATGTGGAGAAAAAAATTTCACGCTGTAAATATTAATTTACACTTTTTTGACGTTTTTTGATTCTGATGACACATAACAAACACATAGTATGTAACAACATATATATTATGAATATATTATGAATTTTCTGAGTCCACTGGAAAAAAAAGATATATAAGTTGTCTGGGTTGTGCAATAAAACATTACTTTATGCAGCTTTTGAATGTGATGAGCAAAAATGGGTCAGAATGAGCTAAGCACCCGTGGGTGAAATGGCTCAGCAGTGAAAGGGTTAGCTTGCATCACAGGATATCATCACAAGGATGTTATTTCTGTGTTTTTTTTTTTTTTCTTTGTTATTTCGGTCTGGTATGTAAAACTCCTTGGTTGTTTCTGGACAGACAGTTCCCGTTTTAGTAAATAATATACATTAATTTACTTGCAAAGCCACAAGAACAATTTATAGCTTTATTAAGCCCTGCATTTGTTTTCTTTAATTACTATTCATGCTCAAAAATTAGGGTGCAAAATAACACCGTCATCCTGCTGGATTTGCAGACATTGCTGGACTGGTGCAATGGTTCCAAATCAATCAAGGCTGGATCATTGCAATCTGTGTAATGCTCTAATCCTAGTAATTGTGGAATTTGATGTTGCTCTTGGTACTTTCTCCAGACACCCTCTGGTATAAGGCAGGGTATACTTAGCCATGAAGCGCCAGTTTAGCGGTCAGAAATCTTAAATAGCTAGACATGAATACTCAAATCGTACCGGCAGAGTAATCCACGTAACCACAGAGCCTGCTCGCTTCACATTTACCCGTGATCTTACATGCCTATTGTGACGCAGACTTAACCGAATCACTGGATTGTTTTGCTTTGCTGGCGGGTCAGTGGTGTGTTTGTCTCTAGTTAAACAAACAACACAGAGACGCCCGGGCATGTTATTAACCAAGGACAGTAGCACACAACACAATTCTCAACCAACATAACAATTAGTTTGAAGTTATGGATTATATATTTGTACTTTATCTCCGTATCGGGCATTTAAAACCAAAAGTGAAACAGATTAGGGGTTTTAACGCACATCAGATAATTACCGCGTTAGGCTAGGCAGTTACAAGCATTTATAAAGCGCCAACAAATTCCGTGCTGGGAATTACATAATATTATATTTTCTTCTTCTTTTAAAAGCGCCATTTTACTACATTGCATAACCAAAAATAATACATGGTGAATCATACAGACCCCAACCCAAAGTAGTAAATGAATGAATGGGAATTAATGAGAGTTTCCAAAAATGTACCTCCTCTTATGTTAAGCACATCCCATTACAGCAGGTGCTGGAAGCGATTGCCGTTATCTTTAGGCACATGTCAATGCGGAGCGGCATGTTATTGCTAACGTGTTTCAATATCAAGTCAAAGTTGTGGATCTCATTCCTAAAGTTACAAAGCATCAGATATGCGGGTCTTGTTATGGTACATTCCTTCCTTCAGGTAACCCCACAAAAAGAAGTGCGGGCTGGTAAGATCGGGAAACCAGGGTGGCCACAAATTCTTGGAAATGACACAGGTCTAAAAATCACTCTGGCTTGTTACCATTGACTCACATGATGCATGGCATGTCGCCTATCTTGCTGGAAGTCACCCGGTGCTCTTTCAGAGTAAGCCGTTCTGTTCCGTGGCAGTGCTGTACTCGTGGCAGCACTGTTGTCGTGTCTGAGATTAGGTTGTAAAAATGACCCGGGTCTCTCTTCACAAGTGTCTGATAACTACATCAATTTACTGTAGATACTAGATTCTGGTGACAAAAATTTACCTTAAAATTGGAGGGGTCGTGTTATATTCGAGACATCTGCATTGCGTGTAAAAAAAAAAAAAACTTGAGTTGCTCATGGATCACAAGTCTCCCTGACTATTGGCGGACAACGACCTGGATGAGCCTGCCTAATGGAGCCAGAGATCAGAAAACGACACCTCCCGACGTGCTGGCTATTGGTGAATGATTCACTGCGTTGGTCATCTCGCTCCACCGGCCTTCTTATCACAAGTAAGACGACGGGTGGCTGGCGGCTTCATACTTAGTAACAACTACAATCATTCTAGAGCAGAGCACCCTTGCCTGTAGGGGAGCCTGACTGTGTTAATAGAACCTGGAAGGATTTTAATGGTTTCCCCAGTACAGTATACTTCTATAATTTTTCTCCTCGCGTTATATTCGAGTCTTGAGTATTCTCACATTTCCATAATAAATCTCTATTCATCGCGTTATATTCGGGTCGCGCTATACTCGAGTATCTACGGAACTTAAATCACAAAGATATCCACCTACCCATTCACTCAGATGTCACTCAGATGTTCACCCATGAAGGTGCCTGCTCTACTACATGATACTGCACAGAAGAGCAAAGCTTGCTAGAAGCAAACTACGAGCCCTACTCCAACTGAGCCGTTATGGCAAACAAGTCAGTTCTTAGGATCAATAAATGGAGTCGTAATACAGTTACTTAAAGTGATACACTAGGTTTGAAATGGGTTTGTGTGGGGTGGGGGGAAATGGAGGGGTGATGGTCCAGTTGTCACGTGACTGTGAAGGGGTTGGACGCTTGCATGAGTGTCCAGACAATCCAATGGCTTTCAATGCATGTGCTTTGCAAGTCCTTGGCTAGCCTTGGATGTACAGAGCTGTAAATTCCTGACCTAAATCCCGATAAGGCTGCTTAGCAGTTAGGTGGGTGAGAGGACACTCAAGTCACCATGGCCATTCATATTACATTGAATGGTCATGGTGCCTAGAGTGTCCCTTTAAAAAATAGTAGAGTTTCGGGTCAGCCCTTGAAAATAAAGACATTAAATGCGGAGCAGTTAGTGAGAGAAGAAAGTGCTGAAAGGCGCAATATGTTTCATGAAAAGATCTGGCGACTGGGGGCCAGCCTTAAATATTTACAAGAGCCCCGGAGGACTAGAGATTTATGGCGTTGTATAGTATGTGTGCGCATTGCACAAGACTCTCTGCGACAGCACACACAGAGGGCAACATGAATGGAGACATGGGATAGTCCATTATTGTATACACAAACAGCTTTTTTCATCACACATACGGCCTTCCCAAGGCCTGCTTGGCAGAAAGCAGACCGAGGAGCAACGTCTGATGAGCCAAACCTACCACGAAGAACAGACAGTGGAGGTGCAAGTCACGAGAAGAATAAACATTCAAGGTTCCAAGCAGCCCGGGGGATTTTTCGAGTGTTTAATTAAAGAAACTCAAAGGACGGATCTAGTTTATTCTGTCTGCCTCCTCTATGGCACAGATATTACTCTCCACTAGTTCTATTTATTCTGTCTCTCGCTGCGCAACATATTTCAGTTGAATCTTCTTTGCCTACTGTTACATCAGGCCTGAGGACGAATGGAGAACGTAGACTTCTTTTCCCCATTAATTCAATTTGTGTGGAGTGTGAAGGTGGCCGAATCCCGGCAAAATTCCAGAAATGCAGAAACTCTATTTACGAGTTTCTTACAGGTGACCTACAGATAACCGGCCATAAAACCAACCATAAAACGAGCACTAATATTAACCTTAACCCTGTACATAACCGCAAACATAAAACAAGCAGAAATAACCCTACCAGCAACCCTAAACCCCAAATTATCCATAACCTTAAGTAGGGATAGACTGATCAGCTTTGCCGATTATCGTTAGCCACTATTCTGCAAACTGCAGATAATCGGTATCGGCCTTTTGTTTGCCGATATTGCCAGTAATTTGCCAAGCTGGCTCACTGTTGCTGCAACACATGAAGTCCGACAGCTCGGTACTGATCTGGGGCTTCTCCTGCCGCAGGCTGACAATTTGGATGTCAGCCCTCGCTGTCGGACTTCTCCTGCCCACTTACGGTATTGCGCATGGGAGGCATGACAACAGAAATGGGGCTTTCCTCCTATCTGGCAGGGAATTCCATATACAGGAGGTGCAGGAGTCTATAGGACCCCTGTAAATCCGGTACTAATGTCCCATGATGCTCTACCAATCGAGTCGAGCATCATGGGAGATGTAATTTCAAAACATCTGGAGGGCCAAGGCTGTTGACCTCTTACCTACAGGGTCATATGAGGAGTCCATGCAAAGGCCAGAGTCTGGACATGGTCATGTTGTTTGAAAAAATAAAAGCTTTAGCGAAAAATAAATATTTCTATTTAATTGAGTAAATGAAATGGACGTGGTGCAATGTTTGGAATTGTATTAATCTCATCAAATTTGTGTTGTTTCTTCACAACTTTAAATGTACAGAGTATCGGCACCAGATAACGGCCAGAAAGGCTGCCGATAACTGGTATCGGCTCTTATGAAATGGTAACCCAGGACATACTTGAAAACGAGAGAAATCTCAATGTATCCTTCCTGGTAAAATACTTTATAAATAAATATCGGCTTATCCCTAACCCTAAACCAAAAAGTAACCCTGAAAGAAACCCTATTTTCAAATCAGAATCCCCAAAATTTCTGAAGTGATCCTACATGGGATTGGTCAGATATTTTCAAATCAATCCATATAGTAAATTTATGAATCCAAAATATTTTCCGAATTTGAAAAAATTTGATTTCCGAATCTGATCCGAATCTAAATTTTTGGCCGTGTACGGGTCCTATTACATTCCTCGCGCAGCGTGTTTTGCGTGCGCAAATGCGCATTTGCGCGAGTGGCATAACCCTTTGCGCAGAACGTCGTATTTCAACGTTTGCGCAAACGATGCGTATTATCGTTTAACGCGGAGGGACTTGCACGAGCGGGATGCACTGTGCGCGTCCTATACTAAACATTATGAGAGCAAATTCGTTACGCGGATGGTATTTCAATCGATGCGCAACTTTTTACGAACGACGTTTGCGAGCATAATTTTAACGTCTTTTAAAAGATGGTGGTAACGGCAAATCTGAACGTTCTGGCCGAAACCAAATACACCAGCACGAAAAAAAAAATACAGCACAGTATAGTTACACATTCTACACATACCCAAAAAAAATATGTGAATACGTGCGTATTTTTTTATTGCTGCAGCATATATACTCAGATTTACTTTGACAGGCGCAAAAACGTTAGTGAGTCAATCAAGGTGAATCGATGTCAATTAAGGTTCTTAATTCTGATTGGCTGAATCCCGCGAAAAAAACAGTCCGCGCACTGATTTACGTGCGCAACGTTACTGCGCGCGTATTACACTTCGTTTTGCTCGTCGTTTTAACGAACGTTATTTTTTGACGGATGAGAAAATGCGTTCGGATCGGAATATCACGTTAATTTTCGTGCGATAACGCTGGACGATGCGCGCAAAAAAATTAGCATTGCGCGAAGAATGTAATAGGGGCCTACATGTCTAATCAACGACAGAATTCTAAAAGGAATTTATTTGGGAATGGATTTGTCCGACTGGAGCATGAGCTCTGTGAATGTTGGGAAGCAGAGGTCTGGATCACGGTCATTTCTATTTGCTGGTTTAGAATTTGCAAATTCCCTCTTTCACAGGAAATAGATAATATCTTCAATACACGGCCACGGGGTTTGAAAAAGTGACCTATTGGACAAACTAAAGGCAGACTGCATCTTCCTCGACATTCAATTACCTATACGATATCCCCTACCGCGCAAATCCTTTACGGAAAAATGGGCGGAAAATTTACAAATTACTAATATCGAAAAATAAAAAACAAGAACTCTCCAGAAATCAAATCATTAATTACAAGGAAGTCATAAAATAATATGGTATTTATAAAATTTTACCACAGCTGATATCGATCCCATGAGCAAGACATGACGAAAGTAGTGGTAAGATACACAGGGTTCTCACACACCAGGGACACAAAAGTCAGACTGCAAAGAGGAGGAAATTGTTGAAGGATACTTTTGATCACTGTCTTATCTTCCACACAGCGCATTTCACGCTCTCCTCTTAATTATGTTCTCAGGGCCCCTATCTCTCATCGTTTTTTTGTCTGATCTCCCATACAGTCTTTCAAGTTAAGGTTTTATCATGGACAGTTCAGGCATGGTGACCCTATCCTGTTAGATTCCTTCAGCGGGAGCCCAATGTACAACCTCAAGTATGTGCAGATCTCTGCTAACACTTCATTGCTGGTTATCTAAAGAAGCTCAAGAAATCTCTTCTACAATACCAAAAAAAATACAAAAAAATATAATGACATCTTATAAGGGCAGTGCTGCTTTGTAAATAAAATCTGTGGCAGATATGGACATGGGTTATGGAATGTAGAGGGTCCCGACGAGGAAAAATGACATCGGAGAGCTTTTTCCTGTCATTATTAAAGTCTTGTTGGAGGATGAGAAGGAAAAGTTCAATATCCCCTGGTTGACATCAAATAAGCATCTCTAGTCTGAAAAAAAAATCAGAATAATAATTTGAGGGCTACCAAACATGAAAAATGGTCTCATATTCAGCCCACATTTCATAATCTTACGGGTCTATTCCTGAATTGGCAGGAGTGAAAATTCCAGGTCAAAAGAGCCAGATCAGAAAATTTCTCCCATTTGTCTCACTTTTCAAATCGGCTATTTGGTCTAGCGTGTTCTCTTCTCCTGCAGTTCTCCTGAATTTCACGTTTAGTGAATAGACCCGTTAGTCCCCTCTTGAGTTCCAAAATGTTCTGAGTTTCTCTACACAATGGGATGAGAAGGAAGGAGCACAGGCACAATGAGATGAGAGAGATTGGGCAGAGGCATAATGGGATGAGAGGGATGGGGCAGAGGCATAATGGGATGAGAGGGATGGGGCAGAGGTATAATGGGATGAGAGGGATGGGGCAGAGGCCACAATGGATGAGCGAGATGGGGCACGGGCAAAAATGAGATGAGTGGGAAGGAGCAGAGGCATAATGGGATGAGAGAGATTGGGCAGAGGCACAATGGGATTAGATGGGGCAGAGGCACAATGGGATTAGTGAGATGGGGCAGAGGCACAACGGGATGAGAGAGATTGGGCAGAGGCACAATGGGATTAGATCGGGCAGAGGCACAATGGGATTAGTGAGATGGGGCAGAGGCACAATGGGATGAGAGAGATTGGGCAGAGGCACAATGGGATTAGATCGGGCAGAGGCACAATGGGATTAGAAAAATGGGGCAGGTGCAATGTGGGATTAGAGAGATTGGGCAGAGGCATAATGGGATGAGAGAGATGGGGTAGAGTCACAATTGGATGAAAGAGATCGGTTAGAGGCACAATGGGATTAGAGAGATGGGGCAGAGGCATAATGAGATGAGAGAGAGCAGGCTGAGGCACAATGGGTAGTGAGAAGAATGGGGCACAGACATAATGGGATGAGAGGGATGAGGCACAAGCACAGTGGGATGAGAAGTATAGGTCACATGCACCTTGAGATGAGAGAGTTCAGGCAGAGGCAGAATGATATGAGAGAGATGGGGCACAGGCACAAGGGGAAGAGAAGGACAGGGCACGGGCAAAATGGATAGTGAGAAGTACAGGGCACAGGCACGATGGGATAAGTGGGATGGAGCACAAGTACAAGGAGAGTGAGTGGGATGGGACAGAGGAACCATGGATATAAGAGAGGCAGGCGCAGCTTAATGTCTTTGAGACAGGTGGGGTAGAGGCACACCAAAGTCTTGAGCTCCGGACTCACAGCGCTCTTAATCTGCCATGATTTCTGCTGTTTGACACCCTCAGAAGATGGGATTTACAAGGTATGAACCCCTGAACTACATGTATGGCACAATATAAACCAACAAATGTGTGGACTGGTCTCCCTCAAAATATTTGGCTGCCAACTCCAAAATAATAGTTGTTTTGCGAATGTTGGGAAATATTTTATCAATAAACATAATAAAAGTGCATTGTATTAATTTTTTAATAAATTGAAGGTGAGCGCAGCCTTTCTCAGTCATAAAATACTCCGTCCCATTGGTTGGCACACAGCTTTCTTTTTCCCCCTCAAACGCTACAATCCAAAACCCCATTGTGTATTCCTGGTGGATTCTTGTCATTATTTTCTGTTCCTGGTGGACTCTTAGCATAAAGTTACAGAAGAAATTATATATATTTTTCTCACTTTAATTGATAGGAAATCTAGGGACACTATGGGGTCAGATCGAGAGACGCATTGCACCAATATTCATTAAAAAGGGACGAGACACTTCTAAAAACACATCGTCTTTACTATATACATATTTTATGCTCCCTCTAGCATTTCCCATAATCCAGCGCTCTGCAAAGTGGGATTTTCCCCTTCATTTGCTAATAGGCCAATCAGTTTATCACAAGATATATTGTGTTATTGGTGGTAAATCTATGAAAACAGAAGATATAAACTGAGGACATGTAGGGGCCATCTGGCCCACCTAGTCTGGAATTAAACTTTGACATTAAAAAAGCATTATCCACCCTCTCAGCCTTTCAAACGGTTAAAACCATAAACCCCATTTGATCCTACATCGCTTTAATATGTCATGATGCATTACAGCGCACCCACCTCAGCTCCTCCATTTCTCTAGGCATCAAAAAAGTAACTTTATTGTAAAAACAAAACTGACATTTCTTGCGTAAGAGCCAAGAAGACAGTGTCATGGCAAAATATCCCCCGCTCATAAATCGGCCGTGTTAGTGGTTTAGCACCGTTACAATAAACAGATCTTAGGTTCGTGCATTTAACGTGCCGGATAAAGGTAAGTCTGACTGTCACAGGTTACTTGAGGCAACACCGAAAACAAGATCCCTGCGTTTAATATCAACAAGTGAAACAAAAGAGACATGTTTCCCAAAGGCAACGAGACGGCGGATTATTAAAGAGCTCAACGACGTGAAATGATACATTAATATAGATATATTTTTATTCAAGATAATGAGATAATTAACCCACACACCCTGAATATATGGAGGAGCCCCTAAAAAGACACCCACACACCCTGAATATATGGAGGAGCCCCTAAAAAGACACCCACACACCCTGAATATATGGAGGAGCCCCTAAAAAGACACCCGCACACCCTGAATATATGGAGGAGCCCCTAAAAAGACACCCACACACCCTGAATATATGGAGGAGCCCCTAAAAACACACCACACACCCTGAATATATGGAGGAGCCCCTAAAAAGACACCCGCACACCCTGAATATATGGAGGAGCCCCTAAAAAGACACCCACACCCTGAATATATGGAAGAACCCCTAAAAAGACACCCGCACACCCTGAATATATAGAGGAACCCCTAAAAGACACCCGCACACCCTGAATATATGGAGGAGCCCCTAAAAAGACACCCACACCCTGAATATATGGAAGAACCCCTAAAAAGACACCCGCACACCCTGAATATATAGAGGAGCCCCTAAAAAGACACCCACACACCCTGAATATATGGACGAGCCCCTAAAAAGACATCCGCACACCCTGAATATATGGAAGAGCCCCTAAAAACACACCCACACCCTGAATATATGGAGGAACCCCTAAAAAGACACCCGCACACCCTGAATATATGGAAGAACCCCTAAAAAGACACCCGCACACCCTGAATATATGGAGGAACCCCTAAAAAGACACCCGCACACCCTGAATATATGGAGGAGCCTTAAAAGACACCCGCACACCTGAATATATGGAAGAACCCCTAAAAAGACACCCGCACACCCTGAATATATGGAGGAACCCCTAAAAGGACACCCACACACCCTGAATATATGGAGGAGCCCTTAAAAAGACACCCGCACACCCTGAATATATGGAGGAACCCCTAAAAAGACACCCACACACCCTGAATATATGGAGGAACCCCTAAAAAGACTACCGCACACCCTGAATATATGGAGGAACCCCTAAAAACACACCCACACACCCTGAATATATGGAGGAACCCCTAAAAAGACACCCGCACACCCTGAATATATGGAAGAACCCCTAAAAAGACACCCGCACACCCTGAATATATGGAGGAACCCCTAAAAGGACACCCACACACCCTGAATATATGGAGGAACCCCTAAAAAGACACCCGCACACCCTGAATATATGGAGGAGCCCCTAAAAAGACACCCGCACACCCTGAATATATGGAGGAGCCCCTAAAAAGACACCGCACACCCTGAATATATGGAGGAACCCCTAAAAAGACACCCGCACACCCTGAATATATGGAGGAACCCCTAAAAAGACACCCGCACACCCTGAATATATGGAGGAACCCCTAAAAAGACACCCGCACACCCTGAATATATGGAGGAACCCCTAAAAAGACACCCGCACACCCTGAATATATGGAGGAACCCCTAAAAAGACACCCGCACACCCTGAATATATGGAAGAACCCCTAAAAAGACACTCACACGCCCTGAATATATGGAGGAGCTCCTAAAAAGACACCCGCACACCCTGAATATATGGAGGAGCCCCTAAAAAGAAACCCGCACACCCTGAATATATGGAGGAGCCCCTAAAAAGACACCCACACACCCTGAATATATGGAGGAGCCCCTAAAAAGACACCCACACACCCTGAATATATGGAGGAGCCCCTAAAAAGACACCCGCACACCCTGAATATATGGAGCAGCTCCTGAAAAGACACCCACACACCCTGAATATATGGAGGAGCTCCTAAAAATACACCCGCAAACCCTGAATATATGGAGGAACCCCTAAAAAGACACCTATACAACGTGACTGTATAGAGGAACTTCTAAAAGGAAAACAAAACACGTGAATACACTGGAAAAACAATCTTGCTATTACACTTTATTGATACAATAGCATCACAGATAAACATAAAAATATTGACGACCAAAAATACCTTATAAAACGTATATATGTGGAATAAGAACCCAGAGTGGCAAGTGAAAAGGCTGCAGCAATAATAAGGGAGCCAGAAATACTGCCCACATGGAATAACTGGAAAACTCACAGTTTAATAGGCCAAGAGATGATAAAGCCACGTTGCTAGGCAGCGAAACGCGTCTTCTTTTAACAGTCTGTTACTTATGTTCATTACTACTTGTGGTTTTGCCTTTGGTCTGATTTTAGCCCCTATTCAATGAGAGCGGGAATTACTTGAGAATTAATTATCATACAAGTTTTTTAAGGTATTTTTGGTTGTTGATTGTTTTGTTTATCTGCGACGCTAGTGTATCAATAAAGTGTAGTAGCAAGATTGTTTTTCCAGTGTATACAAACGTTGTTATGTTTTCAAATTTGGAAAGGTACAGGCTCATTGTATACGGATTCTTCTATTTTCCCAGTCGAGCAGCTCGCATGCGATTTCCTCCTGTGATGCAATGGTGTGATAGTGTGATGGTTAAGCCTAGTGCGAGAGAAAACTGTTGCTATTAAGCAATGAGATATTTAATCAATTTATATTATCAGATAAACCCATCACTCATTGGTAGATCTTACAGCGAGTGAACCTGTCCATGACCCACTTGGTAGGTTTAAATCAGTCTAATGAAGAAAAATCAAAGGATTATATAGATGGAAATACAAGAATAACGCCTCTTTTTTAGAAAGATGACCAAATACGATACATACTATTTCAGGTTTACAGAAACCTGTGTTTTAACAAAAGTTTTTAACCTTTGCCAGCCTATCCTTTGTTTGGACAGCGAGAGGACATCAGCTATTATATTGCTGTCAATTACACCCAAATCTGAGTGTTTGAAGGGTACAAATTGCAGAACACAAAAGTTCAGTTCGATCTGTGGGGGCCCCCCACGCCGCAAAATAATGATGCAATAAAAGTCAGACAAATGGCACACCGAGGTGAAGGAGGGTATGTGATAAGAGGGGGTGATTAATGCGCAGGGATAATCTGCTCTACCTGAGAAAAATGAGAGTCTCAGAATCTGAAAGGCATGTTTGTTGTTACTGCGGACTTGATAAAGGAATCGTTCAGGTCATCCAGCTGGATAATATCATACTCTGTCCAAATGCCCGGCATGCATTGTCCTCACAGAACTCAATGCAATAAAGATATATGTTATCCAAACAGGAGACGAGCACTCACAGGTCTTTCAAAACATCCTTGGTCTTGAGAAAGGCTCTATGGAGCCGAAACGTCGATATACTGTATGGAACTATAGATTCTACAATATATTCACTTAAGCTGTTTTTAAAATACCCGTGAGTAGGGATGTGCGTTTCGGGTTTCGGAATTTCGGAATTTTCATGAAATTTCACGATTCGTGTTTTCGGATGCGGCCGATTTTCCGAAAATTTTTAGATCCGAATATGGCAGATCCGAAAAGTTTTCCGAGCCGAAACGAAATATTTTCGGAATTTTCGAATGGAATTGAAATGTGTCAAATCGAAATTTATTTTTGCTCTATTCATGATTTCGGTTCCATTCGTGATTTCGGTTCCATTTCGGTAATTCTGGACATCGTATATTTAACTATTATCGGTTATATCGATGATTCTGTAAATTTTGTATTTGTAAATGCGTATTTTTGATCAACTATTTTTCCGTTTTAAAACCTTTTGTTCTGGTTTTTATTTTTAAAGTCAGACCATTCGGGTCAGTTTAGCGTTTTTTAAATCGTTTTGTTCATTTTTTTTGTTCCTTGGCTTTCATACCATTTTAATATGATTAAATAAAGTTGTGAAATAGAAAAACAAACCAAAAATTTATTATAAATAAATATATAAAGTATAAAAAAAGTAAACCATAACAGTTTCCATCAAAACGAATAGAGTTAGACACTTTGAAACGAGAACAGAGGTTCCGAAAAAAACGAAAATTTCCGAAATCTCGAAAAGTCGATACAAAAAACGAGCAAAGTGACCCTAAAATACGAAAAATGGTCGATATTCTGAAAAAAAAATGTACACGAAAAACGAGTCGAACCGAACCGAATCGAAACAGACATCGGTCGAAACGAGCCGAATCGAAAAGTTTAAACATCCGAACAAGCCGAACCAAATCGAACCGAAAAAAAAAATCGGTGCACAAGCCTACCCGTGAGTGCTCTTCAATTCTTCGGAGATATACCTGTGTGTATAATATCTATACTGTAATAGAGTAAGGCTTGGCGTGTCCGTCGCCAAGCCTTACTCTGCGCATGCGCGCGCAACCAGCCGTCATTACCCGTCATTTGCTGCTACTGTGGCCGTGATTAAGTGCGCCTAAACGCACGTTAAAAATGCGTTAGTCTGACCCCAGCCTTAGGGGTTATTCAGAGAGGTCCGAAATGTCACCGAAATGTAACCGGACACTGAAATTCTGCGTACTATTCAGAGAGCAGGCACCACATTTTGGCGAATTGTCTGCACGTACGGTGCCGGTTCGAAGGCAGTGAAATCCCCCACAGAGATGCAATGGTTAATCTATTCACAGACACCGAACAGCAGGGAAAAGTTGCTGAAATTCCCTGCTGTTTGGTGTTTTCATTCGTCAGGTTTATTCAGGCAAATCCCATAGGCTTCAATGTTAAAAATATTCCCGTTTTAATAAACCGTTTATTATTTTATTCTGCAGCAAAAAGTCTCTTTATTTACAGATTTTTTAGGTATTTTTCAGAATTTTTTCAGCAAAAGTTTTTCCTTTTTTTGTAAAGCTTTTTTTTCTTTTTTCTGTAACAGACCTTTTTTTATCATTCACAGGATCTTATGTGTAAATTCCAGACATTCAGTAGTTTTTTTGCAAACCGAGTTTCAATTATGAAACTTTCAAGCGTACTGTTATTTTTATTTTTTTTACCCCGGCAGCTCTGCACTGTGATCGGCGGCTTTTTCCGTCGTGTTCGGCGTGATTTTTGCGGAGGTTTCTACGGGTTTTCGGTGAGTGTTCGGCGAGTTTGCGGCGGGTTTTCCCTGCACTCTGAGGACCCTGCGATTGTGCTTGAATACTCTGCAGTGTCGGCGAACTAGAATCGCCAAATTGACCCGAAGTGCGGGGAACGAAAGGGCACCGAAATGTCGGTGACATGTCAGTGCTCTCCGAATAACCCCCATAATTTCAGTGAGTACAGTCAGCACTTCCCAAATTGTAACAATTTAATGTGCTGTTTCGATGGCTATTTATTTAATAAATTATTATTTAATTGATAAAATATATTAAAATTAGATTTAATATAAATAAATATATAAAATCGAAACATAAAAATGTGACCAGCGTGCCCGTACCGGATGTCCAAGACATGTACTGCAGAACGGAACCCAGCGTTACTTGTTGATAAGTATTATTATGTGTATTGGATTTGTGTATGAACACAAAACCCTGCGAGTGACACAAATGTCCTCTGAGTAGCTGGAGCATGAAAAGGGCTCCACTCACGCTAAAAGGTTGACGAACACACACGCACACAGACTTCCATCTCCAGCAAGGAGGGGAGTCTGAATTCCCCATTTGTGTTGGAATGAATCACAAGGCCCAGTTTATCCATTTGCTTATTTTCTCCATTTCTGATCAAGCGCCGATGATTACGCCTGCTACAAATAAACGAACACTTACCCCCACATCTGCTCCAGATTTGCATTTCAGAAACGAGATCTCGGCTATGCAGAAATTACATGGCAGCTGCGTGAGGGGAAGGGACTGATTGGTCATTCAACCTCCGTAAGACAAATTTAAAGATCCTTACAGGAAATTGAGTGGAACACCCAAACTGACATTCACCATTAGAGATTAGATTTGGACAGCGAGATTATTTATACTTTCTGCTGGGTAACAGGAACATCAGAAAGCAAACTCTCCAGCCGAAGAAATTCAAACCCTATTGAAGCCGTCTCTTACTCTTTTTTTTCCCCTGTGCAAATATATAAAAAAATTAAAATAAAAATATTTAAAAAAACAAATCTCAAACACAGGCAATTGCATTGTTGTATTTTCCATCCGCTTTATTGAATAAAAGTAAATTTGGAGAGCATCTGAAAAGCTGGCATCTGAAATGTCACAACCCATTACTGTTACAGTGATGCAACTGAACTGATCGTACGACTCGCCTGGAGCAAAAGCGAGCAGTTCCTGGGTAGCAGTGACATGCTGGCTGCAACTAGATCCCATTTTCATTCCAAAGGAACCCACTTAGTCGCAATGTATCAAAACAGAATGTTAACACTATAAATTCTGCCGATGTATGCATCATTCGATATTTCTGTGCGTTTGTGGGTGGGAGTCTCAGGAGGTGGAGGGGGGAATCCATCACTGCCACATATCTTACAGTTATTTATAAAACACCAACATATTCTGTAGCGCTGTACAGTAGCTAGGCTACAACAAACCTAAAATTAACAAACACGTTTAACACATTAAGGGCCCTATCACCTCCTTAACGCTAGCGCTCACATAAGTGAGTGTTAGGGCTAGGTTAATTGAGAGGTGATAGCGTTACGGCCAGATCACCTCCAGATTGCTAACGGGTTAAAAAATCTGTTAGCGCAGGGCTCAAAATTTCAAGTCCCACGCTACTAACCGGGCCATAAGAGTTACTCGCCACCAGTTGCTCCACCTAACCCCTACCCAGCCCTTAACTCTGCCCCTAAACACACCCCCTTAAATTATCTTATGACATTACACTGTTAAAGGTTTTATTTAGAATAAAGTTACAAAAATAACATTAATACCCAGACTCCAGATACATGAATACCCAGACATCAGACCCCAGATACAGTACATGTATACCCAGACCTCAGACCCCAGATACATGTATACCCAGTCATCAGACCCCAGATACATGTTTACCCAGTCACCAGAGCCCAGATACATGTATACCCAGACATCAGACCGCAGATACATGTATACCCAGACATCAGTTCCTCCAGATACATGTTTACCCAGTCACTAGAGCCCAGTGGGAGCAGAGCGAGGAGGCAGGGAAGCTCCTCTCCAACTTCCTGACAGTGACAGAGATGAGCTGGGTCAGGAAATTGTGCTGCCTGTGTGTGCAGTTCCACTCGCTCTCATTTAATTTCCACTCGCCAAATGCGAGTAGGCGAGTGGAAATTTTGAGCCCTGCGTTAGCGCATTGGTATTAGTGCCTTTTAGCGTGAGCTTGCTTTACTTTGCGCTCCCTTTGCTTAATATGGGGAGCGCAAAGTGTAAGCAAAGAGTAATTAGCGTTAGGATCACAAAGTCCTAGCGCCAATTACAAACCGCTGCCACCAACTGAAAGATTAGCCGCAGCTCTATGCTGCAGCAGAAGCGAATCAGTTAGCAGCAGCTAGAACCCCCAAAAATTAAAAACTCACCTCTCATCCCGTGGCGAGAATGGCGGCCCGATCCGCCGCATCTGACTGCCATGAGCAGAGCGAGACTGGGGACAAATAGTCCCCAGTCTTCCTCCGCGATCACTCCGCCAACCTGCAGGATCTCGCGAGAGGTGAGATCGTGCAGGTCATGTGACCCGGCAGCAGAAGCCTCCATGGAGTCAAGGAGGGGATGCCCTCGACCGCGTGTTAGGGCTGCCGCAAGCATCCTGGAGGCTAGCGGCTGTTATGGGGCAGGCTGCTGAATTCAGCGTCTTAAATTGGGTTTGTACTTAAATCATTGAAAAGAAATATTGTAGCAGAAACATTTTGTTATGAGATAGTAAGCTTGCACGAGCAGGTGCTTTATTCCTGCTTTCCATTTGTCAGATCATTCCTCTTAGACATTAAACTCTTGAGGTTGATAATGGCGCCTGCAAGAGCCGAAACGTTGGTACTCTTCTTTTAACACGATTTAATACATTTTTGATATTTTATTCCCCGAGTGCGGCCATATCTATGGTTATTTATAAATATATATATCAAAACAGAAAGTGGGAGCACTCCGGGATTTATGTTAAAAAATTTAGAAATTTACTGGGTATGCATTAAAAAATATCCAACGTTTCGTCATCTTATTTTTCCTAATATCCTAAGAGTCGTCATCCTATTTTTCCTTGATAACAGCTCTTAGGAACCGAAACGTTGGATATTTTTTAATGCATACCCAGTAAATTTCTACATTTCTTAACATAAATCCCGGAGAGCTCCCACTTTATAGAAACATAGAAAATGTGGGCAGATAAGAACCCTCCGGCCCATCTAGTCGCCCAATTACATGGATACATTACCTGGATTTATCTTTTGTTTAGGATAGCCTTATGCCTATCCCATGCTTGCTTAAATTCAATCACTGTTTTGGCCTCTACCACTTCTACTGGAAGGCTGTTCCATGTATCCACCACCCTCTCAGTAAAATAATGCTTCCTGATGTTACTTTTAAACCTTTGTCCCTCTAATCGAAGACTATGTCCTCTTGTTTTGCTACTTTGTTTCCTTTTAAATATACTCCCTTCCTCTACCTTGTGGATTCCCTTTACGTATTTAAATGTTTCTATCATATCTCCTCTGTCTCGTCTTTTTTCCAAGCTGTACATGTTAAGATCATTAAGCCTTTCTTGGTAACTTTTCTCCTTCAAGCCGTACACCATTTTAGTAGCCCTTCTCTGAACTCTCTCTAAGATGTCTATATCCTTCTGGAGATACGGTCTCCAGTACTGCACACAGTACTCCAAGTGAGGTCTCACCAGTGCTCTGTACAGTGGCATGAGCACTTCCCTTTTCCTACTGCTAATACCTCTCCCTACACAACCAAGCATTCTGCCAGCATTTCCTGCTGCTCTATTACATTGACTACTTACCCTTAGATCCTCTGAAATAATAACCCCTAAATCCCAACCCTCAGATGTATCAAATATTCTATATTCAGCCCTTGGGTTTTTACGTCCCAGGTGCATTATCTTGCACTTATCCACATTAAAACTCAATTGCCACAGCTCCCACCATTTTTTTAGTTTACCTAAATCATTTGTCATTTGGCTGATCCTTCCAGGAACGTCTGTTTTGGTGTACATTATCCTTTTGGGTAGCACCCGGGTATCGAGCCTTCCTACATCCTAGGACTGAGTGCTTACTTTCATATATATATATATGTTAAAACTGAATTAAGACCCCCCCAAAAAAATCTTGAGCCCAGGACATACTTGAAAATGAGAAAAATCGCAATGTATCCATCCATCAATGTATCCATAAAATCCTTTATAAATAAATAAATAATAAAGTTAAAAAGTATTGCAATAATGTGAAAACATTTTAACCTTGTCTGTTGCTACCTCCTCCTCCCCTCTCTAAATGACAGTAATAAAGTGAATTGTGGGAAAGCATTTTATGTGTACAACGAAACGTGCCCCGGTGTGTTATTTCATATTAAAGCCTTTTAATTTCAAGATATTACTGGACCCTTAAAAAGACTTACCTGATAACAATCAGATAAATTATTTGACTTTTGGAAAAAAATCTTACTTTATACGACGGGTGTAATGTTACTTGCCACCCATGTCTCACTCTCTGGAGTAAGCAGCACTGGTGGGATATGGTGAACAAAAAATGCTTTGGATAAATTATATCTTTAACTAAAACTATGCCAGGAACCTAGCTTACATACTGTGCACGGGAAGCACCCTATAATATTGCTGGTTTGTCAACATACATTAACATATATTGATAAATATTGCCAAGACTTTTGTTTAATGTTATTGGTGTAATATGTATATATATATATATTTTAAAATATAGTTACATATCCTTCTAATCATAAAAACATGTAATTCAGTAAATACATTTCATATAAATAATATGTAAGGGAAACCCTTTGCCAAAAACATGTATTTTGTATTGTAATACAATGAAAACAAATATTAGCATATAAACCCTCCATCTGCAAACATTTTTATGCAAGGCTAGTGTACCCTTTGGTACATTAAATTCTCAGTGATTCCTCACTCCTGCCACCCTGTATCACTGTAAATAAGCCACAAGGAACAGCCACCACCCTCATTGTAACAAAACGCTTGACAAACTTTACTGCAGCATTCCAGCAGCCAGGGATTTGGCAGAATACAGGGAGAGAGCTGTGGGGTCAGTCACTGCTGTAAAGGGATAAGATTCAGGGGGTTATAATGAGTGTGAATCCCTGTACAGTACAAATACAAGGTGTTGCTGTAATTTCCATACGCAGGCATTATGCAGCACATACAGATACAAGGTGTCATTGTGTTTGCCATTTCACAGGCATTATGCGGCACATACAGAAACAAGGTGTTGCTGTAATTGCCATACACCGGCATTATGCAGCACATACAGATACAAGGCGTTGCTGTAATTGCCATACACAGGCAATATGCGGCACATACAGATACGAGGTGTTGCTATAATTTCCATACACAGGCATTATGCGGCACATACAGATACAAGGTGTTGCTGTAATTGCCATACACAGGCAATATGCGGCACATACAGATGCAAGGTGTTGCTGTAATTGCCATACACAGGCATTATGCGGCACATACAGATACAAGGTGTTGCTGTAATTGCCATACACAGGCAATATGCGGCACATACAGATACAAGGTGTTGCTGTAATTGCCATACACAGGCATTATGCGGCACATACAGATACGAGGTGTTGCTGTAATTTCCATACACAGGCATTATGCAGCACATACAGATACAAGGTGTCGCTGTAATTGCCATACACAGGCATTGTGCAGCACATACAGATACAAGGTGTTGCTGTAATTGCCATACACAGGCATTATGCAGCACATACAGATACAAGGTGTTGCAGTAATTGCCATACACAGGCATTATGCAGCACATACAGATACAAGGTGTTGCTGTAATTTCCATACACAGGCATTATGCAGCACATACAGATACAAGGCGTTGCTGTAATTGCCATACACAGGCATTATGCAGCACATACAGATATTGCATTGCTAATAATCTCATTCTGCTCACTACAAATCCCCATAAGCAGGAGATCTCACCATTTTATTATCTGTCTGCAGCACATTTACTGACACAAAGGCCATTTCTGCCTGTAAGGTGATAATGCAGACCCTGTGTAAGCAGGAGATCTCACCATTTTATTATCTGTCTGCAGCACATTTACTGACACAAAGGCCATTTCTGCCTGTATGCTGATAAGGGACACCATCTAGAGTTTACAACCTTTCATCCCAGCGATATTTATGTAAAACATAAACCAATACATGAAAAATTATATATCGGTAAATTTACATTATTTTACTCTTAACCATTACAGAATAATCATAATCTGTGTGCTGTTTTACAAACTCCTAAGTAATAATCCCATGTTTCAAGTAAATGTTATATTTTTTCAACAAAAGTGCTTTGTAGTTCTGGAAATGCGAAATAATAAGAATAATAATAATAAAAAAATCGTTTTTTTTAAATTCTATCCTATATATTGTTTTCTTATCTGAAGGATAGCAAAAGTACCAAAATGAAGACATCTTGCATTTTTTTTTGCAGTGAGGTTTATAAAACATATAAATTGAAAATGTTCATCAATGTTTTAGAATAACACATATATACAGTATATATAGATTGTATTTAATTTTTTCCCTTGCTATAAATTGATATACAATAAACGATAATGTGTTAAAGCATTACCAATGCACTATATAATATTACAAAATACACACATACAACCTACACATGCTACATTTATATCATTTTATGTAAACACATATGCTTGTGTGTACATATATTATACATAATGTGTATTTTTTTAAAAACATTTTTTGTGCCGCCTAGCAACAGAGAGGTTAATGGTTTGATGTTTTTAAGGAAAACATATCGCAGTGGGATTATTCATTCAACCATGTCATGCAATGTGTAGTCCCTCCCAGAAAAAAATATTTTTCAGCATATAGGATTCCCATGTGCCTGGCCTCTGTGGGTGGTCACAGTTTCTTTCGCTAAACGGCAAGGATTGGGGCAAACAGCACGAGAAGTAATTGCCGAGCGAATATCTAATTAGATCTCACGGAGATGAATTGATCTCATCAGGTTGAATGAGTTGGTGTTAATTACTGTAAACATCTTATGATGACTACGTTACAGTCAAATTATTTCATCAGCAGAAACGCGAAGCGGACGCCGCATTCTTATGTCTTCAATTAGCTGCTGCCGTATTTAGAAAACCCAAAACAAGCTATCCTTGGATCAGTCACTCAAGCCCATGGTGGATTTGGCTGACGTGGCGGTCAGATTACTCATTATTTTTTGCATGTGAGAGGGCAATTTCTCATTTAGAACGAAGTTTAAGCATCGTGGGGAAATGTGTCCTTTGATCACTCATTTGAAGAGATGCTTCGCTTTTTTTCGCCCCCCCCATTCCTTCCTCCCAAGATATTCTTGATGTAAAGCCGTAAAGTCAAACATTATGGGTCATGCGGCTCCATGAAGCCCAACATCAGAGGCTGAGCTGCTAGATCGTTTGAGAGGAATATAAGCTGCACCGAGCTCTCCGTTACTTTGCTTTACTCTGAATTAAAAGGAATTGTATGTAAAGGGGCAATTTGCACAAAGAGCCCCATAAGCACCACCACAAATCCACGTGGTAACATATCATTTAAAACATGCTGTGGGCAACTCTGAGATTACTGGGGATCATATGCCTGGCTTTTAGATCTATATTCCCATTCAATACCACCACTACATCTTGTGGGCCTTGAGCAAAGTGTAGCATGCAGGGCCCCATCTACAGCCTTCATGAGTCATGACTGGTGGCCCAGTTGGTTGGCAGCTTTGACAGGCAGGGAGAGCATTCCCTAGCGCACACACAGCTCTGGAAAGAAGACGACCCTGGAGTGCTGGTCTGTACCAGTAATATATTTCACAAATGCTGATCTCTGAATGATACGCCTTGCCAGGCCAAAGAGAAAGTCTCACATTGTAATATTTGGTTGTGTCATCTTTTGCTGAGGTTGTTGTGCCATGCATTCACCGCGGCACCGTATCATACAGGCTGGATGGAGTAGAGGTAACATCACTGCTCTATAACCGTGGAGACCAATATTCGAATCCCGGCCAGAGCACCTCTCCGGTAAGTGTCCTTGGGCAAGACGCCTAACGGTTGATACTTGCCTACCCACACAATATCGGCTGTGGAGTCCAGTGGTATATGTCTCTACCCTTCCACCGTGGAGAAGCAAGTCAAAAGCCCATTCAGCACATCCCTCCAATACAACTGTGGAGAAGCAGGTCTCGACTTTACGAGAAGCGGGTTCAACCTAACCACCAGGTCGCTGCTCTACAATCATGGAAAGACGACTCGATCCCACTCAGAACACGCCACCAGCGAGTGTCCTTGGGCAAGACACCTAATGATATGGATGCGCCTACCTCACAAAATACTTATACATCTCATAGATTGTAAGTTACCTTGGGAACAGGATCCCCCTGAATCAGGCCGTATCACCCATGTGTGGAATTCCATTGTATCAACACCACATACACTGATCTTGTAAAGCGCTGCGGAATATGTGGCGCTATATAAAGGATAATAATAACAATAAACTCATGCAATGTCACAGCATTTATTCCCGTCCAGAGTGGCATTAATTTGTGGCCAAGATCTTGTATTGATGATGGGAGAGTCGCAGCGCTATGTAAAGTCTTCTTCAGCACATTATCCCAAAGATTAACCTCAATAGGGTCAAGGTCTGGACTGTGCGGTGGCCAATCCATGTGTGAAAATGATGTCTCGGGCTCCCTGAACCACTCTTGCACAATTTTAGCCCCATGAATCCTGGGATTGCCATCTTGGAATATGCCCGCTGTGCCATCAGGGTAGAAAAAAAACACTGATGGAAAAAACTGCTCATTCAGGAAGTTCGTTGACCCATTTTTTTGGGCACATATAGATCTGACCAACTGAAGCAACCCCAGATCATAACACTGCTCCCACAGGCTTGGAAGGTACGTGGTGACCTTTTTTTTTGGTCACGCAGTGTATATATAACACAATAGAAAAATATTGCAAAAGGATGTTAATAACTTGCCGATAGGACATTTGTTTAGAATTTCCATTTGAGTCTTAAATATCAGTCAGCAGCAGTTCAGCTGATAAAAGGAACAATCCATGCATCAAATCTCACTTGAAGAGAGGCCAACTGACCACCAGGACAGGCAGGTACGAGATGAATGTTTGTGTCAGTAAGGAGCGTTTCGGGTCCCAGATACCCCCCCCCCTCTGGTGTGGATTAATGATTTTTATGGATTTATTGTGTATCCTACAATCAAGATGCCTGATGAAAATAAAGCTGGATATAAAGTGACATTGTCCCCTGTCTTCTCATAGAAGGAGGCATTCCAGAGGTCGAGTTGGTGGGACCTAATGTTCTGTTCCAAAACAGCAAGAGGATGGTGTCCTACCTCGGAACTCTACAAGCTGCACAGGTTATTACGTGTATTATAAACTTCTGGTACTCTACGATAAGAGCAGTAAGCACGACCCAATGGAAAAGCTACATCTACATGCTAGAAATGCCTAACGTTCCATCGGGATTGAGAAAGCAGCATCAGAGGATCCCCCGGGCTTCCCCGATTCCAGTTACCTATTATTTTATGTAAGCAGCTCCATTTAAACAAATAATCAAAATAAATGAGCCACTCAATACAAAATGATTGCTTCTCTCTAGAATGTATACAGAGATACAGTCAATTTCCATTTTGTGGAGGACGGGCTGCACAGATCTGCCCTCATTAGACGCGCCGCTCACTGTGTGTGCTTACAATATGAATAAAGGTAGATTTGATTCATGCTGACTATTTTACTTTATCTTCTCAGCAAGGGACACATTGTGCACCGCAACCACTTGTTCTCTTCTATGGTGAAGTGATCCCCAGCTTCTGTCTTTACTTTTTCACTCGCTTACCGACATGCCGCACGTAAGTAAATTGTGAAGAACGGGCCATGTCGCTGGTCATGTTTATAGTTTGGGTTTTACGGTTTCGAATCGGCTCAGTAAATAGCGCCGGATGGTGATTTTAAGGCAGGGGGTCTCAAACTCCGGTCCCCCCGAGATGTTTCTGAACTACACTTCCTATGAATCTCTGGTCATGTATTACATTCAAGAATTCTGGGAATTGTAGGCAAAACACATCTGAGAGGTCTGAGTTTGGGATCCTTGCTTTAGAGCAGGGGTCTCAAACTGTCTGGAAACTGGACGCCAGCGCCGCAGGAAACCTAGAAGCAAGCCGGTTCCCTGTAATGAGACTGGTAATCCTCCTACTAAACCAGGCTGATCCAGCAAACAGGTGCTGGCTAATACATCCTGATGCCTCCTCTATAAAAAGGAACCACTCCCAAGGCACAATGCTTCTGCATTGCTATAGTGAACCCCTCACTAGTAGGAAGCTGCCTTTAAGCTCCTATAACCGTTGTATCCTGATTCCTTCATTCTAATTACAGTTCTGCATCAAGACCCTCTGCTTGCCTAAGATCCTCTGTTACTGTGACCCTCTGATCCTGAGACCATCTACTCCTGAGACCATCTACTCCTGTCCTGAGACCATCTACTCCTGAGACCATCTACTCCTGTCCTGAGACCATCTACTCCTGAGACCATCTGTTCCTGTGACCCTCTGATCCCGAGACCATCTACTCCTGAGACCATCTACTCCTCTCCTGAGACCATCTACTCCTGAGACCATCTGTTCCTGAGACCTTCTGCTTACCTACGGTCCTCTACTCCTATGAACCTCTACTCCTGTGACCCTCTGATCCTGAGACCATCTGTTCCTGAGACCCTCTGCTTACCTAAGGTCCTCTACTCCTATGAACCTCTACTCCTGTGACCCTCTGATCCTGAGACCATCTGTTCCTGAGACCCTCTGCTTACCTAAGGTCCTCTACTCCTGTGAACCTCTGCTCCTGAGACCCTCTGATCCTGAGACCCTCTACCCTACAAAGATCTCCTGCTTCCAGAAACCTCTTCAATCCAAGTATCCCCTGCTCTCAAGACCCTCTAATACTAAAGACCGTCAACCTTCCAAGGACCCTCTAGCTCCAAGGACTCTTCACCTTCAGAAAACCCTGCTATAATTCCTATTTATAGCTACTCTCCTCTTTCTTATATAGAAATGTATGTAGTATAGTTTAGTATTGCCTTTGTTGTATATCTTTCTCTCAGCTTGCCTTTTAGTTACTCTTATTGCTGGTTATTATTTATACAGTGTTCTCCTTTCCCATTAGTATTACCCAGCTATTTGTTTATTGCCTTTTCTATTTTAATCCTAATAAACCCCTTTTTGTTTATATACCTCATTCTCAGCAATATCATTGCACACTGGGTTCAAACCTAGCACCCCGGAACCAGCTCCTTACATAAACTCTGGCCTCCCTGATGTTTCTGAACTACAACTCCCATGATTCCCTGGCCATCGATTGCATTAAAAGCATTCTGGGACTTGTAGGAAAAAACATCTGGGGGGGTTGTGAGTTTGAGACCCCTGCTTTAGAGGGTACCTACTCTCACTCATCGGTCAGAGCTACACGAGTGGGACCACTTTATATTTTATTTCATGCACATTGAAAATTATCCACATCGGAAGTTCTTTTTATTTCACGTGTTGTGCGTAACAAGAGTGCCGACACCGAAAGATTTGGAGGAAGTGCAACAACATCACAAGGGAAAATATACCCCTGATAAGTCACCTGCAATTGCATCAAAAGTTTCTTTCGGCTCAGAATCACGTGAGCTGGGACATTCTGTAATATTGTTTACATCTGATATTGTGTATTTACACAATATAGTTTAATTTTTTTCTTCTTTTGTGTTATATTTCTATTATTTGTTTGTATTGTACTTTATTAATAAAGTTTTAATTTTAACACAATTTTTTGCAAAACTCCCAGCAGACCCTTTTTAAGCGAGTTGAATTGAGAATTAGTTTCATTATGTATAAAAACTATAAATGAATAAACAGGCGTTAGGTCTGGTCCGAGTTTGGAAGATCCCTTTAATTCAAAATGGCCGTCGCAATGCACGGATCTGATTCTTTTGCGTTTCCATCTTTGGACAAACTGGTTGGACACGGAAACGGAATCCAGGCCACAAGACAGTTTAGTGGTTGAAATTCTATTCAAGCCGCCTGCTCCAGCAGGATTTCCAAAGGGATCCTGGATTTAAATGCAGTTATCTGCTCACACATTGCACGCAGACCTGACGCATTCTTTAATTAATTCTCTATCCCTAGCCTAATCCTAAGAATTCCAAAACCTGGCCTTACTGGACCGTTTAAAAACATGGAATTAGTTACCTTTTTTTTGATGCACGGAATATCCATAAACCGTAATGAAAACAAACACGTTTCCACTCACATGTTTGCTTTGGCGCGATGGAAAGTTCATGCGTGGAGCTAATAGCGCTCTGATGATGAGTCACTGACCACATGTTAATTTATCTAAAAGCGGATTCAGAAACAGATCTGTGGACACACACAGAACCAAAAAAAAGATTTAGACCCCCTCACACACACACAGACAGTTAAGGCACGTTTCACTGCTTTCCGTGGGCTATTGCAGCTCTTAAGGGAATCCCCCAAGGTAATAACCTTTTACAATGTATTAATTGGATAGTGATGGGTACTTACAAAACCCCTGGAGGCCAAAATGTAAAAGGAGGACCACATGAAATAAACAAATTTATTACATCCCCACACATAAAGCTATCTATGACCAGTCAAGTCAGATAATTTTATATATACAATTTTAGATATGATTTATTTTAATTTATTTTTTATTTTATTTATTACTATTACAGTTACAGGTACTTCTACAGCGCCAAAAGATTCCGTTGCGCTTTACATTGGGGAAGCACGATCAGGTGACGTAATAAATAATAAAACATCAAATATCTCAAATATCTAGGTATGTGGTTAGATGCAAATCTATCCTTTGGCCCCCACATTGAAAAACTCTCATCTAAACTTTACCCCAAACTAGGTGCCCTGTACAGAAACAATTCCTGCCTGAACCCCGCGGTAAGAAAGCAGATTATGTCGGCTATTGAAAATGGAGATGTAGTGTATGCAGCCGCCCCGCAAACACACCTTCATAAACTTACTACATTGTATAACTCATTCTGCTGCTTTGTGCTACAATGTAACTACTTGACCCACCATTGTGACATGTTAAAAGAACTAAACTGGCCGTCGCTGGAATCTAGACGCATCCTTCACCTTTCCAACCTGGTGTTTAAGAGCTTTTCTGGGAAGCTGCCACCCTACCTGAATATGCTGCTTCCCCCGGCAGTTCCCTCATACTATAACCTCCGATCCAGGACATGCACCTTACTTGCAATACCACAATACAAAAAGAAAGTGGCTCCATCCTCATTTTCCTACAGAGCACCACAATTATGGAATAAACTCCCAGACGCCATCAAATCTTCCCCCAGTCTAAAGTCCCTTAAGAGATCTCTATTAACATACCTCAACACAGAATGCACCTGTAAACATGCAACATAATGACTTTATTTCCTACATATTTATTTTCTGTTAATCTGTATATTTGTTTTGTGTTAATAGCTTTCATTTATTACTTTGGATTTCTGTAACAACTCAATGTTCTTGAACCCAGGACATACATGAAAACGAGAGAAATTTCAATGTATCCTTCCTGCTAAAATACTTTATAAATAAATAAATAAGGACAGACAGCCCTGACTGTAGGATAATTGTCCTGCTAATGTAGCACTTCATACAAGTTCGAAGTCAGACATCCTGTGAGTTTACAATCTAAGGGACTGAGGCAAGTGAAACAAAAGGGAGCAGGGGGTGTGTGTGGAGATAATTACCAGAGAGAGTATAGCAGACACTGTATAATTGTAGACCAAGAGCCTGGGCATGATAAGGTTAAACCGACAGAGAGAGAGAGAGAGAGGTGAAGCAGCTGGAAATGATCTTATATAAATGGGATTGGGACTGGGTGGGTGGATGAGGCGGGTGGGCGGGACAGCACAGAGGAGGCTGAGAGTGAATGAGCCTGTGGGTAAGAAAATACAGAGAAGGACATTGCATGAAGGAATTGACGAGGAGGAGGAGCAGAACAGACTGAGGGAAAAAAAAGAATTAAACCAAGAAAAATGGAGGGAAAGGAGAAAAAAATACATAAACTAGCAGTCAGGATAAAATATAATTGAAGCAATATTTTTATTATTAAAATAGTATTATTTAATTTGTTGTATATACTGTCTTTTTTTTTCTCTCGTACTGTTACTTCTACCATTAACAGATAGGTTTCCTTTACCTTGTTTCTAATAAAAAATTAGAATTTTAAAAAAAAATAAAAAAATAAAAATATTTTTTTTAAAAAATATGTTTATTATTGGATCAGCCGTGGTAGAGAAATAGAAAGATACAAAAGAAAAAGGCAGTTATTTGGTGACAATAGAAAGGAGGCATAACGAAGGTTGCAACAAATATATCACAACGGGCAGCGTCCTACGGTAAGGCCACATCAAATGGGAGGGTGAGCAGCTATCTACACAGGGTCAGAATGGAGCTTCATAGGCAGGTCTGGAGGTTACTCTTGCATCACCTCCTGTGCAAATACTTTTAGAAGCATTTTTCATATATTATTATTATTATCATTTATATATATAAGTTTCTGCAGCGCTTTTACAATAACCAAACGGAACGAGATACAGATAAACGGACATAGGATGGAAACAAGAGGTGTAGAGGGCCCTGCTCATAGGAGCTTACAGTCTAGAGGGATTGGGGGTTGAGGAAGACACGGGAAGTTTTACTGGACGGCAGGATCATTCGTGCCAGTGGTTTGGGAATGGTGGGCAGGGGTGTCGCTACGTGGGGGCGGAAGGTGCGGCCCGCACCAGGTGACACCTGCCTTTAGGGTGACACCGTCACCCTAAGGGCGGGTGTCTCACCCTGCGCCGCTTGTTCGCTCCCTGCGAGCGTCCGAAGCATGCAGCTTCGGCGCTCGCCTGGGGGAAACACGTCACCAGCCGATCGTGGCTGCTTACGTGGCTCCCCCAGGCGAGTGCCCAAGCTGCACGCCGCCGGACGCTCAGAGGGAGCGAACACGTGGCGGAGAAGGTGAGCTGCCTAGAGCCATTATCCATGAGCTGGGACATATGGCTAGGGTCAGACGAGCGTGATTTCTACGGACTGTACGTCCGTGCAGTACGGACATCGTCAGTACGGATGACGCAGTAGTGGTCACACAGTCCGTTTTTTCACTGAAGTTATTTTTGACGGATGTAGGAGGGAAAAATAAATTACAATGAAAAAAATTCTGTCCGTCAAAAATGCTGGACGTATAAATGCAGTCCATCTGACCTCGCTCCATCACTCACACACAAAGCTATGCGGACGTTGCGGACATGGCGCACTCTGCACGTCCGTTCTAGCAGTATTACGTTCTTGCCTAACCTGCGTCTGTTTGCAGCGTCCGTCAGCCCCCGCACTTCTGTGCGCACGTACTTTGTGTGTGGGGCTCCATTTAACACAATTGTATGCTATCACGGACGTACTTATGTGCAGCAACACGGACGTTACCACTGCGCTCGTCTGACCCCAGCCTTATCCATGAGCTGGGGCCATTATCCATGAGCTGCTAGGGCCTGGGGCATATCCATGAGCTGCTGGGGCAAATCCATGAGCTGGGGCAGTATCCATGAGCTGGGGAATTATTCATGAGCTGGGGCAGTATCCATGAGCTGGGGCATGCATCCATGAGCTGGGGCATATCCATGAGCTGCTGGGGCATATCCATGAGCTGCTGGGGCATATCCATGAGCTGCTGGGGCATATCCATGAGATAGGACATGTATCCATGAGCTGGGGCATATCCATGAGCTGCTGGGGCAAATCCATGAGCTAGGGCAGTATCCATGAGCTGGGGAATTATCCATGAGCTGGGGCAGTATCCATGAGCTGGGGCATGTATCCATGAGCTGGGGCATATCCATGAGCTGGGGCAGTATCCATGAGCTGGGGAATTATCCATGAGCTGGGGCAGTATCCATGAGCTGGGGCATATCCATGAGCTGGGGCATATCCATGAGCTGGGGCAGTATATCCATGAGCTGGGGCAGTATATCCATGAGCTGGGGCATATCCATGAGCTGGGGCATATCCATGTGCTGGGGCAAATCCATGAGCTGGGGCAAATCCATGATCTGGTGGATATCCATGAGCTGGGGCATTATCCATGAGCTTGGGGCATTATCCATGAGCTGGGGAATTATCCATGAGCTGGGCTGGGGCAGTATCCATGAGCTGGGGCAGTATCCATGTGCTGGGGCAGTATCCATGTGCTGGGGCATATCCATGAGCTGCTGGGGCAAATCTATGAGCTGGGGCAGTATCCATGAGCTGGGGCATATCCATGAACTGGGGCAGTATCCATGAGCTGGGGCATATCCATGTGCTGGGGCATATCCATGAGCTGCTGGGGCAAATCTATGAGCTGGGGCAGTATCCATGAGCTGGGGCATATCCATGAACTGGGGCATATCCATGAGATGGGGCAGTATCCATGTGCTGGGGCATATCCATGAGCTGGGGCATATCCATGTGCTGGGGCAGTATCCATGAGCTGGGGCAGTATCCATGAGCTGGGGCAAATCCATGAGCTGGGGGCATATCCATGAGCTTGGGGCATTATCCATGAGCTGGGGAATTATCCATGAGCTGGGGAATATCCATGAGCTGGGGCAATATCAATGAGAGGAGCTGGGGGCATAGCCATGAGAGAAGCTGGGGCAAAATCCATAAGAGGAGCTGGGGCATTATCCATGTGAGCAGCTGGGGCAGTATATCCATGAGAGGAGCTGGGGCAGTATATCCATGAGAGGAGCTGGGGCATTATCCATGAGAGGAGCTGGGGCAGTATCCATGAGAGGAGCTGGGGCAGTATATCCATGAGAGGAGCTGGGGCAGTATATCCATGAGAGGAGCTGGGGCAGTATCCATGAGAGGAGCTGGGGCAGTATATCCATGAGAGGAGCTGGGGCAATATCCATGAGAGGAGCTGGGGCAATATCCATGAGAGCTGCTGGGGCATATCCATGTGAGCTGGGGCAGTATCCATGTGTGCTGGGGGCAGTATCCATGTGTGCTTGGGGCAATATCCATGAGAGCTGCTGGGGCATATCCATGTGAGCTGGGGCAGTATCCATGTGTGCTTGGGCAGTATCCATGTGTGCTTGGGGCAGTATCCATGTGTGCTGGGGGCATATCCATGAGAGCTGGGGCAATATCCATGTGTCAGCTGGTCTGGGGCAATATATCCATGTGTGAGCTGGTCTGGGGCAATATATCCATGTGTGAGCTGAGGCGCAATATATCCATATGTGAGCTGAGGCGCAATATATCCATATGTGAGCTGAGGCGCAATATATCCATGGGTGAGCTGCTGGGGGCAATATATAATTGTGAACTGGGGCAATATATCCATATGTGAGCTGGGGGCAATATATATCCATGGGTGAGCTGCTGGGGGCAATATATCCAGAGCTGCTGGGGGCAATATATATCCATGTGTGCTCTCACTGCCTTCGAACAGGCACCGTACTTGCTGACTTGGCAAAAATTTGTGTGAGCATATGAGAGAGCTCCACAGCAATAAACCTCACAGTAATGTGCGCTGTGTGTATGAGCATTCAGTGTTATATGGGAGTACTGATTTAGGAGTAAGAGTAGTTAAAAAAAATCCATAAAACTCGGGGGGGGGGGTGACACCATAAGTTACCGCACCGGGTGACACCAACCCTAGTGACGCCACTGATGGTGGGGCCATAGAAGCACCTTTTATCATGTGTGAGTAGGTGAGCAGGTGATGTGGTGCGCTAATCTGAAGAGATGGGTTTTGAGGGATTTCTTGAAGGCCTGAAGGTCAGGGGAGAGTTTGATAGGGCGAGGCAAGCCATTCCACAGGACCGGAGCTGCCCTTGAGAAGTCTTGGAGGCGAGAGTTGGCCATGCGGGTGTAGACAGATGACAGGCAGAGATCACCCGCCGACTGCAGTTGTCTAGACGGGACATGCTTGCGGAGTAACAAAGATATGTAGGGAGGGGTCGAGTTATTGAGCGATTTAAACGTGAGTATCAGTATTTTAAACTGTATCCTGTATACGCCCGTTCACTTATATTTCCTACATATGTCTGTGGTCGCCAAACAATGCGTCCTTGCAGCGCTTCCACTGGCACCGTAGGAGGCTATCGGACGCAGCTATGCCCTGATACTTGGTTTTATGCCTTTAATCCCCTCCGGTTTCCTCAGAATGCCATTTAATGCCCATTATCTTCCCCCATCTCTTCAATGTACACATTCAAAATCTGTTGTAAAACAGCGACTCCTACAACATTTGGCTCTGACATGAATTTCCCAACAGCTCTGTCATTATAAAGGATTGTCTTTCTGTAACTAGTCTTTCTCTCGTGGCTGTTGCTCAAGAAAAAAATGAAAATGGACATTTTTGGCAATAAACATTACATTAAGCCTGGACATTATTGCAAGCTCATATTTGAAAGCTGATATGTAGCATTTGTGTTGCATGCGGGACCCCACACACTGCCGTAAAAGCAATGTAAAATAAATCCAGATCACTGCTTTTCCATTCATTTAAAGGAGAAATCACTGTTCTGCCGGACACCCATTCAGCCGAAAATGAATCGCCTGCGTTTCTGTATATTCTTTTAATGTTTGTATGTTTACATGTTTTCAAAAAAAATCCAGCTTTTTAGCTCTTTTCAGAACAGGAATTCCTTTCCCCGGTGTTTACTTACAATGTCTCATGCATTTAGACCCTTCATGTGTTACCTCCACCCCCCTGGGACGTGGTGCGTGCGTGCAATGTGCGTGCAATGTGCGTGCAATGTGAGTGCAATGTGCGTGCAATGTGCATGGATGTCTTCTTGAAATAAAACTATGAAACTCACTATAAAAATGAATTCAAGGACTAAAAATGCAAACGCACACAAACGCATGTTTCTTTTGAATATTGTAGAGTTTAGGCTAGGGTCAGACGAACGCATTTTTCGCGTCGTCCGTGAAAAAGTGCGTTCGAACGAATGGACGTATTTTTCACGGAATACGCGATAGCGGTCATACGATGCGCATTTTCGTCCGTGATTTTGTACGGATCATCAATAAAACCCTTTTTGCGTCTGGACGTTATGTTGGCCGGACATTAGCAGCGTCTGACGTCTCCCAATCACGCACACACGCCGCTATGCGGACGCAGCGCACTCTGTACGTCAGTACTAGCGGTTTGACGTTCTCGAAAAAATGCGTTCGTTTGCCACTTGCGTTGCACGGACGAACTTTCGTGCGGCCGTTCGTCGTATGTTCCCCGGCATTGGACGTCATTTGCTGCTAGCACGGCCGTGATTTTGTGCGGCTAAACGCACGTTAAAACTGCGTTCGTCTGACCTTAGCCTTAGACCCACGCATTAAGCATATGGACATAACGGGCTCTATTAACTTTTCTGCGCAAAAGCGCACGCGCAGTGCAAGTTTTTTGCGCGCAGCGTTAAACGTTAAAGTGCGTCAATTAACACTGGTATTACAATCCGAGCGCATTTTTTCATCCGTCAAAAAATTAACGCACGTAAAAAAGATGTACAAAAACGTGCACGCATTAACACTGTGCGCAGAAATCCGTGTGCGGACTGTTTTTTCACGCGATTGAGCCAATCAGAATTAAGAACCACAACTGTCTCCCGTTAAGTTTTTGTGCCTGTCAAAATCTATGCTATATATGCTGCAGCAATAATAAAAACACGCACAACCTCTCCTTTTTATTGTTTGGGTATGTGTAGAATGTGTAACTATACTTTGCTGTATTTTGTTTTTTCGTGCTGGTGTATTTGGGTTCGTCCAGGACGTTCAGCTTTGCAGTAACCACCAGCTTTTCAAAGACGTTAAAATTATGCGCGCAAATGTTGCCCGTTAAAATTTGTGCATAGATTGTAATACCCTCCGCGTACCAGCGCACAAACGCATTTCTGCTCACAATGTTAAGTATAGGACGCGCAAATTACATTATGCTCGCGCAGGGTTCGTGCAGGTTCACCCATGTTAGACATTAACGTACATTACGCTCGCGCAGCGTTCGCGCAGGTTCACCAGCGGTAGACGGTACGCATTTTTTGCGCGGACATTGTAATACGATGTTCTGCGCAAAGGCTTTTTTCCCTCGCGTTAATGCGTTTTTGCGCACGCGTTAACGTTTGTGCGAAGAAGTTAATAGAGCCCAACAAGTATAGAGGAATAACAAAGAATATTGCAAAAATAAACGTTTCAGTTATAAAAATTGTTATACATAAAATGCGAGAAAATACGGCGAGGACAACCTGGTGATTTTTAATTGATTTATTTAGGGGGTTATTCAGAGAATACCGAAATGTCCCCCCCCCCATTTTGGTGCCATCTCGTTCCCCGCACTTCCCTGCACTTCGGAGAATCAAAGTTCCCCACCCTGCAGCGAATTCAGCCTTCCCCGCAGGGGTCCCCGGAGTGCAGGGAAAACCCACCGCAAACCTTCTGCAAGCCCACTGAAAACCCACCGAAATCCTGCTGGAACCGCCGCAAGAAACACGCTGAACACGTCGGAAAAAGCCGCCGAGCCGCCGATCACAGCGCAGAGCAGCCGCCGGAAAAAGCAGACAAGCTGACGAACGGGGTAAAAAAAAAAAAAACAATACGCTTGAAAGTTTAAAAATTTAAACGCGGTTTGCAAAAAAATGACTGAACGAAAATGTCTGGAATTTACATGTAAGATCCAATGAATGATAATAAAAAAGTCTGTTACAGAAAAAAAAAAACGATTTAAAAAAAAAAGCAAAAAAAAAAATTGCCAAAAGAATCCCGAAAAATTCCTAAAAGATCCTAAAAAATCTATAAAGAGACTTTTTGCTGCAGATTAAAATGGTAAACGGTTTATTAGATATTGAATTAAAACGGGAAGATTTTTAACATTGAAGCCTATGGGATTCGTCTGATTAAGGCTAGGGTCAGACTAACGCATTTTTCACGTTGTCCGTGAAAATGTGCGTTCGAAGAATGGACGTATTTTTTCACGGAATACGCAATAGCGGTCATACGATGCGCAGTTTCATCCGTGATTTTGTACGGATCATCAATAAAACACTTCTTGCGTCTGGACGTTATGTTGGCCGGACATTAGCAGCGTCTGACGTCTCCAATTCACTCACACACACCGCTAGTGGACGCAGCGCACTCTGTACGTCAGTACTAGCGGTTTAACGTTCTCGAAAAAATGCGTTCATTTTCCACTTGCGTTGCGCGGCCGGACTTTTGTGCGACCGTACTTCGTATATTGGCAGTCATTGCCCGGCATTTGCTGCTACTACGGCCGTGATTAAGTGCGCCAGAACGCACGTTCGCACTGCCTCAGTCTGACCCTAGCCTAAACCTGCCGAATGAAAACACCGAACAGCAGGGCACTTCGGCAACTTAACTCTGCTGTTCGGGGTCTGAATAGATTAACCATTGCTTCTCTTTGGGGGATTTCACTGCTGTTGAACAGGCACCGTACTGGCTGGCAGTTCACCGAAATTTGGCGAACTGCTTGCTCTCTGAATAGCCGAATGGCCCAGAAATGTCACCATAAGGGGAAATTCCCTGTTCGTTGACATTTCGGGCTCAGATTGTCTCTCTCTGAATAACCCCTATAGTTTTTTATCCAAGAAAATTGGATTTCTCAGTTCCCAGCCATGTATCTGCGCCACCGCAACTATCGGCTCATGGAATACATAAGACTACATGGAGCTCTATGCCTCCCGGCCGCGAGCTTGCTCTCGCAAGATCGTGCACAGTCGGGGAGTGATTGTGGAGGGAGACTAGATTACCTCGTCCTTTTCTCTGCAGGATGAGAGGCGAGTATGGGATTTAATGGGGGAGGGGGGTTTAGAGAGTGTTAAACGATTTTGCATTTGCAAAATCATTTAACACCAGCATCGAAGAGACATTACTACGCCCAGAAATCCTGTCTCCTGTGTGGAAATGCAGGCTGCAGTGGAATAGCCTGTGTTTCCAAGCGGAGGTTGCAATAAACGTCTCCCATAATAAGTATAGGAGACGCTAATGTACAGTAACCTCACGCAGGGAAACGGCAGCAAGCTCAGCTTGTGGCAGGAATGGAATCGCATTTCCCATCGATACACTAACAGAAGACGTTATGCTTATCGTTATGTGTAACGTTTATCGACAACTAGGGAATACAGCCCATACTCTATGGAGTTGATAACACCAGCCTTGGAATAAGGCCCAATGTATCACTCGCACACAGAGAAGAGCTCTGAGTTTATGTAAAAGTAAGAGGGTCTAAAGCATTACGGCTGCTTTAACATCCTGAGACCACAACCCTCATACGTAGATACGGGATACACATTCAAATTAAATTGTGTATGTTTGTTACATGAGAGAAGAAGCCTAAATAACAACAAAATAACAGCACAGAAACCAGTTACACTTTGTAACGTGGGTGATCACTGTCCACATGCAGTCTGCTCCCCCAAAACCCAGTGAAACACAGGAGATCCTTGCGGGTTGGCAACCAAAAAAATCCAAAAAACCGCACACACAGGGGAATGTACAGGACCAATGGAAACACGCCCAGCATTGGAACAATGGTTTAGGAGTCAGATAACAATGATCTGGGTGACCATTAGTTGCTGGGGGAAGGGAGGTGTATGATGGAAGCATGTGAAAACAAAGGAATCCATTACTTACGGGGGGGGGGGGTGCACAAAGACAGGATGTAATACAGAGGTTAAGCTATACAGCAGGAATACAATACTCTACAATAAATAAGGGAATATTAATATAAACCAGACATCAGGGAATAGGGCACAGAAAACACCCTGCATCTAGAATTGTAGATACAGGGTGACTTTAACAAAGGAAAGAGCAGGAAAACAATATCAAACATCAGGCTCGCACCTCTCAAATACAATTCTAGGCCCTAGGACTTCAAGCCCAAAGTGACACGTCACACACTTATTAACACTCAATTGCCCCTTTGCCATAATAAGATGCAACACCACCCTTTCATCCTCCATTCTGTTACGCAAGTCACTTTCTGGTCTGACTGAAAGTCCTGTTAAATTTCTTGGTACAAAAGAAGAAATGGAGCGGGTACTCATCCTCCTTTTCAGAC
Organism: Leptobrachium leishanense; assembly: GCA_009667805.1. Lineage (NCBI taxonomy): Eukaryota > Metazoa > Chordata > Amphibia > Anura > Megophryidae > Leptobrachium > Leptobrachium leishanense. The sequence goes on along the minus strand of CM019072.1, from coordinate 11,288,139 downwards.
ACTTTTATTGGCGACATATCGACCTACATCTTAAATTTCATGAACATGGACACTAGTTAATATATTTTGATACAGTTCGTTTCTTTATGTTATTTTATATTGTGTAGATGTTATACTATTGTAGCGCTGTGTTAAATCTTGCTGCAGGTAGTACCTATTTTTGGCCACAAGATGGAGACAATCGCGATTAGAGACACGAGACATTGGGACTACATTTCCCGGCGTGCTTTGCAAAAGGACAGGAAGTGGGTGGGACACAGGAGGCTTACTTCCCGAACCTCGTGGAGAACGCGGGAGAGCGCGCGAGGGAACGAGAGAGAGCAGACGCAGTGCAAGACATCACAGGAGGGCCTAGGCCAGAGCAAGAGTGAGACCTGTCAGTTCCTTATCGGGTCATTCGGCCTAAAGAGAAGGAGACCTCCGAGTTCCTGAGATTGCTGCAGATTAAAGAAGCCAAAGACCTGGAGTGAGGAGTTGCCGCGAGCTGATCGGATACGGAGAGCAGGCGGTGAGCGGGACAAGTCGTGGACAAGCAATCGAGAGTCAGACAACGGATCCGGCCGCTAGTATCCCCAGTCAAAATCGAGCGGAGAGACGTCCTGGGTCAGCGGAGCCTACAGCAACCGGTGGATGGGTGAGAGGCCTCCAAGGCCGTATGTAATTAAGGAACACACTGCTGTTTTCTCTTTAAAGTCCACAGGGCCCCAACTTGACTAGTCGAAGACATTCCTTAAGTAAATTCACTGGCCAGTTGAACAGTACCCGGGTACCACACACACATACACACCTTTTACATTCCGGGACTTAAACCTGTGCAGGACTCATTTTGTTACGAATCGGAACGGGAGTTAAAGTTACGTTCTGAATACATATTTTTCTCTTTTTTTCCGCTGCGCGTTTATCGTAATACGAAGAGATTGTATTTTGGGGTTCGCTACGTGTCTCTGTTTTCCGAACTATTGGGCCATTGCATATATTTTTATGCTCGGTTGCGAATATTTTATTCTTCCGAAATACGAAGCCTCGTGTTTCGTTTCTTTTCCGCTACGCGTTTTACCGCAATACGAAAGTACTGTAATAATGTCTGTGAATACCGTGTCTCAACATCTGCTTATTATTTTAGTAAACTATTTAAATGATAAAAACTCACAGCGGTGTTGGAGTATATTTATTCCCTAGTGCGGGGAGACTGACCCGTGGTTCATTTTCAGCGGCTCCTCCGGGAGTGAGCGCTACACTATCAAAACAGAAAAGAGATACAACGTGTGGTGTCCAGCAGGGGTGATTTTGCACCTATTGTACTGTATATGTTTCAGATTTAAATTTTTTATTCAAATAAAAAATAACAGCTTTGATATGTTCCAAGGATGACATCAGACCAGGAGAAGCGTCCATTTATGACTTGTGTTTGAAATCATTTTAAATCTGTATGAGTAATCTGATGACCTTTCTGCTCAGAGTTTAATGAAGCTAAAGTTTGTTTATAATAAAGAGAGGAGGGATATTTTTCATTGTTCCAAATGGAACATGGGTTACATACACAACACAACCTTTGACATGGCCAACACCTGTTGGTGAACGTTGTTTAAAGTCTGCACATTGCTATCTCTTGCCGGAATATACACGATAGTGCTACAGAGGAGCGTCTTTGAATTTGGAGAATTTTAGAATGGCGAAACAGAAAAGATAACATTTTGTTGAGGAAATATAATAGGAGAAATAATCCAGAAACGGCAAATAGTGTGAAATATTGTTATTCACTTATAATTCAAATATTGATCTTCAATACAATGCCAGGCCAAAAATAAAGTCCCCACCTCTCGTACAAGCCTGTTATGATCTGGGTTGGCTTCAGTCGGACAGGTCTAAATTCAGCAACGTTCCGTGCCCAAAAAATGAGGTCATGTGACTCCCTGAATATACTGTATGAGCAGGTTTTTCCATCAATGGGTTTTTTCTCCCCTGATGGCACAGATGGCAATGCCAGGATTCATCGGGCTCAAATTGTGCAAGAGTGGTTGAGGGAGCATGAGACATCATTGTCACACATGGATTGGCCACCGCACAGTCCAGACCTTAACCTCATTGAGGTTAATCTTTGGGATTATTCTACTTCCCTAAACAAAGCTGTGAGGCGTGGATGCTTTAGACTAGCTGAAGTCTGTATTTGACCATTACTCACACGATGAAGTTCAGCAGATAGCTTCAACTCAGCAAAATTGACACGTAGAAAGATGAATCCGGTTGAAGAGTTTAATGACCAGACTGACAATCTTGTTAGTGTACAGCTATGCAGGTAAAAAGACTTTAGTTTGTCCAGCAGTGATCACAGAATGGCTGCTATGTGACCAGGAAGCAACTAACAACAAGACACTGGAGGGGTGGGAACTGGCTGGATACAGAAAGGCTAGAGAAACCCAGAAGGGACAAAATAGCTATGAACTCAATAGCATGTAAGTAGCAAAGGCAGATTCAACACAAAACAGAAAAATATACAATAAATCCTAAATCATGGGGCATGACAGGGATAATGTGCTGGAGAAGACTTTACGCAGCACTGCGACTCTCCTATCATCAACACAAGATCTTGGCCACAAATAAATGCCACTATGGACGCAAATAAATGCTGTGACATTGCATGAGCTTATTGACACGATGCCGCGGGGAATGCGTGCCGCAATCACAGCAAGAGGTGACACAACCAAATATTACAGTGTGTGATTTTTATTTTGGCCAGGCAGGGTATAATTAGGCCATTACAGATTTATGGTCTAAATATTATGAAATTAGGTAAATGCAGTCACTGTGGGGTAGATAAATGATAGATGTAAAAGCTGCTCACAGGCTCCAGGGTGGCTCACTCACGACTGTAAAAAAAAGGAAGAGGAGAACAGCTATTCCAATCCAAATGTGGCTCTTACTAGGAGCAGCAACAATATTGCAACTGTGTTGCAGCGTTCATCGAGTCTTTACTACATATTTATGGGCAGAGGGGAATGTATGAGGATGAGCAGATGAGAGTATAATAATGTAATAGAATATATAATGTAATAAGGCCGCCCAGTGGTCAGGAGCTATGGTTAGCCCGAGGTCAACCTCCAATATGTCAAACATTGCTTCCCATAGGTCACGGACCCCTAAGCACTTCCCGTCACAGGCATTCATTTTTCTAAACATTCAGGTAATATTTTAAAATATTATGTACTACATCCAAAAAAATAGAGTGCCACTCTCCCCGACATGCATCAATAAGACATACAGTTGTGTTCAAAATTATTCAACCCCCACTGAAATTGAGTGTTTTGGCCAGTTTGACATTGATTTTGATCATTCAGTCATCTTGCTTACAATTAAATCAAAGAGGCACGTGTAGGTCAGACAAATATAACATAACATTTATAATGAAATAACCACAAATGTCTTTTCTGTGCTCACATCATTATCAGTTTTATTCAACCCCCAAGTGACATTCAATCTTAGTACGACATCCTTTTACAGTTATAACAGCTTTTAAACGTGAAGCATAGCTTGACACAAGTATCTTGCAGCGATCTACGGGTATCTTCGCCCATTCGTCATGGGCAAAAGCCTCCAGTTCAGTCACATTCTTAGGCTTGCGCACTGCAACTGCTTTCTTTAAGTCCCACCAGAGGTTCTCAATCGGATTTAAGTCAGGTGACTGCGATGGCCACTCCAAAATGTTCCAGCCTTTAATCTGCAACCATGCTCTAGTGGACTTGGAGGTATGCTTGGGATCATTGTCCTGTTGAAAGGTCCAACGTCTCCCAAGCCTCAGGTTTGTGATGGACTGCATCACATTGTCATCCAATATCTCCTGGTACTGAAGAAAATTCATGGTACCTTGCACACGCTGAAGCTTCCCTGTACCTGCAGAAGCAAAACAGCCCCAAAGCATGATTGACCCCCCGCCATGCTTCACAGTAGGCAAGGTGTTCTTTTCTTCATAGGCCTTGTTCTTCCTCCTCCAAACATAGCGTTGATCCATGGGCACAAACAGTTCTAATTTTGTTTCATCAGTCCACAGAACACTATCCCAAAACTTCTGTGGTTTGTCCACATGACTTTTGGCATACTGCAGTCTACTCTTCTTATTCTTTGGAGATAGCAAGGGGGTGCGTCTGGGAGTTCTGGCATGGAGGCCTTCATTACACAGTGTGCGCCGTATTGTCTGGAGCTGAAACTTCAGTACCCACATCTGACAAATCTTTTCTCAGTTCCTCAGCAGTCACACGGGGACTTTTCTCCACTCTACGCTTCAGGTAGCGCACAGCAGTCGAAGTCAGCATCTTCTTTTTGCGTTTCAACAGTGCCCTTTGCCTTGAATTTGCGAATGATACTTCCTATGGTCTCTCTTGGTATGTTTAACTTTTTTGCAATCTTCTTATAGCCATTGCCCTTCCTGTGAAGAGTAATCACCTCTTCTCTTGTCTTCCTGGACCATTCTCTTGACTTCACCATGTTTGTAACCACACCAGTAAATGTCTAGAAGGAGCTGAGTATCACAGTCATTTTAAAGCTGCCTAATTGGTGCTTATTATGCTTTATTGCTGCTCCTTGACATCCACAGGTGTTTTCAATACCTGATTGAAAACACTTGAATGAACCTCTGTTCTTCAGAGTGGTAGTCTTTAAGGGGTTGAATAATTGTGTCAATGAAGAATTCACAAAAGAAACATTTACTACTGTATTACAAAACCAATTGATGTCATTTTAGTTGCATATGGTTCTTTAAAAAGTCCTTGTAGGATTTCATTCTGAATACAATTACAAATGTACACTAAATTCCCTAAAACCCTTTACAGCATTGGGGGTTGAAGAATTTTGAACACAACTGTAGATGGGTGTAAACACAATCAGGCGAAACAGCTGCAACTCACCTAAACTGCACTTGCCCATAGCTGGCCCTATGTATAATGTATGCATTGGGGACACCCTTTGAGCTTCGCTCACCCTCCCCCCAAACCACTCCAGCCTATCCTACACTTTGTTGCAGCCTTATTTAACCCCTTTGCTTCCAAGGCTGACTATAATCTATCTGCAAGGCACCTCCTGGTTCCCCGTTATTAAGTATAGTCAATACGGTGTTCCACAGGTGCATTGTAATGTCATTTTGTTTGTTGCAAACTAAATCAGCTTGCTTTGGTGCTCCAGAATATGCTCCTAAAGTTTTAGCAGTGTGAGCTTCCTGCCCGAGGAGCTAACACTTTTTAAAAACTAGCTGGGAATGTGTATTAATGACATCTCTCCAGCTGATCCTGCATGGCGCCCATAAGTGCAGTAACTCATTTTGGCCAGCAGACGGCGCCATATCCCTGCTTAATAGCTTAATACAGTAAGGAATACACTGAGAACATTCCCAAATATTTCTCACCGTATGATTCAGTAAAATAGATTAAAACCTGAGAGTGGTTTTCTGGATATCTCTTGGTACTGAAGGGGTTAACACCCAGAGTGGGAAAAAAAACAGTAAACATAGCAAACAAGAGGTATACACAGACCTCCCAAACTGACAAGGTTTTCCGCTCGGTTTCCGGACGTGCAAAAAGCGCTATGTTTTTGTGTGTGTTGATGGTATCTTTTACAGATCGACATCGCAGAAAACACACATGACCTTAAAGACTTTTAAGGCCTAAAATATCTGCTAATTAGGAGAGCAAACAAAATTCTACAAATCCAAGGCAAAAATAAAGAAAAAGAAAGCAGCAGCACCATGATGTTTTCGGCTTCGTGCCCACACATCTGTTGAAGGGCATATTGCCCAAAATATCATGTTTTTCTGTTTCTTCCTCTGGTCTCTTGGAAGTATTTTAACCACTTGTGCGTTGAGATGCCTACATCTCATTGTTTACCGCGAGCATCAGGCCACACCAGCCTGTGTTGAGTGAGAACGAGGTGACATAAAAACGATGCAATTTAGATCGTGGCCTTAACATAAAAGAAAATTTGCGAGCTTGCCAAATACAGTAATGGCGAATTATTAAAGCCACAAATATAAATAAAAATAATAAAATAATATGCCGTGCCGTCCCTGAAAGCTGTTCTTTTTGGGGGTTTCCAAAAAACAGAAGAAACTCTAGACAATTTCCTAACCTAAAAGTATGTCTTGTCATACTAGACAGGATGCGTTGCCAGGAGTATGGGAAACATGAGAAGAATTGTGGCTTTAGAAACGAAAAAATTTCTAATTCTTTCTTATTTATAAACTTTTCTGCTGGATGAAGAGATACCGGGGATCCGGTCTTCATCTTGGTCCAGCCAGTTCATTAAAAAGATGTTGGTGAATCTATGCAATCTAGGGTTTCGGAATTTCGGAATTTTCACGAAATTTCCCGATTCGTGTCTTCAGATTCGGCCGAATTTCCGAATCGGATCGGACCCGAAAACTGACAGATCCGAAAAGTTTTCCGAGCCGAAACGAAAAAATTTCGGATTTTTCGAATGGACTTGAAATGTGTCAAATCGAAATTTATTTTTGCTCTATTCATTATTTCGGTTCCATTCGTGATTTCGGTTCCATTTCGGTAATTCTGGAAATCGTATATTTAACTATTATCGGTTATATCGCTGATTCTGTAAATTTTGTATTTGTAAATGCGTATCACTTGTTTCTTGTGGCATTCGGGTCAGTTTAGCGTTTTTTAAATCGTTTTGTTCATTTTTTTTGAAAAAAACCCCAAAATTTGGTAAAAAAATATATAAAGTATAAAAAAAGTAAACCATAGTAGTTTACGTCAAAACGAATAGAGTTAGACACTTTGAAACGAGGAGAACAGACGTTCCGAAAAAAACGAAAATTTCCGAAATCACGAAAAGTCGATACAAAAAACGAGCAGAGTGACCCGAAAACACGAAAAATGGTCGATATTCCGAAAAAAAAATATATAATAAAAAAACGAGCCGAACCGAACCGAATCAAAACAGAAATCGTCCGAAACGAGCCGAATCGAAAATTTTAAACATCCGAACGAATCGAACCGAAAAAAAAATCGGTGCACAAGTCTAATGCAATCATGTCATCACATCCACTCGAAAACCTACTTCTATCAGCTGAAAGGTTTTTATGCACCAAAAGTTCAGAGGAGACATAGGCCCCTGTTACATTCTTCGTGCAAATTCGTTCGCGCAGCGCACATTATTTTGCGTGCATTGTCCGGCGTTATCGCGCGAAACTTAACAGAGTATTCAGATCCGAACGCATTTTCTCATCTGTCCGAAAATCACATTCATAAAAACGACGTGTAAAACGAGGAGTAATACGTGCGTAGTAACGTAGCGCACGTAAATCAGTGTGCGGACTGTTTTTTTTCGCCGGATTTAGCCAATCAGAATTAAGAACCTTAATTGACATCAATTTACCTTAATTGACTCACTTAAGTTTTTGAACCTGTCAAAATAAATCTGAGTATATATGATGCAGCAATAAAAAAAACCACTAACAAATTCACAATTTTATTGTTTGGGTATGTGTAGAATGTGTACTGTGCTGTATTTATTTTTTCGTGCTGGTGTATTTTGTTTCGGCCAGAATGTTCCGATTTGCAGTTACCACCAGCTTTTCAAAGACGTTAAAATATGCGCGCAAACGTCGTTCGTAAAAAGATGCGCATCGATTGAAATACCAGCCACATACCAGCGCGCGAACGAATTTGCGCTCACAATGTTAAGTATAGGACGCGCACAGTTCATCACGCTCGTGCAGGTCCATCCGCGCTAAAAGATTACACGCATTGTTTGCGTGAACGTTGTAATACGACGTTCAGCGCAAAGGGTTTTGCCCCTCGCGCAAATGCGCATTTGCACACACAAAACCAATTGCGCGAAGAATGTAATAGGGGCCATACAGGGTTATTCAGAGAAATGTGAAAACCAGGAGAACTGGCAGGAGAAGAGAACAATCTAGACCAGATAGCCAATTTGGAAAGTGAGATAAATGGGAGAATTTTTCTGGTTTGGCTATTTTGACCTAGAATTTTCACTTCTCCAGTCATTCTCCGGAGTTTCACCTTTCTTTGAATATAAATAAATCTGTAAATTAGAGGGTCACATCTTATGTCAAAATAAAATAATAAAAATAAATATATATATATATGTATATGGTAACAAAATTGTCTGCACTCGAAAAAGAATTAAGAAAAAAGGTTTATTTAAATCATTAAAATGGACCGACGTTTCAGCTCTCTCTGGAGCCATTTTCAAGGTTTTCCAGTGAGAGCAGAAACGTCGGTCCATTTTTAATGATTTAAATAAACTTTGATTTTTTTTTTTTCAAGTGCAGCCAATTTTGTTACCTTTTCTTTTATATATCTATGTTTTGGCTTTGCACCGATTTGCTTTCAAGATAATATTTACCTTGAAGGTGTTGCAGGAATATAGGTTAAATATATATATATATATATAAATAAATAATAAAATATACACTGAGGGATTATTAGTATAGTGATCATAATGAGATTATTAGCAATGAAGCTTCCAATATTTGTATGTGCCGTATAATGCCTGTGTATGGAAATTACAGCGACACCTTGTATCTGTATGTGCTGCATAATGCCTGTGTATGGCAATTACAGCAACACCTTGTATCTGTATGTGCTGTATAATGCCTGTGTATGACAATTACAGCAACACCTTGTATCTGTATGTGCTGCATAATGCCTGTGTATGGCAATTACAGCAACACCTTGTATCTGTATGTGCCGCATAATGCCTGTGTATGGCAATTACAGCAACACCTTGTATCTGTATGTGCTGCATAATGCCTGTGTATGGCAATTACAGCAACACCTTGTATCTGTATGTGCCGCATAATGCCTGTGTATGGCAATTACAGCAACACCTTGTATCTGTATGTGCCGCATAATGCCTGTGTATGGCAATTAGAGCAACACCTTGTATCTGTATGTGCCGCATAATGCCTGTGTATGGCAATTACAGCAACACCTTGTATCTGTATGTGCCGCATAATGCCTGTGTATGGCAATTACAGCAACACCTTGCATCTGTATGTGCCGCATAATGCCTGCGTATGGCAATTACAGCAACACCTTGTATCTGTATGTGCCACATAATGCCTGCGTGTGGCAATTACAGCAACACCTTGTATCTGTATGTGCTGCATAATGCCTGCGTGTGGCAATTACAGCAACACCTTGTATCTGTATGTGCTGCATAATGCCTGTGTATGGCAATTACAGCAACACCTTGTATCTGTATGTGCTGCATAATGCCTGCGTATGGCAATCACAGCAACACCTTGTATCTGTATGTGCTGCATATTGCCTGTGTATGGAAATTACAGCAACACCTCGTATCTGTACTGTACAGGGATTTTCAGTCATTATAACCCCCTGATTCTTATCCCTGTACAGCAGTGAGTGACCCCACAGCTCTCTCCCTGTATTCTGACAAACCCCTGGCTGCTGGAATGCTGCAGTAGAGTTTGTTGAGCTTTTTGTTACAGTGAGGTTGTGGGCTGCTCCTTGCAGCTTCTTTACAGTAATACAGGGTGACAGAAGTGAGATATCACTGGGAATCCCGCCCCCCCCCGGAGAACACAAATCTTGCATTACAAATGTATAAAAATTAGGTTTTATATGCTTATTCCCCATTTTGGTTGGGTTTCAATGCAAAATTATATATACACATTTTTAGTAATCAAAAGAAAAAGAGCAGACGGTTAGTCTGGCATCTCTCTACCGTACAATCCTCTGAAGAAAGTGGTTATGTCCAGGTAAGATCTGATCAAATAAAGAAAAAGAGAGGTCAGTCGAGGACAGATGTTTGAATAACTATGTAGAAAGAGGAGGAATAAGAAGTCACGTGAGTCGATATTTCGCAAAAGGAATATCGGTGATAGGAAACCATGAATCCTACCATATGGTTACATTTTTAAAGAGTTAGCTCTTCTTGAGACGTCTGCTTTCCCACCGTTATGAGATGATCACAAAGATCAATTTAGAATCCCATAATTTTATCAGATCGCAGTCTATGGCGCCCCTTCACTCCAACTCTATGCACTGACACAATCTGTACATAGGATATAAATCCTCATCAAATGAGTGAAATGTATCAAATTTAAAGTATGGTAAAATAGAATGAAATATATGTACCTATAGCCTTAGGGCCCTATTACATGCCTAATGCAAAAACGCTCGCGCAGATTTTTTGCGCGGACGTTGTAATACGACGTTCAGCGCAAAGGGTTTTGCCCCTCGCGTTAAAGCGTCTTTGCGCACGTGCAAAATTGTGCGCGAGGAATGTAATAGGGCCCTTTTAGTGTGGCTCACAAATGTTCCTGGAAATTGTATGAGCCAGGAAAAACCTATTACAATAATATCATAAATAAAATCTACGCACAGTGCCTGAAAGTCCATTTAATGAAGGAAAACAAATGTGAGGATCGCTCATTAAACCCTAGAAAGGAAAGGTTAATTACTGTAATTTACTGTATGATTGTGTCAGTGCTGTTTGACGTGATGGAAATAGTGGAGGCTTCTCATCAATATCATTATTATATAAAACAATTTACTGAGCATTGCTGTAAAGCAGGGATGTCCAAACTCCGGCCCCCCAGATGTTCCTGAACTACAACTCCCAGAAATCTCTGACCGCATTCGATGGATGGAGAAGCGTGGGAGTTGTAGTTCAGGAGACATCCCTGCTGTAATGGGACAATTGAAATCTCTCTTGATTGGGTAAAGTGGAAGTGACACGCAAATGAACCCGAGTTGATGACGACATTCAGACAGGTAAAGACTTGTGCGATATTCAAACCTTAGCCCCCTCCCCAAAAAAAAATAAACCAAAAAAAAAAAAAAAAAGGACCATCATACAAATCAAAAGATAATGATCAGCTCTAGTTTGTGACTTTGTAGGAAAGACGTCTCGGTACGTTGCACTGGATGCAAGGATAGACAGTCCCCAATTTGACGAGCAAATAAATAAAAAGTATATAGTTACTCAAAAACACCAAAAAAAACACTGACACAGGTTAATCTTGAGATCAGTTTTTTTGACACTTTTGATGGAAGCGCCCAACAGCTCCAAGTTTGGAGAGAAAAAAAAGGACCCCAAAACATTTTGTTACAGAACACATTCTCATATTCACTTGTGCATATCCTGGGGTTTACTTGAGTAGAGGTTTTACTCCTTCTGGGTGATCATCTCCTCGTTCTTAACTGGGCTGATCCATTGCACGTCAGGCCTTCTAGAGTCCCCTAAATATTTGTAGAGCAACAAACAGGCTTAATCTGGTGTTTGTGAGTAATTGGACCTGTCTGGAGGCCTCGGTGAGGACTGTCAGGATGTAGATACATCATCATTTTTTGCAATCTGAGTGAAGGGGAGTATGGGGGAGCGCGGAGGCTGAACACTAACAGAGAAAGGAGTCTTCCTTTTAAATAGGCAAGTTAAACTTGGCAACTTTGCTCACTGCACTTAGAAGATGTAAATTCAGGTATACACTGTATATATAGTTTATAAAGAGTGGATGAAGCGGTGGCTTACTTAAGGGGCTATTCAGAGAGAGACAATCTGGCCCCGAAATGTCACCGAACAGGGAATTTACCCATACGGTGACATTTTGGAGCCATTCGGCTATTTGGATAGGCAGTTCGGCACATTTTGGCAAAACTGCCAGCAAGTACGGTGCCTGTTTGTCGTGCTTTTTTGCTGTTTTTTTTTAAAGCGCTTTTTAATTTTTCTGTAACAGCCTTTTTTATTATCAGTCATAGGATCTTATATGTAAATTTCAGGCATTTTCGTTCAGTAGTTTTTTTACAAACAGCGTTTCACTTTTGCCACTTTCAAGAGTATTTTTTTTTTGTTACCCCATTCGTCAGCTTTTTCCAGCAGTTGGTCTGCGCTGTGTTCGGTAGCTCCGATGTATTCAGCGTGCTTTTTGCGGCGGTTCCGGCGGGTTATCGATAGGTGTTCGGTGGCTGCTTGGTAGGTGTTCGTCGGGTTTGTGGCGGCTTTTCCCTGCACTCCGGGGACCCTGCGTTGAATGCTGAATTCACTGCAGGATGGGGAAATTTGATTCCCCGAAGTGCGGCGAAGTGCGGGGAACGAGTCAGCGACATTTCAGTGATCTCTGAAAACCCCCTTAGTGTTACATGCCGATACATAAAGCTACACGGTAACTGTAACACTGTCTCAGTCTTGTTAAAAGTTAAACGCCTCAAGCCTGACACGTCTCACGTCACTGTTACCCCAACAGTCACTCCTGCAGCTCACGCATCCCTCGTGACAATATTTAATACAGAGAGCATTCTGCAAAGTCTGTTTCTCATAAGTTTTTGGTGCTCCCATGACAGCTGTACAGCTATATTGAAAATCAATGTTTTCATGGCCTCTGACCTCTCCTCTCGCTGCTAAGTATCTATCCTACAGTTTGCGACCGAAGGTAATAACACAGCAAAGTCCCGGGGTTAATGTATTTAAGAAAATGATGTTACTTATGGGAGCCGTTAGATAAATCATTTTTGATTTACTCCGTACAGACAGAATATTCTCTTCAGGCCATGTTTGTATTATAAAGCTATTTGGTCAGTTTTGCTACAAAAGGACATTTCAGCGTATTTATCTGTATTGTAATATGGAGCGGAACAGGACGTGGTATGCAGTATATGCCGTGTCCAGATTCACTGCATTTACTAGTCTAGCACACGAGGGGTTACTTAGAAAGCACCGAAAGTTCACCTAAATTTTGGTGCTCTCTCGCCCGGCGTATTTCAGTTTGCCAACCCTGCAGTGAATTCAGCACTCACCGCAGGGTCCCTGAAGTGCGCCGAATGGGATCCGCTGAACACCGCCGATCAGCCTGCCGAACGCTGCCATTAAAAGCCGATCAGCCGCTGAACTGGGGGTAAAAACCAAAAAACAAACAACAAAAAAAAGGCAACATTTTAAAAGGCGTGTAAAACAATAAAAATGCATGAAAATAAACAAAAATAATAAAAAGTCCTATAAAAAAATAATAAAAAGCTCCATCACAGAATAAAAAAAACACCATTTTAAAAAAAATGAATACATTTTTTTGCCTAAAAAACAGAAAAATGCCTATATGAAAAAAAAAGACTTTTTGATGCAAATGAAAAGAATAAACGGTTGAATAAAAAAATGGTTGAAACGCTGATATTGTTTGCATTGAATCCTATGGGATTCGCCTGTTTAAACCTGTCGAACTGAACCACTGAAAATCGGGGCATTTTGCCAACATTTCGATGCAGCTCGGCGTTCTCTGAAAAGATTAACCATTACTTCTCTAAGGGACAACATAGTGCCTATAAACAGAATGCACCTGTAAACCTGTAACACAGTGACTATATACAGAATGCGCCTGTAAATATGTAACATAGTGCCTATATACAGAATGTGCCTGTAAACATGTAACATAGTGACTATATACAGAATGCGCCTGTAAACATGTAACATAGTGACTATATACAGAATGCGCCTGTAAACATGTAACATAGTAACTATATACAGAATGCACCTGTAAACATGTAACATGTGCTGGCGCTTTATAAATAATGAATAATAATAATAATACTAATAACATAGTGACTATATACAGAATGCGCCTGTAAACATGTAACATAGTGCCTATATACAGAATGCACCTGTAAACCTGTAACACAGTGACTATATACAGAATGCGCCTGTAAACATGTAACATAGTGACTATATACAGAATGCGCCTGTAAACATGTAACACAGTGACTATATACAGAATGCGCCTGTAAACATGTAACATAGTGCCTATATACAGAATGCACCTGTAAACCTGTAACACAGTGACTATATACAGAATGCGCCTGTAAACATGTAACATAGTGACTATATACAGAATGCGCCTGTAAACATGTAACATAGTGACTATATACAGAATGCACCTGTAAACATGTAACACAGTGACTATATACAGAATGCGCCTGTAAACATGTAACATAGTGACTATATACAGAATGCACCTGTAAACATGTAACACAGTGACTATATTTCCTACATATTTATTTTCTGTTAATCTGTATGTTTGTGTTTGTTTTTAATATCTTGCATTTATTACTTTGTATTTCTGTAACGACTGTAACAATTCAAAGTTCTTGAACCCAGGACGTACTGAAAACCAGAGAAATGTCAATGTATCCGTCCTGGGAAAATACTAAATAAATAAATAATTTCACTGCTGCCGAAGGTCGCCGAATTGTGGCGATCTGAGGCGAAATGCACTGTATTTCGCTGTCAATTTGCCAATATTTGCCGAATTGACAGCTCTCTGAATGGCCGAACTGCCACGAAATTGCACCGTACGGGGAAATTCACAGTTCGGTGCAATTCTGTGGCAAGATCATTGCTTATTGAATAACCCTTAAAATCTTTGACTTGGAAAATAAAAATATGAAAAAAAATTTGTTTTTTAGGATACCAAGCCTATATATATATATATATTCACACATGCACATGTATTTGCTAGTTTATTTAATTATTATTTTTATATCTTTTTAATCTGAAATGTTAAATGTTCTTGAACCCAGGACATACTTGAAAACGAGAGAAATCTCAATGTATCCTTCCTGGTAAAATCCTTTATAAATAAATAAATAAATCTGTTTTGGGAGTAAAATACTTCCGATGAGTATTTTTGGAAGATTTTTTTTTTTTTTTCTTTTTCACAATTCTCACTTCGCTTCGTCTTTTTATAACTTTTGGATTCAATTTTAAGACTTCTAAATTTTACAGATTTCCCGTGGGACGTCGAAAGCATTCGTCACAGGAAACCTTTGATTCTGGGTCTTTTTTTAACAGATTTCTACAAACTGCCAAAAACAAGATTGCCAAATGTTGACCCAAGTATAGAATTCAATGAACACAAAGCTCCTTTAGAGGATCTGTTCCGTGACTTCTAAATAAGGAGCAGAGTGTGACACAGTGAGGAATCTGTTTCATGTTCAGGGGATACATCCCCAATTCCAAAAACGTGCGCCTGTGCAGTATATTGTAGTCTTGAGCATCTCGCATGACAAATAATAGAGCCTTGTGCCTAAAGAAAGAATATCATGTAGAAATCTCTGTACGGAGTTAAAGGAGGTCACCGGATAATTACCGGATTACCAGTACAAATTATTACTGCTCGTGTGGGGTCTTCAGTGACATCAAGCCCTAGTGGTCAATTTGTGTTAAATAAAAAATATACTTTTCATGCTCTCAAGGTATGAGACATGCATGAACAACATTGCTTGGGATGATCAAATTACAAAACAATAAAACAAATGCAAAAGGAAATATAGTCCTATATCCAGAAGAAAGAAAAAAGGGTGTTGCAGGCCTCCAAATTTGCAGTAAATCACTTTATTCGGACATCAGTGCAGTGTTTCGGCTGCTTAAAAAAACAGGCTGGGTTAGCAGCCGACACACTACACTACTGTCTGAATAAAGTGTCTTACGGCAATTTGGAGGCCTGCTCCCCCCCTTCTTTCCTCTGGATTTTCTGAGGAGTTGCTGACTCAGGGACCCGTTGAGCACCCTGGCATTTGTATCATATAGTGCAGGGCTCAAAATTTCAAGTCCCAAGCTACTACCCAGGCCTTAATAGTTACACGCCACTAGTTGCACCACCTAACCCCTATCCTGCCCTGCCTGTGTCTGCATTCCCACTCGCCCGCATTTAATTTCCACTCGCCAAATGCGAGCAGGCGAGTGGAAATTTTGAGGCCTGATATAGTGAATTATCATGGCTGCCTGCAGGTCGGATACTCTTCTGTTTCCACTTCACATGTTTACTAGCAATAGATCTGGTCATCGGACACACACAGGGCAAATGTAGACCCCTAGCCCTGTCCACGACCCAACCAAAAGTTGCCCAAACCTGACCAGATCAGCCATGATCAGTCCAAGCCCACCCATGGCCAGCCCCTTGCATGCTATATGTATGGGCCTATCCTTAGCGCTCGGCCCCTTTCCAACCCTGGCTGTATCCCTTTCCTTGTACAGTTTATGGCCCTAGTACATCTTTGAATCGATAGGATCAGGAGCTTTCATAAGCAACATTCAAAACACCTAAAATTTAGGGTTCATGCGGCACGACTTTTAATGGTGGGCGAGTACAAATGTCATAAAACCTCTAAAAGTTCCATGAGGGTTAAAAAGTCAGTGGAAGATGTTTGCAGATGTGCTTCTTCACTGTTATCTCCTGGCCTTTCCCTGACCCCGGACCATGGCAGGAGAACATTTTTCATTTTATGGCTTTTTAAAGCCCATGCCAGCTTCAGGCCAGGGCACTCGGAAATACTGTAAGGTAAAACAGGAAGTCTGCTGGGACTTCACAATGCCTTCACTGCCCTGGACTCATATCCAGCTAATGAATGCAGAGAAAAAAATTTGCGCACTTCACAAAACACGTTTTCTTTTCTTATTATTATGGCTGCTCTCAGTTAATTTCAGAAATAATGCAAAGAAGCCTGGAGGTATACAGGAAGAATCTACCAGCGCTATGAGGTTTTACCTCAAATAAAAGGCTCCATGTATCCCAATGTTTGAACCATGAAAGCTGTCAGGTTAGAATGTGGGTTTACATTTTTTTACCCCAGAATCATTTTATTGAAAAACAGGAAATTGTATTATTCTTATCCTATATTTATAAAGCTCCACATATTGCACAGCGCTTTACAAAATCGGTGTACAAAGAGTTGATACATTGTAATATCACACATAGATGATATAACCTGATCCGGTTCCCAAGGGAACTTACAATTTATGAGATGTACAAGTATTTTGTGAGGTTGGCGCATCCATATCGTTAGGTGCCTTGCCCGAAGACACTCGCTTGTGGCGTCTTCTGAGTGGTATCGAGTCGTCTTTTCATGATTGTAGATCAGAGACCTGGTGGTTAGGTTGAACCCGCTTCCAGTAAAGTCAAGACTTGCTTCTCCACAGTTGCATTGGAGGGATGTGCAGAACGGGATTTGACTTGCTTCTCCACGGTGGAAGGGTAGAGACGTCACCACTGGACTCCACAGCCGATATTGTGTGGTAGCAAGTATGTACCATTAGGTGTCTCGCCCAAGGACACTTACTGGAGAGATGCTATGGCCGGGATTCAAACCTGGGTCTCCACAGTTACAGAGCAGTGAGGTTACCTCTACTCCATCCTGACATATCAGCAACAGTTTCTGCAGCGCATTACAATAACCAATGGAGAACGAGACAAAATTACAAACAACCATAGGAACAGAAACATGAGGTGTACTGAAGATGGCCCTGCGCGGATGAGTTTGCAATCTAGAGGAATTCCGGTGGAAGAAGGCAAGAGTTTAATAGGTCATCAAGATCACTCGCACTAGTGTTATAGAAATGGTGAGGAGAAGGAAGTGACATCTATGATGATGTGGGGGTAGGTGAGGAGATGGATAGTTTGACATCAGTACTGTGGTGTTGTAATCTGAAGAGATGGGTTTCGAGGGATTTTTTTGAAAGACCAAAGATTAGAGGAGAGTCTGATAAGGTGAGGTATGTCATTCCACAAGAGTGGAACTTCCCTTGAGAAGTCTTGGCGGTGCGACTTGGCTATATGGATGTAAAAGACAGAGGTCACCTGCACACTGGAGTGATTTGGAAGGGATGTACTTGTTGAAATATTGAATATATTGTAATGCTACACATCCAGAAATAAAACAATCACCAGAGGAGTTGTGTTCCCATTCCATTAGGGAGTGGATCCTTTCCACGCAGAATTTTAGCTGGATACCATGAAGCGGGCTGGATTCTTCTGGTTGACGCAGCCGCCCTGGTAAGGAATAGGCGCAAAACCATTTTTTATGCATTAAAGATAAAATGTAGCTGATCAAAATAGATGTTAACTGTTCTATAAATTTTGGCCATTAAAATACCGTCATTATTTTTTCTGTGGGGCGCCATATTGGATCATAGGACATCCTGCTGTACATCAAACGTAAATCACAATATTGTTTCTTTTCTCCCAGTGAAAAACAGAAATATTAATCTATACCTCTCTAGACTCCTGTCAGATATCGTCAGGTTTATAATACATCAAAGTCTTATTCCGAAGCGATACCTATCCAACATCTCCACTTAGAAAAAAAATCTCAAAGCAAGCACTTCTGATAATATTTTTAATGCTCCGCGACAGAGTGCAGCATTACAATCACAGCTTTATGCTCCACACATTTGGATATCACGATGGTGCTGGCAGAAACTATGAAAAAAAGGCTCGGAGTACGAATTAATTTCCTGTACGCCTCGATTCCCAGAAAAACAGGAAGGTTTCTCATTATGTGCTGTTTTTTTTCCCTTATATTCGAAAACACGACAATTGTTCAAGTAAGTCTCTCAAAAGATTCCACCAGCCCAGGTTCTGGTCGTATCCATATCCTCCACCTCAAACCTCAGCTTCTGCTGCCCGGTTGTTCCTGCGAAGAATAAATAAGCCTGCCAGTTACTATGTCTCTGCAAGGGAGTGTTTGCCAATACAATCAGAGACATCATAGAGGTGTCTCAGAAACTCATTGGCTGCAATGTCTGTTTACTATTTGTAAGTTGCGAGGCATGTGTATCCTTAAGGCCTTCGTTTTGGCTACGCTCAGTGCGGTTTATATCCAGATGTGTTCCTTGTACAGGTCGATATGTAATATGATGATGAGTTACAACTTACACAGAATATATAAGAAATTATATATATATACAGGGTTATTCAGAGAGCGTGAAAACCAGGAGAATGACTGGAGAATGAAAAATTCTAGGTCAAAATAGCCAAACCAGAAAAATTCTCCCTTTCATCTCACTTTCCAAATCGGCTATTTTGACCTAGAATTTTTCATTCTCCAGTCATTCTCCTGCTTTTCACCTCTCTCTGAATAACCCTGATAGTCACACACACACATAAGCAAAGGGCTGCACTCAGCCAGAACATGTATATATCATAACGGTGCTACTGAGACCAACAGACACAACATACAAAATACAGAGCATTTAACCCAACCCTACATCTAGAGAGGTTAACAACGCCTAACGTTGGTTTCAAATAGATGGTGACACTGTATCAAGATGTGATCACATTACATATGTATATGTCTGCCACAAACATCAATGCACCCCCATAAGGCAGGTCACTAGCTATGTAGACCTAACGCCTACTCCTATGAGATTAACTGTTTGACCAGGGACACCAATCCACATGGAGCCCTCTGCACAATTCAAGGTTTAGTAGGCCCTATGTGTGTTGAAATGGGAGGCTCGATACCTCCTGGTTGTGCACCCCACCCTGTCACAGGGTTTACAGGTTCTCCATTGCAGGGTCTACTAAACCTAGCCTCTGTAGAGCTCCTTGAAGGTTGGATGACTCTGATTAGGAAGTTAATCTCATAGGAGCAGGCTTTAGGTTTGCATAGGTAGCGGTAGGGTAGGACCTGACAAATGGGGGGCATTAACGTTTGTGGCAGGCCTACACATCATGTGATCACATCCTATAGCTGAACCCCATCTTTTTGAAACAAAAGTTAGGTGTTTTAAACCTCTTTAGATGTATGGTTGGGTTAACGATCTGCGTAGTCTATATTGTGTGTGTGTGTGTGTTTGTGTGCTTGATGAGCAGACATCTTGGAGAGTTCCTACGCTTATTTATTTTTAGGACTAGACGTGTGTGTGTATGTATGTGTGTACACACATACACACACACACATCTAGTCCTAAAAACTAAGTAAGTGTAGGAACTCTCCAAGATGTCTGCTCATCAAGCACACACACACGCACACACACACACACACGTCTAGTCCTAAAAACTAAATAAGTGTGGGTCCTCTCCAAGTTGTCTGCTCATCGAGTAACCACTGACATGTTGCACTCAGTCCGCCAAGTCACACATAAATTTGACCACAATGTATAACGAAGATGCTAAGCTTGGTTTTAGGGAAACCTCATGATAACTGTGATAAAAAACACATATTTTTGGTGACTTACGTGAAAATATTTGATAGGAAACCAATAAAAGCCTCTCGGTGTGGGTCAAAAGGGAACTCCGTTCCTTCTGAGAAAATAGTGGCAGGAACTGCATTCCCAAGAGTTCCTGCTCGACTTGACCTGTGTGTGTGTATAGAAACATAGAAACATAGAAAATGTGGGCAGATAAGAACCTTTCGGCCCATCTAGTCTGCCCAATTACATGGATACTTTACCTGGATTTATCTTTTGTTTAGGATAGCCTTATGCCTATCCCATGCCTGCTTAAATTCAATTACTGTTTTGGCCTCTACCACTTCTACTGGAAGGCTGTTCCATGTATCCACCACCCTCTCAGTAAAATAATGCTTCCTGATCTTACTTTTAAACCGTTGCCCCTCTAATCTAAGACTATGTCCTCTTGTTTTGCTACTTTGTTTCCTTTTAAATATACTCCCTTCCTCTACCTTGTGGATTCCCTTTACGTATTTAAATGTTTCTATCATATCTCCTCTGTCTCGTCTTTTTTCCAAGCTGTACATGTTAAGATCATTAAGCCTTTCCTGGTAACTTTTCTCCTTCAAGCCGTACACCATTTTAGTAGCCCTTCTCTGAACTCTCTCTAAGATGTCTATATCCTTCTGGAGATACGGTCTCCAGTACTGCACACAGTACTCCAAGTGAGGTCTCACCAGTGCTCTGTACAGTGGCATGAGCACTTCCCTTTTCCTACTGCTAATACCTCTCCCTACACAACCAAGCATTCTGCCAGCATTTCCTGCTGCTCTATTACATTGACTATATATATATAGATACTGTAGATAGAAAACCAAAGGGTTTGAAAGCAGCTGACCGAAACACACATTGTGTATGTTTTCAAGCTTCATTGACCATTTTTAGAACAATAACGTCTAAGACGTCAAACCAGGCAGGCCTGAGTTTGCTCAGGAGATCTCATATGACAACATTTATGAGATCAGCCGGTACCTAGATCTGAAAACAAACTACAGGATATCTCACTGTGTATCCACTGTCACCTGCCGCACGTGTATGAAGGCATGAATCACAGGGGTTGGTAAAGATACAATTCATATCGATGTCATAAAACTGATTTTACTAAAGAGCGGAATAATGAAGATTTACAGTCATCCAGAATAATGAAGATTTTTTTTGAGCTATATATGCAGAACATCTTTTTCCAAGGCTACAAATCTGGCACATAGGACTAATAATTGCGATGTTTTTACATTACGGTTAACGTCATTTTGTGTAGGTGTAGACATAACAAGAACCGCAAGACTCTACAATGGAACAAACATCAACCTCCATTAGGATTGCGCCCTAACTATGACCAGGGAACGTCCTCCAGACACCTCCAGCCTTGTTTACCCTTCCAAGGTTTTTTTTTCAGCACATAAAGGAGAAGCTTATTGACACCACGGAGCAGGACAATAACAAACAATAACTTTGTAAGGGCAGAGAGGAAGGTAAATAAAGACATGTGGTGGCACATGCCATTAGGTAAACAGAAGCACCTGATTTCAAGTGGCTTTCTCCTCCAATGTTTATTCTAGCTAAAGAAGGAACCTGACACTCCAGTCCAATAGGAGGACCACTTTATTGGGCGCTCAGCATTTAACTTTTCGGCTATAGAGACCAGCCGTCCTCATGCTTGAGAAAGTCAGGCCTACACAGCCATAATGTTGATGCTGCACACTCAGTAAAGTGGTCTTCCTATGGGACTGCAGTACCCGGTTCCTTCTTTACCAAGAATAAAAAAAATTCGATTTTTTTGGCCTCTCCTATTCCCTGATCACTTGTCTTTAATGATACCTGTAACAGGGCTCAAAATTTCAAGCTCCTAGCTACTACCCAGGCCATAAGAGTTACTCGCCACCAGTTGCTCCACCTAACCCCTACCCAGCCCTTAACTCTGCCCCTAAACACCCCCCTTAAATTATCTTATATAATTACACAGTTAAAGGTTTAATTTAGAATAAAGTTACAAAAATATCATTAATACCCAGACATCAGACCCCAGATACATGTATACCCAGACATCATACTCCAGATACATGTATACCCAGACATCAGACACCAGAAACATGTATACCCAGACATCAGACCCCAGATGCATGTATACCCAGACATCAGACCCCCAGATACATGTATACCCAGACATCAGACCCCCAGATACATGTATACCCAGACATCAGACTCCAGATACATGTATACTCAGACATCAGACCCCAGATGCATGTATACCCAGACATCAGACTCCAGATACATGTATACCCAGACATCAGACACCAGAAACATGTATACCCAGACATCAGACACCAGAAACATGTATACCCAGACATCAGACAACAGAAACATGTATACCCAGACATCAGACCCCAGATACATGTATACCCAGTCATCAGACCCCAGTGTGAGCAGAGCGAGGAGGCAGGAAAGCTCCTCTCCACCCCCTGCCAGTGACCGAGACGAGCCTGTTCAGGTTAGGCAGCTGATCCCTGCCACTGTGCAGCCTGGGGAAGTGGGGGCTGCAGGGTGGCAATTCTGGAATACGCAGCACAAAATAATTTATTGTGCTGCCTGCATGTCCATTTCCACTCGCCCTCACTTAATTTCCACTCGCCAAATGCTAGTAGGCGAGTGGAAATTTTGAGTCCTGCCTGTAATATTCTTCTCTGAAATTAGTACATTGCCCTAGTACAGTGGACTACATTCTCCCTAAAAAGGTGGCATACTGGCATGAACCGTACACAGGCTTCAACGTGGCCTTATGCAATGTTGTCCTGACACTCTGTATCATAAGTATCAATTTACTAAATTGCTTTATTGAGACAGAAGTACAAAGAGGCAGTCTGGGATTGACAGACAGAAGGACAGATAGGCAGATAAAGAGACATATAGGTAGTAAGGCAGAGGGACTGACGAGTGGTCGGGCAGAGGGACAGACACAGACTGACAGCCAGACAGAAGGACTGACAGGCAAGTAGACACACAGATACACAGATGGCTGGATGTACATAGAGCAAACAAACTCATTAAAAGTAAAACAGATATGAGGATATGAAAGATCGGCTACAGTTTATCTTAACTCTATGTTAAGTATTTTTTGTTTTTTTTATCTGAGTCGTGTCTATTGATGAACGCGTTACCATAGAGGAGTAATTTATAAATCCATAGAAAGGCGCAATCAAAGACGTTTTGCTTCCAAATGTCTCGATAGCGCAGCTTCCACGTGGGCAGCTTATTTATTTATTATTTCCAATCTCATAAAGTGCCTCTGACATTCATTTTCTTTCGCAGTGATTGCTCGATGTGAGTCGCAGGTTTTTTTTTTCCCTCTGATTACAATCCCTGCTGGGAGCCGCAGCTAGGAAAACACTGAGTGAACCGCGCGCCGGAGCCATCTAACTTCCAGGGAGGAAATCAATATTAGAGAACCACGTGCTGACGTACAATTTCTCTTCTCCTGAGGTTTCAAATGGCACGGATGGATTAGAAGCCAACAGGCCAGATGCATTAAGTAATAGGTTTAGCCACCCAAA
The DNA here is from genome assembly GCA_009667805.1 of Leptobrachium leishanense. Lineage (NCBI taxonomy): Eukaryota > Metazoa > Chordata > Amphibia > Anura > Megophryidae > Leptobrachium > Leptobrachium leishanense. The sequence goes on along the minus strand of CM019072.1, from coordinate 11,264,605 downwards.
TGGTTAATTGATTCTACACATGCAAATGCCCTGGGAGGTGATGTAGAAGTGGCCTCTAGAATTTACCCTTTTCTGATACTACGGGTTTATTCACTAAGTGGTGAAATGGTCAAGAAAAGTGCATATTTTGGGCCAAAATGCCTGGGTTTTGACATTACTTCCAACACGCTTATTCTTATGGCTGGACAATTTGCCTCCAACATGGAATCCTGTGTTACTTGTCATTACATTCAAATCAATTGCAACAGGAGTCTAGTCCTATAAAAAAATAAGTGCAGGAACTCTCCAAGATTTCTGCTCCTCAATTAACCATTGACATGTCACACTGAACCCACCACTCCACATGCAAATGCGATATCAATGCTTAAATCTGAATATAGGCAGGGTTTATGCTAAATGTAATAAATATCATTTATTTTGTTTGAATTAAAACCAAATCATATCTTTGGAACCTCATGAAATCTTCTCAATGTGTGAGGACAAAAGAGAACTCTGTTCCCCCTGAATAAATAATGGAGGAATTGCGTTCCCTCATGTTCTTGCTTGATTTGAACCCTGACTTGCAAAATCCTGTGAAATTGGATTTAGAATTCAAAGTATAAAGTATATGGGTGTTTATCTTTTAACCAGGGGCGGACTGACCCAACGAGCACTCGGGCACTGCCCGAGGGCCCGCAGGTCTGTAGGGGCCCGGTTTGGGGTGACACAGTGGGCCCCCGCCGGTTTCCCTCTGATCATGGAACTTAACAGGCAGCCAGCGGCACACTCTGAAAATGCCGCGGTGGCACCTGCGCCGCCCTTTCACGTGACACGTCACGTGAGGGGTCGGTGCAGGCGTCAGCACGGCATTTTCAGGGTGCGCTGCTGGTTGCCTGTTAAGTTCCATGATCAGAAGGAAACTGGCGGGGGCCCACTGTGTTGTCCCAAACCGGGCCCCTACCGACCCGCGGGCCCTCAGACAGTGCTGCCGAGGAGCCGGTGAGCAACGGGGGGGGGGCAATATATATCCATGTTTATTTATTTATTTATAAAGGATTTTACCAGGAAGGATACATTGAGATTTCTCTCGTTTTCAAGTATGTCCTGGGTTCAAGAACATTGAAGTGTTACAGTTACAGAAATACAAAGTAATACAATGCAAGATATTAAAAAAAAAAAACACGAATATACAGATTAACAGAAAATAAATATGTAGGAAATAGTCGTAATGTTACATGTTTACAGGTGCATTCTGTATATAGTCACTGTGTTACATGTTTACAGGTGCATTCTGTATATAGTCACTAGGTTACATGTTTACAGGCGCATTCTGTATTGAGGTATGTTAGTAAGGAGCTCTTGAGTGACTTAAGACTGGGGGAAGATTTGATGGTGTCTGGGAGGTTATTCCATAATTGTGGTGCTCTGTAGGAAAATGAGGACCGAGCCACTGTCTTTTTGTATTGTGGTATTGTAAGTAAGGTGCTGGTCCTGGATCGGAGGTTATAGGATGAGGGAGCTGCTGGGGGAAGCAGTCTATTCAGATAGGGTGGCAGCTTCCCAGAAAAGCTCTTAAACACCAGGTTGGAAAGGTGAAGGGTGCGTCTAGATTTCAGCGATGGCCAGTTTAGCTCTTTTAACATGTCACAATGGTGGGTCGTGTAGTTACATTGTAATGCAAAGCGGCAGAATGAGTTATACAATGTAGTAAGTTTCTGAAGATGTGTTAGCGGGGCGGCTGCGTACACTACATCTCCGTATTCAATAGCCGGCATAAGCATTTGTTGTACAATCTGCTTTCTTACCACGGGGCTCAGACAGGATTTGTTTCTGTACAGGGCACCTAGTTTGGGGTAAAGTTTAGATGAGAGTGTTTTGATGTGGTGGCCAAAGGATAGATTAGGGTCCAACCACATACCTAGATATTTGAGAGAAGTGACTGGTCAGCGTGCCATTTGATTTTGTCCCAACACATAAGTGGGGATTTTGCAATTTGTATTGAGCTGTTGGTGGCCATTTATATCCATGTTTGAGCTGCTGGGGCAATATATATTCATGTGTGAGCTGCTAAGGGCATATATATCCATTTTGGAGCTGCTGGGGGCATATATATCCATGTTTGAGCTGCTGGAGGCAATATATATCCATGTTTGAGCTGCTGGGGGCATATATATCCATGTTTGAGCTGCTGGGGGCATATATATCCATGTTTGAGCTGCTGGGGCATATATATCCATGTGTGAGCTGCTAGGGGCATATATATCCATGTTTGAACTGCTGGGGGCATATATATCCATGTTTGAGCTGCTGGAGGCAATATATATCCATGTATGAGCTGCTGAGGGCAATATATATCCATGTTTGAGCTGCTGGGGTCATAGATATCCATGTTTGAGCTGCTGGAGGCAATATATATCCGTGTATGAGCTGCTGAGGGCAATATATAACCATGTTTGAGCTGCTGGGGTCATATATATCCATGTTTGAGCTGCTGGGGGTAATTTATATCCATGTTTGAGCTGCTGGGGGCAATATATATCCATGTTTGAGCTGCTGGGGGCAATTTATATCCATGTTTGAGCTGCTGGGGCAATATATATCCATGTGTGAGCTGCACATTACTGTGGGTTTTATTGCTGTGGAGCTCTGTGATGGGTTCATACACACTGCACATTACTGAGAGGTTTATTGCTCTGCAGCTCTGTAATATGCTCATACACACTACACATTCCAGTGAGGTTTAGTTCTGCGGAGCTCTGTAATGTGCAGTGTGTCAGGATTGTACAGTATCTTTTAAAGTGATTGTCAGTTTCCCACATTTTCCACAGGGGCTTTCTGTGCTGGGGTGTAGCCTTAGCTGCAATGAGTGGGTGATGGCTGCTGCAGCAGTGTGGTGGCCATCTGTAAGTATGGAGGGGGGGGGCACAATTCGCTGCTGGGTCCAAGTGGATTTTCAAAAAGGTTATTTTTAGGAGTTCAGAAATAAATTCTTTAGCACAATAATGTACATGTGGGTGTTGTGTTATAGGGGGTGTTTTTTTATGGGTGTTGCCTCCTGTGGGTGCGGAACAAGGGGGCCCCACGACTTCCTATTGCCCAGGGGCCCCATTAGTTGTCAGTCCGCCCCTGCTTTTAACTGCTGATATCTGGATTTGCATGGCTATTTCCCACCTTAAACCACTGAAGGACCAAGCATTTGGTGGCATAAAAGGATCAGTTAAGCACACTTTTATCCTACCACCATAATTGTGCGCAGGGGGAGTGCCAGGTGTGCCCAGGCACACCTTAATGTTCAGTGAAGAGGTCCTCTTTCACCTCCTACATTGACACTTTCGATGTCCCTTATCTGAATCATGATGAATAGTATAAAGACTGACTGTATCTCTGATTACAGACTTGATATTTCTAATTAAAAAGATTCATTTTGGGCAAAATCTTCTAAACATAAGTTTTCATTTAATAAATGTTCCTCTGGTGTAATGGGCTGTGCATGCCAGTGTCTACTCCCCTCACACTTATGTGAGGCTGGATGGAGTAGAGGTAACATCACTGCTCTATAACCGTGGAGACACAGGTTTGAATCCCGGCAATAGCACCTCTCCAGTAAGTGTCCTTGGGCATCAAACCTAACGGTACATACTCGCCACCCAGGACATACTTACATTGAGATATCTCTCGTTTTTATCCTTCCTGCTAAAATACTTTCTCAAAAAAAATTATAATTAAAATATATTTATTATCATATATTTAATAAAATGTTAATTGTGGCTTATGTTTAACAAAAAAACATAACATAGGACATCTACACAGAATCAAACAGCATGGGCTGAAAGGGAACTCTGTTCCCTCTGCAAAAATAGTGGGAGAACTTGACCCCTGCTCTTTACCTTCCTCAGGTCAACGGTAAACAGCAGGAACACAGGAAGATAACGCCTGATGATGGAATGGTCAGTCGGTGGTATGTGCATACAACCCCATGATTTGTCCTTTACTCAATCAATTCTCCATGTCAAAACATGGAGGTACCCACCTGACCCAGACGTGCATCGACGTGGCGGGTGAGCTTACACTTTAGTGGCCATTCTAGTAAATCAAAACCTCTGATTGTGTTTTGTTTCGCATGGAGCCACACTGGTGAGTGCAAATGACAACCTTTTTTCTTGTTATATTTTATACATGGAGCGGGCTGGATACTTCTGGCCGCCCTGGTAGGGAATAGGAGCAAAACCTTTTTTTCTGCATATATGCATTTTCCTCATTTACGTTGATTATTTATCGCCAACCTTCATAGAGTTATTCCTATGTATAATTAAGAGTCTGCAGACTTCTCCCTCCTGACCTAAATGCACTAGGGATGTGCGTTTCGGGTTTCGGAATTTTGGAATTTTCACGAAAATTTCCCGATTCGTGTTTTCGGATGCGGCCGAATTTCCAAAAATTTTTAGATCCGAAAATGGCAGATCCGAAAAGTTTTCCGAGCCGAAACGAAATATTTTCGGAATTTTCGAATGGACTTGAAATGTGTCAAATCGAAATTTATTGCTTTGAAACGAGGAGAACAGACTAGGGATAGACCGATATGGTTTTTTCCAGGCCGATACCGATACCGATTATCGGCCGTCTCTCTGGCCGATAACCGATATCAGGGGCCGATATTCTTTGTGCTTAAATTTTTGAAAAATAACACAATTTCATACAAATCTGGTATAAACTGAACATGTTTAATCATATTTTAAACATTAAATTAGGGGGTCGACCGACCCTGCATGCAGATCTCGGAGAGAGCAGGGTAAGACCCGGTCACCGGCCTGAAAAAAAAGGTTCACTGTCAGGGTTATCCAAAGAGATTCGAAAAGTCACCGCACGTTCGGTGACTTTTCGTTCTCTTCAATTCGGTTCCTTTTGCCGATTGCATTTCGGTGACCCTGCGGTGTATTCAGCAAGCACCACAGGGTCCCCGAATTGCAGGGAAAAGCTGCCGTAAACCCACCGAACACTAACCGAATGCACGCTGAAAACAAGCAAAAACATCTGGATTAACCTTTGAAAAAGACGAACATGAGCCGAACAGGAGCCGAACATGAGCCGAATCACACAGAGCCGAAGCAGCTGTGACGTAGAGGAGGCAGTGAATAAATTAGAAAAACCATTTGTATGAATCTGGGAAAAAGAAACGCTGTTTGCAAAGAAACTACTGAGCGAAAATGTCTGAAATTTTCACAGGAGATCCAGGGAATGATAATAAAGAGGGCTGTTACAAAAAAATAAGTAAACTAAAAAAAAAAAAAAAAAAATCGGACTTTTAATTTTTTTTTAAAAAATTCAGAAAAATGCTTAAAGTATCCTAAAAAATCTATAAATAAAGAGACTTTTTGCTGCAGAATTTTATAATGAACGGTTTATTAGATATTGAATTAAAACAGGAATATTTTTAACATTGAAGCCTATGGGATTCTCCTGAATAAATTTGCCGAATGAAACCACCGAATGGCAGGGCATTAGGGGAACCTTTCACTGCTGGTTTGTGTTCTCTGAATAGCCGAAGCAGTGCTTCTCTATGGGGATTTCACTGCCCTCGAACAGGGACCGAACAGGCACCGTATGTGCAGGCAATTCGCCAGGATTTGGCGAATTGCCTGCTCTCTGGATAGCCGAATGGCCAGGAAAGGTAACCGAACGCTGATTTTCAGCGTTCGGTTACCTTTCTCAAGCAATTCGGATCTCTTTGGATAACCCTGTGTATGTTTAACTGTAGATCCCTAGCTGGCTGTCTGTTCCTTTAAGTAATTACAACCAGGGTGTGCTGCTGAGTGCTCTGCTCCCTTCACTAGCCCCACACAGTCAGGCACTAACCAACCCCACTAGCTGCAGCAGCTCCCCCTCCTTCCTCAGCTCCATCCATCTTTAAAGCCCCGTTGCTCCGTCCACTGACTCCATCCATAATGAGCAGTTACAGCCCGGGACACAGCACTGCAACCCAGAGCTCAGCTGACCTGAAGCCCCCTTAAACACAGCCCTGCCTAAAGTTCAACCTGCAGCAGGTGAATAAAAAATGGCCCACAGCTGTGTGTGTGCAGACTGAGAGTGCACACACACAGCTGCGGGCCAATGTAATTTTTTTTTTTTTTTTTAACATTTCAAACTTTTATTCTGAACAAAGTGCAGCATTGGGGAGCCTGGCAGTTACAAGAACGGTGAGAACTAAAGCATTAAACTGCAACAACCAGCTTTCTAAGCACTTCCATGGAGCTTCTGACAAGGCATTAGTGCAAGTAAGACAACAGGTGACTTGAGCATCACTGCGAACAAGTGTAGACTGAAGCATTTATGTGTCTAGGAAGACTTGCAGAGTGCCACTGCTGAAAAGCGAACTTCTATCTTCTCTCGTTCAGTGAACTGCCTGCAGATTCCAGCTGCATCCTTCAATAAGGAGTCTTCAGATGTTGGTCCATGGTCTACTGGAACTGACATTCTTCCATCAAGCTCATAGAGGTGTCCGTCAACTTGAGTTAGCAGTATGACATGAAAGCTTACATCATCTTGTACCCTGCATTGTCCTTCAGCTGCAACAGCATTGTGAACAGCTTGTATGACCTCATTCTCCTCCAGGAGTTTAGCCCGCTCCTCAGGAGAAAGCGAAGCAGATTCATCCAGAAACTCCTTCAGAGCAGATTTCTCAGCCAAAGTCAGTTTGTCCCTGTTATTTGCCACTGCATGGATAAGCCCGATCATGCCACAAGAGTTACCGATTGTCTGCTTCAGAAAATACACTTTGGGATTGTACTCCTCCTTTATCTCTGCCTTCTGTTTCTCCCTGAAAGCTTCATGCTGCTCTGAGAGGGGAAAAGCCAGCATCAGCGCACAGACAGGCTTTGGCACGGCGCTAAGAGATGACTCTTCAAAGCCGATGACATCCTCAAATTTCCAGTCACCAGAAACCCCCAGCTGGGAGAAGACTTCGTTCAGCATCTCGGGGTTGTTCTCCATGCCTGCTGCTGACGCGATGACCATGTGGTGGGCGGCGTAAGCTCCTCATTGGTCGGCTTCCCCTGCAAAGGAACAAGAACACAGCGCATGCGCCGCAGTGACCGAGCGCGCTGGGGAGCGGCGGCAAGCAGGAAAAAAATAATAAAAAATATCGGTAATATCGGGGGCCTGAACACCGATACCGATATACTTGAAAAATCCCAAAATCGGCCCAAAATATCGGTAGAACCGATAATCGGTCGATCCCTAGAACAGACGTTCCCGAAAAAATGAAAATTTCCGAAATTACGAAAAGTCGATACAAAAAACGAGCAAAGGGACACGAAAATACGAAAAACGGTCGATATTCCGAAAAAAAAGTATACAAAAAACGAGTCGAGTCGAACCGAATCGAAACAGAAATCGGTCGAAACGAGCCGAATCGAAAAGTTTAAAAATCCAAAAAATCTAACCGAATCGAACCGAAAAAAAAAATCGGTGCACAAGCTTAAAATGCACCTGCTTTACTGACCAGCAGAGCGGCAGATCTATCTTGTACAGGTAGAAGATGACTCTGGTTAGGCTAGGGTCAGACTAACGCAGTAGTAACGTGCGTTTAGCAGCACTAAATCACGGCCGTGCTAGCAGCAAATGACGTCCAATGCCGGGCAGCATACGAAGAACGGCCGCACAAAAGTGCGGTAGCGCAACGCAAGTGGCAAACGAACGCATTTTTTCGAGAGCGTGATACCGCTAGTACTGACGTACAGAGTGCGCTGCGTCCGCATAGCGGCGTGTTTGCGGGATTAGGAGACGTCAGACGCTGCTAATGTCCGGCCAACATCACGTCCAGACGCAAAAAGTGTTTTATTGATGATCCGCACAAAATCACGGACGAAAATGCGCATCGTATGACCGCTATCGCGTATTCCGTGAAAAAATACGTCCATTTGTTCAAACGCACTTTTTCACGGACAACGCGAAAAATGCGTTAGTCTGACCCTAGCCGTAGATGTGCACGGCAGACTAGACTATCACTCTTTAAAATGAGCTTTAATTTGCTGACGATGCCCATAGGACAGGTTTGCCTATTTAAAAAAATAGAAATGCAAATGCATGTTACCTCCTCACAATTCAGAGTTATACGGCTGTGGCACACAGTCAAACCAGAAATGTTACGCAGAAAAAACGCAACCCTGAATAAACTAAATAATGAATAATAAAAGCTATTTATGCAACAGTATATATCCACTAACAACATCAGACAGGTCAGGATTATAGATTTCACAATGTGGATCGGATAGTTTGCTGGACGCGATCTTACCTTTATGTTCCAGAGAACGAGCAAAAAGAGAAATAAAAGAAAATCTACTTGTAGGATCATTTAGCTCAATAAACCACATGCTATAAAGCGAATATGTAAGGTGTTTTAAAAGCAAAAACCCCCCAAAAAATCAGAGATAGGACAGAGCAGAACGTAGGTTATGTCAGCAGCATAAACACAGAGTCATATACTCAATTCTAAAAGCAATGCGTCCATTAAAAGAAATAGAATTTTAATAAACAGCTATACAAAAAACTGCAACTAGCAATAAAAGGGGCTCTTCAGAAAGCACTGAAAATTCAGTGACATTTCCGTGCTTTCTCGTTCAGCGCCGTCGTTGCGCTTTGGCTCTGCCAGTTCGTCGACCCTGAGGTGGATTCACAATTCACTGCATGATGCCCTGAAGTGAGCCGGATGTGGAGCTGCTGAAGACCACCAGACAGACTGCCGGAGACTGACGAACAGACCGATGAACGCCGCCGAACTGCAGAAAAGAAAAATGTAGCTCTGCTATTCTTCTAAAAGGTGTTTAAACCAATAAAAATGCATGAAAATGCGTGGAACTAATTAAAAAGGTTATATAAAAAAAATAATAAAACGGTCTTTTTCAGACAAAAAAAAAAAGACTTTATAAAAAATTGGGAATCAAAACTTTCGTCTACAAAAAATACATCAAAATGTTCCAAAAAATTAATAAAAAAGACATTTTTTTTAATGAAACCGATAATATTGTTTTACATTGGATCCTATGGGATTCGCCTGTTTAAACCTATAGAAATGAATGACCGAAAATCAGGGCAATTCATTGACATTCGGTGCAGTTCGGCGTCTCTGAATAAAATAACTATTACTTCTCTATGGGGTAATTTCACTCACTGCCGCTGAAGGTCGCTGAATTGTGGCGAACTGCACCATATTTTGCCGTCAATTCACCAGTATTTCACGAATTGACAACTCTCTGAATAGTCGAACTGCCACAAAATTGCACCACATGGTGAGAGTCACTGTTCAGTGCAATTCGGTGGCAAGTTCGCCTCATATTAAATAACCCTTATATCTTTATAAGCCTAAGTTATTTATTACAAAGTATTTTTATACAACTTTTAAGGATATTAAGGTAAAGTGTCGTTTACTTAACCCGTGCTTCGCTGCTTCCCAAGGTAAGACCAGGTTTCAGAATTGAAAAATATGCTTCAATTACTTAATTTTTTAGTAATAAAACCACAACAAATCATAAATAATAATATTTAAGGTGCTTGTTCTTTTTTTTTATTGAATTTCTGGCTTATAAAACAGTTAATAAAAATTACCAAAAAAAAAAAGCAATACATTCTGGGTAATAAGAAATAATAAAAAAAAAAAAAGGAAAAGAAATCACTAATAATATACTTTCTGGATTAAAAAAAAGTAAGAATATACAGTACTACTATAAAACAAGCAGTTTAATAATTTACTTTCTGGGTAATAATTTTTTTTAAATAAAGTTAAATTAAAAAATTAAAATTAAAAAGACAGCTTTAATTATTTGAGTCATAAAAAAATGACAATAAAAATTAGAAATCAAGCACTTTAGTAATTAATTAAAAATGTCTACAATCATTTCTTTTGTGGATAAAATAATAATAATAATAATACACTGTAATGATAAAAAAAAAAAAAGCAGTTTAACAAGGAAAAAAAAGAAAAAAAAAGAATAAAAAGACAACATTTTCAGTGTAATGGTCTGGGAGAGACACAAAATATTTCAATGGTCAAGTGCTCTCTGCCACCCATAAGGGGAATAAGCACTTAAACCGGGGTAAATACAAACAGATCCTGTCTTCCAGCTCATCCTAACAAGGCCTCTCTGTGCCTCCCTCTCTAATCCCGGGGATTTCTGAAGCTTTTAGATTTAACTAAGTAATTTGTAAGCTGCGCTGAAATCCTGCCAAATGTGCGGTAACTCGACTTTTGGGACGTTCCCAACCAGCTAATTAAAACCACGGGCTGGGATCGTTTAATTTAGGTGAATTGATTGTGATCAAAAGAAACCGTTGGAATCGCACAACTGAGAAGATTGCTTGAAATTGTTCTTGGATTCACATAAAAAATAACAGCAGAAAAAGTGTGTTTTCCCGAGAACGTCACACAGCTAATGAATTTATTGTTACAGCTAAAAGCAATAAAAAATAAAAAAAATCGACATCTGTAGTCAAGGTTTGCAACCCGCCCCCCCTTCCACCCCACCCCTCGCCACCGGCCGCGTTCTGCAATGCATCATTTTATTAATGGAAGTTCCTGAATAAAATTATGGATTCCGTCCTGACATATCAAAACCAAAACAGAAAATCTGATTGCAGATTAGAAGCACTTGGGAAGCACTGGTTTGCCCACTTGTTTCCTGATTTATAACTCCAGTTTAGGCTCCTTTAGACGGGCTTTCACTTATGATCAATGGGCTACTTTAATTCTTGAAAAATATAAAATGCTTCCATCCCCTCCCCTGCGATCTCCACGCCACTAGAAGTATAGGGACGTACACTTGGAATCGAGACAAAGACGTGCAAAATCGAAAATTTAATTAGCCTGTTACTGATGAAACAAGGAATCGTGTGGCTCCTAACCTAGCTTTATGCTGGCCAGTCCTGAATTGAGAGCACTATCCCAATGTCCCGCTTTCCTGACAGGCCCATCCCTTTCTGGGTGGGTCGGCCATCTTTCCCGGAGTCCTTTTAATTCATGTCAACAGTCTGACACCCCCCCTTTATGGGTGGGGCCAGCATTTTAGGTATTGCAAGTGTCGGAAGTAATATCACTTGCCGGCCCTCGCCTAAGCCCAACCACCGTCCTGATCTCATATCTCCAATGGTGGGAGATTTGCAAGGAAGGCATGGAAAAATACAAAATGCGTCCAACACGTTTGCAAACACACACGAAAATAGAAAAAAGGTAGAAAAACCTGCAAGTCCCCGAAAAACAGGCCACGTCGCCAACTCAAGTATTTACTGGCATGACTAATCGTACAAAGATATTTGACAATAAGGGCCCTATCACCTGGTGTGAGCTAACCCGAGCGTCGGCATGTTTTTTTGTTATCGCCGGGATAATTGAGTCTAGCGCCTAACCAACAGATCGTTCGCCTCCTGCTAGAAACGTGAAAAAAAAATCGGTTAGCGCGTCGCTACTAGCGATTCGTAGCATGCGTTTACTTTACTTTCTTTTTTTTTTATTCAGTAAAAGCATAAATGACAGTACATATTCTCATCACACAGTAAAATATTCCGCTAATGCGGGGTGTATTCAAGTTATGCTAGGTATGCGTATTCATCCAATATATAACAGTAATAGCATGGAGTGTATTGTTAGCCTTGTCACGTTCCCACGTTCCTACCCGGTCTCCCTGCCCTCTGTATTCCTTATGTCTGTGTTTCCATGTGGTTCCCTGTGCTGCTTTCCCTGTCATGCAGCTCAGGGGTTAAGTTCATTGCTCGTTGAGCTTCTGCTGGTGATATGGGCTGATTACTCCCCTATATTAAGCCATGGGCCCATATCACCATGCTCTTGCATCCTGGTTCACTTCAGCTACAGATTTGTTCCTGAGAGCTCCCTGTTATTCCGTCCTAGTTCTATTTCAGTGTTTCCCCCTTGTCTGAGTTTTATGTTCTGATTGACTTCCTGGTATTGACCCTCTGGCCTGGCTGACGGATTTTCTCTGGTGCTATATCCCCGCTTTGGCTCAAGGTATACGTTTTGGTTTTGACCCCTGGCTTATTTATTAACGACTCTTCTGGACATCCATAGCTGTTCTGTGCATATTGTATTATATGTTGTGTATCCCTGTAGACCACGGCTTTTGTATATTGAAGTCCTTCCCTGCAAGTTGTTGAGTACACTCCTGGTGTCTGTGTTTTCCCCAGGACTCTGCACGGCTACAAAGGTAACCTTTTTCTATTAGTGCAGATTCGGCCACTCTAAGGACCGATCTATCAGTATAGGGCTCCTTCGGTATAGCCGTGCAGATGTCCCCAGTGTCTCCTGTGGTTTATTCACATATCCTAGATCATTGTGTCACGCATCTCTGCATATAGCGGCTTCTCCTCATACATGGGCCCTACTTGGCGCATGCCGGGTACCGCCATAGTGGCTGAACGGGACAAGCCTATGAGCGAGATATGTCTTCAAAAAGAAAAAAAAAAGGAGGAAAGAGTGGAAAAAGAAAAAAGGGGGGGAGGGTGAGGATATGAGGGACAGTGTAATGAAGTGCAGTAAGCTGAGAGAAGAGAAGAAGAGGAAGTAAAAGATATCAGTGTGAGAGAGAAGGTCGGGTAGTCTAGGAGAGGTGGGAGGGATTTTCAGTGGTAGAGCCCGAGGTTGTAATTCTGTGGTAATGTGGAACCAGGTGCCACGCAGAAGGGGGGGGAGAAGAGAGCCGCCCCCATTCCGATCCTACTCCCCTGCTCCCGTCCCCGTTGGAGAGCCCGTCCTGGGGCAGTTGCCAGATAGGATTCCCAATGGAACCACTTACGTAGGTGTGCGTTCATTTTGTCCGCCGCAGTTGCCAAGAGGCTCTCACGTAAGCGGGTCTCTTCTATCTTCGCAATCCAGATGCTCGGTTGTGGGGGGGTGTTGCTCGCCCAACGCATCGCTATGGTCGAGCGTGCTGTGAGCAGTAGCGGAAGGAGTACAGAGCGTCGCAGGGCCTGTCTGGAGAATGGAGTCTGGAGCAGCAAGAATACCTGTGCTGTAAATGGTAAATCCACGTCTGTCACTCGAATAACAGTGGAGTGGACCAGTTTCCAAAAGGTTCCTAGTTTCTCACAGGACCACCAGGAATGTAAATAATCGCCCATTTCAGCATCGCACCTCCAGCACTGAGCTGTGAGGCGTAGGCCGATGCGAAACTGTAAGGCCGGTGTGCAATACCAGAATGTGAGGATTTTGTATTTTGCATTTTGGCCATTTGTGTGCCATGATGTATCAAGTCATATGTGTTAGACCAGTCCTCCTCTGCGAGCGCTGTGTCTAGCATTTCTTCCCATCGCGATTCAAAAGGAGGTGGGTCATCTGAGGAGGTGGTATTCAGAAGTGCGTAGAGGATCGAGACTCCGTGTTTGAGGACTGTGGTGGAGACACAAAGCCGTTCAAAAGTGCTCAGAGTTCATAATATCCGGTGTTGACCAGGTAGTGATCTGAGGTAGTGTAATATCTGAAAGTAGTTGAAACGCTCAGAAAAAGTCGGGGGGTTTGGTCCAGGTGTCTGTTCCCACGGCGGTTGATAAGTAGCATCCTTCAACATCGCCGATGCTCGAGGGTAGTGCGCACGCGTTTACTTTACTTTCCGCGTCCTATACTTAACACGGGGAGCGCTAGAGATCTCCAGCGCTTTTGGTGTCTGCGTTAATTACTGGAGCGATGCTAATTGCAAAATTTTACCTACTGCTCAACCCTGGTGCCAACTCAAACCCCCCCCCCCAAAAAAACAGCTCCTCGCCCAAAATTAACAGGCAATTAACAGGCAGTTGAAAGGAATGCAGCACAGGTGTAGGAATGCAGCACAGGTGTTCTCTTGGCCCCATACACCATAGTAATGGATCTGGTCAGCAATGTCACTGCTGTTGCAGTAGGCTCTATATGATATATGTATCCTTTATCCATATATATTTTAATTCTAATATATTGCATATTTTAAACATTTTATGCTATGGGGTTATTCATCGGATGTAAGTGGTTGATTATTAGAGTGACTGCTGGGATCATGTTTAAAGGGACACATAATGCTAGTTCTTGCAGAGAGGAGCACATGTATAAGTCTTGTCCTGAAACATGTATTATTTATATGCTGCAGCAGGGAAATTATTGGCTCACCTGGCCTTCCTTTTGGATCTATTAAATGCAGTATGATGATTCTACATGCTGTTGGGTGGCATTTATCATGCAATGCCCTCAGCCTTAATTAATATATATGTGCATATAAACATGGATGATACGGGCAGCTTGGATGATTTTAATAATGCAGGGGTGTGTGGGCTTCTTGCTGGATGTGTTCAAACTTATACAAGCTTGTGAGGGCAGGGGATAGGTATGGCCCGGCACTCAGCACTGGAAACCAACAGTTCTATCCTGTACACAGCTGCATTAGCGCGCGTCTCAGCGCAGGCCTCAGCATGGGTCTTAGCGTTTCTGCATTGTGTGCTAAACGACATTGTACACAGACTGCCGCGGACAAGGTAATCTGTTGGTGGGTCGACTGGCGCTAAATTTTTTCTTTAGCGATGGCGTTTTGGCTCACACTCGGTGATAGGGCCCCGAGTGTCTAGGAGCTTAAAGAGACCAAAATGCACAGCACGGCCACCAAAAGACAAATGTGTTTTCGGTTAGTCGCTCCATTTCTGCAGATTTACCTATATTTATGTCACTGTACTCCATGGTTCTGTATTTCATGGAAACTTGGAGAATTAAGCAATAATATCACTTCCATAATGGGAGCCTTCCCAGAAATCATTTTCTCAGGCACCATGGAGGGGACGTAAGGCCAACCTGCACCTCACCAGATGTTGGGCTTTTTAAATGAATATTTGCATTCTAGTGAAGTGCTTTGATGTGGACACAAATGCTCAGTCTAGAAGATATTTACATTTTTCCTTCTTTAGATCATGCTGTCCATGCATTTAAATAGTTTTTCTGTCATCCATGTAGTAGAGCGCAAGAAGAAAAAAAAACCTCGATGGAGGGGCAAGTGTCTCAAATCATGACAGTCTGAACAAATCCTGGGTATGATGAGGAAGATATGCATGAAGTGAGGCGGGTGAAGAAAAGCCAGATGAAGGGAACCAAGGGTTGAACAAAAGGCCGTTCATTTTGTGATAGTTTCTTAAATCCACTCATCGTTATATGAAACGCATAAAAGGAACCTACATGAGGGTATTGGATAAGAAATATAAATTACAAAACTAATAGGGTTCTATTCCATAGTTGTCGTTATGGTAGCGGCTCGATACGAAAGCGTTAGCACTAGGACTTGTAAGTTTAACGTCTTATTTATTTTATTTATTTATTTATAAAAGGATTTTACCAGGAAGGATACATTGAGATTTCTCTCGTTTTCAAGTATGTCCTGGCATCAATATTCCATTGTTGACGCTACACTGGTGGCATTTCGCAGCTTGCGCCAGTTTACTGTACTTGGCGTCTCCTATAACTAATAATGGGGAGCGCAATCAGTTTTTACCGTCTCGACAAGAGAGGTTTTCCAAGGTGCTGGCGCATGTTAACGTCAGGACGCGAGTTGACAATTTTTAACAACTCCTACCAGTGAAGTGATTCTGCAAATGTAAATGGTGATTGGACAATTACCTTAAAAAAAGACTCATAAAAATGTATCCCACTACTTTCCCCCTAAAAATAAAAGGGCAGATGCCACTGAAAGCATGGGCCCAATTATTGTGTTATAGGCTATGCTTTAGTTTAGGTGTAAATACTCACCATTTCTCCCTAGGCTGCTCCTCCTCTTTGGCTAAAAGCTTCTAAAATGCAGAAGTCCCTGCAGCTTCTTATGCAATTTGTTTAGCGTATGTAATAAACGATATACGTATTGCGTATCTCACGGAGCTTGCACACCATCATACGCAAGTAACACAGCACCTACGCAGAATGATGGACTGGAGCTGAGCACACATGTGCAGTTTTCCAGAACACTCGATGCTGCGAGCATTTGTATAAATGGTGTTGACATCATCGGCCCTGGTCCCTGGTTGGCGAGATATTCTAAATCCCGGCTGCCGAGTGGGTGCAGTGTGGTCGGAGGAATTTCCTCCAATCCAGCCAATGCTATCAGCCAAATAGGGATGGTGGGTGGAGGAAGCGGCACTCCAAGCAGACTGACTTCTAATGAACTGAAGTGGCCAAAATGCATAGAGGGTCCCTTTAACAAAGATATCTCTCTGGCAATGAACAACCTCGGGGTAAAGATGAAGGCATCGCCACCATCTCACACTGTGACACCAAGGAATGGTTTCCAGAGTGAAGAATATTCAGACCTTTTGAAACTCGAAGCCTTTTAGTCTCATCTGTGACCACAACACCTCTATCATCGTGCCATTTCCACGAGCACTTTATGGAAATTGCTAAAAATGTTTAAACAGTTAAAATGAAGAAAATAGTTTGGTTTTCATGACGTGGAGAACTGGTAACCTTATCTTTTTTTCTCTCTCGGCAATCACCAGTTTCTAAATCAAGAAACCTACCATTTACAGGAGACTTTGCTAACTATGAAATTGCACTCTGGAACGGTCCCAGATCTCCATATGAAACCTCAGCGCGCCCCTCTAATGTTAAATATACTAATTGTGCTCCACTAAGCAGATGTCATTGTTGTTTTTTGTGTTTTTTTTTATTTTTAAGACACCCTGTCCCTAGTTAAAAAAATTCATCTATACGAATGTCCCCAGTTGCCTCCAACCCTCCAAGCTGGCTTTATTCACAGGACTTCCACACCACTCCCTATGCATTTATGAGTATTTTCTCAGGGCGTTTCCAATGCAAAAATAAAATCGAAGTTTGCTCCATAGAATTAGACGTTACCCTATGAATTGACAAACGCCTGTAGATTTCAAAAGCCACACAGCATATTAAGTAGCCAACATGGATTGTATTGGATTTGTAGAAGTAGGAGATGAAATACAGAGATTCTGGGTTTGGGTCGAAATCCCTACAACCAGGTTCCCAAATGCCAAAATCCCGACGTCCAACTTCCCTACACAGACAACACAGAAATCCAAAATCCAAGCGGCTAACACTAACCTTACTCCCTAACCCCCTAAGCCTAACCCTAACCCCCTAAACCTAGCCCTAACCCTAACACCCTAAACCTAGCACTAACCCTAACCCCCCCTAAACCTAGCCCTAACCCTAACACCCTAAACCTACCACTAACCCCCTAAACCTAGCCCTAACCCCTTTAAACCTAGGGTTAGGGTGTTAGTATTAGGGTTAGCTGCTGGGATTATGGATGTCTGGAAGTTGGCCGTGTAGGGAAGTTGGGATGTCCGGCACTTGTTCTGTCTGGAAGTTGGCCGTCGGGATGTTGGCATTAGGGAACCTGGCTGTAGGGATTTTGTCCGGCACCCAGAGATTATATATCTGAAAATACATATTCATACAGTATATAGGTGTCTGTTCTCCACTGTTTATGTATCTCTGTATTGTATCTGGCTCTATAAACATCCCCATATCACTGTCTATCCATTCCTCATATGTTTCTCTGTCCATCCGTTCATTCCTTCATCCATCAACAATGTGTCTCTTCATGTATCCATCCTTCTCTGCATCTAGTGCGCTACCTATATATTTCTTCACTTGATCTATCCATCCATCGCTCTGTATATATATTGTTCGATCTTTTACGCCTTTATTTTGTCCAGAAAATAACTACTGCTGAATGATAGAGAATAGAGAATCCACTTAATACATCTTTGTTTTGGCTTTAATTTAAAATTTGTGTTTTTTTTAAATCAGTTCTATATATTGTTAAATAATGACTCCAATAGGAAAGCTTTAATAATGGCTCCTCGGTTACCAGTGGCTGCTGGAGATTCCAATCTCTTGATTGCACAACCGTTTAAGTTCCTTGGCAAAAATGGGGATCAATTCATTTTATTACACTCCCCACAGCCAGCTGTGATTTGAGTTGACTAAGCTGAAGGTGGTGGTGCTGCCTGGTGGAGGTTTCCCTAAAAAGTGGGAGCTCTGACATGACTGGAATGCTACGTTTGTGTGTATCCAAATAGGCAACATGTTTAATATTATTAGATATGAAACAATCATTACTTTGTGGGAGAAAAACCACGGTGAAAAACACGCAATGAAAATATGATCAGAATCTACTAAAGATAAGGCAGGCAGACACCCGCCCCCAACAGGATATATCACGGTAACACGCAATCACCCTTTATATCACAGAAAAAGCACAGTTTACTAGGCTTTAACTGCTATTTGAATATCCAAAAAAATGGCAACTACATAAACATAGTTTGAGCCTCACATTGAGGGGATTATTCTACATCAACGCCAGCTTGAGGTCAGGAGAAAACACATCCATGTGTAATAATGTTATCTGGGTAGACTAGCATTTTCTTTTTGTACACTCTTTGCTTTAATACAAATGTGTACAATCCTAAGAAGCAGCAATAGTAGAAGTAACATCACTGCTCTATAACGAAGAGACTGTGGAGACACAGGTTCGAATCCCAGCCAGAGCACATCTCCAGTAAGTGGCCTTGGGCAAGACACCTAACGGTACATACTCGCCACCCAGGACATACTTGAAAACGAGAGAAATCTCAATGTACTGTATCTTCCTGCCTGGTAAAATAGTTTCTAAAAAAAAAATAATTTACAATAAATGTCGCACATTCCTGGTGGATGTCAATGATCAGGGGCCATGGGCTAACCGGAGGTGCGCGGCTTCTTTATGGGCAGATGGAGAATTCAAAAGGTTCTCCCTGACCGCTCCAGATCCAGGTGGGAAAGCCACTACAATCCATCCTGAACATACCAGAACATAATCGCCAGATTGTCCAGATGAGTCGTCTGCGCTTACCTTAAACCAAACCATCAGATTCACCCAATGGGTCAGGACACTACAACCTTGCTTGTGTAGAACCAAACATGTTTCAATGGGGTCCTACGTGCTCCAGGAACGGATACCACCGGCAGTGCCATCTGCGAACAGCCGCTAACAATTCAGACTCAAGACGATAATACAGGGTCTCGGCGAGAATGGAGTCATAATAAGGAGTCGCTTACAGGGTTATTCAAAGAGAATCGAAAAGCCACCGCACGTTCGGTGACTTTTCGTTCTCTTCAATTCGGTTCGATTTGGCGAACCCATTTCGGCGACCCTGCGGTGTATTCAGCGAGCACCACAGGGTCCCCGAATTGCAGGGAAAAGTCGCCGCAAACCCGACGGACACTCACCACAAAACGAGTGCGAACGCACACCGAAACCTGCAAAAACATCTGGATTAACCCACCGAAAACAGCCGAGCAGGAGCTGATCACACACAGCGCAGCCGCTGGAAAAAGCCGACACCGCAGACGAATGGAGTGAATAAATTAGAAAAACAGTTTGCTTGAATGTTTGAAAAGTGAAACGCTGTTTGCAAAGAAACTACTGAGCGAAAATGCCTGAAATTCACGTATGATCCAATGAATGATAATAAAAAGGGCTCTTACAGAAAAAAGAAGTAAAGTTTAACATTTTTTTAAAAAAAAAAAAAATCGGAATTTTGTTTTAAAAAAAAATCCCGAAAAATGCTTAAAATATCCTAAAAAATCTATAAATAAAGAGACTTTTTACTGCAGAATTTTATAATGAACGGTTTATTAGATATTGAATTAAAACGGGACTATTTTTTACATTGAAGCCTATGGGATTCGTCTGAATAAACCTGCCGAATTAAACCACCAAATAACAGGGCATTTCGGGAACCTTTCACTGCTGGTTTGTGTTCTCTGAATAGCCGAAGCATTGCTTCTCTATGGGGATTTCACTGCCCTAGAACAGGCACTGTATGTGCAGGCAATTCGCCAGGATTTGGCGAATTGCCTGCTATCTGATTAGCCGAATGGCTAAGAAAGGTAACCAAACGCTGATTTTTAGCATTCGGTTCCCTTTCAGGAGCCATTTGGATCTCTTTGAATAACAAGGGGCTAGATTTAATATAGACCGATAGCCAAATTGAATTTTTTTTCAGATATTTTCCGGTCAAGGAGATTTAAATAGGGGCTTACCGGTGTTTTGAGTTCCCGATAAAAATTCAGAACGAATATTGGCTGTCGCGGCTATGGTTTGCTATGCTTTTCGATGGAAATATCAGCCTTACCAATTCCATTTGAATTTATCATTATGCCGATTTCCAAAAGAACGACAAGTGCTGAAAGAAGTTGATAAATGGATTTTCAGGCAGGGAAACAGAATCAGACTGAAAAAATTTATCAGACATCAGATTTTTCTAACAGACGTGTTTAAAAAAAATATCTGTATGATGCTGGCTGGAAAGGAGCTTTATCGGGCGTTTTACTGGCCCACTTTTATTCTTTCTTTTTGGACCAGGATCACATTTCAATATCTGTCTCTGGCCAAGCTTTTTCAGTTGAATCAGCCGACATTTAGAAAAAATATCAGACAAGAGCCGGCAGAATTAAGTTTGAGTCAAAAGGCCGAGATGGGCCAAATTCTGCAATCCGTCAGCAGACATGGGGTACACCAGGACTTGGAAGTGGGTAATAAAGGCCATTTTAACACTGTGCGATGTTCCCAGTATTAAAACAGAGAAATTTTGTTTCTCTACAAGTGGTGAGACACAATGTGACAGGAGGTGGTTCACTCTGTATGTGCAGAATCAAAACGAAGAGATGAGTTAGTCGGTGGTTCTTACAGTCCTGTCTTCTAAATTGCTTTATTTTAAGCCCCGCGGTAAGAAAGCAGATTGTACAACAAATGCTTATGCCAGCTGTTGAATACGGAGATGCAGCGGCCCGCAAACACACCTCCAGAAACTTACTACATTGTATAACTCATTCTGCCGCTTTGTGCTACAACGTAACTACATGACCCACCATTGTGACATGTTAAAAGAGCTAAACTGGCCGTCGCTGGAATCTAGACGCACCCTTCACCTTTCCAGCCTGGTGTTTAAGAGCTTTTCTGGGAAGCTACCACCCTACCTGAATAGGCTGCTTCCCTCAGCAGCTCCCTCATACTATAACCTCCGATCCAGGACCTGCACCTTACTTACAATACCACAATACAAAAAGAAAGTGGCTCGATCCTCATTTTCCTTCAGAGCACCGCAGTTATGGAATAACCTGCCAGACGCCATCAAATCTTCCCCAGTCTAAAGTCACTTAAGAGCTCCCTATTAGCATACCTCAATGCGGAATGCACCTGTAAACATGTAACATAGTGACTATATACAGAATGCACCTGTAAACATCTAACATAGTGACTATATACTGAATGCACCTGTAAACATGTAACACAGTGACTATATACAGAATGCACCTGTAAACCTGTAACATAGTGACTATATACAGAATGCACCTGTAAACCTGTAACATAGTGACTATATACAGAATGCACCTGTAAACATGTAACATAATGACTATATACAGAATGCGCCTGTAAACATGTAACATAGTGACTATATACAGAATGCGCCTGTAAACGTGTAACACAGTGACTATATACAGAATGCACCTGTAAACATGTAACACAGTGACTATATACAGAATGCACCTGTAAACCTGTAACATAGTGACTATATACAGAATGCACCTGTAAACATGTAACATAGTGACTATATACAGAATGCACCTGTAAACCTGTAACATAGTGACTATATACAGAATGCGCCTGTAAACATGTAACATAGTGACTATATACAGAATGCACCTGTAAACCTGTAACATAGTGACTATATACAGAATGCGCCTGTAAACATGTAACATAGTGACTATATACAGAATGCACCTGTAAACCTGTAACATAGTGACTATATACAGAATGCGCCTGTAAACATGTAACATAGTGACTATTTACAGAATGCGCCTGTAAACATGTAACACAGTGACTATATACAGAATGCACCTGTAAACATGTAACACAGTGACTATATACAGAATGCACCTGTAAACATGTAATATAGGGACTATATTTCCTACATATTTTCTGTTAATCTGTATATTTGTTTTTTGTTAATGTCTTGCATTTTACTACTTTGTATTTCTGTAACAATGTTCTCGAACCCAGGACACACTTGAAAACAAGAGAAATCTCAATGTATCCTTCCTGGTAAAAGCTTTTATAAATAAATAAATAAATTTTGGCCAAAGACACATTTTACATTTTTTTGTAAATCCAACTTCTAAGACGGACTATTAATTATTTTTAAAATACATTTTGTAAGCAACGCGTTCTCCTTAACAAGGAACGACAAGTCGAATTAAACGGAAGCATCACGTACCGCGCCGGAATGTCTGCAGCCAATCAGAGCGCGGCTCTGAGCGAGACAGATGCCTGCAGGGGGCTCTCCTGTTCTCACCTGTCAGAGGGGACGAGCAGGAAATTTTAAAGGGGATTAAATGAAAACATTGGCTAGCTGTGTTTGGCACAACGATACCGTCAGGAGAGTTCCCTCCGTTTAATATAATTTCCTGGTGAAAAACAGAAGACGTTGAATAATCCGAAAACAAACCCGCAGGTTTGCCTCGTTCGAAAATGATTGCCGGAATCCACTCCTTCGCGACGGATTCGATGAAAATTAAAAGCTAAATCCGAGGAATTAAATAATTATATTTATGATATCCGATGACTGAAAACATTCCGCAAAGAAAAACAAAACATTGGCTTCGAGGCCGACTCTGATATTAGCTTTCGTTTCCGTTTCCCCCAAATAAATTTTTTTTTGGAGCAATTTTCACTCAAGCCAACAGCGTTCAAAATGATTTTGGACAGGGGTTTAGGGCACCTCTGGCGATCAAGGGGTTAGTTATTTAGAAGCTCAAGGCAAATTCTTGTACACAAGGCAATTTATTCCAAAAAGGTGCGATGAAAGCAAAGCCTCGCATACATTTCTTAGTTCAGATGCCTAAAATAATACTTGTGATACTGGCAGGGGAATAGTGAGCTTCCTGTGAGTGTTTCAATTCACATTCTCCCAAAAATAACAGAGAGACTGTTAACACCTGCACTTTTCAACATTTCCTCGCTAACAGCAGGGAGATTAATGGGCTCCATTCAAAAATGGACCCTTTTGACCTCATTTATGGAGTTAAAAATCTCAGGAAATTGCTTGCTAATCCAAATCTTGATAATCCTGTATCCATACATTTTCCCCCATGACTTGTCTGTTTGTATGGCAGTTGTTTATACCAGACAGGTCACTTAGCTGGGAGTTTTTAAGACAGCTTGTAGAGCATCAAGAACGGTGTCAATCTCCTGTTATCGAAACCTAGTACCCGGCAAGAGTTATACCGAGCAGCTGTAAAGCTGAGAAAACACTAAAAAATGTCTCTAAGTCTGACCTCCTTTTAAGAATGATGCTGCGATATCCCAGTCTGGGCAGCACACGGGTCACACACAACGTGGGCCAGGTGTCAACGACGATCAGACCGCTCACTCCGACAGTGTGTGATACAGAATGTTACACTATAGACGGCGAAATCGAGACATTGTCCAGGGTGACAAGGCTGTAGTCCGAAGGGAAATTCATATCTATATTGTTTTGGCATGCAGGAATCACATGATTAAAGATGGCGGAAAAGCAATGTATTCTTTGGAGCCGAGAGCTGTTTAACAGGTACTCAACACTCATAAAAAACATAAAACAACAACAACAAATTATATTTATATTTGTATATACACTGTATAGTAAAAGAGCAAGGACACACTCGATATTTCGGCTCTGAGAGTTTTTCTTCAAGACTTTTTCTTGCAATACTTGGAAGTACACCCCTATACCAGACAGGGACATGTAGATTCCACGCTACAGTGACCCTGTCATGAGCACTACAAGCTGGGCACAATGACAGGGAATCAATCCCTTTTTAGGACATACATAATTGAAAAAAATGAGTTATGCCCAGTGGCAGCAGTGAGCGGAGACCCATCCTACAGGACAACACAACGCGCAGCCCATGCACCTGAATGGTTGTCGGCAGTCAGCCCATGGAGGGAGAAACATGGCGGCATCAGTCATAGGACCGGGGTAAGTACAAGTAGTGATATCTTGACTAGGGATGATCATTGATCTTTAAGGCCAGGGGTCAAGTCGAGCAGGGATGCTATGGAACGCAGCTCCTCCTCTATTTTTTTCAGACGAAGAGAATTCCCTTTTGATCCACAAAATGGAAAGCATTTATTGGGTTTCAATCATAGGTTTCCTCATTATGTCACCTGAAATATATATTATTTATTATCATAATAATTCCATAAAGCCCCGCTTATCATTCTATTAAAACATTGATCTCAAATTTGAGTGTGGGGTGGTGAGTTAAATGAGTCATGTCAGCGGTTAATTGGGGAACGGAAATCTTGGAGCGCTCCTACACTAATTGTTTTAGGACTAGATCCCTGTTTAAGGCCAATCCATTAGGCTTGTGCACCGATTTTTTTTCGGTTCGATTCGATTTTTCGGATTTTTAAACTTTTCGATTCGGCTCGTTTCGACCGATTTCTGTTTCGATTCGGTTCGGCTCGACTCGTTTTTCGAGTACATTTTTTTTCGGAATATCGACCATTTTTCGTATTTTCGTGTCACTTAGCTCGTTTTTTGTATCGACTTTTCGTATTTTCGGAAATTTTTGTTTTTCGGAATTGTAAATGGTTTCGGAATATCGACCATTTTTCGTATTTTCATGTCACTTAGCTCGTTTTTTGTATCGACTTTTCGTATTTTCGGAAATTTTCGTTTTTTCGGAACGTCTGTTCTCGTTTCAAAGCAATAAATTTCGATTTGACACATTTCAAGTACATTCGAAAATTCCGAAAATATTTCGTTTCGGCTCGGAAAACTTTTGGGATCTGCCATTTTCGGATCTAAAAATTTTCGGAAAATCGGCCGCATCCGAAAACACGAATCGGGAAATTTCGTGAAAATTCCGAAACGCACATCCCTACAATCCATCACCTGATGGGATATTGCAGACACATTGCATCGGGACAGTACACTGGCATGTTGTGTTCTAGTGTTGCCAATTTTTGATGGTGGTGTGTCCACTTGTAACGCAGGGAGAAAATACCATCAGGGTTATTCAAAGAGCTCCGAATTAGGGACGAAAGGTAACCGAACAGTGAAATTCAGCGTACGGTTACCTTTCAGCCATTCGGCTATTCAGAGAGCAGGCAGTTCGCCAAATGTTGGCGAATTGCCTGCACATACAGCGGCTGTTAGTCACCTGTTCGAGGGCAGTGAAATCCCCATAGAGAAGCAATGCTTCATCTATTCAGAGAACAAAAACCAGCAGTGAAAAGTTGCCGAAATGCCCTGCCATTCGGTGGTTTCATTCAGGTTTATTCAGGTGAATCCCGTAGGCTTCAATGTTAAAAATATTCCTGTTTTAATTCAATATCTAATAAACCGTTTATTACAATATTCTGCAGTAAAAAGTTTCTTTATTTTTAGATTTTTTTAGGATCTTTTAAGCATTTTTCGGGATTTTTTGTGAAAACATTTTCTGTTTTTTTTTATCGTTCTTTATTTTTTCTGTAACAGCCCTTTTTATTATCGTTCATTGGATTTTATATGTAAATTTCAGACATTTTCGCTCAGTAGTTTATTTGCAAACAGCGTTTCACTTTTCAAACATTCAAGCGTACTGTTTTTTTTTTTCCAATCCATTCATCTGCGGTGTTGGGTTTTTCCGGCGGCTGCTCTGCGCTGTGATCGGCTCCTGCGCGTGTTTCTCCGGCGTGTTCAGCGGGGTTAATCCAGATGTTTTTGCGCATTTCGGTGTGCATTTGCCTGGGTTTTGCGGTGAGTGTTCGGCAGGTTTGCGGCGGCTTTTCCCTGCACTACGACGACCCTGTGGTGCTTGCTGAATACACCGCAGGGTCGCCGAAATGTTTTCGCAAAATCGCAACGAATTGAAGAGAACGAAAAGTCACCGAACGTGCAGTGACTTTTCGATTCTCTTTGAATAACCCTGTAAGTTACCAAGTCAAGGTCTGGATGACACCCTGAATGTTAAAAAATTTTAAAACAGAAGGTAGCACAATTTGTAAGAAATGCGTAAACATTGGTATTTTGTGATAGGTTTCCTCTAGTGCTATCAGAAAGCTGATAAGATGCCCAGAAACAGATTTCTTCATCAACTGATAGGAATATGCCGTGATTAATCAGAGACTAACACTAGCAGGTGTTCAGACAGCGAGGCGTAGTGCCTGCATTGCCGTGGAAAGCCAATTGCCGCCAGTGAAGCAATACAGCACATCTACATTTTCTATACTGTCATTTTAATCTATTTATGTGAGTAATATAATTACTTGTGTGTATAAAGTACATGCTCGAACCTCCATAGCTCAAGAAACAAATTAAGTGATGATCGATCTGAGACTGATCATTTCACAACTGTGAAAACATGGCATTGTATAAATGGCATTAGATTTGTGCTGCTGCTGGGATCTTGCAGCGGCTCCCAAATATTCCAACGTAACCCTTGTGATATAGCCACTGGACACCGCGATCAGTGCTTCTGCTTTTATTTATTGTGCCGCCATGGACATGCAGGAAACAACATGAAAATAAACAAATATAAAAGAAACGACTACTCCTTTATGCGGAGGCTAAATAAACATTCAGAATTCCTGTCTGAAATATTGGGCGGCTAAGCCGCTTACCAATCAGGGAAACCTAAATCAAACATACTTTCCTTCTGTTCGGGATTGCGCTTCCTTCCCTGCTGCACTCAGCACCGAGACTGACCTCTCAGAGGGAACCATATCTTTTGGATCAACAGCAGCAGGTGATGTGTGAAAGGCTGAACCTGATGGACGCATGTCTTTTTTCAGCCTACGTAACTATGTAAGTCCTATGAGGGCTGGGCAGGACAGTCATATTCAGGAATTGGCTGTGCGATAACCCTGTAGGGGAAAAAGGGAGTTCTCCATTCACCTGCTGATAAACGTGTGGTCTACCACCCTGTCCCTAATCACACTGTCACACCCTAAATAACGGAGAACTCATGAGTTTTGGATTACGCTTTAATTTAAAATGATGTGGGAAACTGTAGTTGTCACAGACATTTTGACTCCCTGTTCTCTAGTCAAAGATAAGCAGTCTCCGTTGCCTAAAAATTAAGCACAAATGGTGCAGAATGTTTGTGATAGGGCCTCATTAACCCTACAACAGCACAGATATAACCTCTACTTGCAGTTCACAGGGTAGGTTTCAATTTGGTTTCCACCAGTTAATGACGAAAAAAAAGGATGTTTTATTCAACACTTGTTGCTCAAATGCTCCTTGGCGCTACATATACTGTATGGGAAAACTGCATCAGCCCAACACTGGCGGTCTTGCTCTGATATATCACAGGGTTAGATGACAGGCCATGCTTTAGAAGTGCAAATTAAGTATATGTAAAACCGCCTAACCCAGTGGTGGGAAAACATAGACTAAGCTTTTCCTGAAAACAAATGGTGCACTAGCCTTCACTTATACAAATGTATGCTTGGGTGTCAAATGTATGGCATCACTGGGAACATACACTCATTTAACTAAAGGATTGATCACACGTTTCAGCCTTTAATGATTGTTCTAAATCATTGTCATAGGCCCTGGAGCAAAGTTTAACATCTCTGCCCTGCATCACGGTGCTGAAACAGATTTATGTTACAGTTGTTAAATTGTTATGGATACATGTGTTACACGTTTTGAAGCTGAGAACTGGGCAAACGGGGTGACCTGTTTTGCAGCGATTTAGGGTTACAAGGTGTACAGATGTGAACACTCCTGACCTGGAAACTGTTGCGATGAGAGACTTTCACCGCAAAAAGATATTTTTTTCTGAGCGAAGGTTTCATCGTCCTTTTATTGCAGAGTTTAATTTTTATTTTTTACTTTCTGCATTTACTTTGTTTGTCTTTTTAATAAAAGGGGAAAATATGAAAGAGTAAAAATTAAAAAATACACAAGGAAAGCAAAGCTTATTTCTGGTGTTAGATAGGTTTACACAATTAATAAAAATTGAGTGAAAGTGTTCCTTTGTAGCTAGGTTATTGGCAAATGGAAAATTAGGATAGTTCTTCCAAAGAAAGCAGTGACATAATGTCCTTATTAAATCAATATGAAAAAAGTTGCATGCTCAACTCCCATCACTCTCATGAAGAGCAACGCAATCTGAGCAGCCAGCGCTAGAAGGTGCACAAGGAAAAACATAAATGGTTATTCAGAGAGATCCGAACTAGCCCCAAAATTGCACCGAACGATGAATTTCCCCGTACGGTGCAATTTCGTGACCATTCAGCTATTCAAAAAGCAGGCAGTTCACCAAATTTTGGCGAACTGCCAGTGAAATATACAGGGTTATTCAGAGAGCGTGAAAAGCAGGAGAATGACTGGAGAATGAAAAATTCTAGGTCAAAATAGCCGATTTGGAAAGTGAGATGAAAGGGAGAATTTTTCATTCTCCAGTCATTCTCCTGCTTTTCACGCTCTCTGAATAACCCTGTTAGTGATGTTCGGCGGCAGTGAAATCCCTCATAGAGAAGTAATGGTTAGTCTATTCACATTGAACAGCAGAGAAATGTCAGTGAAATGCCCTGATGTTCAGTGGTTTCATTCGGCAGGTTTATTCAGGCGAATCCCATAGGTTTCAATGTTAAAAATATTCCCGTTTAAATTCAATATTTATTAAACCGTTTATTCTCTTAAATTGCAGCAAAAAGTCTCTATCTAATTTTTTTACGATTTTTTGGGCATTTTTTGAGGGGGGAAAATTCTGAGTTTTTTTTTTAAATAGCTGTTCTTCTTTTTCTGTAACAGACCTTTTTATTATTATTCATAGGACCTTATATGTTAATTCCAGACATTTTCATTCAGTACGTTTTTTTTTGCAAACAGCGTCTCAATTTTTTAACGTTTCAATTGTTTGTTCTTTTTTACCCTGTTCGTCAGCTTGTCAGCTTTTTCTGGCAGCTGGTCGGCGCGGTGTTGCGTGGATCGTCGGCTTATTTCGGACACGTTCGGCGGGTTTGAGGTGGATTGTCGGGTGCGTTTGGCTTTTTCTCAGGCGGTTTTGCGACGGTGTTTTTGATCAATGCGGCGGTTTTGCGGTGGATTTTTGCTGCACTCCAGGGACCCTGCGGTGAATGCTAAATTCACCGTATGGTCAGGTAATTTGATTACCCTAAGTGCGGGGAACAAGAGAGCACCGAAATGTCAGTGACATTTTGGTGCTCTTTGAATAACCCCTTTATTGTTGTGCTCAAAATCACCAGAAAGATCGATGGATGAGACTGCTCAGTAAACAAGAGGTGGTGGACAATTGAAGAGGTGACCCTAAATGCTGAGTAAAACGGCCAAAACACGAAAAAAATCCAGCTCAGCTATGCATATCAAAACGACACTAAATGCATAAACTGACAAAAAGATGGAGTGGAAAACTTTAGAGCAAATCACAATAAAGTGGTTATAATGAAACGACACTATGAAAGAAGTCTGACGATGGATTCGTGCGAGATGAATCTGGAAAATGAAATGCTTGCAACGTGAGGCAATTGTTTCACTTATCAGTTACAGACCCCACCGTGAACGAAGGTTGGATGCAACAGGGGTCAGAAATGCATTTTTTCTTCGCCCTCGTTAACTCAGCCTGAACTCGGAACGTATTGCGCTTCACTTGAGATGTTTAGCATGATAATGACAAGGTTCTGCCCAAACCATCGTCGTTTCTTTTATGAACCCTTCATACAGTGCGGAGTCATTTACGTGGAAGCCATGAGTGCAGCCAGCTGGAATATAACATCTTTTGGAGATTTTCCACCACAAGGTTATTGATGAAAGTTTGTCTAAAATGTAAAAATGATGGATTCTTCTTCCTCATCCCTCGTGCACAATATACCCTAGGTCAGTGGTCAGAAACCTTGGCCCTCCAAATGTTTTGGAACTACACCTCCCATGCTGTTCACCCACTCACTAGATTGACTGAGCCACATGGGAAATGTAGTTCCAAAACATCTGGTAGGCCATGGTTTCTGACACCCACCCACAGTGACCAACACCTTACTTGTGTCTAGGGTTGCCTGGCCGGCCATGTTTTCCTGAACATATATTATTATTTCATGGAGAGGGACAGCACAGGGAAGATGCT
Organism: Leptobrachium leishanense; assembly: GCA_009667805.1. Classification (NCBI taxonomy): domain Eukaryota; kingdom Metazoa; phylum Chordata; class Amphibia; order Anura; family Megophryidae; genus Leptobrachium; species Leptobrachium leishanense. The sequence goes on along the minus strand of CM019072.1, from coordinate 11,234,490 downwards.
GTGCTGCAGTATGCATAATTCACATGCTGCAGGAGAGAAATGTGTTATCTTAATACGGGCAGGTCACGTGGGATTCCACTTTGAAGTCTTACTCACAGCCCAGGATTTCTACAGGGTTATATTTTTCCCACTCTACCCATCAGCCTGAGTATCTGTGTACTGGAAAACCTGGCCGATCTGGCAACCCTACTTGGGTTTTCCATGGACCATGACACCTCTGTGGTGGGTCGACGCCACTCCTTGAACCACTTTTTGTCTGCTACAGCTGTGCCTCCTTCTGTCGCTGGGTTGACTGTGCGTCATTCTGCCCGCCGCACTGACACCATATATACTCTATGCCCGCGGCATCTCTTGGCCTTCCAGGCTCATGTCAGGCAATTAACACTTCAACACATTTTTGCCAAACACTCCGGTAGGAACACTGAGGGATGACGCTGTCCTATGGGCTTTTGATTGGGTAACAAAAATAATAGACACAGGTGGTGCAGTAGACATTGCTTATTTAGATTTCAGTAAGGCTTTTGATACTGTTCCGCATAGAAGGCTTATCAATAAATTGCAATCTTTGATCTTGGATTCCAATATTGTTGAATGGATTAGGCAGTGGCTGAGTGACAGACAACAGAGGGTTGTGGTAAATGGAGTTTATTCGGCGCAAGGTCTTGTTACCAGTGGGGTACCTCAGGGGTCAGTACTTGGACCCATTCTCTTTAATATTTTTATTAGTGATATTGCAGAAGGTATTAATGGAAAATGTCTGTCTTTTTGCTGATGACACAAAGATTTGCAACAGGGTTGACGTTCCTGGAGGGATCAGCCAAATGACAAATGATTTAGGTAAACTAAAAAAATGGTGGGAGCTGTGGCAATTGAGTTTTAATGTGGATAAGTGCAAGATAATACACCTGGGACGTAAAAACCCAAGGGCTGAATATAGAATATTTGATACAGTCCTAACCTCAACATCTGAGGTTTGGGATTTAGGGGTTATTATTTCAGAGGATCTAAGGGTAAGTAGTCAATGTAATAGAGCAGCAGGAAATGCTGGCAGAATGCTTGGTTGTGTAGGGAGAGGTATTAGCAGTAGGAAAAGGGAAGTGCTCATGCCACTGTACAGAGCACTGGTGAGACCTCACTTGGAGTACTGTGTGCAGTACTGGAGACCGTATCTCCAGAAGGATATAGACATCTTAGAGAGAGTTCAGAGAAGGGCTACTAAAATGGTGTACGGCTTGAAGGAGAAAAGTTACCAGGAAAGGCTTAATGATCTTAACATGTACAGCTTGGAAAAAAGACGAGACAGAGGAGATATGATAGAAACATTTAAATACGTAAAGGGAATCCACAAGGTAGAGGAAGGGAGTATATTTAAAAGGAAACAAAATAGCAAAACAAGAGGACATAGTCTTAGATTAGAGGGGCAAAGGTTTAAAAGTAACATCAGGAAGCATTATTTTACAGAGAGGGTGGTGGATACATGGAACAGTCTTCCAGTAGAAGTGGTAGAGGCCAAAACAGTGATTGAATTTAAGCAGGCATGGGATAGGCATAAGGCTATCCTAAACAAAAGATAAATCCAGGTAAAGTATCCATGTAATTGGGCGACTAGATGGGCCGAAAGGTTCTTATCTGCCGACATTTTTCTATGTTTCTATGTTTACAGGAGATTTAAACTCGGACTTGGTCAGTGGTCATAGCCCTTTTGTGGTTTCTGTTACCCCTCAGTGTGTTACAATATTCTCTGTGATTTATTGTGTTTTGATCTCTGCTCATCCTCTTACTCCCCGATTTCCCCCAGTCCTAAGCACTGCTTGTGTCTGTCATTTCTGTGCGGCTCCATAATCCTGACCTGGGTTCGTTCATTTGACTTTTCAGCTCTGTTACCTGACCACTACAAGGACCATTCCCTAGCCTAGGGTCTCGCTCTGCACTTTACCAATCTGTGTGTTGGGTCAAACACCCTTTCCTGTCAGATGGCCTTACACGAGAGTCATAGTAATAACCAAAATAAATGTTTCTAATGTATTCTGTGCTTCTTTTATGGTATGAATCAGTAACATTTTTACGTCTTTGCTATTATCACTGAGCAGACGTTTGTAAGCCATTGGGAAAAAGAAAAACGACTCCTCTATGGGTCCATCAGTGGCAATGAGATAACATTACATCAAAGGAAGATTTAATAAAGTGAAAATCCACTTATGATGTGCGAGGCGCTCCTACATACATAAAAGGAACATCCATACATTTATGAAACGGCCTCCTCTATCAGAGGAGAACTGTGAAGTACAAACTGTCTTGATACAGTTGACCTCTGAACGGGTAATCCTGTTGTCCTTACGTTACCCTCGTCTTCTTGCGTTTTTTGTTCTTTTTTTTTCTCCCTTGAGAAAGTTAATTATAGGAAGAAAAAAAAAAAAGGAATGGAAAAAACCCTACATCACAGATAACTTAGGTTCGAGGATGCAAACCACCAGGCAAGGAAATTCTGGTGAAGTATTTCTGAACAATTAGCTGAAAAAGCTGGTCTTATGGGTATTCGCTATACGCAATTATAGCCTGAAAGGTCGCGCCGCTGAGGTCTAATAGAACTGTTCCATTGTTTCTAATCTTGAGCTTCCCCGAGCCACTCCATAGGAAGTACAGAGCCGGGTGAAGGCCATGCTAGCCAAAAACAGCTCCTGAAGCCAAGGCATACAGAGGCCTTTTAACATGGTCACAGAGCAGGGAATATCCTCAAAGTAAATATATCACAGTAATTAACTGCTACTAAGAAGGACATTTACTGACAAAAAGGAACAATAAACCTATAAACACTACACAGAATTAACCGACCGTACACATCCACCTTTGTAGCGAGCTGCTGAATGTCCCTGTTGTACACAATGGAGTCTCGCTGTGCTCTGTGTCCAAGCTACTGTAGTTTAGGATGGAAACGTTGTGAATAATGATGAATGTAGGAATTATAAACACATTATATCCTCATTTATCATTATGAAAGGCCAAATAAATTGGCCAAAATTAAAAAAACAAAAGATAAGCAAAATTTTGGGCAAGAGCAACAAGAAAAATAAATAAAATAGTCAATGCGGTTACTTAAAAAGCAGTTTTTATTAGCTTTTTTTTGGCCACATAGTACATGATGTCATATGCTGTGTTTGCAGTGTGATGTCACAATTTCTCAAGTTGATGGATAATATATTTATATCACATAACAAGAAAAAAGGGTTGTCCTGTAGCTCCATACGAAACAAAACACAACCAGAGGTTTTAGTTTACTTGAAAGGCCATTAAAGTGTAAGCTCACCTGCCACGTCACGGCACCTCTGGTCAGGTGAGTCCTACCTAATGAAACCAAGAGCTGCTTCCTAAGCAACCACATATGCTCACGCTGTTCATCAGTCATGAGAGACTGGTGGGATTACATTTATACCCTCACCAGGAACAATTCCACTTTGGGATTAAAAGAAAAACACGGAAAGAGGCAGCAGCAATAATGACCTGGCTGGGGATACAACAAAATATACATATGTACAGAAAAAATGATTTTCTGGGAAACTATTCTTCCTGCACAAATATATTTATATTATTTTAAAAAATAAGCATCCATAATAAAAAACGTGGTTCTCCTCTCACAATGGTACTCCTGGTTTATGGTCTCATGGCGGGCTTTCTCTTAAACGGCAGCCCACCTTTTGACAGGTAATGTTTAGGTGGAGAGTCTCTTGGATGGAAGGTGCTCACGGAGTAAAATATTGGTTGACTCAATTAGCCAATGGCGTGAAAGAGGTCCTCAATCCATGGCCTTGACACAGTTCTAAGTAAATAAATAAAATCAATAAATTCAACACCGGATCAAATTAGGATTGTGGTTTATCGTTTATCGTGAAAACTGACAACTTTTCGACCTGAACCAGATCTCTTCAATAGGAGGTGAAAATAATGAGGCATAGGAATAGTGGGAGGAGAGAAGAATGGGACAGGGATGCAATGAGAGTCATAATATTAAGAATATACATATATATCTTTAACAGAAGTCCTTTGGTGCTGGAAGAGGTGCTGTAAACGCAGTAATATCTTCAGCTCCAGGCTGTGGATCACACATGATGGCAGACATGCTCTGCGATTTCCTTTATTTAATCACAAAGCAGCTCAGTGCCTCCGTGGATGTAAAATGATGTCATTTCAGCTCTCGTTAACACATACCATGAGAATGATACTTATAGAATACAGGTCGGCAACCTCGGCTCTTCAGAGGTTTTCTAACGACATATACGATGATGCTGAGTCACAGGTTAGCGGAGGCTCATGGGAAATGCAGTTCTAAAGCATCTGGAAGGTCAAGGTTGCAGACCCCTGGGGGACCACATTGGGGGGGGGGTTGATTTTACAAGACACAAGGCTCCCATGGGTCCTGCATACCTCTCCATCAGGGCAGCTCTGTCCCATTTCTTTGAATTAACATAAATAAGCTTGGTTTATGCACAGAAGAGTATTCTTGCACAGGCCCCCTAGGTCTGGGAGTGGGAATAGGGCAGCAGAATGAAGGGATGCTGCATTACCCCCACCCTAAAGTCCTTTCTTAGAAATCCAATATATGCGGGTTGTGGATATATAAATCAATAAAACTCCCAGTAATTAATCTCTAAATCGCTAAATTTGGGCAGAAGATCTGAGTTGTTGTATTCAGAACCGGCTGATACAAAGACCCGATCCAATACCGCACAACTGTGGTCAGGCCGACGGCTCCCTCGCAAGATTGATTCCTGGGGCCTCGGCATTCGCTTGCGGCATCTTCCCTGTCTGCTCACAGGTCATGTAGCAGGCAGGGAAGACGCAGCGGCACTCGGAGGCTTGCAGCAGCTTGCGCGCCAGCTCCATGACTAAGGAGCAGGCAAGGTAGATGCTGCAAATCACTGCTGAAGCTGCGGTGCTCCGGCTGGTCAGTTCTCTGACTTTGGGAGCTGATCCATGAAAAATGTCGTGATTGGGTCCTGATCCCAATCCTAGGGAAAGGATCGGGACATCCCTACTATAAACTTGAATAAATAATGTTAGAAATCGCTCACTGTAGAGCTGGGAAAGTCACCCTAGTATGGTCATGTTCTGCACTCCCCCCTTTTTTTTCTGCCCCTGTCCCACTCCCCACTCTCCCTGGACACCTTGCATAAAGTGCAGAGGACTTTGTGGATCCCCCTGCCTTTGCTCTTTGGCCACCTTGTTTTTTCGATCCCTTTTTTTTCCTCTCTTGCTGTTTATTTCAGAATATTTTTGTCCATGCTTCATTCTGCTGGTCCTGCGTGACCGTGGGAAACTTTTCTGGTCGGCCCTGCGCGGCTATAATACCGTCTGTTTTAACGATGGTACTTTTTTCTAAATAAAAATTATTAATATTTTTAAAAAAAAATAAAAAAAAAATCGCTCGCCGTAAATAAAATAGTTTTCTCTTGTTCTAAATGAAATTCCTAATTAAATAAATGGCCCAAGATATCTGGTCAATATTTTTTTTTTTATTTCACGTTTATACACATGTCCATATTTATATGATGGGGTGAGGATGGCGGGGACAGAGTTTGGAGTGTTTAGGGCAGTGTCCAGCCTAAATATCCCCTTGCCTGTGTGTTTTTATTATTCTCGCAATAATCCAGATGTTTCACTAAATAAATTAGTAATGCCCTCGTTTTGTAGAAGTTTCAAAATAATTTGTTTTTTTAATTTTAAAAAAACTGTATACAAAATAAAGGAAATAGCCAGGAAAGGTACAAATAAGTGTGCACAGCCATAAAGTATATCCCAGGTTGTAAAATATGTATTCTCAGCTATCCTTTTTCCTTACCTGATTTATCTGATATTTTAGCATAAAGCAGGGTAAGTCGCACGGCTTTGTGAGGTTGAAAATGTGATATCTGGGACCTGCAGGGATCCCCGGGGTGTCATTTGTAAAACATTGTGTTATTGGACACTAGCAGTGCTTTGTAATGGTGTGGTTTATTGACTGTAGCTATTTGTTCAGAGCTCATTAAAATGTTACCACAGTCTATGAAGTGCAATTATCCAAATGTTCTAACAACTCCATGTAAACACAGAAAGTTCAACGACTTCTGTTTTGTTCTATTTAAAACAGAGTCACCCCCCAGCTCTTTATCTGGCAAGTAAGTGTAATGGAAGGCAAGTCATCAGGGACACTGGCTCTTTATCTGCGGCTCTGCAAGAACTCAGAGCTCCATGAGATCCAATGGAATGCAAAAGCAAGAGTCCCTCTCACCAGCATGGCACTTGAAAGGACCCTGTCATGGTCCCAGTTTTTATGTCATCCTGCAGCTAATTAGAAAAAAGAATGCTATAACGAAAGGAAGACTTCCTCGAACGTTGATCCAGAACAAAATGCTTGACATCACCCATATCCGACCGGATAGCAGTAAAACCCTTGAAACCACAGAGAAAATCAATTCTGAAAACAACCCAAAAGTCACTATGATTGGTGGCAGCATGGCGGTGCTGCGATCTGCACACCATTACCAGTATAGAACGCTATACTCGCCAAGTGGGAGCTGATGTGCTTGCCATCCAAAGGAGAGTCCCGAAAATAAAATTAGTCCTTTTTTTTGAGAAAGGATTTTACCAGAAAGGATACATTGAGATTTCTCTGGTTTTCAGTATGTCCTGGGTGGCGAGTATGTACCGTTAGGTGTCTTGCCAAGGACACTTACTGGAGAGGTGCTTGTCGGGATCGAACCCATGTCTCCACAGGCTCTCTCCATGCAGAGCAGTGATGTTACCTGACGGCCTCTACTCCACCCAGCCGGTACTCAGAAGACTGGCCAGAACCACCAACTCCAAAGTGCCGACCATCGATGACAAGGCAGCCTGATCACAAAGAGAATCTAGACTTTAGAGATTACTTGCACCCGTCCGAGCACCAAGGTGTGAAAACGGAGAAACACCTACATTCTACGGATCAATGGATCAACGAGAGCATTGATCCCACAAATGTAGTCGAGAAAGAGAAGCCCAGAGCAAGAAAAGCGAATGAGACCAAAACCGACACATGCGTTCCGAACAAGCTATATCCGCTGCATATGTCACTTTCCGACACACCAAAATCTCAGAAAATAAATTCAGGAAAAAAAAGAGAAACATTCTCTACATTTAATCTGCTTTCATTTCCAGCAAATGTAACACGTAAATATTTCTATGAACAGAAAAGGATCCACCAACAGAGACACAAACTGAACAGGTTTCACAAATGTGTGACCTATAGAAATGGAATAGTGAATCCCTGACCAAAGGCGCCGGGGGGGGCAACATAAAAAAAAAAGTAGACAGTCTGAGAACGGACGGTATTGTGCATTCGTGGTGTTATCTGGGCAGTTGTTGTTGCCGTCCTGTATCTGTCCTACAGGTGTGGTAGGTAGATGTACCGTTCCTGTGCAGGTGTTCCGCGAGGATGCTCAGCCGTCCTGTCTGTCTCCCCTTAGAGTTATCTCAGGCACCGCACATTACGGACAATGCAGTGTATTGCCCTGGCCACATCTGCATTCCTCCTGCCCCCCAGCAGCATGCCTATGGCGCGTTCACACAGGCGAGCGGGCACCAGAGGTATCTTTATATTAGAATGTTTGTGAGTGACGTTCTTTTGTTTTTATTGGCTCTCGCTTCCTGGTCCTGATGCCTGAAGCTCAGGTCGTCTCTCACTAATCTGAGCTTCTAGGACGAGGGAAGCCCCCTGTACTCTGAGAACAGCATCAGCAAGAGACCCTTCGGAGTGGGGGGCAAGAGTTGAGGAGACTCAGGGCACTGTGACCACTCACCGTGATTGGCAACCTTGGCCTTCCAGATGTTGCAGAACTACATTTCCTGTGAGTCTCTGTCAGCCTAATGAGTGTCTGAGCCTCATGGGAGATGTAGTCTCAAAACATATTGAGGACAAAGAATGCTGATCCTTGACCTAGAGTGTCCCTCTATAATAGTCAAGCAGCTATACTCAAATTTTTTACCTATTGTAACTTCAAGCACTAATACCAATACCCTCGTTTACAAACACTGCTGTGGTATAAGCAGGGGTAAGGGCACAGAGGGACTATTTGACCTTGGTGTCCTACTAATATCAGCAAAAGGAGACACTAGGAATTTTTTAAGATGCACATGTCTGCATTTTTGTACATTATTATAAGTTACTGTTTATATTTTCTGTGTGTCCAGAGAAGAGATAAACAAAACCCTCACAAAGCTAAGTATTTATTTAGCATTCTAGGAAACTCGTGTATGTCTTCCAACTTACACATATTCGCTATGACTCACTGCACAACACTCATTGGCGAATTGTTTACAGTGTGTATAACAGCGAGCCTCGATAGCAGCACAACTCTGCCGGTTTAATTATTATTGTCATCATTTATATAGCGCCAACAGTTATTGCAGCGAAAGGGAGCGAGATACAGATAAACGGACATAGGATGGAAACAAGAGGTATAGAGATGGATATAAAACATACATTACTTTACAGCATTCAGTATTACATACTCGACTACATAAATAGATCTAATTAATTCCTGCATTTGCTTATAATAGTTGCTAAGCGTGTCTGTTGTGTTTTGCTTAGTGTGGGACGGTTATGGCTTGATACTTTGTCTCAGATTATACACCTTCAAATTATTAACATTAAAATGTCACCCGTGACGTAGAGAGTGTCTTCACAGCAACGCTACAATCAGCCAGCAGTAGAATGAGTGCAGCACCATAAAAGCATACACGGATTATCTGGCTTTTCCCCATTATAGGTATATTATTATCCTTTATTTATATAGCGCCACATATACTGCAACGCATCATTAATTCATTGATTTTAACCTTAGCTTTGGACCTCCTAGTAATCCTTTATATGCAACAACCTGGCCTTGCAAAAAGTCCTGGGGGACTGAAACATTGATGCAATTCCTTTTTTTTTTGTGCATTGGAAACAGTTTTTAGGCGCCATCGGGCGCTGCGGGTTTTTTTTATTTTTAAATTTTAGTTACAATACATTAAACCATTCTTTTATTGAGTGTGTATATGCAGCAACCTCCAATAATAGAAACAATAATTGTACATAACAGCTTACTATACTGCAATAGTGTGTGCGGATACCCCCAGGACTCCAACGTGTCGGCACAAGGCCTTTTACAAGATTATCACATTATTTATTAATTGGTATGATTACAATCAATTGCATGTTGTTGCATATAGATGGTGTATACGGTAATGAATTGAGAGTGAATTTACCACAACATGTAATCTCCAATCTCAAAATGTTTAATCAGGTGCCCAGCACTCCCCCACGTGTAACAAAGTAACTGAGCGCTTATTGACTTCCAGCTTTGCTCAAATCATGCTAAATATTTTTTATGTTCAGATTAGACTATGAGGTTTACATAAATTACTACTCCTGTGTCACACTTCCCTGGAGATAGCAAGGGGGAAAAAATACAATGTATCCGGCCGCACGCCAGGGCAACTCTGAATGTTTAACAATACAAAGGTCTGAAAAGCTGCATCTGATGCATGTGTTCTGGAGTCAGAGCTCCCCATTGTATTAAACAGGGGGAGAACAGAAGAATCAAACTCAGCAAATCCTTGGTGCCGACGTGTTTATTATTCTACCTTCAGACGTGTGGATCTGGCAGCACGTTGATTCTCTCCGCGGGGTTTGACAAGGAACCTGCGGAGGGCTGAAACATTGACAGGTTTACCTTTCTGATGGCAAAATAAACACATTGGCACCAAGGAGTTACAACATTTGATTCTTCAATATTTCAGTTGAGATTGTGTGTTTGGGTCGTCTTTATGAGATGCTGTAGTGCAAATGCATTCAACAACAACCACTCTTAGACACTGACAAACAGGTCTGAAACGCAAAAGAAAATCACAAACATACCAAAAAATGCATATTTATTTGTCTACCATCCCGCTATGATATTGAATGTATGGGGGTCTGTGCAAACCATTCACCTGTAGAGTTTCACAATCAACATCAACCTACAATATTGAGCCACTTCACTTGTTCAATACCAGCAGGGTTGCCAACAAGGGGTGACAGCCCATAATATGTGTAGGGGCCCAGTGGCTCCAGGGGCCCGTGGCCCTTGCCAAACCCTGTGCAGCTTGTCTATATGCCAGAGATGCAAGATACCTACAATTGCCATGATAGGCCGTGGCATCTGGGGACAATAAGATCGCAGAATAGGTAGAGGTGCTGATGACCAAATGCTCTAAAACCACAGAAATTATTTTATGCTATTGCTGGACAATCAGGGATTCATCCTGCTCTCTTTAAAATAAGGTAAGCCCTGCCAGTAAGATGGCGGCCTTGCCAGTAGTCACCATATCATGTGAACTTCATGTGAAAATTTAATGTGAAAATCTAATATATAATCACTATAAACTCTATACCGACTATCATTAGAGAAGCCTTTCATAATCCCCTATTGTACCCATTCTGATATTTCCCATTACTTCTCATACTCTGCTATTTACCCTCACCTCTGAGCGTCACCCCATTCCGCTTTGATTGTAAGCTCACCTGAGGAGGATCCGCTTCCTCATTGTTCTCTGTGTGTCAAACTTCTTAATTTTAGGTTTGTTTTGTCCTACCCAGCGCTGCAGAATGTGCTAGCACATTATAAATTATTATCTGTCTACACCCGCACTGCCAACTCTCGCCTCCAAGACTTCTCATGGGCAGCTCCGGTGCTGTGGAATGACTTGCCTCACCTTATCAAACTCTCCCTTAATCTTCAGGCCTTCAAGAAATCCCTCAAAACCCATCTCTTTAGATTAGCATTAACACATCACTGATGCAACTCATCCCTCTGCTCACCTACTCTCACAAGATTGAAGCTGCTTCTATGGCCCCACCATTCCCGAACCACTGGCACTAATGATCCTCCTGTCCAATAAATTTCCCCTGGTCTTCCTCAACCCCCAATCCCTCTAGACTGTAAGCTCCGATGAGCAGGACCCTCTCCACCTAGTGTTTCCATCCTATGTCTGTTTATCGGTGTCTCGTTCCCTTTGGTTATTGTAAAGCGCTGCGGAAACTGTTGGCGCTATATAAATGATAATAATAATAATTATCATCATATCTTAATGCAGTTGTCATTGAAGACACGGTGTTGAAGTGTAAGATATGCTATTTACTTTGGATTTTAGACATACAAGAAAAAAACCACACACCTTGGGATCTTAGTAATAAATAGCTGGGGCAGATCATAATATGTTAAATGTGTATAGGCCATGGCTTTGCGTTAAAGGCAACAAGCTATTTTAATAACAAACATTACTATGCAGAATACTCTGATAAATTGGGCCATTTTACAATAATATTTGAGAAGATGCCTAGATAGAGTTTCCAATCGAGCAATCAGTCCACAACCCACACGTTTATGACTCCCAGAAGTTGCGTTTGCTGAAAACTTGGCCAAGGTTCCCGCAGAAATATTTCTCTGTCAGGCAACAGAAAGCAGTACAAAGAACCCAGCTGTTAGTCCTCAGAGCACAGGCTTTTAATTAAAACAGTGGAAAATTAGATAACTTTACAAATTCATCACTGCCGCCACTGGCTGTCAAAGGGGGGAAGAAAAAAAGGGTTGGAGTAACCACCCATCTTTTGTTTAAATCCCCAATTTGAGTTTCTTTTTAGGGTGTTTGACTCTTCACTCATTGCCTCTCGCTCTTTCAGTTATTTGATGCTGAGTCAAAGTGATCATTGTGCACAGAAAATTAAATAAACCCCATTTCCCTGCTAGAACGTCTCTTCGGGAAGACCATTTCACTGGATGATTTCAGTCTCTCTTGCTAGCATATGTTAGGGATCATTTCTGCACGTGGCCTGAATACCTCATTTGGAGTTAAATGTTCCTACAAGACGGTCAAAGAAATCTTTTTCTGAAAATAGGAACTGACCAGAGGAGGAATTGTTTTGTATGTTAGGAAACACTTCTCATTTCTGTCCCCCCTCTCCTTTCTTACTGATGTGGCATGCCATCTTACCTCTTAGACAAAAAATATTGCATTCTGGTCTCGGTTGTGACAATGTTGTGACTTGAATCGCATTTTTCAGATTTGTGTCTTACCTTTTTATCCTGCGACTGTCAGCATGAGACTCTGTGTGCGGATTTGAGATGTGACATATACGCTTGTTACTACGACCAATGGGCATCTTCTGGTATGTAAACGCTGAACAAAAATAAATAAAAAAGAAACGAGTGGTTTTACACCTTAACCTTTATAGGTTGATATTTTAGATTACATTTTATCAAGCTCAGCTTTCCAATGTTACAGTAGAACGCAGGCAGAAAGAATATATATAATAAAATAACACATTCAGGGTTATTCAAAGAGATCTGAATGGCTGGAGAAAGGTAACCGGACGCTGAAAATCAGCGTTCGGTTACCTTTCTTGGCCATTCGGCTATCCAGAGAGCAGGCAATTCGCAAAATCCTGGCGAATTGCCTGCACATACCGTGCCTGTTCGGTGCCTGTTCGAGGGCAGTGAATCCCCATAAAAAAGCATTTTTCCGGCGGCTTCCCTGCGTGTAAACGTGTGGTGACTTTTTGATTCTCTTTGTATTACCCTGATAGTCTAGCTGCAAAGCCCAGGTGACATATTTGTGCAATCAATGTCTATAAAGGTTTTAGCATCACTAAAGTGATTGCATTGTGTACTGAATGACAAGAATGACGATGAAGGCACTCAAATATGGAGGGGGGTTGCTACACTTTAACTCCCTTCCTCTTTGATTTGGTAAAAAATGAAGATCTAGACAATTTATCTCCTTCAAATGCAAATATACTAGGAAATGATATGCAAAACAGATGCATATACAGATTAGAATCATGCAAATTCATATATTTTATATACATTGGGCGTACGAATTGGGTAGAGGAAGAGGGAGAGATCGCCCTCCTCTCCCAACCAGTTTTCTTCAAAGACACAAAGTTTCAGTGATGGCTAAGGGCAAGATGAATATTATTACATGGGGTAGAAGTGGATAAGCAGAAATATTGGGGAGTTCCCACATTTCTTTCTGTTGGATTTGATCCCTTGCTACAGTTCTAACTTTATAAAGACTGGGAAGCGATTCGTGATAGCATTTCCCCACTTCCTGTTGAGTCAAAGGCCCCGTTCACACCTAGACGTTTTAAAGCGCGTTCCTGCGCACTTTAAAATGCATGAACGGGGAAATCCCATGCTTTCCTATGGGACCCATGCACACCTAAGTGTTTTAAAGCGCGCAGGAACGCGCTTTAACACGTCCGACGCACAAAGAAGTACGGGAGCTTCTTTGGTGCATATAGCAGCGCGTTTGCAGCCATAGACATAGCCGCAAACGCGCTGCACTGCTCGTTTGCGCGTTTTTCGTATGCGCAGACACACGTACAAAAAATGCGCGTATTGTGCATGTTTGAAAAATGTCTAGGTGTGAACCCAGCCTTAAAGCCTCCACCTGGTTAAGTGCTACATTGGAAGCCAGTGATGCCATGAGATTTTAACAAGGTGCATCCTTAATAACCCATATGGAAAAGCGTCACAAACGATCCGTTATAGATTTTAATAGACGTCATCCCTTTTCGTTAAAGGAATAGTGATGCATGCTCGTGGACACAATAAATGATCATTTTATGTTTTGTTTACTGTATTAACTCTAGATAAAAAACAAACAAAAAGGTACGAAGACTTTATGAAGAAAAAAATAGAGATCCTGCAGTGAGTTACCTTCCTAATGATGTGCCTTCCTTTGAACTTTGACAGTGGCAGTATGAGTATAAGGAGCTGCCAAGATACTTTCTTTGAAGTGCTTTCCTGCCTTTGTAAAGGAGTTTCCTTCAAGGGGGTTTCTAGATATGGAAGAAAAAAAGAAATGGTAACAAAAATTCCATGACTGATAAATTTAGGGTATCGTTGGGACACAGCCTTATCCACATCTCTTCATCATTTGTAAAGGCTCTAAATTGACTGGCAGTGCTTCATGTTAAGGTGAAATCCCATTTTCAGATCTGGGAAAAAAGTAAGCCGTCACTACGTAGAAATATCTCAATATCTGCATGTTCATACAGTAATATTAAACAAGTACTAATATAGTAAGAGATTGTAACCAAAGTTCCCTCTCCCTTTATGCCCTTCTTGGCAGGAGGCCAGCATCCACACTTCTCCAACAGGCACAGAGGCCATGTATAGTGTGGGGAAAGATGCAAAGGAGGGTGAGGGAGCAAAAAAGGTAGAGGGAGCTTCGGGTACGGAGATCTACTATGATATTACAGTGGCTTAATTCCTATCATGAACCAGTGAGTGTGAACCAGCTCATGCAAAAGCAGGGATGTCTTACAAGTAACAGTAAGCATGGAATATGTATTTATAAATTGTTTAATTTAAAAAAAATCTATAAAAATATCTATACAATTCACAGATAAGCATATCATATTTGTTTACCAGTCGCCAGGCTATAAAATCTACTAAAAATATCTATACAATTTACAGATAAGCTGTCAGGGCCGCTGGCCCGTCGGCGCCTGGTGCGGCTGCCTCCCCGGGTTCCCGGCGCTTTTGCCCGGGTCCCGGTGAGGCAGTCTGCGCCGGCGTCTGGCAGTACCGTGCGGGCCAGGGCCTTACCTCGTGGTGCTCCGGGGTCCCGGGTGGCTCAGGTGCAGGCCCTGGTCCAGGTCCCCGCCGCAGCACTAGGCTTCAGGCCTTGCCTAGGCCTCTGACAGGGTGTGCACACGTGGTTGGGCTCCAACAAGATGGCGCCCGAGGTGTAGCACGCATTAATGACATCATGGGGTTCCCGATTGGACCAGAGGGAGATACAGGGTTTAAAAGGCCAGAATGCCATTACAGCCTCGCTCCAGTATTGAGATAGTTCTCCTTTCCCCTAGCTCTGAGCCTTGCAGTTTTCCTGTATTGAACCAACCTTATGACCACAAATCTTGGTTTACAGCCTGAACCCTTCTTGCTCAGTGCCTTACTACGACGTCCCTTGAGTTGTCCACCATTATCTGAGGGGAATACCTGACATAAGCATATCATATTTGTTTACCAGTCTCCAGTCTATAAAATCTACTAAAATTATCTATAAATTTCACTGACAAGTATATATTTTATGTTTACTAATTGTATCATAAAAAAAAAATACCTATAAAAATCACTAAACAGTCACAGGTCAGCATATAATTTGTGGGCCACATTACATTCTCCACGCTAAAACGGGGGCACTAGGGAGAAAAAACTGCGCCCGCAGTCTTCTCCCTACCGCCCCCGTTTTAGCGTGGAATACAATGCAGGCGCTTAAAAAGCTGCCTGCATTGTTACCGCGCGCTACACCCCTGGATGCTCGCGGCAGCGCTGAGCTCTGCCGCGAGCATCCACTCGATGGAGTCCATAGGATTCCATTGAGCCAGACGCCAACGGTCACATGACCTGCCGGATCTCGCCTCGCGAGATCCGGCCGGTCGGCGTAGTGATACACAGGGGGAGACTGAGGAACTTTTTACCCCAGTTTCTCCCTGCTCCCGCAAGAAGGAGGAGGCAGACGGAGCCGTGGTCCTCGCCACGGGACAGGAGGTGAGTATCTGATCACTTGTTTTTATTTTTTGGCTGGTGTTAACAGATTCTGCAGAAGCAGAATCCGTTAACACCAAGTCCTGGCTGTGGTTAACTTTCAGCTAACTTCGGCCGGACGTTAATCAGCTCTGGGACTTTGTAATTCTAATGCTGATTAACACTTTGCACTCCCCATGTTAAGTATAGGGAGCGCAAAGTACAGTAATCTCGCGCTGAAAAGCACAAGGTACCAAACGCTAACGGGTTACTTAACCTGTTAGCGTTTGGATTGTAATATGCGGTAGCCACCGCGGCTAACATTAATGCTCACGCAGGTGAGTGTTAACGTTAGCACCTAGATTGTAATGTGGCCCTATGTATGTTACACGCTTTAACCATAGCATTTACCAGAATACCTATAATATTCACAGTTAAGCATATAATTTATGTTGATTAATCGCTTTAAAAATAAAATTTACCAAAATATCTATAAAATTCAGTACGCTTATAATTTATGCTTTAACTATAGAATTTACTAAAATATCATTAGAATTCACAGGGAAGCTTATAATTTATATTTACTATCTGCTTTACTTATAAAGGCTACTAAAATTCACTAAAATATCTATGAAATTCACAGGAAAGCTTAGGTTTATGATTACTAAAGCATAGGAAGGGTTATTTTACAGTGAGAACAATAAAGCTGTGGAATTTTCTGCCTGTTGAGGTGGTTGGGTCAGAGTCTGTACAGACTTTTAAACGACTGGATGACTTCCTGCAAAAACAGAATATTAAGGGTTATAAGATTTAAATTGTGGGTAAAAGCTTCTTGATCCAAGGAGAAATCTGACGCCATATGCGGCCGAGAAGGAATTTTTTCCCAGTTTGTTGCATATTTTGGCAAGCGCTTCAGACTGTTTTTTTTTTTGCCATCTTTTGGATCAACAGCAGTAGGGGATGTGGTTTAGGCTGAACTTGATGGACACATGTATTTTTTTTCAGACTATGTAACTATTACCAATTGCTTTATTTATAAAATATACTAAAAATATGTATTATTCGGAGGTAAGCATGTAATCTATGTTCAGCAGTTGCTATATCTGTAAAACACATTCAAATCATAAATAAATATCACAGGTAAGCATATAAGGTTTGCTAATTGCTTTATCTATAAAAGCTACAAAAAAGGAACTATAAAAACTATAAAACACACTAGAAATCACTTGCAGGGAGTGCCCCTTTAATGCAATACCAAAGCATGAGTTTTAAAGCAGGATACTTATAATTGATGCAGATTTCCCCCCTTAAATTCATCAAACCAACAGCCTCTTGATTGAACAAACACTTTCATATTTGTAAAAAAAAAAAACAATTCCTCAATGCACTGTGATGTTAAATTACATTTCAGAGTAACTGATTTAGTCGAGTTTAAGATTTTGAGCCAGTGGTTTTCCCTGATTGCTTTTAAAGTGGGGAACCTTCGGTTTGGCACCAAGAGGAACATCTCTCTGAGGTCTAGTCTGGATGTAAACATAATTACCCTTTCTCCTGCTTAGCTGGAAACATTCAGAGACACCTCAGCCGGTTAAGTCCACCAATCAAAGAATTAAAATTAACAAAAATATATTCCCATTCCCCATGCAATTGGGCAGATTTTATTTTCATTCGTTTGAACATGTATAGTGCAGAATACTAGCTATTAATAATGACGGTAAAATGTAAATTTGACACATCCTGAAAACTAAAGGGGTTATTCAATGAGAGCCAAATTGGCTCCGAAATTGCACCGAACGGTGAATTTCCCCAAACGGTGTAATTTCGTGTCCATTCGCCTATTCAAAATGCTGTCAGTTTGCCAAATATTGAGGAATTGCCAGTGAAATACAATGATCTTCAGCGGCAGTGAAATTCCCCATAGAGAAGCAATGGTTATCTATTCACAGACACCGAACAGCAGAGAAACGTCAGTGAAATTACCATATTTTCGGTGGCTTCACTCGACAGGTTTAATCAGGTAATACACAAAACCAAGAGGGCTGCACTTATCTTGAACATGTATATTTTACAATGATGCTACTGGTACCTTTAAACACAACACACCAAATTCAGAGCACCAAACCCATACATACATCCGATATATTTAAAAACATATGTTTTAGTTACAAAATGTGATCATACAACGCACAGGTATGCCACAACAGCAATCCACCTCATTGGCCGCAGGTCCTGGTTGAGTGCAGTTTTTGTGTTATTGACGAGGTTGACCACCTCCATGGCTTTGCACCCCATCAATTGCCTATTGAAACCTTGAATTGCAGAGAGTCCCAGGAGGATGTACGCCCTCCAAATGGGTCAAACTCAAGCTCAGGGCACTGCACACTGAGGAAGGGGCTGTGACCCCGAAACATTTGTGTTTTCTCTGTGTTCCTCACTTAAATAAAATAAATACGGTGGCACTAGTGCACCTTTAGTAGCAGTGCTGGAAGTATCTATATCTCGTGTTTCTGGGTTACACTCATTAGCGCAGTCAACAGGTTGGCATAGACAGGATCTTCGTACGATGAGGTACATTGATGTTGTGGCAGACTTAGGTAACGTGTGGTCAGATTTTGCAACTAAACCTCCATCGTTTTTCCCCAAGTCAGGTGCTTTAAATCTTTTGATGTGTGTTCGGGTCTGGTATGTAGCTTTTAATTAAAGCGTACACATTTAGTTCAGGAGGGAGAAGTCGCAGGTTCTTTTAATAGGAATCAACTTGTTAAAGATAGGGAGTAATTAATAGATGCAAAGTAATAAGATGGTTTTATTATTGATTAAGGTAAAGTTCAAAAACCACTAGATGGTCTCTAAGGAATAACAAGGTAGTTTGTAAAGAATGTGAACCACTGATCCGTGTCACATATAGCTGCACCAAAACATCTCTCTTCTCGAATGGGTACTATGAAGTAGGAACTACATGGCTCAAGTGTTGCAGAAATATAAATTAAATGATATGTCTGAAGTCATTGCTCACACGTTGCACTAGTATTTGTGCACATTTACTGTAGAAACACGCAACTCGATCACCAATTTTAGAAGCAGCAAATCTCACCCGGTGATTCCATTACAAATCCAACTCAAACATTGTTTTGCTTTTGCTGGAGATTAGCGACTGTTATTCTGAAAAATAATCTTGCTGTAACATATCTTCAGTTTCCTCTCAGTCTGCCTTTCCTTAATCCACGTTACCTTAAGATAGTTTCAAGAAAAACACAATTATCTCAGACCTTGCAACGCGAGCCCTTAATAAAATGTAAATGTGCTGATACTCATCTTTCTAGGACAGACCTGGACTTAATAATATTATTACAGAAAACGAGAAGAAAAAATACAAAACAGTGCAGGACATGTGTAAGACATAACATTAATATTTCTCTTACACGAGCGGCACAAAGAGTTAAAAAAAATCATATTAAAAATACAAGCAGAATGTAGATTCAATTATCTAGCTCTAAAATATGCAGGACATATATTTGTATCGTCACATTTAATTAAGATAAAGAAGCATATGGCACCAGTTTCACTTATCACAGATAATGTGGCAGTCAAGAGAGGAAGCGTTGTTGAATCGATGCATTTAAATACCAAAGATCTTTTGCACTTTTTAAGTATTAAAAATATGCAAGCAATTAATAAATAAGGGCAGGGGCGGACTGACCCATCGGGCACTTGGGCGCTGCCCGAGGGCCCGCGGGTCAGTAAGGGCTCGGTTTTGTAAGGCAAGTTCCGACTACGGCGGCGTACTACCAAACCACCTCGTCGGCGGCGCTGCAGCATGCCTACCTGGGCCCCACGTTCAAAAACAGGAGTGCACGCTGCATTGATGCCGCCCCCTCAGGTGATGCGCGCGCACAATGGATTCTCCAACTCGCTGGGGGCACGAGTGGATTTTATTAACTCGTTAAAATTAATAGTTGAAAATTGTGCAAAGAAATAAATTCTTTAATGCAGCAATGTGCATGTGGGTTGTGCGTTGTATGGGAGGGGTTTATGCGTGTGGCCTACTGTTTAGGCGTGGCACAAGGGGCCCCACTAACTCCTATTGCCCGGGGGCCCCATTACTTGTCAGTCCGCCCCTGAATAAGGGTAAGTGGTTTAATCATTTATGGTTCTTAGAAGTACTTAAAACCAATGTTTCTACTCTGCCGAGACCAGAAAGAAGCTTGGTCGATCGTGTTTACTGCGGCTGAACATATCCCTTTATATCTCTCCCCATGTGTTTATGGGATATGTAGCTCAGCAAACAGCTATCATTCCATCCATCAGTACTAATGAATGCAACTGCTGCCAAAAGGTGGTAACGGCTTCAGCGTTACATAGGCCGAAAAAAATGCTGTGCGTCCATCGAGTTCAGCCATTGACACCACGCCTACTGTTTTTGATCCACTAGAAGGTAAAAAATCCAGGCTGAAGCGCTCGCCGTAATGCAACATACAGGGGAAAAAAAAAACCTTCTTGACCCCAGATTTCTCCTTGGATCAAGCAGCCATGATCACATATTAAATCTTATAACCCTTAATATTTTGTTTTGGCAGGAAGTCATCCAGTTGTTGTTTAAAGGTCTGTACAGACTCTGACCCAACCACCTCAACAGGCAGAGAATTCCACAGCTTTATTGTTCTCACTGTAAAATAACTCTTCCTATGCTTTAGGCTGAATTTTATTTTGTCCCGTATAAAGAATGAAAGCTGCAGTACAAACCAAGTTACACATCCTTGTAAAATGGGGTATCAGCAAATACCTGCATAAACAGTTTCATGTGATGTGCTCCATTATCGCAGTCAATGGATGACTCACAATAATTCACACACATCACACTTACACGGCTTGTGGAATCTTCATGACAAGTGTCATAGATAGGTAGTGGGGAGTGTTGTTAGTGAGAGCTCTGTAGGTTAGGGTGAGGGGTTTGAATTTAATTCTACAGTGGATGGGGAGCCAGTGAAGGGACACGCAGAGAGGAGCGGCAGAGACAGTGTGGTGGGTGAGGTGAATAAGCTTGGCAGAAGCATATGGACTGTAGGGGGGAGAGGCGGGAGAGAGGGAGGCCAGCTAGAAGCTTGTTACAGTAGTAAAGTCCGGAGATTATAAGGGCGTGGAGGAGTTGCTTGGTGGTGTTAGCAGTAAGAAATTATAGAATTTTGGAAATATTACATAACTGGTTGTTGCAGGAGAAAAAGAGAGACTGGATGAGGAGGGCAAAGTTAACTCTGAGACAGCGAACCTGGCTTGATGGGGAGATGGTGATGCCATTGACAGTGATAGAGAAGTCTGGAGGTGGGGAGGCATTAGAGGGAGGAATTAGTAGGAGCTCAGTATACGAAATGTTAATCATCTATAAAAATGGACTATACAATGGTGGGAAGACTAGTGTGTCCTTTCTATATAACATTGTTGGAAATATTTATGCTCTATGGCACCAGGGCCATCCTTAAAGAGGGGTGAGCAGGGTGCAGTCCCCGGGTCCCACACTGGGGTGAATAAATTCCCATGCTTGTGAGTAGCTTGCAAAATTGATTGATTTTTATTTCCCTAGTGGTTCTGCGACTTGTCGCCCCATGGGAGTGAAAGATACGTAAAGAGGCCACCATTGCCTCTCTGAGCACCAGCACGTCAGACATGGGGCTCTCTCTGAGGTCTTAGGGTGGCCCTGCACAGCATTCTTCGCTATGTAATGTAAAAGAAACATCTGAGAAGCCGAAGACATGTTTCATAATAAGCGGTTATACTGACAGATGTTCTATGTGATGGATAATCTGTAAAAATCTATATCACTGTGTTCAAAGTAACACTTACACAAACATATGATAATATAGCATAAATAATATATTGCAAACCACAACAATCCAGCTTAGTTTTATTTTAGAAAAAAAGTCTATTCCATGCTAGAAAAAATAATTTGGTCACAAAATGTGGCCACAGTTTATTACAGCATACTAGGATAACTAGTAAATCCCTCTATTTATGGTGTAACTTTAACCACTGTATGAAGACAAGACACTATCAGGGTTATTCAAAGAGAATCGAAAAGCCACCGCACGTTCTGTGACTTTTCGTTCTCTTCAATTTGGTTCGATTTGGCGATCCCATTTCGGCGACCCTGCGGTGTATTCAGCAAGCACCACAGGGCCGCCGAAATGCAGGGAAAGGTCGCCGCAAATCCGACAAACACTCACCGCAAAACGAGGGCGAACGCACACCGAAACCCGCAAAAACATCTGGATTAACCCGCTGAAAAATCCGAGCAGGAGCCGATCACACGCAGAGCAGCCGCCGGAAAAAGCCGACAAAGCAGAGGAATGCAGTGAATAAATTAGAAAAACAGTTTGCTTGAATGATTGAAAAGTGAAACGCTGTTTGCAAAGAAACTACTGAGCGAAAACGTCTGAAATTTACATATAATGCAATGAATGATAATAAAAAGGGCTGTTACAGAAAAAAGAAGTTAAGTTCCAAAAATGTTTTTTAAGAAAAATCGGATTTATTTTTAAAAGAAAAATTCCCGAAAAATGCTTAAAATATCCTAAAAAAATCTATAAATAAAGAGACTTTTTACTGCAGAATATTATAATGAACGGTTTATTAGATATTGAATTAAAACGGGAATATTTTTAACATTGAAGCCTGTGGGATTCTCCTGAATAAACCTGCCGAATGAAAACACCGAATGGCAGGGCATTTCGGAAACCTTTCACTGCTGGTTTGTGTTCTCTGAATAGACGAAGCATTGCTTCTCTATAGGGATTTCACTGCCCTCGAACAGGCATCGAACAGGCACCATATGTGCAGGCAATTCGCCAAGATTTAGCGAATTGCCTGCTCTCTGGATAGCCGAATTGGCCAAGAAAGGTAACCGAATGCTGATTTTCTTCGTTCGGTTCCCTTTCGGCAGCCATTCGGATCTCTTTGAATAGCCCTGTATGTTTATATTCTCGTTTTTTTGGCTGATCCATTGCTACAAATTTCATCAGGGTCCTTACAGGTAACCATATGCAGGTCACGTGACCAATTTATCCCCTGCATCACAATTACTGTATGTGACACAAGAATTAATGCTGCGTCTGTGCCCGTAAGGGGCTCAATTTAATTCTATTGCCCTGTTAAAAAAAAAAAAAAAGGAGATACATATGTATACAAATCATGCGGATGATATATCGTATTGGAGAGACTGACTGGCTGGTGAGTTGTCACTTGATTTACAAACAACATGGAATTTTAATATTCTATGTTTAATTTGTGAAAACCTAATCATTCCAATGGTGGAAAGTAGATCAGGTCTTTAAAAATCGCCGCTTAGACAGAATGACCTTATTTATTTCTGAAACCTCTGAGTCCGGCGATAGATCGTACTGCACAACCTGGTTGACTGGTGATCGGTCACATGTTCCTTCACCAAACATAAACGTAGTTGCCATATATACAAACTGGAGTAACTCATCCTGCTTCTAACTAATATGGAACCTCATTGGTGGAAAGACGATCACGTGACCGATGACCAGCGCGGAAATAGAACTATGTTAATTATTCATGAAATGTTTCCGCTTTTCGGTGGCCAATCAACTTAAATATTTGGACTACTATAAATATGGAACGGAGGTGGGCACACATTCACGCTCTGGACGAAGCCGTGACAATACGGCGAAACGCGCGTTAGCGTTTTTTTCTATTGGTGATGGCCAATTGTTGTTCTTAACAGATTGCACTTTCATTTCTTTTGGCGATATGTTTTGATTTGGTAATTTGGGTCTTGGCAGACTTAATTCAATTAATGAACATCTCTTATCCTAGGGATAGCACAGAAATTGATACAATTGAGCATTAGGGATATGTTATATTTTATTCCCAAAAATCTTCTCAGCGTTTTGTTGGCAAACCCCCGTTTTTGGTGGAGGTTGGTAATATATATGTTATCTCTTGACGGTTGGGCTTTTCAGACCCTCTGGCGGAGGAATTTCTGGCAATACTGCTAACCTGTCTCATAAATAATATCAACGGAGTGTATGCACAGCATTTTGGGGACAGCACAGTGACGTACAACAAGTGATTTATGTATAGTACCCACAGCACTAAAAGGGTAAAATCATCTGTTAGATTGTCCCATATGCTCATGGGGATTTACCCTGATGTTACGTATTCTCTTTAATGCCCTTCAGCCTGCTGAACAAATTTTGATGCAGTCCTGTGTAAATGAAGCAACCTCTATTATCCCAATATGATCAATATGTATAACAGTGACAATGTGTCAAGATGTGTATACTCTCTATTCCTTTGATTGAGAAACTTAAGTATCATGGAATTATAGTGTTTATGGCAGACTCTATCAATATGATAAAATTCAATGATGTGGCTGTTGAACATTTCTGAATGAAAAGTTTCTTTCCATAACACTTTTGAACGACTGACGATCCATTTGAAATTTTTTTTTCCCCAACTTATTATAGGAAATATATTTCCACAGTATAAATGCCATTAATTGTATTTCAAATGAATCTGTAGATACCCTTGACACTGAGTATAACAAATTCTCACTGCTATGGGATAATACTTATTTAGGAGGTATTGACCACCGGGATCTGTGCAAATTGTGGCTTATCTGCTGTTGAGCAATTAAACCTGCGGATTTATTGTAATCAATGAGATTCGAATGAACAGAGTATTTAACCCCTATGAGCTATTCCAATTGCTTATTATCATCCAGTTGAAAGGGTCATTACTAATTGACTAAATTAGTTACCTATGGTCATCCATATATTCAACTACCTGCTATCTATTTATTTTTAGGATCAATGTATTGAGGGATAAACAAGCATATTGCTATCCCAGGACATGTAAGATCATTAGATTAGTCTGCCATTAGGACTCTATTGGAATTATTCAAAACAATTGTGAACCACTCAATTTAATATATTCTAAGTTTTATAAATAAATGTTTAATAAAGTTTACTATTGATGTGTATTATGTACAGACATTATTTTTGTATTCTTTACTATACCAGCACAAGTGGCATCAGTATATGAGCCAACGGGCATAATGGAAATAGCCACCACTCCACTTCTTCTCTTCTTTTTTTAAAAAATATTTTTTTAAATATCAGCTGATTCAGTAGAAAAAATTCTTGTTATTCCCAAGGATTGCATAAAGTTGTAAAAAAAAAAAAAACATAAAACACTACCTCCTTCCTAGGTTTAATTGCTTCGGTTGTGACCAGGTGCACTTTTGTTGTGATATTGCATCAGGGAATGGATTTTGGGTTGTTCTCACAGCTCATTGTGATGGCTCAACCCTTGATGGGATACCGCAGCTTGAACTCTCCCCGATCCAGCATCGGCACCGCCATGTTTCGCCCTCCATCGATGGAGCTGAGGGCCTTCGCGCAGGGAAGTACAGTTGGCCGCATGCATTGCCGTAGCTGTGTCCAACAGTCAATGGTGCAAGATAGCTCTCTGCTCAGGGCTGTGACCCGCCTGTGGACAACCAAAACATTGTTTTTCAATTATATGTGTTGACAAAAAAATATTGACACATATGAAGGGTTTGATTCCCTGTCAAATGAGCCCAATATATGTTGGGTATGACAGTGTCACTTCAACTATTCAATCCAGGTTAGAACAATATTGTTTTTTCTTTTTAAAGTGTTGGTAGTAAAAAAGGGTTAAGGATGAGGTTTTTCTTTCTTTTTAACGACCACAGCTAATCTAGCGTGACTGATGATGGCATAAATGTCACAAACGCACTAGCAATCAACAAACCAAAACCATTTTTATTGCAAAATTGTGTTTGTATTTGGTGAAGGACTGTGAGCTAATTGGGGGATTTGTCTGTTTTAAAACATTGTTTGTGCAATGGCAGTGACAAGTCATGAAGATGAAAGTGGACTCTGGGGGGTTAGGAGGCAAGCTCCATTGTCTAGGCTTACTCAAGTCCAGCAGCTGCATGTTCTCTCTGTCCCAATCTTCGCTCTCAGCCTGGACATGAATCCTCCAGGATTTGACAACAGGACCATTTGCTGCTGATTGACAAATGAACTGGTATCTGAAAGATTTAAGTACGTTCATGATGATTAGTGTTGGATTAAAGGGCCCCAAGGAATAATAAAAAAAAAGAAGAACTCCTAGGACCGATTTAAAGAGCTCGCACCATCTCGTATTTCACATTTTATCTCTGACCGACCTGTATTTCTGGATATATAGGATTTTATCTAACCTTTTGGGAAAATGCTGACAGCTCGAGAATGTAATAAGACCATTATTTAGGGAAGATTTAGTTAAATGAGAAACACAAGGTTGGTCTTTTTTCTGTATTTTGCCAACTGTCCCGAAATTTCTCAGGAACATTCTGGATTTTTGAACTGCTAACCAGGAGATATTGTCCTAGATTAATGTCTGGGGCACCTCCACTCCGCAATAAAACTCACAGTAATGTGCGGTGTGTGTATAAGCATATCACAGAGCTCCACAGCAATAGAACTCACAGTAATGTGCAGTGTGTATAAGCATATCACAGAGCTCCACAGCAATAAAACTCACAGTAATGTGCAGTGTGTATAAGCATATCACAGAGATCCACAGCAATAAAACTCACAGTAATGTGCAGTGTGTATAAGCATATCACAGAGCTCCACAGCAATAAAACTCACAGTAATGTGCAGTGTGTATAAGAATATCACAGAGCTCCACAGCAATAAAACTCACAGTAATGTGTGGTATGCATGAGCATATCGGAGCTGCACAGCAATAAAACTCACAGAAATGTGCTGTGTGTTTGAGCGCATCACAGAGCTCCACAGCAATAAAACTCATAATAATGTGCTGTATCATAAAGCTCCATCGCCATCTCTCACCTCATAGTGTATACACAGGGTATTACCCAGCTCTTTCTTCTCTCATAGTCTATATACAGGGTGTCATCCAGCCTTCTCTCCCCTCATACTCTAGAATTGTCATGCCCCATGGCTGCCACCATTCTGAACCCCCCCCCCCCTTGGTACACTTCATGTTCTGCTCCTGCCCTGTAACCTGAATCCAGCAATCAGCACATCCAGCAATGTAACAGTTAAAGCACCACTACACACATGACTCACAGAATAAAGGGCTCTGCCCCACAATTAACAATACTGGTTCATTACAGCTCATGCTTCCAAAGAGACCACTACTGCTTTGTGTTGCTGCTCTAATACCTGTTCCTGATTCCCCATTTCTGGCTCCTGCAACCATATCCACCATTCCCAACATCCTTCTGCAATCAACCTGGTTAGTCGCCATCTCCATCCACCCTCCTCTACCCATATCCACCTCTTTACCTCTGCAGATCACTGCACGCTGGGCCTATATTCCCCTCACCCCAGGTGCCACCCTGGTACCATCCCCACAACCCTGACCATAATACAGGGTGTCACCCAGCCCTCTCACCCCTCATACTCTATAATACAGGGTGTCACCCAGCCCTCTCTCCCCTCATACTCTATATACAGGGTGTCACCCAGCACTCTCACCCCTCATACTCTATATACAGGGTGTCACCCAGCCCTCTCCCCCCTCATACTCTATAATACAGGGTGTCATCCAGCCCTCTCTCCCCTCATACTCTATAATACAGGGTGTCACCCAGCCCTCTCCCCCCTCATACTCTATAATACAGGGTGTCACCCAGCCCTCTCTCCCCTCATACTCTATAATACAGGGTGTCACCCAGCCCTCTCCCCCCTCATACTCTATAATACAGGGTGTCACCCAGCCCTCTCCCCCCTCATACTCTATAATACAGGGTGTCACCCAGCCCTCTCTCCCCTCATACTCTATATACAGGGTGTCACCCAGCCCTCTCTCCCCTCATACTCTATAATACAGGGTGTCACCCAGCCCTCTCCCCCCTCATACTCTATAATACAGGGTGTCACCCAGCCCTCTCTCCCCTCATACTCTATATACAGGGTGTCACCCAGCCCTCTCCCCCCTCATACTCTATAATACAGGGTGTCACCCAGCCCTCTCTCCCCTCATACTCTATATACAGGGTGTCACCCAGCCCTCTCTCCCCTCATACTCTATAATACAGGGTGTCACCCAGCCCTCTCCCCCCTCATACTCTATAATACAGGTGTCACCCAGCCCTCTCCCCCTCATACTCTATAATACAGGGTGTCACCCAGCCCTCTCCCCCTCATACCTAGACCTCATCAACTCTATAATACAGGGTGTCACCCAGCCCTCTCTCCCCTCATACTCTATAATACAGGGTGTCACCCAGCCCTCTCTCCCCTCATACTCTATATACAGGGTGTCACCCAGCCCTCTCTCCCCTCATACTCTATAATACAGGGTGTCACCCAGCCCTCTCTCCCCTCATACTCTATAATACAGGGTGTCACCCAGCCCTCTCTCCCCTCATACTCTATATACAGGGTGTCACCCAGCCCTCACAGTGTATATACAAGGTTTCACCTGACCCAGCCCTCTCTCCCCTCACAGCGTATACAGTGTGTTGTTAGGTAGGAGGATGTCCTCTGTCACTGTGCAGTCTGTGTGTGAGGTAACTGCTGGCAGCATTGTGTCGAGTGAGGAGCTGCCATCACTGCAGCCCTGCTGAATGGCGGGAAAAAGCACTCCAGTGAGTCAGGAGCTCACACTCCTCACACAGAAACACATAGCGACATTAATGAGGAAAGCTGCTCACTGTGAGGTAATTCACTGCAGGGAGTGAAATGTTTCATGGGCTAAACTACCAATGCCAAAATATTGCAAAGAATAAAAAAAAAAAACCCTGTATAACTTCTTAATGTATTTTTATCAACACATTGATGCAGCATACTGAATGGGGTATAGATCACCTTCTGTAGGACTTATTGTGAGTTAATATCTTACTATATACGGTGAAATGTACAATGATGGACGGTTAGTCCACATTTTGAGGACACAAACGGTGTCTCATGATGAAAAGAAGTCACATTTTGAGGTGACTTGTTCAGAGTAAATAATAGGTTTTATAAGGTAAATTATGGTGTAATATAATTTTGCTGTTCATTTCTGTTCTGAGGTAAATTGCTGCATGGCATAAATTGCTTTATGCAAATCATATATAATCCAGGTTATCCATTTTCACAGGATGCAAATCATTCCTTAATTTCTTTAGAAATCACCTCACATCTTGAGGTAACTCATTGCATGGGCGCAAACTTTGCGTGCTATATGGAGTACAGATCACTCTAAAAGGTTTGAAAGTGGCTTATGTATACCGTTGTACGTTTGTAAAACATTTCCATAATTCAAACATATCATGAGGTAACCAGTGTCCGCCATTACAGAGCACATCTGAGGTAAAGTGCACGCATTTCACAGCGAAGCCTCTCCTGCCGCTCTTTAGACTTGGCGGCGTTTTCCAGAGTTGCAAAAATGTCGAGTTTCGCCGATGTCTGAAACATCGTCAAACACTGGTGGTCCCTGAATGACCCCCTAAGTGTATATTATGTGGTTCATCTATTTCATGAAGCAGCACACTCCATTTCTGGGGAAATTTACTGAAAAAAAAATAGGAAAGAAAAAAAAATCTCTGCTATAACAAGTAACTAATTGAATGAAGCAACTATATAGTTGGGTAACATCCTTTTATGGTGGCAAAATACTTCATAATCCAAATTACTGAGGTAAATTACTCTGTGGGTGAGATAATAGACCAGTAATTGATGCCCATCCTGTGGTAACTAGTGCTCTTCAATATAGAAGCATAAACCACCTCCAAGGGTACATTACTGTAGGAGATTTAGCTAATTGTGGGGTAACCAGCTCCATCTCTGGGGTATATCACTTAAAGCAAGTGCAGTTCCAAAACATTTGGAGGACCATCTCCCATGATGCTCAGCCACTCATCCGGTTAGCTTAGACTCATGGGAGATGTAGTTCCAAAACATCTGAAGCGCCAAGGTTGCTGACCCGGCTTTAAAGGTTATACAGGTAATTAATTCACATACTGAGTTAATGAACATGCTTTCATATGGTTCAAATCTACCAGAAAAATATATGTATATAATGCTGCATGGAGCCTCTTACCATACTAGTCATGTAGATGTTTGTTTTAGGATTAAGGCACCACCTGGTACTGTGCAAAGTAAATTTATTTAGGAGGTAACCAGCTCACCCCATATTACTGTATAGGGTAGATGGCAAACAATTAAGCTAAAAATCTATAACAGGTAGGGTTGTCAGCTTGGCCTTGTTTTTCATGGACACATAACATCTGGTTTCTGTTTGGCAGCACAGGAAAAGGGACTCCCCAGCAGTGCACATGATTCATATGCACAAGAAAGGAACCAAATTGCCTTATCAAGAAGGAGGAATCTCAAAAAGTATTGCTTTAAATATTGAATCCGATTCCTTCCTGAGCGTTTGAATTCTACTTGCTCTCTACTGCAGGGGTACAGGTCTCAAGAGACGCTCATCATGTAGAAGTGATAGGCGTCCTGCAAAAAAAATGGCTGACATGACGGGCCTGTATACGGCTACACTGTACTTTACGTCACTATCCTACTTCCCAGAGAAATTTACAGTGCATGTGTCATGGCCAACATAAGTAATTCCCTATCAAATGAACCCAACTTAACGTATATATGTGCTAGTATTTTTCACCAACACAGTAAATAGGGATTTGCTCAATAATATTCTATTGATGTTTTGCTGTCACTCACTTCCACCAGAGCAAGTGACAGCAGTGACCAGAAGAGTCGTCCGGTGGGACAAACCTCTGTTCGTTCCAGGCAGTCGACTGAGTGAGGAGTCAAGAGGTCGATATCATCATAAAAGACCAGTCACGCAATGCTGCGAGAGGTCCTCTTTCAGCAAAGCCTGTAAAGTGGGGAAGATGGCAGCACCTGGCGCAAGAACTGGGTAAGAGACATACCATAAAGGGATGAGACATTGCATTAATTTTTATGAACAGTTCAATATCCTCTCCTGATCGGAGATCGCAGTGGAAGTGTACCTGGTCAGTACATGTTCACTTTAACGGACATGGTAAATAAGTTCCTGTATTATTATGATCACAGGTTCATCGATTGCATAAGGAAGACTAATTCATGGGCAATACTTGGCAGTTGGTAATTATCCTGTAGTTCCTGTATTTGATGCATGTCACGCATTAACCTGAATAACTTTTATTTATTATCAGGTGAGACCCCAGGAACTTGATGGCCTACAGACCATGCAGCGCACGCACAATACACTGGGCACCTTACTGAAGAACGCCCTCTGAATTTAGGATCCAGAGCAATCTAGCAGGTAAGATCCAGTGAAGCTCATATGGTTATTGCAGAATGATATTCCATGTAATAGAATGTAGAAACTTAGCTATGAGGAAAGTGTCAAAATGCGACATCAGTGGAATCATCAATTCCCCCACTGCTGTATGAGTCATGGGTGTATTTTGAAGGATATTTTGTGGATCTGTTTTGTGTAAAAAGGGAACTATGTTTATCGTATCATCTTACCTATGTATAGACCAGGTATCTAAAACTCAGTTTCAGATGCTCTGTTCATAATTACTGCAAATTGAATTTTTACATTGTAAAAGTGTGTGGAGACACCGAACATATGGCATGCCTCTCAGGACCACCGTATTGTGTGCCCTGAGAAAGCAGAAATTAATCAAAATTACATTTCTCTCTCAGGTTAAAGTCTTCCTGTCCCCTTTAAGAACTGGCCAAATAAACCTCATGTCTTAACATACTGTGGGGTCTTCACACTATGGTTTTGGTCTGCTTTGGTGGTCTTATCTCTTGCACTGATCTTCAACTTCAGCCCTGTCTTTGCACCATGATGGATACCATGAGCATGTTCACAAGGCAGCCCCTTAAAAGATGCCACAGATTGCTGATTTCAGAGTCGTGTGACCTCGCCAGTGGTCTCTGCTTAGTTCACCATTGCAGGACCTTTAAACACACAACCATGCTTATCACATGCATCACTCTCGCCCAGTTATTTCCATCATGATCACTCATCAGATCTCTCCCACTGACAGTAATAACAAACTAATGTTATTGCTAGATATTCAACGAGAGCTTGAAAATGCAACATAATTGATTATAATTGTACCCTACACCTCTTCGACAAGGCAGCTAGACCACAAACAGGCACAAAACGATTTATTTATCGAGACGTATTTTATGTTGCAGATGAAAGGATACGGCCTTTCCAGATCAAAGTGGGAGAAAACAATTTGACTTTATTATATTTCTATTAAAATTTCTAATGAGGTCCAATTATTAAAAAGAATATAAAAGTCCAGCAAACATTAGAACCTTCTGCATGACTGTTTATTGAGCGACACAGCTTTTTATGGCATTACATAGACTCCGTTATTTAAAGTCTCTAAACAATTATAATCATTTATAAAGTTTCAACATTTTCCTCAGCGCTGTACAATTGGTAGGACAAAACACATAAAATTGACAAGTCTGACACGCTGAGAGCAAAAGTAAAAGAGGACCTGCCTCAAGAGCTTCCAGTCTAAGGAGAGGGGTGACACAGAGGTGAGGGTAAATTGCAGACTATGATAAATAATTAGATGCATGGGGGCTGTCTGGGGGATAGATCAAGAAAGCTGCAATGGGGGGGGGATTATAGAGTGAGCTGATGGGCAGAGATGAATGTTGCAAGGGATGGAGTTACATAAATATGGATCAGAAAAGTTCTGGAGGCGAGAGTTGGTGGATACAAGCAGAAATCAAATTTTTCACTCATTAATGTAGTTGAAAGAATATCCGAGGTAGTATGTAAATATAAAAAGAAAGCATAATAAATGGCCATGGAATATATCAGTAGAAATTATTACCAGCAGATTAAAGGAAGCAATGATAGTTTAATAGTTTGTTATGACCATGATTATTTTGACAAATTGTTTCATTAAACCAAAATATTTCATGAATGTTACGTCGAGATGAGAAAAAAATTAATCAATGTAACATTATTACACAACAGTACTGGTGGCAGTGCTTTGTTTCTTTTTTTGTTTGCTATATAGTTGAGCATATAGAGGGATATTTCTCAGAAACTGTAAATTACGTATCATCCGGGCACTTTGGACTCATTTAATGGTGCATACATGCAAGCAGAAATTCAGCCAGTATGGTCAGTTTGTTAAAATGAATGTTTTTTATTTTATATCACAAATACTTTTTGTGACCTAGAAAAGTAGTAACTGCACACAGACTTTAAAAATGCTTACGTAGACATACACTGAGAGACATAAACAGTCACACGCCGTAATGGAGACACAGACAGAGGCAGAAAAATCTACACAGGTGTTTATAAACCAGCTTTCACAATGAGCAGCCATAGAAAAAAAAAATATTCTCTATGTAAAATAGAGGTATGCATGACTGTTGGGGATGTATATGCGCAACCGTGATCAATGGTGTCTGTGAGTAAATGTTAAATATAGCGCTGCAATGAAAGTGACTCAAACCCAATGCCAGAATTAAGGTAAGACAGTGATAGAATCCTGAGCTTCTTGTGCTATACAGAATGTTTTAGAGGGCTTATTGTTATGTTAGCCATTAGAAAATATAATATACCAGAGACAATTAACAGGGATTCTCAAGCACTTATGATCAGTAGTTTGTCTTTGAGATTCAAGTTGAGTATGTCTGGAAGCAGAAGGGTTTCAGATGTCAGATTCTTTCAGATTTTGGAAGATTTGCATTTAATAATGAGATATCTTGGGGACAGGACACAAGTCTAAATAAGATATTCATTTAAATTATATACACCTTATAAAATGACCTTCAGGCTGTGTGGATTTAGGTGGGGGTGTATTCTAGTTAATCATTTTGGCCTTTGTCACACTGTAACGTTGTGTTCATGCCAAAAAAAAAAGCGTTTGGATTTTGGAGTTTTTTGGGAGAAGGGATTCTTTTTTTTTTTTTATATATTGTGCTTTATTGAGAAAATGAAAAAGTTATACAGAAGCAATATCATCAGAACATAATAGATCAATAAAGAAGGCAGAAAGCATAAAAGATAGCATAAAAGGGAGAATGGATTCTAAACCTATATTGTGGTTTTTGTTTTCTTCATCAACTGACTCAAAATATACACAGGAACACAGGTCACTGAATTTATATTATGCTGTCTATTTGATTTGTAATTAATAAAGCAGTGTTTCCCAACCCTGTCCTCCGGGACCACTAACAGGCCAGAAAAATGTATCATAATAGAAGACCTCCCTGGCTAGGGCAAGAAGATAACAAGAAACAAAAAAGGTGAACCAAAGAAGACAAGGAACAAGTAAAGAAAAAAAACACACATAACATAACTGTGTGAATAAAGGTCTTGTCTGTGCCTCTCCTATAAAAGGCACCCAATAAGCTATCAAGCTCTGTCCTACTGCTTTTATTTTATGCCCATTTAGTTTATTTGTCCATCCAATTATTTTTAGTGTTTTCTTATTATTATTTGCTCCTTGTCTTTTGGTTCAACTTCTTGTTACTTGTTGAAAATTTCATGATCTCCTTGCCCCATCCAGGGAGGTCTTCTATTATGATCACTTTTATTTGCACAGGTAAAAAAATAAATATATATATATTTTTACCATTTCTCATTACTGCCCACCTAAAGAAAAATAAGCTTTTCTGTCCTATACAACCTATACTGTGCATGGAACATGCCATTCTCATGTGTATGTGTTGCTGTCACTAGAAATAACAAAATCTGCTGCTTAGGTTTTTGCATTACAGAAAATGAAAAAATTATTGAAATAAAAATAAAGAAATAATATATATTATCTTAGACTTGTGATACCATTAGCTCATACTCATTTAGGTCCTATAGTTGAAAACCAGAATATCAGTGATCTTATCAGTAATGTTAGTAGTGCCAGACTCTGGGCTAGTTTCCAAGCCTGGGGTAAACATAACCATTGCTTTGGCAAATTCACAACACCCTTGACTTTTAAAGGCTCTGGTAGATTTACCAGATCACTGGTTAGGTTTACACTAGGCTTTCAATCTAGCCCTCGATCTTGCAGTTAACCCACCAGTGGTAATAACGCACGCACCAATATTGGTTTCTCTCCAATTATGCACTGAATGTTCCTTTTTTCAAATAGAGTAGCGTATTCGGCTAGGTTTATTGGTTATTTATGTGACTGAGTGGCTAGCATGTACAAACATTGTTCAATTCAGAAACTGTTTAAAAAATAAACCCCTGTAATGCCAATTTGGCACATATACCATTTGTAATACTAACACCCCCCCCCCCCAGAGAGATTTATACCTGGGTGACCATGCCAGCTCATAACGCTAACACCCAACAGTTACAAGGAATCCTGCAGTGTTTATACTCAAAGTTTAAAAAATGAAGTAGACCTTGGAGGAACTACTAATCCTTGGCATTAGTTCTAATACCTTAAAAAGGCTGAATCTGATAATGTCAAGATGTAAACCAGTCGCTGATTTGTGATGTTGCTGCCATTGTTTGCTTAGAAACAAGATCAGGCAAACTGGTTTATCACTCATGACAAGCTTAGTCTGCCTTGAAAAATATTTTGGGTTATTTCACACTATTCATTTTCTTTATCTACGATCAATCTCATATTACGAATCATCATGTCTAATGTTATATCTTGTATTCAACACATTTACAGGAATATTCTTGGTGTTTCTTTTTTAGCTATACAAATATCAAATCAGCGTGTTTAGAGCAAAATTTTTCTCGTTTACATCCTTTGGGTGTTTTTTCTTCCTTTAGAGAGGTATTCATGTTTAAATTGCACTTGTCATGCACAGCTTGAGTTGGGCTCATTTGGTAGGAAATCAATCCCTATACATATTGGGGAAATTTTGAGTAATTCCCTAACTGTCCCTTACTTCCAGTGGCATGCTGCCAGGATTAATGCCAGTTTTGAGCCATCCAGGTGACAACCCTCCACTCACTCCATGTACCTGATTGTATGCCAACACGTGGTAAATCAACGCACCAATGTCACTGTTGAGGGCTGCATGATGGCCCTCTTACAGCTCCACCTAAAGAGCAAAAGTAAGGCGATGCTTAGCACTATAGCAGCTCAAGTGCGCCACAAGCAGCTCCCTATTGCAAGTGAACGACTGATAGCTGCAAACCACCGCAGAAGTTGATAAGACTCCATGGAGGCGTCTGCTTGCCTTGCACAAGCTAACATAGCTGGATCACACAGGATTAGTGGAAGGACACTGAGAACTATGTGTCCTTCTGCTGGCAGTGTGAGGAAGCAGAAAATGCATTTGCATGGAAAAAATATCTTCCAATTATATAATGACATGAATCAAATGATCCAGAAGTTTGAAATCATTACATTGCTACTTAGAAAAATCTGCAAAACTGACGTCATTTTCCAAGCACGTAAAACAATTCATTTTGCTAATCCGATATGAACAGCTGAAAACCTATGCTCTCACTATAAATGTGATATAGATTAACTAAGCCTTGCTTCCATTGTGCTGCACGAGTAGGCCATTTCTTAATATACAGTATATTAATTTAACCTTTTGAAAAATAAGGCCCCTATCAAACTCTCTACAATTGCAAAAATAAACTAGATGCCTGGAGAAAAATAAATAATTATCCATTCGAGCCCCTAAAATAGGATTTACAGAGTTCCTCCATGTGGCTAAAACACAGTATAAGTGGCTAAGAGTTGGAAACTTCCAAAAATATACTATATTGTGTGATGGAAAAAAGCAATCTACATTTGGTTAAACAGTTTAACCCTTTCACTGCTGTGGACATGTGGGGAACGTCCTGATGGACTCCCAAGGAAAGATGGGGTGGAGATAGGGGGTTCATTTGAACCCCGATATCCCCCGACTGTTGACAGCTAGCAGGGTCATGTTTGGTATCATTAGAAAGGCCAGAGCATGGCCTTTGAAATGATATCAAACATGACCATGTTTATAGTAAATAAAAAAAAAATAATAATAATAAAAAAAAAGAAAATGTGTTTTTTTAAGACGTGAAATGGCTCAGCAGTGAAGGGGTTAAGGGAGCATTGTGTAGTTTGCTTGCTTATCTTTATCCCAATCAGACCAACATGGATTATCAAATCCCTACAGCAATCATGATTTGGGCATTGAAGTGTGTCCCAGTGAGAAAATCAGCCTGGAATTTGCATTCCCTGATACAGTGAATGCCACTGTAACGTCTGGAGTTTGGTCTAGATTATAACAACCTTACAAAGAATCAGAATTCGCAAGCTAATTAGCTTCATCAGGATGCGGTTACCTGGGTGAGTGCTTTGGTTTTATTGCTTGTTTGTAAAGCGGCGCTGCGCCTTTAAATTCAGCATACAAAGAGTCTAACACAATCCAGGATTTTCCATGATGACTGAAATATCACATTGTAATTTTATCTGTTCCATCTAATTCCTTTTGCAAACAACAGAACTCATTTCCACCAAATAAATGTAAGATTTCAGTCTTTGAGAGGAGCCAGCCAATAAAAAAATGAAAATACAAAACAAATGTGCCCTGATGTTTTTGGCTGCTAGGTGGGGGTTATCTGATTCTAGGCATTGATGTCTACGAACCTCTAGTAATTCTACAGAATAACTAAAATAAAAATAAAATATTCTGACTTCTCATTAATCTAATCATATCACGTATGCTTGTCTTGGAAGATGTAGGAATGGATTCAAGTTTTATAAACTCCAGCAAGAATGAACATAAAACCCAGCGTAATGAACCACAAACATCATACATTCACTATTTTAGAAGTAGTTAAACATAGGGTTTACCTACATCTCTCATGTTAGTCTTATAGCCCTACAAATTAAAAAAAGATGGGACTGTTAAAATCAAGGCAATGCAGATTATTTCATAACGTACACAATGCATATAAATATATATATATATACAGTTGCAAGAAAAAGTATGTGAACCCTTTGGGATTACGTGGAGTTTTGCATGAATTGGTCATAAAATGTGCTCTGATCTTCATCTAAGTCACAACAATTTGAAAAACACAGTCTGCTTAAAATAATACAACACAAACATTAGTTTTCATGTGTTTATTGAACATAACGTAAACATTCACAGTGCAGGGTGGAAAAAGTATGTGAACCCCTAGCCTAATGACTTTTCCAAGAGCTAATTGGAGCCAGGAGTGAGCCAACCTTGAGTCTAATCAGTGTGATATTATTGGATGTGTTGCTGAAAGCTGTCCTGCCCTTTAAAAACACACACCAGTTTTGGGTTTACTGGTCTCAAGAAGCACTGCCTGATGTGAACCATGCCTCGCAGAAAAGAGCTCTCAGAAGACCTACGATCAAGAATTGTTGACTTGCATGAAGCTGGAAAGGGTTACAAAAGTATCTCCAAAAGCCTTGATGTTCATGTGTCCACGGTAAGACAGACTGTCTACAAATGGAGAAAGTTCAGCACTGTTGCTACTCTCCCTAGGCATGATCGTCCTGTAAAGATGACTGCAAGAGCACAGCGCAGAATGCTTAATGAGGTAAAGAAGAATCCTAGAGTGTCAGCTAAAGACTTACAGAAATCCCTGGCACATGCTAACATTTTTGTTGACACATCTACAATAAGGAAAACATTAAACAAGAATGGAGTACATGGGAGGACACCACGGAGGAAGCCATTGCTGTACAAAAAGAATATTGCAGCACGTTTGAAGTTTGCAAAAGAGCACCTGGATGTTCCACAGCACTACTGGCAAAATATTCTGTGGACTGATGAAACCAAAATTGAGTTGTTTGGAAAAAACACATAACACTATGCGTGAAGAAAAAAAGGCACAGCACACCAACATCAAAACCTCATCCCCATTGTAAAACATGGCGGAGGGAGCATCATGGTTTGGGGCTGCTTTACTGCCTCAGGGCCTGGACGGATTGTTGTCATTGATGGAAAAATTAATTCCAGAGTTTATCAAGACATTTTGCATGAAAACGTAAGACCATCTGTCCGCCAACTGAAGCTCCGCAGAGGATGGGTGATGCAACAGGACAATGACCCAAAGTATACAAGTAATTGAACAAAAGCATGGCTTCAACAAAACAAAATACGCCTTCTGGAGTGGCCCAGTCAGAGTCCTGACCTCAACCCGATTGAAATGCTGTGGCATAACCTTAAGAGAGCGATTCACACCAGACATCCCAAGAATATTGCTACACTGAAACCGTTTTGTGAAGAGGAGTGGTCCAAAATTACTCCAGATCGTTGTGCAGGTCTGTTCTGCAACTACAGGAAACGTTTGGTTTGAGGTTTGAGGTTATTGCTGCCAAAGGAGGGTCAACCAGTTATTAAGTCCAAAAGTTCACATACTTTTTCCACCATGCACTGTGAATGTTTACATGTTCTGTTCAATAAAAACATGAAAACATATAATGTTTGTGTTGTATTATTTTAAGAAGACTGTGCTTTTCACATTGTTGTGACTTAGATGAAGATCAGAGCACATTTTATGACCAATTCATGCAAAACTCCACGTAATCCCAAAGGGTTCACATACTTTTTCTTGCAACTGTACATATATATATATATATACACACACACATGTCATTAAAGTACATGTACATACACACAACTTAGGTTGTGCTCTCAAGTGTTTTGCTCACAAGTTAAGAAACACACACAGTTCATTATGGGCACTGTTACATTATGCCTGCTACTTTGTATTTCTGTAACGACTGTAAAAATTCTATGTTTATTGAACCCAGGACATACTTGAGAACAAGAAAAATCTCAATGTATTCTTGGCAAAATACTTTATGAATAAAACTGGGACGCTAAGGTGGATAATGTACGCCTGGAGGTTCCCCCTTAGGGTCCCCGTTTTAGCATCATATTACAGGGTAGGTGCTGATTCAGCAGCCTGCCCCGTAATGCAGTGCTAAGCTTGCGGAAGCAAGCGCAATCCCCCATTTTTATCACGTTAGCGTTAGGGATAGACCGATATCATTTTTTCAGGGCCGATACCGATAATCGGCAGCTTTTCTGGCCGATAGCCGATATTTTGGTGCCGATATTCTGTAAATTGTAAGTTGTGAAAAAACAGTACAAATCTGACATTATGCCATGAACTCAATGTGTTTAACATTTAAAAATTGCACCACGTCCCCTTCATTTATTCAATTTAATAAGAATTTTTTTTCATTTAAGCTTTTATTTTTACAAACAATAAGACCGTGTCTTTGGCTTTCTTAAAGACCCCTCATAGGACCCCGTATGTAAGAGGTGCAGCAACCTTGGCCCTCCAAGAGTTATATTACAAAGTTGGTGCTAACTTAACCAGAGCTGGTGTAAACTTAACCCCATAGACTATAATGGCTCTGGTAAGTTTACAACAGCTCGGTTTAAGTTAAGTTAGCACTGACTTTGTAAAATTGCCCACATGTTTTGGAATTACATCTCCCATGATGCTCAGCTTCTCATTAGGTTCTTTGAGCCTCATGGGAAATGCAGTTCCAAAACATCTGGAGGTCCCAGGTTGCTGACCCCTGCTGTAGGAAATAGACCCTGCATCTCCTGTATAGGGAATTCCCTGCCAGATGGGATGGAAGCCCCATTTATGTTGTCATCACCCTCATGCGCAATACGGTCAGTGATCAGGGGTCGTTCTACAGTGAGGGCTTACAGCCTGATGTGGGAGAAGCCCT
Source organism: Leptobrachium leishanense (assembly GCA_009667805.1). Classification (NCBI taxonomy): domain Eukaryota; kingdom Metazoa; phylum Chordata; class Amphibia; order Anura; family Megophryidae; genus Leptobrachium; species Leptobrachium leishanense. The sequence continues at coordinate 11,194,248 of CM019072.1, read as the reverse complement.
GGATTCGCACAGTACTGTGAGATCTTGCGTGTCGCAGCTGCAGTGAGCAAACCTTTCCAATTATCGGCAACTAAAATGCTGATACCGATATCAGTAATTTTCTGAATATCGGCAGCCGATAATCGGCAAAACCGATAGATCGTCTATCCCTAGTTAGCGTTTGGATTGTAATATGGGCGACTTCCGCTTGGGCCACTTAACCTAGCGTTAACGCTCACATAGCTGAGCGCCAACTTAGCGTTAAGATGTGTTTTTTCTTTTGTGATGGAAACCTATGAGAGCACAAGCCGGAGCTGAGCTAGGGCCAATCTGCAGATTACACTTATGATGTGCATATCTTTGCAAGTTTATACTGTCTGCACGCATGAGTGATTTTTGCTTACATTGTATCACTTCATTCATATTTAGGAAAAGGATTCCATTGATCCAAATCCCTGTGTTATGTTTATCAAAGAGTGAAAGGAAGTCTTAGTAGTAAACAGAACAATGAGCCCGTGTGATTTCAGTTTAAATAACTCGCTCCACGTTGTCTCTGACTGATAGCAATGCAATACTGTGGGGGACACCCAGGGAAACACACTGCCCTTGCATAAATTATTTTGCAAAGAGAACCGTTCTGCCTGAGCATTATTACTGCAGTAAAAACATCCTTACAGCTGGGTAAAATACATCCTATGTGGTATGACAAGGGTGAATTAATCCAAACCAGGACATACTTGAAAACGAGCGAAATCGGAATGTGTCCTTCCTGGTAAAGTACTTTATAAATAAATAAAATTAAAAATGGACGAGCGGCATAATGTTTATTGCCTGCACATGAAAATTACAGTAACACCTTGTATCTGTACAGGGATTTACAGTCGTAACCCCCTGAATCTTATCTCTGTACAGCAGTGAGCGGCCCCACAGCTCTCCTTGTATTCTGCCAAATCCCTGGCTGCTGGAATGCAGCATTACAGTTTGTTGCGCTTTTTGTTACAGTGAAGGTAGGGGCTGGTCCTTGTAGCTTCATTACAATAATGCAGAGTGATAGGTAAGAATACAAGTGTGCACCTGGAGAAATCATAGAACTAGCTGTCGTCCATAAAGAATAAAATAAAACCTGTGGGGTGGCTAAGATGAAAGGAAGTGAAAGCTGAATATATGTATTAAAGCTATAGTCATCTCAGTGAAGAGGCCATAGAAAAGCATTTAGATAACCTTGGGCTTACAGTATATATGGGCTAGGGATGTCCAACTGGTCCAGTGGTAACCTGCATAGCACGATTTTAGAGCAAAGAAATCTGGCATAACCATATGAATGGTTATTTTCTTCTAATAAAATTACTTTTTTCATATGTTGCCACATCTGTGTATTTGGACACAAACACACTATTGCACATTGTTCATGGTAGATGCTTTTCATGTCCCTTTAAGTGTTCAGCTTATGCCGATGGACTGAATCAAGGACGAGAAGAGTTAAAATGATATCATGAATGAAGCAAAATGTTCTGATAGGAAACGGCATACGGAAGAATTCGGTGTTCGCTGGGGAATGTTTGATGTCAAGGGATTAGGTTGTGCTCTGTGTGATTCGCTCTCCAAGTTGTAACAGTGGCACATGGGATAATGTGTTTCTGAGTTGACTTTGGCAGTGTTTTTTCAATGAGTAAACTCTTTCCGAAGACATTCCTTGTGCTTTTCCTAGTGTAATAATGCATCAAAAATAGAAAATTGCCTTATTTTAGCATCCTGATTTTCTCTAAGCCTTGATCAAAGCTTGGCTGATTTGGATAGCGATCAATACAAACAGAGCTGTGTCCAGATTTAGGATGACCATATTTCAGCTGCCTAGAAAATGTCCGGTTTGCTTAAAATTGTTTTGCAGACACGATTTATCTGTCAATGGACAAGATCGGACATCCAATCTTCCAGCATGTACTTGCAAATATCTGTAGCTCGTGTATGGTGTACTGGATTTTCGAGTAACTACACTAGGGCCATGTGGGTTAAGGTCCTGTCAAACCGGGCATTTAAATCCAGTGCTGAAAAGCAGGAAGATTACATTTTACATAACCTTATGGGTTAAGGAACTCTTCTTCCATCAACAATTTCCCAATCACCACACTCACTAGTCATGTTATTGAACCAATCAGATAATATATTGCATCACCTCTGTGACTATGAATCTGACATTATCATGTCTAGTAGTGACATTGGATAAACACCGGGGGAAAAAAAGTTACAGTTTGGCTGCAGTGCCTGGGAGACATGCTTTGCGCCAATTCATTTAAGTCCAACTCTGTTTTTATCTCCCTGTCTGCCCTATCCAGGTGTTACTCCTACAAAAACACAGCAATAATCATATTCGTTTAAATGTATTGTGGAAGGGAGGCTTGTACTCTGGTATACCTCCCAGTGTTGGGATGTATGAGATCAGGGCAGGGGTGGTGGGCCTAGATGGGCCATATCAGTGATGTCTCTCCTACTGTTTGGTGTGTGTAATGTGTATGTATATTTGTTATTCTGTCTCTCCCATTGTACAACGCTATGGAGCCTGTTGGTGTTTTATAAATGCTTGCTTGTAACTGATGTAAATTCCATACTGATTTTTATTTAAGCTTGAGTGTTAACCCCCCCTTATTTCCTATGGTGTCCCCTCCCGCTTTACAGTTTTCTGTTGTTTTGTACTGGGATACATTTTGGTGCCAACCCACTGACAATCAATGCAGATGATGTGAGACTAGGCCACATGCAGCCAATCCGGCGCCTCTTGGAGCAAAGGCATAGGCATCAGAGCCCTCCTTAAATTGTCATCTTGTAATTGTGCACTGATTTATTATTATTATTGTTTATTTTTTTCCACAAAGCTCGGAGGCAAATATTTGGTTTTCTTGCATTCCTCGCAGCAGCCACACTAACGTGTTTAAAAATAAATAGCTGTGAAAGCAACATACAGATCCTATCACACCGCTAATCAGAAACCAGAATATGAGCCTCCTCTTACCTTGCTGCTCTGCACTTCATTCAGCCAGGTGTCTCCTATTCCCATCTTTATCTGGTTTAATTGTTCATTCCTGCTTTTGTCTTTCACTGTTGTGTTTTATTCTTTATTAAAATTCTAACTTTCCTTCATTCACAAAGTGATTGTTATAATTTTTCCCCACCTATCCCAGGAAAGCTGTCCAGTGACTGCTGATTGACAGTATTCACTATAGAGGGGTGACCTGAACTTTGAAGGTATGTCACAGCATCCAGGGTCAGTCTAGATTGGGGTGGTACACTCATGACACCATGATGATCTAAAAAAACCAAAAATGGTTATGGAGGCTAAGGTGCCTCATTAAAACAGGGAACCTATCCGGCTTGAATGCCCCTTTGATGTTTGTCCTTCATTTACTTTGCGGTGGAACACAAACATTTATTTGACAAGCCAAAACGTTCTAAGAATTTTCTGAGCCTGTCACAAATTTCTGAGCACAATTAAACAAACTCACAACCGCTGAACGGGCTCCCTCTAGCTCTACAACATTCTGGCAGGAAACATTCATAGCTCAGGGAAGTGTCAACGACCCTTTAACGTCATCACAAACTTCTTTTTTTTCCTTCTTCCTTTTTTGGATTCCTCAACTAGCAGTAATGAGTAAATGGGAAGAAATGAACTTAGAATAGGATAATAATCTCCTGCAAGTCAAAAGTCTGCATCTTGATATCGTGTATATACAATTAAGGTACTATCACATAAAGCTCTTATTTTCCTACTGTGGTGTGATCCTTCAGAAATGCAAAGTATCCCACCGGGCTGAAATAGATTATGACAGCAGATAAGAAACAGTCTCATCTAAACTTTCCTATTATGAAATTTCAGAATGATTTTGCTTATTTGATGTTCAGAATGGCCTTTTGAACGCTCTAAGCGTCGAGGAATTCCTTCAATGCTTTAGCTTTTACTGCCTCTTTCGAAAAGCTATGTCAGGTATCTGGTACTTCTTTGCAGCTTTTTAAGTTTTTTTATTTATTTAATACACGCTAACCCTTAATTCTCTGCTTTGCAGCTAACGCTGTGCGTGTTTCCTTGATTTCTAATCTTTATTTTTAAATCAATAACCACTTGCTAATTACAAGCCTCCTACTACCAGAGCCTTGTCACTGTAATTTTAGGCAGAGCTACAAGCCAGCTGCAATGTATGGCTGTGAAAGTTGGACCATAAGAAAGGCTGAGCGCCAAAGAATTGAGTCCTTTGAACTATGGTGCTGGAGAAGACTCCTGCAAGACGATCATACCGGTCAGTCCTAGAGGAGATTAACCCTGACTGCTCTTTAGAAGACCAGATCCTGAAGATGAAACTCCTATATTTTGGTCACCTAATGAGAAGGAAGGACTCACTGGAAAAGAGCCTAATGCTGGGAAAGATTGAGCGCAAAAGAAGAAGGGGACGACAGAGAATGAGGCGGCTGGATGGAGTCAGTGAAGCAGTAGGCGTGAGTTTAAATGGATTCCTGATGATGGTAGAGGACAGGAAGGCCTGGAGGAACTTTGTCCATGGAGTCGCGATGGGTCAGACACAACGTCACAACTAACAACAAGCTGAAGGAGTACAATATGACTGTAATTGGTTATGGCTCTGGGTTTGCTGATTTGACCTTTCTATCTCCATATGTACAGCACGTTGGGGAACATAATTGGCCGGTCAAGAATTCCCTCTTGGCTATCAGTGCCCCTATTTTGGTGCTAACTTAACCACAGCAGTTGTAAACTTAAAACCTTCATAGGCGTCAGTTTAAATGGACTCCTGAATATGGTAGAGGACAGGAAGGCCTGGAGGAACGTTGTCCATGGGGTCGCGACGGGTTGGACACGACTTCGCAACTAACAACAACAACACAAGCCAGCTAATGAGGGCTTCCAAGTTGGTCAAAACCATTCACCAGCTTCTTTACTGTATGGGACCCTGTTACTTTCTACATCGGAAAAGGGGCCCGTTATATAGTTCACCAATTCCCTGTAGACAACGTAACCCTTGTGTTTACACAACTCTGTGGTACAGACGACTTGAGGGTCATATATTCACCATATCATTTCACATGTGTATCCTTTAATCACTGTGATTTCTGAACTGTTGGCATTATAGAAACATATGATAATAAGGTGAACAAATGGAAATAAAAATGGCGGTTTGTATGTTGCTTTATTGAACGATTCAAGACATTTTTAACTCTCTGAACTTAATTGGTTATTAGAAAGGCAGTCATAACTGCCCTGACAGGTTCCTGTAGTGTAGAATGTGTGTGATGTGATATCTTTGAGTTTGTGTTAGTTGTACGTATGTTGATCTGCACATTTGTCAATGCCAGGTTCAGAGGCAGCACATGATTAAGCAAAATAGGCGGTTGCCTAAGGTCTTCTATGATGGCGTGTCAGTGTGCACTTACATGCTACCATCTAGACAGACAGAGTGCTTGGGGAGCTTATCAAATGTATTAGGTCAATGTCTCAATTTGTTTTGCATATTAAGAGGGGCCTTACACTAGAGCCTCGACTAAGGCCTCACTAACTCTAGGGCCACGTCTGGACAGGTTGTATGTGTTTGCTGGGAGGCTGAATGGGTGTTTTGTTCCCATCACCCCCTAGCCAAGGGTAAAGCCATCAAGAAAAGGCACCACATGATAATCTATGCGGTCATGCAGTGAAGAACTTTAACGGCCAGCGACAACCTAGACCGTCATACATAGAAATCCTCATTCTGAGAGTCACAATTCCAGCCTGAGCCCTATGGGTGAACCGATTCGGGCCGGCTCTTACCCCTGTCTGGTCCATACTCATCTTCTGCTCCTGGATTTCCCTCTAACCTGCCAGGTCTCTGACCACCTGACACAGATAGCAATGACCATTTCCTTTATAAGCCAGTCTCTGCCATTCTGCTGTGCCTGTTATTTTTCCTTTCTGGTCTGTGCTAATAAGTCCTATCTGTCTGCTATTCAGCCAGCGGCACGTCTACCTTTTGGGCTACTAGCCCCGTATATGGGTCACACACCTCGGCTCACGCTGTGGGCCCCGGCATATTGAGCTGCCGAGTGCATGGACATCCCGCTTTACGCTGTTGCTGAGATGCAATACAATACAGCAATACCACAGTAAGATAGGTTTATTATCCGTCAAATAATCTTTTTTTATTGTCATTATCTCCATAGATAATATTCTGGTGTTGTATGGAATGGCCTGAAACATATTTATCATCTGACTGAGCGAATATCTTTTATGCAGAAATGAATCTTCAGCGCTTAGTGTAAATACGGAGCGTCTCCTCCAGATCAGTCATAAAACTTATATAGGGAGAGGAATTAAAACTGCAGAGTCAGCAGCACAAAACAGACATGGTACCAACAACATGGGTACATTTTCCAGGTGGTCTCTGTCAGGCAAAGTGATTTATGCAGAGTCTCTTCTCTTTTGGGTTGTGTCTATTTAGTTTGTGGGAGTTTGGCAGCTCAGAGGCCACAGGCGTTCCAGTCACTGGGGGTTTCTGCGCTGAAAAGTAGGAATGCCTTTATAAGGCTAAAACTGCAGCGAGAGATGCATTTGGACAATATTCTAAGGACACAGGGGCGAATGGACCTCTCTCTCCAGCTTCACAGCATACTGATCTGGTGTGGTTAAGAAAGAGCAGAATATATTTTTTGAGAAATCATTGTATTGCTTTTTGTTGTTTGTGCTTTATTTTTATTTGTAGAACCTAGGTGACTTACAGAATCAGTCACACTGGCCTCACGTAACTATACCATCACATCATGTGGCTGTTATAAAAATAAAATTTTTATAGTGTGTCCAAAATATTGAAGAATAACCATGACAGAGATAGATTATTTTGAAAATACCCCCCAAACCTGTTGTTTTATTTGTTTACGCATCTTTAATGTACATACTAAAACGAGGATCTGTAATAGATGTCCACGATGAAGAAGTCCGACAATTTCTTTTATTTTTGCACACACTGAGGGCCCTATTACGCTCTTCGCGCTAAAACGCGGTCGCAAAGGAGGAAAAACTGCGCCCGCGTTTTAACGCTGGATTACAATGCAGGCGCAAAAAATGCTGCCTGCATTGTTTCCGAGCGTAAAATGCTGGATGCTCGTGGCTGCGCTGAGCACAGCAGCGTGCATCCACTCGCTGGAGTCCATAGGACTCCATTAACTTCCTCCCTGACGGTCACGTGACCAGCCGGATCTCGCCACACAAGATCCGGCCAGTCAGCGTAGTAATACGCAGGGAGAGACTGGGGGGACTTTTTCCCCCAGTCTTTCCCTGCTCCCGTCGGCCAGAGGAGGTGATCGGAGCCGCAATCCTCGCCGCGGGACACAGGGTGAGTATCTGATTGTTTTTTTGTTTTTTTTTCCTGGTGTTATGGATTCTGCAGAAGCGGATTCCGTTAACACCAGGTTCTGGCTCTGGTTTACTTTTCGCTGACCAGAGCCAGGCGTTAATCAGCCCTGGGACTTTGTAATCCAGCGCTGATTAACACTTTGCGCTCCCCATGTTAAGTATAGGGAGCACAAAGCACAGAAGAGCGCAAGGTACCAAACGCAAACGTTTTTTTTAACCCATTTGCGTTTGGATTGTAATATGCGGTAAATACCGCAGCAAACGTTAACGCTCACTTGCGTGAGCATTAACGTTTGCGTCAACAATGTAATAGGGCCCTGAATATACTTTAGATTACAGTTCTGTCCATCCAGATGACAAACATAATTCTAATTCGTGAGAACAGCACACATGCAAACTGTTCGCTTTTTCCGCCATTTTAGCATTTGGGGAAGGGGTACTTTTCCTTCATTGTGCTGCCTTTGCCTGCAATATTAATTGAATTTACATACAATTATATTTGAATTTGTATAATATACATACATATATTGAAAAAAAGACTGACAGGGTTTTTCAGAGAGCGGTGAAAAGCAGAAGAATGGCTGGAGAATGGAAAAATCTAGGTCAAAATAGCCGATTTGGAAAGTGAGATGAAAAGGGAGAATTTTTCTGGTTTGGCTATTTTGATCTAAAATTTTCCTTTCTCCAGTCATTCTCCTGCTTTTCACCGCTCTCTGAATAACCCTGTGAGAGTGCGGCTTTCAATGTATATATATATATATATATCACAAACCAGAAAGAGAGCACACCAAACAACATGTTCAAACAGTACAGACGAAACCACAACAGCAGCTAAACTCATTTAAACAGGAGATTTGACCAGGTTTAACCCTTTAAATGCCTACAAACAATTCTTATCCCCTTCAAAAGCACTATAGTTCTTAACCCTTTAATGTTGAGCTCTGTTGAACAATGGTGGAAGTTTAGTTTGCAATGGATGGCCATGGATTGTGTAAGCCTGCCAACAGCGACAATGTATTCCACCCCTGGCAGGTCCGATCATACTAACCTAATGACTGCTCTTATGGGATAAACTTACTTGTTGAGGACCCAGTCCTTTCTGAAGCTCCCTGCAGATCAAGGTTAAATAGAACCTGTGGGTGGAGCACCTGTGACAGGGAGGGGTGCTTGCCCAAGGGTTGTCAGCCCTTTTCATACAAAATACACAAGAAGGGCAGCACTCAACCTTAACTACGCTTTCAGTGCGGGTGCATCTCAAGACAATACCTGTGACAGGGAGGGGTGCTTGCCCAAGGGATGGGCAAGGGTACCCAAGGGTACATACACACAAATATATATACTCGGGGTCTGTATAAAAAGTCAATGTTTAATCAAAGCTGTATATAAAAAAAAATGAACAGACATTTTGGCTCAACACCAGGCCTTTATCAAGGTACATACAAAAACGAGGATCTGTAATAGACATGTCCACGGTGAAGAAGTCACACAATTTATTTTATTTTCGCACTAGTACTTCCGCGCTGCTGCGAGTATCACCTCCTGGAGCCCAAAGGACTCCACGAAGGTTTGCGCTTCCAGGGCTCAACATTGCACAGTGCCACGGAGGGAGACTGGGGACTATTTGTCCCCAGTCTCACTGTGCTTGTGGCCAGGAGAAGCATTGGATCGGGCCACTGTTCTCGCCGCGGGATGAGAGGGGAGTATTGGATTTATTGGGGGGAGGGTTTCTAGGGGGTGCTAAATGATTTTGCTAATGCGGAATCATTTAGCGCCAGCTTTAAGGTGTAGCTAAAATGTTGCCTTGTGCATCCCTGCGGTAATTAAACTTCCTGGTAAAATACTTTATAAATAATAAATAAGTGTGTGGAGTGCAGACATGTCCTTTAATTAATGGGAGATTAGGTGCTCCACTGGGACCCCTAGCTTTGTTTGGTTTCCACATAGGAGATATAAGTGGTGCTGTAGTTTGTTACGTTTTTATAAACATCTGTGAACAAGGGTTTTTTATTAAGGAGCTATATAAAAACCAATATTATTGAGATCCCACCGGAATTAAAAAGGGACATTAAAAGGGGGACAGGGGGGGTTAAACAACTCACCTGTTAAAACAAAAAAAAATCAAATGTGTAATATTGGCGCCTTTTTTTATTTTGAGAAAGTATTTTAGGCTGGTGTCAGACGAGCGTAGTGTTCACGTCCGTGATTGCGCCTAAAAGTACGTCCGTGATAGCATGAAAGAAAGTCCATTGGAGCCCGACACACGAAGTACGTGCGCACTGAACTGCGGACGCATGACGGACGCTGCAAACGGACGCAGGTTAGGCAAGAACGTAATACTGCTAGAACGGACGTGCGGAGTGCGCCACGTCCACAACGTCCGTGTAGCTTTGTGTGTGAGTGATGGAGCGAGGTCAGACGGACTGCATTTATACGTCCAGCATTTTTGACGGACAGAATGTTTTTTCATTGTAATTTATTTTTCCCTCCTACATCCGTCAAAAAATAACTTCAGTGAAAAAACGGACTGTGTGACCACTACTGCGTCATCCGTACTGACGATGTCCGTACTGCACGGACGTACAGTCCGTAGAAATCACGCTCGTCTGACCCCAGCCTTAGGCTAGGGTCAGACTGAGGCAGTGCGAACGCGCGTTCTGGCGCACTTAATCACGGCCGTGCTAGCAGCAGATGCCGGGCAATGACGGCCAATATACGAAGTACGGTCGCACAAAAGTCCGGCTGCGCAACGCAAGTGGAAAATGAACGCATTTTTTCGAGAACGTTAAACCACTAGTACTGACGTACAGAGTGCGCTGCGTCCGCTAGCGGTGTGTGTGCGTGATTAGGAGACGTCAGACGCTGCTAATGTCCGGCCAACATAACGTCCAGACCCAAAAAGGGTTTTATTGATGATCCGTACAAAATCACGGATGAAACTGCGCATAGTATGACCGCTATTGCGTATTCCGTGAAAAAATACGTCCATTCTTCGAACGCACATTTTCACGGACAACGTGAAAAATGCGTTAGTCTGACCCTAGCCTTAGCAGGAAGGATACATTGAGATTTCTCTCGTTTTCAGTATGTCCTGGGTGGCCGATAGAGTACAATTTAGAGAATAATTTCCTTTCTCAAGAAGATTTTTTACAAAATAAGTTGACAATTAGACAACAATCTCTTCTCGCAATCCCTCGCTGCTGACTGACTCCAAAATCTGGATGCTAGATCCCAAATACATTCATAATTTATATTAAAGGGATACTCTAAGCAACATGACCACCTAAGCTATTTTAGGTGGTCATGATGCCCGGAGTATCCTGCCCTCTGTCCCCCCTCCCTCCGCTCAGCGGTTCAGCTGTAAATGCTGAAAACAGCTGAGAGAGGCGGAGGACTTTACTCCGCCCTCCCAGCTGTCAGTCAGCAGAGCGGGAATCATATTTCCCGCTTTTGCCGACTTTTGCCGAGTAGGAGACGTCATCGCGCTTTCAGCTTTCAGCACAATGACGTCTCCAACTCACCGCAGAAGCTGGCGGCTCCCTCTGAGGGTTAGTGTTGCGCGCATCCTCTTGCACGCAACACTAATCCTCAGAGGGAGCCGGGAGGAAGCCTGCCGATTGGCTGGCTTACGTGAGAGACGCGCATGCGCGCTTCTCACGTAAACCAGAAGGCAAGAAGAAGAAACAAGGACGGGAGCGGAAGAGGAGGGAGGTGAGTATAAAAAAAAAAAAAAACAGCGCTGGAAACAAGAGGATTTTAGGGTAAGTATTACAGTTAAAAACACAAAAACAAAAAATAACTATTTATTAAGGGAATAGGGATAGGTTAGGATTAAAAAACGGGGGGGGGGGTGATTTTTTGTTAGAGTGTACCTTTAAGATACCAAATATACAGAATCCAGCGCAAGTCTCTCCAATATCCATACATTAATCCAACGGAGAAGGAGTGAAGGAATATAAAGAAGGGAGGATCCCCTATAGAGGTCCGTGGGCTGATTTACTGAGCCCGGAACAAACAAGCTCAGGTTCCCGTGTGTTTTTGGGATTTGCGGTGGCATTGAATTATCTGCAACAAGATCCATGTGATTAAAGATACTGTTATTAATACATTGGAGAGAGGTGCGCCTGACTCTGTGTATATTTGGTTTCACCTTTTGTGAAACCAGCAGCTGTCACATGACCAAGAGAAAATGTGACACCTGAGAGCATCCAATGGCTCTCAATGTAAAGCATTGGTCTATGAGAGCCATTGGCTGGCTGGGAATGTACTATTGTCCCAGAAAGTAGATCAATGAAATCTGATTAACGGATTTCCAAGTAGGGAGAATCCATTCCCACGCTGAAAAGGACCAATCAAAGTTTGTGATCTACTCGGGAAGTGGACACTCAGGCCATAGTGACCCATTAGGCTAGGGACAGATGAGCGCATTTTCTGCGGCCACCGTCAAAATGTACGTCGATGCGTGCGCACGCATTTTTTCACGGAATACGCTTAAGTGGTCAGACGATGCGCAATTCTGGACGTATTTCATGACGATGGGGTGAAAAGAAGTCTAGGGAAATCCGGCTGTTTGAACGTTATGTTGGCCGCACACTAGCAGCGTCTGACGTCTCCTAATCACACACACACGCTGCTATGCGGCCGCAGCGCACTTTGTACGTCAGTACCAGCGGTTTAACGTTCTCGAAAAAATGCGTTCATTTTCCACTTGCGTTGCGCAGCCGGACTTTTGTGCGACCGTACTTCGTATATTGGCTGTCATTGCCCGGCATCTGCTGCTAGTGCGGCCGTGATTATGTGCGCCAGAACGCGCGTTCGCACTGCCTCAGTCTGACCCTAGCCTCACAATGAACGGTCAGGGTGCTTAGAGTGCAGTATTTTTATTCCAGAATTTTGCATTTAGAAATTATTTTTTTATTTTTTTTGAGATTCAGTTTCCAGTTGACATAACAAAACAAATCATGTAGTTAAAGATTTCAAATTGCATTCAGAAGTTTTTACTCATATAACAGACAGGGGCTGATTTAACACTAAACTTGTGCACAGGACCGACACAATGGCCCACAAAATAGGCTGTTACATGGGCTAAGGTGGAGACACGCCACTAATGTATTTAATTTGCATGTTGTCATGGAAGCCGTCAGCCATAATTAGCTGGCAACTAGGTGCCCCTGAACCTTTTTGCTCAGGTCAGCACTTATGGAGCCCACTGTAAAATCCATACATGCTACATAAAATGGAAACATTGTATAACAAGCTTTTGTCTCTGCAGGCACCAGAGTTATACAAGGACACAGGGTTTTATAGGTACTCACTATCATTACACAGTATATCACATTCATTTACTGGAGGAAAGGGGCCTCTGCAGAGCAGAACTGAATGCTGCACAATTTCCAGTTAAGAAAAGTCAAATACAGTAAATCCTCTGCCATTTAAAACATGTCTACAGGTTTGTTTATGTACATTATTATATCAGGGATTAGCCTCAGAAAGGAGTAATGGTCCTTGAGAGCAATCACAGTCTGCCTGTTAGGGTGAATTTATCTCGGGAATCCTGTGTTAACGTTGTCTGAGCCACTCAGGGCACAGGGCTATTTGACAGCTCAATCTGCCTTTCTCAAATGGCACAAAAACTGCTGGCCAGCCTATACGTCTACAGTTTAGAGCATGACCAGATAAACCATGCAGTAGTTATTTTGCTTAATTAGAAACGACAGTGAAATCATGGTTATTTCCAGTTGAGCAGTGCTGTAGGGGCTTTTTAGAATAAACGTAAATATTTTTTCTCCTCCCCAAACAAAGAGACAAGAGAATTAAAGGATCCCTGAGTTTAGGTGGAGGAGGATAAAGTAAATGAAGGAGAAAATGAACACAAAAATATTAAAAAACTGACACACAGCCCAAAGCCCCTCCAATCTGCCATCATAGGTCCAAGCCTAGTTGGCCATGTACGAATACATCCCTGGCTCGATTCACAGACATTTGTAAACTATCGTAGTCTTAACAAATCCTTAATAAATAAAGATTGTACTTCACAATAAAGCCTTTTCTCGTGCTGTTTCTATTTTACACCTATGAAATGCCAGTGTTGGTCTCGGTTGCAAACATTGTCAATTTGTTGCCAGTGTTTGAAACTCCGGCAAATCCAGCAATCTTTAAATAACCCCATAGAGTTTAATGGCTCGGATAAGTTTACAAGAGCTTTGGTTATGTTAACACCTTACTGGGTAACTAGCCCAAATATGATGTTTTTTTCATATATAAATTAGTTTGAGTAATATTCTTTTCTAAGCGAAAGATCAGAAGTTGGAAATCTGACAAGAGAACCAGTTTTCCCGGTAAAATGACTGTCCAGGCCACAGGAAATTGCTGTGACATGCTATTTGGAATCCATTACACTGGAGTTCAGGTTGAATTCTTTTAGAGTGATCTGGATGTTCAGATATTTCACTGATAGAAAGATAAGATTAAAAAAATTAAAAATAACATCTGCTTTGTTAAGCTGAATGCACCAAAGCCGAGCACATTTTCCACTCGGAAACAGGAACAGCCTTCCAATGATGAGGAGACAAATTGGCTAATAATCTGCATATTGCCATGAATTTATACTTTAGGGCTGGCCGTCCACTGGGTCCGTAGCCTGATGACCAACTTTGCCTTTCAACTACAGACAACATTTTTGTATGATCTGGGTCGTCCACTAGAAGCGACTATGGATGACCCAGATTGACCGAACAGGCCGCACAAAGAGCGCCGGACTGCAGGAGAATAAAAAAAGAACGGAACTCTGCTATTCTTCTAATAGGTGTTTAAACAAAAAAAAATGCATTTAAAATGTGTTTAAATAATAACAAAAGGTCCTTTAAAAAAGAATAAAAAGGTCTATTACAGAATAAAGAAAATATGCCTTTTTAAAAACGGGGAATCAAAACCTTTCGTCAAAAAAAATGCCAAAAATACAAAAAGATGTTCAGAAAAATAAATAAACAAAAATACTTTTTGCTGAAAACGAAAAGAATAAACGGTTTAATAAAAAAGAAAATAAAATTAAGATATAATTTTACATTGAATCCTATGGGATTCGCCTGTGGCTTTTCTTCATGTTTACTATACCAGGTCGGTCATTGTCGTCTGACAAATCCCATTCAAATGGGAATGATCGCTAGTCTGATGTAGTCACACAAAGTCGTATGAAGTCGTCCGATGGGAGTAGGAGGCAGTGGAGGAGGGTTGAATCTCCTCTATGTTGTGGGATTAGTCGGACGACTGGTTGGGCACACAAATACGGACCCAGTGGATGGCGAGCCTAACGATGTGTATTCTGCAGCCATTGATCTGAAACATTTTCACTACATTGTAAATATGAGATCTTATGTTTATACATTGCTGCCATGCATGTCATTCTTCATGTTAAATGCACTTACACAAAACAAATAACAACATTAACATTATTATAATACTGATTCTCTCTCTATTAGAATGGTTTGAATAGGAAGAACAAACTTACATGGATGCACATGTACAAATATGAATTTGTAGTACAATTATTCGAATTAAAAGAACATTTCACTTCACACTTAACATAAGAAGGAAGGAAACGAGCAACGATGGGAATATGAGGGCTTTGAGTAGGCCAGTTGACAATGTAGAAGAATTTAATATACTAATATAAATGATGGGCAGTTCATTGTGCTACTTCTCCAAGAATTATTGTTCTAATTAAATGTATTAATAATTGTATCAATAGATTGTGAGAATATATCCCCCCCCCCCCCGTCTTTCCAGGATACAAATGTAACCCGGTGTAAAAACAGAAATACTTAGGGCCATATTACAATGTTGATGCTAACTTAACCAGAGCTGTTGTAAACTTAAAACCTCCATAGGCTATAATGGCTCTGGGAAGTTTACAACAGCTCTGGTTAAGTTAGCACCAACTATGTAATATGGCCCTTAAGCTATACGTTTTTGGCACAGAAGCATGAATTATTCCAAAACAGCACATATATATATATAATTATGTTTCCGAATGGCAAACTTTCAAAAAAGAGACTCTGGATAATGTTTTATATTTTATGGATTATATTTTTGTTTCAAGTATTATCCATATTAGACGTTAAAGGCCATTATGTGTGTATCTATTTACTTTAGGAGTGTAGTAAAGTAAGTCACAGTCAGAATATCAGAAGCATGTGTATGTGCATGGGAAGTGGGGGTGTTCTGATGCTTTGGGTTTGCTGCATGGTGTCTATTTATTACGAAACAATTTTCTGATTATGAAAATGAAAGTTAACGCTAAGGACCCTTAGTGAACAGCCGCCTGCGTCATCTTCATGATGTCCGGTCTCAGATTTCACTCCCCATTTTAACCTCAAACCTTATGATGGAATTACAGGAGTTAAACGCACACATTGGATGCCAACGTCTTTAATACTGAAGAACACCGCCTTCTGGAGTCTAAGATCTTGGCCAGAGAGAGCCCACACATACATGTCTGACTGTAGATGCATCAGATAACAGGGGCTCACAGGTTTTCAGAGATCAGATTTCCTCAGTGCAGTGGTGCCTCCATTTAGAGGCAATTTGTTTCCTTTTAATGATTTAGAAAGCGTGCAATAGCATAATGTATTACGCCGATGTGATCTGCAGCACCATGATTTGGGCGACCCAGTAGAATAAGACATATTCATGAAATATTAGTAATGAGGGCCCTGTTAAATAACCTCACAGAAGGGGTAACCGTGTTCACCTTTTCCATAGTCCAAGACTGAATTGCTCTCAATAAATATAGCTATTGTTTATAAATATCTCTTAATATCTGTTGGAATCTAAAAACAAAACACTATTGTTTTATATACACATGTATTCCGAAAATTCAAATTTGAGAGGCAACATGACACCAACGTGGAAAATCCCTCCCCCTGATGTCATGGGACAAAAATGAAAATTAAATTAACGTATAAAATGTCCTTCAGCCTGTGTGTATAAAATATATGGGGCACTATCCCCTAATGAACGCTAACTGTAGCGGTCGGGTGGGTTAACGTTAATGCCAGGATAAGTGACTTTAACACCTGGCCCCCCCCATATTACCTTCCTAAAGCTAAAAATTTTTAAAAAATCAATTAGCGTATCAGTGATTGCATTAGCTTGCGTGAGCTTACTGTACTTTGCGCCCCCTATACTTCACATGGGGAGCGTAATCAGTAATAAGAGTTAGGATAAGTAAGGTGTTACAAAGATCTAGCGCTAATTAGCGCACCGATGGGTTAATGAAAAAGTTAACCACAGCTGCAAGCTGGTGCTAACTGATACCACTTCTGCAGAATCGTTTAGCACCAATTGAAAATCCCCCCAAAATCAGATACTTACCGCTCATCCTGCGGCGTGAACGGCGAGTCGATCCGTGGATTCTGCCCACTGGGAGCAGAGTGAGACTGGGGGGAAAATTCCCCAGTCTCACTCTGCAATCACTCCCCTGCCCCACGCCAGATCGTGTAGGGCTCACGGCCTGGCAGTGCAACCCTATGGACTCCAGGAGGTGATACTCGCAGCGGTGCAGAAGCGCTACCCTGAATATCAGGGAGGTTGGCGCTATGTTCTGGGGCAGGCTGCTGAATAAGTTCCTGCCCGGAATAGGGCGGTAAGATAGGGACGATACAGGGAAACCTGCAGGCGCAAGTTTTCCCCTTTAGCATCCCCATTTTAGCGCATACAAAGGAGTAGTGCTCAAGGTGTGTATGAAATATAAAGAAATTCCCATTTAAGACTTGGGTCCCGTCCCCCAGATACCTCATTATATGCAACTATCCCAAGATCCACAAATATCCAAAACAATTCTGGTCCTGAGCATGTCGGTTAAGGATTACTCAACCTGCGTGTACATATATATGTTCACCTGTCATACTCACCTGCTCGGTGCCGCAGCTGCCTGCTTACATCTGAAATTGGAAAACATTAGCTGCACAGTTTGCTTTGCCAATGCCATCCCTAGGATGCCAACATCCTTATGGCAAGCATGACAAGTGTACTATAAAAACCTTTGTGCAAGGCAAAGTAAATCTGCTGCCAACTAGATCAGTTTTTTTGAACACACCAATTTGGTGAGTAATTTATTTGTTATTTATATGTCCTGTTTAGTCTTTTTATGTATCCTGATGAAAGTCCGGGGACAGCGGACTGAAACGTTGATTTTTCTACAATAAATATTTCATACTACGAGACCGAGAGTGCTGCTATTTTTACTCCTTGTGTTTGCTGAGTGGGCACCAGGTATGGAACCCTTCTGATTAGGAGTGCAGGCGTGATCGATTGCTATATATGTGAAAAGGCTCGTTAAATAATGACATTTCGAAGTTTTCCATCGATAACTTTAAATGTTGACTAGTATCAAGGATAAGGTAGACCCTTGCCGCAGCCTGTAGTGTATGAAAAGTGACAAATATATATTTTTTATTCTAATATTTTATGCTGAGCACAGATTACAGGAAGGGATTGCGTTGTGAGATGTGTGAAATGGTGTGTGTCTCTTTCGGACAACATATGTCTGCATACCATATTGTTAATGGTCCCGTTGCAGACATTGGAGTAAGATTGTCATCTCTGCTCTCACGGAACACTTGAGGCATAATATGATTGCAATAAAATTCACAATCTGCTGTTCGTTTTACTTTGTGTGCTTGTAGTGTGCAGCAAAAACAAAAAAAATCCTCAGCTGTTTATATGCTCTTTAAATAACAAAGGGAAAAAAACCCCACACATTGTCTTTGGAAGTTGGCGCTTGTAAAACGCACACACCAACCACTCTTTATGGTCAACCTGCAGACAATAGATTTGCTGCCAATGATGTCAGATTGGCATCTCCGTGCTACAATAATACTCGAGGCAGAGTATGAGGACATGCACAGAATGTCAGCCTGAACAGCAGATTGTGAACTTTTCTGCAGCGTGGACTTGCAACATAATAAAACAACACAAAACAGGCGGTTCATTTCCAATGAAAGCTTAAGGAGCAAAAAGTACACACGTCTTGGATGATTTTTTTAACGAATGCACTTGTAAAATTCCTCCTTACTCTTCAACACCGCCTTCAGAGAGTGTTCACTTCCAGCAAACGCGGCCTGAAGAAACTCATGTTGCGTGCTGCAATCACCCCCTGTACATCTACAAGGGTTTAACATATTAATCTTTCCTTAAGTGCTTTGCAAGGTTATGGAATGTACTGAGCTGCTGGCAGCCAAGGAAAGTTCCATCCAAAATTTCACTGCTTCCAAGATGATGCCTCATTTATTAGCACAGGGGCTCTGGCTCCCAGGAGATAGATGTTTTGGCTGCTCAGATAAATTGGACTCAGAAACAGGAGGAGCCCTTGTGTCTGAGCCTAAAGCGTTGAAAAGAAGAAGAATCTTGTTGTAGGTTTGCAGTTTCAGTAACATGGTGACTGAAACCGAACAGCCTTAACGACACAAATGGTTTCATCAAGCTCTTCGTTTGTGTTATGACTTTATTAATTGTGCACGCGCTTACTTCAGTAAGATTCCTGATCTGAAGATTCTGCTTTTTGACACAAGGAAATACTGTGTTTATAATGTCACGGTTCTGCCTCCTTGAGTGTCAGCCGCGTGTACCTGCTGTATTAATGGGAAACCTTCATGGTTTACTAACTTACTACAGCACTTGTTTTCCCATTAAAAAGCTATTGCTATAGTTACATTCATCCACCTGTTAACTGGAGAGGTTTGGGAGTATCTGGGTGTGACCTTCGCAAGTGTGGCATTTTTAGCCTGGTAAAATATGTAGAGCATGAACAAATGAAGTCAAAATAACTTGAACAGTAGGGGATATCTAAAAATGCAAACAAAAATATATAGGGTAAAACCCCTAACACTAAGGGCCCTATTACATAGTTGGTGCTAACTTAGGCTGGGGTCAGACTAGCGCATTTTTAACGTGCGTTTAGGCGCACTTAATCACGGCCGCAGTAGCAGCAAATGATGCGCAATGACTGCCAATATACGAAGTACGGCCGCACAAAAGTCCAGCCGCGCAACGCAAGTGGAAAATGAACGCATTTTTTCGAGAACGCAGAACTGCTAGTACGGACGTACAGAGTGCGCTGCGGCGGCATAGCGGCGTGTTTGCGTGATTAGGAGATGTCAGACTCTGCTTATGTCCGGCCAACATAACGTCCAGACGCAAAAAGTGTTTTATTGACGATCCGTAAAAAATCACGCACGAAAATGCGCGTCGTCTGACCGTTTTTGCGCATTCCGTGAAAAAATCCGTCAATGCGTTCGGACGCACTTTTTGACGGTCGCTGCAAATAATGCGTTCGTTTGATCCTAGCCTTAACCAGAGCTGTTGTAAACTTCCCAGAGCCATTATAGCCTATGGAGGTTTTCAGTTTACAACAGCTCTGGTTAAGTTAGAACCAACTATATAATATGGCCACAAGTGTATATGAATAAGCCAATGGCGCACTCATAATATTAGCGGTGATAGAGCATGTAGATATTATTTCTTCATATTTCCATATATTCCATGGACCATATAAGAGGGAGAATATAACAATAATAGTGAAGGACCATAGGTGATAGTAGTAAAATACAATTTATTGCGCTTACAAAAATAAAAACTTTTTCGCATATAACATCACCCGATCCCGGAAGTTGACGGCAGTTCAAGCCTAGATCCAGCTAGCTTGGGTCCGTCACTCAACGCGTTTCGTCTATTCGACTTCCGGGATCTGGGTGATGTTATATGCGAAAAAGTTTTCATTTTTGTATGTGGCTCTACAGGTCTTAATACTCATTTTTTTCTCTTCTTCCCTTTGTCCACTCTGTTCTTTCTCCACTCTGACGCCCATCTGGCCACCTCGCTGAGTGCAGTTAGTGCTGCAAGCCTCGATCCTCCTATGGATCATTGTGTTTTACAGCCCCTTCCAACGCGCGTCTAGCATTTTGACGGGGAGGCTTTCTGCACGTCCGCTTGTAGTGCGCGCACTACAGCGTGTGACCAGCCCCGTCAAAGCGTTACAACACTGCGAAGGACACCAGAAGGCACGTCAGTACGGGCGCACATAGTGCACTCGTCTGACCCCGGCCTAAATGGTACCTTAAGGCTAGGGTCAGAGTGGGGCAGTCGGAACGCGCGTGCAGGCGCACTAAATCACGGCGGCAGTAGCAGCACATAACGGCCAATGACGGCCAATATACGCAGTACGTGCGTACGAAAGTGCGCCGACACCACGCAACCAGCAAATGAACGCATTTTTATCAGAACGTGAAACCGCTGCTACTGACGTACAAAGTGCGCTGCGGCCGCATAGCAGCGTGTGTGCGTGATTAGGAGATGTCAGACGCTGCTAGTGTGCGGCCAACATAACGTTCAAACAGCCGGATTTCCCTAGACTTCTTTTCACCCCATCGTCATGAAATACGTCCAGAATTGCGCATCGTCTGACCACTTAAGCGTATTCCGTGAAAAAATGCGTGCGCACGCATCGACGTACATTTTGACGGTGGCTGCAGAAAATGCGCTCATCTGTCCCTAGCCTTAAACCTTTCGGACTACTATGGCATGGCCATGAGTACCTGGATTAGTCCATGGACCACTACTAGTATTTTTGGGCTACCTGTACTACCAGAGCCGGAGATTTGTAGGGATTTACTGCTAATGGTATATACAGACGATGCCTCTTGATTTTGAAAAGTCTCTTTAGTCACTGAACAGTGAGTTTTTTTGAAAATAAAAGGGCAACTTTTTTTTGTCCATTGGAATAGAGGAGGGTATAATCTCTCTTAATCCATTATTATTACAGATTAGGATGTTGTTGTTGACAGTTAAAATCTATTTATCAATAAAAACAGTTGTGTAACTTGTCGCTAAGGCTGCTGTCAGACGAGCGTAGTGTTCACGTCCGTGATTGCGCCTAAAAGTACGTCCGTGATAGCATGACAGGAAGCCCATCGGAGCCCGTTACACGAAGTACGTCCGCACTGAACTGCGGACGCACAACGGCCGCGGCCCACGGACGCAAGGCAGGCAAGAACGTACAACCGCTAGAACGGCCGCACAAAGTGCGCTGCGTCCGCAACGTCCGCATAGCTTTGTGTGTGAGTGATGGAACGTGGTCAGACGGACGCATTTATACGTCCAGCATTTTTCACGGACAAAATGGTTTTGCATTTTAATTTATTTTTCCCTCCTATATCCATCAAAATATACGTCAGTGAAAAAAACGGACTGTCTGGCCACTACTGCGTCTTCCGTACTGACGTACGTCCGTACTGCACGGACGTACAGTCCGTAGAAATCACGCTCGTCTGACCCTAGCCTAAATAATCACAACATGATTTACTGAACAAACCCCAAACGTTATATAACAAGATGTAAAAAATGAACACAAATTCTAAACACGCAGCAGCTGTCTTCACTATACCCTTTGCAATTAACAAACATTTTCATGCCATATTAAAAAAAATAGCCCATGACATCGTTTTTTTTTAAATTTTACTTGTTATTCCACTTGTGTTCCTGCCTGATGTTCTGTTTTCTGAATCACGGTATTCAGAGCCAACAGTTCAAGACACAGAGTGGAAATGGTTTACACTGCTAAGAGACTGAGGGGGGAACCAGCAACGAGCATCCTCCCCTCTAATACCTCAGAGGTTTGGACAGATCACGCAAAGATACAATATATCCTAAGAGGTCGCCTCTCCCTGCACTCGCTATAACTTACAAAAGGAAGCTGCAGTCATTTTTCAGCGGTTTAAATGCCAAAATTGAAATGCACTGAGTCACAACTTTCCTACATTTTCCTGGTTTATTGTGAGCAACAGTAGTTATTTCCTTGCTAGGCAAAAAGCTTTTTTTTTTTCCACTTCAAACCTTATTAGAGGTTTGACTTTTTGTACACGGGGTCATGTAACCAGCCCTCAAGTAGAAGTATATTTGTTCACGGTATTATATTTGTTATTTAAGATGTTAAAGAAGTACTTTTAGTTCACGTTTGCTGGAGGATTATTAATAAAAATGGGAAATTTGCAGGCGTGTGGAACG